>HG995328.1:7848040-9053665 GCA_905333045.1 Lysandra bellargus
CCATCTTTTTTACCTTTTATTTATTTTGATTTTCATTGAGCCAACAGCTAAGCCTATGAGAAGACCAATTTTTTGTTGCTGTGACAGAACTGGAGCCATTAAGAAGACGTCTGGCCAAAATCACCGTGACGTCACAACTGATTTAGTTACTAAATTAGGACAAGTGGAACAAGAAGCTTCTAATTAGTCTTCTTTTTAGGATCCTAATTAGAAAGTCAAACGGAATAAGCGCTTTATAGCAGTTTAGCCAACCTAAAACGGCTCATTCACTATCCTACATTGCAGTCCGCCGTGCAGGCCTGCAACACCATTCACCGCTACGCAGCGCCGTCCGACACAGGAATGGCCTCCGACTCAGAGGGGGGAGAGGAACTGGAGAGTCCGAGGTCGTCTGAACGAGTTTTTAGCGACAATGTCGGCGGCCGGCGACGTGAAATAAGTCCCGTGTTTTCCACACCACCGTCACGGTCTCGAGATTAGTCATAATATTGTCATGTTCTTAGGGTTAGTCGTAAAGTTAGTTAGATACTTCACAATGTGTCAACTCATATCATATTATATAACTTACTAAAAGGGGGAGAGATGTTATATATGTTAAATGTGATCACAGATTAATAATTATTGTGTTATAATCTGTATTCTGTACTAATACGCCGGAAGCGTGACTCCCCCGCGCGCCGGCGCTCCCCGCGTTGCAGCGCATCTATGTTTTTGGAGTGCAATAAAGACAGTGCGAAATTGACCACTAGTTTCACTAGACGCGTTCTTATTTCTAATTTCCCCGCCACCGTACCTAACACTTTCCAAATATTTTGCACCTATTGAGTAAATTAATCTTAGCAAAATAATATAATTCTAGAGATTCACCAGGGCGTACTCGTCTATTAAGCATCTCGGTGAGTAGCTCCGCGTAGTTCTCAGTCGATTCCTTTAGCATTGCTTTCCACTCAGACCATGTATGCTTAATTGAGGATAGGCCCTGATACCAAGTCTTAGCGATGCCGCTAAGTTTGTGACGTATCGTAGACATTTGGTCAGATTGATGATGCTCACTTAATCGCTTACGCAATCTACAGATCTCACTTTCAAGTACCTTAAGTCTTTCTTCTTCCTGTGAGACTCTTCCCCCATGGTGGTTTGAACGACGTGCGCAGTCAGGGCTCCTGCTCCGGCCGTCGTCACGCCGGTCTCTAGCAGGACTGCGGCTTCGTGTCCGCGAGCTGTCCCGCCGGTCGACGTAGCGTGGAGAGGCTGACGTGCGTGCGCGGCTCGGACCACGGCGCGATCTCCCATTGGATTCACAATCACTCATTTTCTGAAACTCAAAACGATTGTGTGAATATGCGTAAAATACGTTCGACAAAAATAAAATTAAAAAAATATATTTAAAAAAAAGCGTTATAATCTCATAATACTGTGTGAATAATTCCACATAATGTAATCAAACGTGATTTGTGATAGTTTATTCAATATAATATAATTATATAATACAGTAAACTCGGCATTCGCTTCATAGTATTTAGAATAAACCATTAAAATATATTAAAATAATAAAATAAATTCATAATCTAGTTCAACTGAACGTAAAATAATAAAAAAAAATACGGATTAAAAAGACGGTACACTAAAATTATTTCATAATGGCGTATAAGAAAAGTAAACGACAATAATTTAATCTCTCGACATCTTTTAAATCAACAGCCCTTTTGTATATTTAACACTATATTTCGAGTAATTATCATTTAAAAAGCTAGAATAGAAGTGTATTTCAAAATTATGTCTACATAATCACATAACATGATATATTTTTATCCAAATTCATCAGCAATCACAATATATTGAAATTCAAATCAAGGACGGTTTAAATCTATGAAATAATCACTATTCTGCATTGATGACCTCTTATTTTAATCAAATGTTCGATAATAAGAAATAAGATGTTGAACTACCGATGAAATACTGATGTTAACCGAATAAGATGTTGAACTATCTCAGAAGGGAGTAAAATTAAACAAATACGTATCACTTAACGCCATTTATTAATTTATGAAATACCCACATTATTTAACATTTTACTAAATTATAATATTAAGTAAATAAAAAATCTATAATAATTTCAACGAATGTATGAACTTTAATATTAATAATTATTATCATCAATATCACCAATAATAAAACAAAACAAATACGTATTAACGCCATTTATTAATTTATGAAATACCCACATTATTTAACATTTTATTAAATTATAATATTAAGTAAATAAAAAATCTATAATAATTTCAACGAATGTATGAACTTTAATATTAATAATTATTATCATCAATATCACCAATAATAAAACAAAATATCTAAAGAAGATGGTACAATAATCACTTACTGGCCTGTGTTTTCGTGAAGGCGGCTCGTTCAGAAGTGATGGCCGACGGCGCTAAATCACTTTTCATGACATGACGTCTGTCAAACGTCAAAGTGACGTTTGACAGTCGCCATAGATATAGATGACAGTTATGCGACTAATATTAATAAAAACGTAAACAAACGGTAAAATACTTAAAAATAATACGTGTATGTAACAATATGTTCTTTGATAACGTTATAGTCCGTCAAGAAAGTCATGACAGGCGGGAAAATTTTCTAAACGTAATCACGCTCTTAAGGTGTATTTTTTTCTTTGTATTTTCACAGAGAACGCTTATTACATTTTAAATATGAGTGAGATTTGGTGCACCGTACACGATCGCATACCTGACACCAGAAAATAACGTTATATTTACCGTTATTATTATAACGTTATTTTTTTGTTATGCCATAACGAAAAAATAACGTTATAATAATAACGGTAAATATAACGTTATTTTACTAGATATCGTTATAAAAATAACGTTATCTGGCTACCATTATGAAAATAACGGTACGTAACGTTATGAAGCCCTGCTATCCAGGGCTTCATAACGTTATCGAATAACAGAAAAAATATCGTTACGTACCGTTATTTTCATAATGGTAGCCAGATAACGTTATTTTTTTAACGGTATCTAGTAAATAACGTTATATTTACCGTTATTATTATAACGTTATTTTTTCGTTATGGCATAACAAAAAAATAACGTTATAATAATAACGGTAAATATAACGTTATTTTTTGGTATCAGGTATGCGACCGTGCACGGTGCGCCAAATCTCACTCATATTTAAAATGTAATAAGCGTTCTCTGTGAAAATACAAAGAAAAAATACACCTTAAAAGCGTGATTACGTTTAGAAAATTTTCCCGCCTGTCATGACTTTCTTGATGGACTATAACGTTATCAAAGAACATATTTACCGTTATAAATCCTATATAACGTTATAACATTTACCGTTATTAAATACATTTATAACGTTATTTCTAGTATCGGTTAAATTTTCATAACGTTATCTATGCCCTTGAAGCAATAAGGTTATGAAAAAATAACGTTATTTGAAGCCCTGCTTGAGAGTTCTAGGAACGACACAGACACACGTGGCCACGCGGCCAAGCCATTTAACTCCGCCACCGCCACCGCAGGCCGCGTCTGTCTGGGAGACGCTTTATTCTTCAAGACACGGCCGCGAGCGGCCGACGACAGTCATAGGCCGCGCGCCGCCGCGATCGATCGCGATGCACAGAATTGTACCTTTACAGTGCTCTAAAATCTGTGCTATGATAATATAATATTATACTGTACTCGGCGAAACATGGCGGTAGCGGTCATTGACTCCCTGTCAAAAACTTGTTATTTTCTATATACCTATGTCATCGGCTACAAGGTCAATTTTTCATCAATCTGATCCATCAATCTGGTAGTGATTGACGAAAATTTGATCGTGTACGACTCGGATTGATGGATTGATCGTATTTTTAATATGAACTTTTTATAACCATCAATATTCCGTCAATCAGATTGATGGATCAGATTGATGAGAATTTGACCGTGTAGCCTGTGACTATATAAATAAACCTAATAATATAGCCCCTCACCAGTCGCGAAGCCCAATATGGGCCGCATGTAAAAAGTCAACGTATGTGGCGCAGCCCTTTACATATTTATAAGTACAGTAATACACAACAATTTGGCACAAATATTTTTTTTATTTAATTAATATTATAACGATTATTTATTGTTATTAATAACTTAGATCTACTTACAAACATAACATTGTGATTTTTTACAAAAAAATAATATTTAATTATTACTAAAAATAATTTTTTTTGCTTGTATCACTTTAATCTGTATTATTATTATTATTTTTAACAAAAAATTAAAACCGACTTCCAAGGTAAAACAATAATAACATCCTTATAATATGAACTAAAAAGTATTAAATAATTATTTCTATTTAATAGTGCCTTTTTCCGAATTCGGCTAAAACTCAACTATTTCTGTACTCAATCTTCATAATTTTGAAGTCGGTACCAGATGAATCTTCTGTTCTCTGACAGAATATTTGAAACTTTTGGAACTGGCACCGACTTCAAAATTATGAAGATTGAGTACAAAAATAGTTGAGTTTTAGCCGAATTCGGAAAAAGGCACTATTAGATAGGAATAATTATTTAATACTTTTTAGTTCATATTATAAGGATGTTATTATTGTTTTACCTTGGAAGTCGGTTTTAATTTTTTGTTAAAAATAATAATTTCACTCTTTTTAGTTACCAGAGTAAACCATCGCGTACTATAAGTAGAATAATACACCTGTATAATATTATTCTGCGTATCTTATTACAGTCACACTTACAAAATATAATATCAGCTGCAGCCTGCAGATAATTTTAAACAATACATTTAAAAAAAATCGAAGTGAACACGTGACGTGACATGCTAAGTAGCCGGTCACCGGACTAGTTTCAACTTTCAATAGTACTGGCACTCGCTCGACTTGCCGCACGTGACGCGGACGCAGCGCACATAGTCTCTACCCGGCCCGCGCCGCCGCGCCGCCCGCGCCCGCTTGACAGCCCTGCGGCCCTGGCAGATTGAAGTGAGACTGCAGAGAGTGTTATTGTATTATGAACGCTAAACGCAATGCAAAAGGTTGAAATTAGGTTATTTTCCAGAATATCTCGGCGAAGTGAGACAGAATGTTACATTATCGAAGCAGCTTTTAGTTCTTAGAAGTAATGTCAAATGTGTGCCTTATGCTCTGGAGATAAGGTTGAATTTGGTGACATTGGTGACCCTGACATGGTAATGATGATGATGATGATGAATGTAATTTGCATAGTAGCATATGCTTTCAGTTCTTAAAACAGCGCCTAAACTCCCAAACTTGTATCTATAAGGAATCCAGAGTTCTCTTAGTAGCTTCGGAACCATAGTATACCTCGGTGCAAAATCTTGCGTTTTGGTAGCATATGCTTAGGATACTTCTCATAAAACCAAAATCACCATATGTTTCCATATAAATTTCGAGGAGTTCCTTCGATTACTCATGGATCCCATCATCAGGTCACCACTTTTGTGAACATGGTACCAAATTGGAGTGAAACCTAATACAACACAACAAAAATTTCGAAAATCGGTTCACAAACGGCGGAGTAATCGTTGAACATACAAAAAAAAAAAAAATATATCCACAGCCGAACATATAACCTCCTCGTTTTTTGGAAGTCGGTTAAAAAGAACATTTGTGGCTCGTGTATATAATTATGTTATATAAATAGAAAGTGATTTGGGCATTTGGGCTTTTACGATAATTTATGGGTATTTTATCCTCCTGGTATCCAGCAGTACATGTATAATAAAGTTCGGAATAGTAAGTGGGCATGGTACCTTTAGTGGTTATTCAGAAATGTAGCACGTTGATAAGGCAGGGTTTACCATCACTGGCCTATGCCTCCTAAATGTTCTAATAAGAGAAATAATTAAGCCTATACAAAAGTTCTTCACTGCTAACTACATTAATTTACATGGACCCCCGCATACAATTGTGGACACTGGACCCCCATTTTTTGGCAGGGCCAACGTAGACCCCCGTCTAGTCTCTCGTGGGGGGGGGGGCTGGGGTCCACCTGGACCACTTTGGGAATCACTGATCTATCTTCAACTGTACAAATAACAGGGGAAGGAGATTGAATAATAGTTCTTGGAGCGTTACATCCGAGAAGATAATATGGAATGAGATAAAGTATAGTTTTCACAGAGCCAGCACTGGCTGCCAATAAGACTGGCAGCCAGTATTGGCCGCATGTGAACAGTTTTTCAAGCAAGGCCAAACTGTTCACACGCGGCATATACCAAGCCAATACTGGCTGCCAGTCTTATTGGCAGCCAGTACTGGCTCTGTGATAACTATATTTAAAGTATAAATTATACTTAACATTAACATAACATAACATAACTTATACATTAACTAAATGTACTTTATTCCTTGTACATTTTCTCATTTCCTTTGTATTTGCATAAAACAGGGCTTCAAATAACGTTATTTTTTCATAACGTTATTGCTTCAAGGGCATAGATAACGTTATGAAAATTTAACCGATACTAGAAATAACGTTATAAATGTATTTAATAACGGTAAATGTTATAACGTTATACAGGATTTATAACGGTAAATATATGTTCTTTAATAACGTTATAGTCCGTCAAGAAAGTCATGACAGGCGGGAAAATTTTCTAAACGTAATCACGCTTTTAAGGTGTATTTTTTTCTTTGTATTTTCACAGAGAACGCTTATTACATTTTAAATATCAGTGAGATTTGGTGCACCATGCACGATCGCATACCTGATACCAGAAAATAACGTTATATTTACCGTTATTATTATAACGTTATTTTTTTGTTATGCCATAACGAAAAAATAACGTTATAATAATAACGGTAAATATAACGTTATTTTACTAGATATCGTTAAAAAATAACGTTATCTGGCTACCATTATGAAAATAACGGTACGTAACGATATTTTTTCTGTTATTCGATAACGTTATGAAGCCCTGGCTGATACCAGAAAATAACGTTATATTTACCGTTATTATCATAACGATATTTTTTCGTTTATACATAACGAAAAAATATCGTTATAATAATAACGGTAAATATAACGTTATTTTCTGGTATCAGGTATGCGATCGTGCACGGTGCACCAAATCTCACTCATATTCAAAATATAATAAGTGTTCTCTGCGAAAATACAAAGAAAAAAATACACCTTTACAGCATGATTACGTTTAGAAAATTTTCCCGCCTGTCATGACTTTCTTGACGGACTATAACGTTATCAAAGAACATATATTTACCGTTATAAATCCTATATAACGTTATAACATTTACCGTTATTAAATACATTTATAACGTTATTTCTAGTATCGGTTAAATTTTCATAACGTTATCTATGCTCTTGAAGCAATAACGTTATGAAAAAATAACGTTATTTGAAGCCCTGGTTGTATCTTTGTATTATTTTCCGAAAATTGGTTTAGATGGATTTTTAATGTGTAATATTTTATATTGGTAGGATTTGATATTCGTTATCGTACACAATTTAATATGTAGGAAAGTGATGCAATATCGAAACGTGCTATTTTGTGTTTCCTCCAAAATTCCATCGAAAGTTTCAGTAAAGCGTCTACCACTTTACTAAATCTTGACTGTATGTATTGACTTTTACGACTTTGACTAGACTTTAGACCTGACATTTGACAATAATATAGAAAAACGATGCTGAAAATTGTATTAAAGAATATTGTTTTCCCGCCATATTTATAGTTTATTTTATACTCGACACTCGATAGTCGACAGTCGACACTGGCCATGGTTATATATAGCCGAAGTGCCTTAATAAGAAAAAAAAATAATTGTCTGACGTCTGTCATGTGTTCATGATAGTCTTGACAGATGACATTTGTTTAATGTTTATTTTTGCTAATAAAAATACAAAAAACATAATCTAGAAAGAAGAAAGAAAAATAAAAAAATAGTTGTATTCGTAATTCGTACATAGTAAAAATTATATAAAAATTAGGTACTATTCAGATAAATTCTTTGAATACGTACATTTTATTTAGATCAATCAAAAAAATGACGCAGGTCTTGTTGAGATCATATTCAAAAGCTCGTGGTAATATGTTTAGCTGTGGAAGTGCAAACTCACTATGTCACTGGATATCCTTATTTTCTAGAAGTTCTAGTGACGACAAGTCTAACCACCCTGAATTTACAAACAGTACAATCCTAATAGAAAATGGTTATAGCGTTCACGAACTACCTGTACTCATCAGGAAATTAAAAGACTTAGATTTCACGCAAACATCTGGCCTACCAAAGAGTACAAGTGAATCGGTCAGGTATGATTTAATTCAGGAAGAGTTCAAGCAGTGCAAGGATTTGCGTGAGGTATTTTCTTTAATTACAAAATGTACTAAAATCACTCCTAACATTGCTCTCGGTGCTATTGAGAGAATTTACGCCTTGGAACAAGAACTCCACGATTATAAGCTGGAAGAGCAAAGCGTGCATATAAATTTTGCTAAAGGTGCCATTTTAGAAAAATTGCAAAAGGTCGTTATGAAAACAGAAGACACACAAACAATTTTGAATGTTCTTAATACAAATTCAATTATCATGGAACCATTTAAACATAAATTTTCTGATGAGCTTATGGTACGACTTGTTGAAAATAAGCTCACGATAGATCAGCTGTGTGAATTTGCGACTTTTTTAATAAACAATCATACAGATCAAAAGTACAAAGATACAATTGATAGATTATGGGTTGGCTTCATAGATAAAGAAAAAGATATCAATGAAAATAACATTTCAAGTATGTTTAACATCTTGCCAGCATTAAAAGCCAGTAAGAGAACAATGTTTCTTCTGCTAGAACAGAAACTATCTGAAGTATGGAATAAGATCAAGTTTCCTGCCATGCAAGATATACTTAATGTTTTGATCATAGAAAAGTGTTTCTCAATGCAAATGTTGACAGTACTGAGCCATTGGTTGTATGCTAATATACACAATCTGCACGAAGATGAGATTTTAGATATGGTCACAAAGTTTACTCACCTTAAATATTCTGATGATCAAGTAGTTGCAGCAATTGAGAAGTACATGAGATTAAAAGGTCCAAAAATACACACACATGTGCTTATAGCCGGTGTGTACAACTACTGCATGCAATTTCAAATATGCAATAAGCCTATAATGAATGCATGTAGTAAATATTTTCTCTCTAACCTAGATGAGGTGCCAGCCAGTTTTCTGAAATGTTTTATCTGTCCCCATGGATACCTTTTTACAGAAGCCGAAAATGGTATGGAATACTGGAATTCCGTGGAGGATTTACTGTTAAGAAAATTCGACAAAGTATCAATTGACGATATGTGTTCAATTATTCTATCGTTTTTGTATCTTGAACATCACCCATTGAAACTTATAAGCAGGATATTTAACCCCAGCTATACTCTCAAAATTAGCAACCCAGAAACATATAAAAAGTTGCAATTAATAGACACCGCATTGTCATTAGAGTGTAAGGCAATTTCTGGTCCAATGTTGCCGAAAGATCAGTGCTACACACCAATCACACAAGACACTCGAATTAAGAATATGCTATCAAAAATAAATCAAGCTCTCACTGATGTTATAGGAGACTCGAACAATTTTTCTACTGCTGTGCCTATTCCTAATTATTGTTCAGACAGCACATATATTATAGATGTAATGTTCCACCCACCCGGACTTGGCAATGGTAATTTTAAATGGAATATGAAGTCTGATGATACTACAGCTCTTTTAATACACTTACCTGAGCATTATTGCTCCAATGGTAAAACCTTGATTGGCCCTCAAGCCATGAGAATAAGGCATATGAAAAAATTGGGCCTCAAAGTTGTAAGCTTGAAGTATTTTATGCTAAGTCAGTTATATGCTTCTCAAGATAAAGATTTACTGAAAAATTATATACAGGAGACTATGGAAGACCAATTAACTAGCTTGTGACATTATCTCGTAAAGAAAATGTATGTCTTCCAGTCATAATATCTGATTAGTTGCTAAGGTAAGTTTTTGGAAGTATGTATGTATTTTGTGAAGGCATATTATTATTTAGAGGAGGTTGAGACGTTAGACAAACAGGCTGTAGACACGGTGTATTGATATAGGTATTTTGTATTGTTAGTAAAGTCTACTGACTCAACTCATATTAGGTACTAATATGAAATGAGGAGCTGGGGAACAAAAGCGGACTTGTCCAATTAATCAAATTTTACACTAGAGCAAAAAAACTGAAATAGGTATATGCATATGGGCTGTAATTTTGTGCATTTCAGTATAATTAGTATTTAATACAACATAACTAATAGCCTGCTTGTTGGTCATAAAACTATGCGTTTTCAATTTTTTTTAATTTTTTTGTAATGGACAAGTCCGGTTTTGATTACAAAAGGTGGACAACTCCGGTTATGATTGAAAGAGTTATGTCCGGTTATGAAAGAAAACTAGATTCTATTATTGTATTTTTTTATTTAAAAATTATATGAACTCTCCCACATCTGGTTCGCAACAGTCACAATCGTCACTGTGGTCGTCGTCTTCGTCATTTATTTGACTTGTTTCAGCAATTGCCACTGGTGAGGTATGGAATATATTGTTTTTAAACCAATCAAGCTCTTGATTATCCATCCAATTATCTCCGAATTGTTTCTTTAAGAGTGTTTCAACATCTTTTTTCTTGTTTGGTTTTAGTTCATTAACCATTGAAAATCTTTGTAGTAAACTCGGATGGTTTTTTGTCATTTTTAACAATGCTACAGCATTTTCTGATGATTCATCTCCATAATAGGTGTTTAAGACTTTCACACCAAAGTTTACGTGATTTAAACGTGCAGTAGGATTTCTTCGTATGTTTGCAGTGCCTCGGCCACATGCTCTGCCACGACTACGGCCCTGACTTCTTCGTGTTGATTGTTGAGATTGACTAGGAGTTTCTGTTTGGATGATGGTTGACTTTCTTTCTATTATTATTCTCTTTGCATCACGAATACTTTCCACTTTCTTGTAATAGTCTTCAAGGTTTTTGACGTTGTAAAGGTTCCATTTTTCAGCTAAAATATGAACTTTGCCATGCTTTGCGTAAACCTCATGATATTTTTTTGGATCCAAAATGAAAGGCATCTTCCGCAAATCCTTTTCGACCCTCCCGAACACTCGATCCGCCGGCAAGAAGCTGTGACCGCGTACAGGAAAGGTTAGTACGATTTTGGCGACATTTTGAGGGGCGTAGTTTCTCAACCAGAAAATCAAAGTGTGGACGACATGTGCATTTTTATTTTGACCTCCACACCCGTCCGAAAAAAGGCGTAAAACTTCCACTTCAGAAAAATCAGTAAACATCAGGTATGTTAAAAGGGCAGACGCAATTTCGGTGGCGCCTTTTTTAGCTTGGTTTTCTGTCCATATGAAGAAATGTGGCTCCTTTGTAGGCATATCAGTAATGCAGAAAGAATAAAGTCCAACTTGTCGTAAATAAAAACATTCCTGGATTGGCGTTTTAGGAAGGGATTGAATTTGTTGGAGATCAAAACATATTGTCATAGAATTTTCAGGTTTTTCTTTGGTAAGGGAAAAGAACGCTTTGGCTCTAGCTTTATGAACTCGGAGTTGAAGTTTCAATGATTGAAGTTCTTCAGGATTATTTTCAGTCTTCTGCCTATTTTTCAGCAGTTCGCAGGTACTACATATGTCGGAAGATGGTGACGCAAACCCAATATTAAAATCGTTCTCAAAAACATTTCGGAACATCGTTTGTGAGACTTTCAAATCATCAGTCCCTGAATTATTGTACAACTCCCACAACTTTTTTACGTTTAGCTCGTATGACAGGTACACTCTTTTTGATTTATTTCGATTGTAATGTGACTCCTTTGCTGGCAAACCACCGAGAAATTTTCTTACAGATTCCTTTTTATCAATACTTTTGAAACTTTTCCTGTCTCCTCCTCTGCCGTCAAGTGGCGTTTTGCCTTCATATAATTTGCTCGCAATTAAGTTTACCCTGTGCTTACTGACCAAGAGCAGCCAAAAAAAAAGATTTGCATACTTTTACTAACCTTTTTGAATCACGGAAGAGAAAGTATGTCACAAAGTACTTATTCCTCTGCGGTTTGCGAGATTCCTCTCTCGATCTTTCTCTTTCTATGGGGCATGGTGATATGAGCCGTGACAAGTAAATATCCTGTAATTTTTTGCCAATTTTTTCATATAGTAGTTTGCGGTTGTAAACAATTTCGTTTAATGTCAAAGTCTGGCACTTAAATTTTCCCTTGTTATGTTCACACGCAGACACGAAATTCAAAGCAAGGGGGTCTTTATCTGCGTACCTAAAACAAAATAATAGCAATTTTAAATTCATCATAGGTTAGAATAATAACAAACACGCACCGGTAGGTATAATTTTACACTCACTTCGATTCCCTGTTGTTTTGCGCTTGCCGTCCTGTTTTTTTTCGTTTACGTGAGCCGTCATTTATATTGGCCACTATTTCTTCGATTCCGTCCATAATTTTGTCGGTTTTCTAGGAAAATTCTTCTCAAAATTACGAAAGCAATGACCGTCACACAGCTGATTATCTTTTTTTTAATTTAGCAGTGTTGCCACAACTGATTTAGGGATATCATAACAAAAAAACAATGATTTTTTTTAGACTTGTCCGGTTTTGTTTGACATTTTTCGTACTAACGGCAATTCTCCTTACGTTTTTGTCCGGTTTTGATTGGAGAAAAAATCCCTTAGAATTTTAATAAATTTCTAACAGGACAAGTCCGCTTTTGAACGAAATCATCATTTTTAACCATTTTTTTCTCTAAGATCGGACCGCTTTTGATACACAATACTCCGGGGTTCGATAGATATGAGCTTAAAGAGTGCAAAAAAATAAAAATAAAAAATTCGAGTACAGTGGACAAGTCCGCTTTTGTTCCCCAGCTCCTCAAATTTGAAGCTGAAATATAGTCTGTCTACCTAGAGTCGACAATACTTGTAGTAGAATATAATTGTAATCTATGGGCCACGGACTTAAAAAAATACGGACGTAACCTTGTCTAATCCTGAGTGAAGCATAGTTATGGCCGCCCATGTAGGATGTGTGCGTGTCATTGGCGCCGTCACTCAATGTATTGTACATTGAGTGACAGCGGGTTGTATTACCTAGTTGCGTGTGTGAGTGTCGGCCACGTGTTCAATAAACGAAATTGTCGTACCTTGCATGCTTCACCTCTATAATATAGTGCAATGCTCCGTCCGTATTTTTTACGTCCGTGCTATGGGCTTTGCTAATGCCGAATTTATATTTTTTTACTACTTTATAAGTAAGTAGTTAGTGTGATTTTTTTAATATTACCTACATACTTAGCATCGTTGTGGAAGTACAAATTAAAGACTAAAGTCGTAACAAATACTTAACTATTAAACCATAAATGTGATATTAAACACTAATAATGTTGTTGAAATAATGTTATGTAGCTCTATATAAAATAAATATTTTTATCAGAACATGATTTTTCAATTTTTAGTAAATTCTGTACTAACCAGATGTTCAATTCCTTGCTTAATGACAGTAATAATAATAATACTAACCGGTTACGATGGTCGGTTTTGTAGAAACCCTGGCCTGGTACGCAGGAGTAATTTTATAGTGCCCAAGTGTGTGCGTAATGTAACACGAGAGCACTCTCTATTCCTTAACTCTCAGAACCCATTGGGGCAGAAGATCGACACGATTGGCGAGAGAAATCAGGCGCAAGACCGATTTTACATGTCTATCCGACGCATGGATCATCTTACTTGTCAGACAATCAGGTGATCAGCCTGCATTGTCCTAACCAAACTTGGAAAATAACAGGTTTCCAACGCGGGAATCGAACCCACGATCTCCGAGTCAAGAGCCATCCTCTAAACCACGACCACAGAGGCGTTGGTTAATGACAGTACAACGTGTATACACAGTGCCGTAAATAGCCTATTTTGCGCCCTGTGCGAGCTTCTATATAACTGCGCCCTTGTTTAGATATAATATGTACCCAGAGAAATGCAATGTATAGGGCTCTCTGGTCTGGACATTCTTGCGCCCCTCAAGCGGGGAATTGACTACCGGGCTGCCGGCGGGCCGCCCGGTCTGGCACAAGTCTGCCGCTTACCCCTATTGAACACACACAGAACAGGGGGGTTAGTCAAGACGAATTCGTAATAGTAGGGGAGGTAGTGCTAGCGTTCGCTAAGTCATTTCATACCGACCAAATTTTTGTCCAGCGGTAGCTTAATATTTTACAATCAATATAATCAGCGTCAGTCGCCGCACCCGTGGTGGAATGTTAACTGAGAGTATTTCAAAGTTGTAAAAAAAATAGTTGTGAAAAGTGATTTTATACCAAATGAAACTTTGATGGATGATTATTGAGGTCATGTTTAACCAAAAAATCACCGTCAGCCGTATTGCAGACGGGGGATTCAACGTCAGTTGAGTTACTGAACATGTAAATTTTTTTTGAATATAAAGTAATTTTATATCGTACAAAATTTATACAGGTGAATATTTATACTTTGTAAATAATAAAGAAAACCGTCAGTCGCTAATACGATGGTGGAAACACCGTCAGCCAGCGATATAAGTTATGATATTTATGAAGAAGAATTATATACATTTTACTTTAAAAGCGCCATCTGTTGTTATATACTAAAACTAAAATAACACCTACCGAACCTAAACGTGTATAATCTAGATATGAACCTTTATTAGGTGCGAATTGGGATCTTTTTAATGTCATTTTAATACGATTCCCAACAACAACTTTGAAATGCTCTCAATTTTTATTCCACCCATTATGAAGTGGCTGACGATCAAAGCTGTTATGTATTAGTGGAATACTATAATTATTGTAACGATTTTCGCTCAGTATGAAATGACTTTTTAAACTGAGCGCGACCTCCCCTACTATAATCGCTTCGTTATAGAATCGCCGATGAAAATGCATGGAATTGACATAAGCGTTCGTTAATATGACGTTGACGTTCGACTCGTCTTATGTCAATTCCATACATTTTGATCGGCGATTCTATAACGAAGCGATTACGAATTCGTCTTGACTAACCCCCCTGGCAAGTCAGTCGAACAGATAGAGAGCTGCAGCTCGGTCGTGGACTTATGGACTCGATCTTCTTTGTAAAAAATGATTTCTTTGGATTTTTCAATAAGTTCGCTGTAAGCGGCTTTACGTAGATCGGTGTTCATGTAATCCTTGTTTTTAACTTTCCACAAACAAGAACTATGTCAAAAGAGGAAATAAACGAAATATGTCAAAATTGTTTTTGTTGGTTTTTCTTATGTTTAGTGTTTGTATTGTTTACAATAATATGTTTTAAAATAATATTTTAAGTGCACTCCAGTCGCTCTTCAAGGCGCAAATGACGACGGGCCGCCCGTTGCGACCATTCATGTACAGACTTGCCCGTGCCCGCGCGGGAAAAATGCGATCTCGCGGGCAGGCTGCGGGCACGGGCCGGCGGGCATGTCTGTGCCCGTACCTAGGAATTGACGAGCAGACATGCGACAGACCTGCCCGTGACGGGCGGCCCGTAGCGGGCGGCCCGCTTCAGAGTCTACGTCCTGTGCCTGGGCACCAGTGGCACCGCCCTATTTACGGCACTGTGTATACAAACTGCCAAGTTTCGAAACCAAAGTAAGTCATAAAACTTAGCCGCTTTTTACAGCTTTGCTTTCCTGCTGATTTGCTGGTTTTTATTATGCCACAATTATAGGCTATGTAATAATATAGGGTCTTAGTCAATTCTGGCAGTGGCAAAATAACCAACAATACTGCACTACATTTTTAAAGGATAAGGTCCAAATTGGGCTAAATTTAAAAGTTCCGGCCAACGCAAATAAACCCATTCCTATTATTTAAATAGAACATAGTCTAAGGAATAATTTTTATTATTACACCAAAGTTCTAAGTCAAGTCTCCGAGTTGTTATTCAAGGTCAAACTTTTTTTATAACATATATGTAATAAAACTTATTTTATTAATTAAAAGCAACAAGTAATCGATCCCTACGTCCCTATCCGAGTCATAGAACAGATTAGAAGCCAAATACCTACAAATGATTTGGAAAAATTCAAAGAAAGAGGGAACCTCTACGTGCTTGGGGCTTGCAGGGCACAACTCATTGCTTACTTGGAATACTAGGCAAATGCCGTGCGTACCCCAAGCACGTAGAGTATCCCCCTTCCTTTGAGTTTTTTCAAACCATTTGTAGGTATTTGGCCTCCAATCTGTTCTATGACTTGGATAGGGACGTTGGGATCGATTACTTATTGCTTTTAATTTATAAAATAAGTTTTATTACATATGTTATAAAATTTTGTTTGACCTTGAATAACAACTAGGAGACTTGACTTAGAACTTTGGTGTAATAATAAAAATTATTCCTTAGATTATGTTCTATTTAAAATAATGGGTTTATTTGCGTTGGCCGGCACTTTTAAAATTAGCCCAAAATTGTATGGACGTTGGATTTAAGGCGCTTGAAAAAACTGTCCTTTTTGACGTAACACTATAGGACCCTCAGAAATGTTACAAATCTGGTAATGAGATATACATATCTTCATAGCCTTATCTAGGTTTGAGAAGAACTAGAAACACGATTACTTAGGGCCAACCCACACGTACCACAACCACACGACATCGCAACGACAAAATGTCGTCGAGTTGTGGTTACGTGTGAATGGTGTCGCTGCAGCATTTTGTGGTTGCGTTGTGGTACCGACAAAATGACGGCGGCCAGTGGTTGCGACGTGGTTGCGTCGTGTGCAATTCGAACTATTGTAGTTCGACTCCGGCTTTTATAGCGGAAACACGTCTTGCCCAAAGTCATGGAGGTCATTTCGAAGAGGACACTTTATTGTTGCTATCCTTGCTATATGTATTATTGATAAGAAGACGACGGCGATGTCAGCGTAATCGTCGAAATAGAATTTATTGGGTACATCCTTTATTGGTAAACAAAAGTCAAAGCCAATTTCGTACTGATTATCTTATACTGAGAAGGTTCAAGATAAAGTTTTTCAAAAAATTTAGAATGAGCACAAACACATATTTTGACTTCTTGTTAAATTACTACTTGTTCCCACTTTCCAGGAAAATTGACGTTTATTTTAACTTACAAGGGGGGGGGGGGGCAGCTGCGCCCCCTGCCCCCCCTTGGTACCTGCGTACCTGTGTCCCGTTACTCAGTACCAACTGTTACTACAGCTCTAATGAATTATGAAAACACAACATCTACATATAAAAAACCTTGACTGCTGATAGCTACCACTTTCGAGATTTTTCGCAAATAAAAATGTTGTTCGTTTTATCAAAATGAAGCTACTCACAAAAAATTAGCTTGATCAAATAAAAATTATTGTTCTAGGGCTCCCGGACTACCGGACTATATTATTTGGAATTTTTTCTTTCTTTCTCGTTAAAGTTTCTGAAGAAGTTAATGAAGGGAGGGGAGGGGGGGGGGGAGGGCGGGTTGCGTGACGTTGCATCGACGCAACGTTGTGGTTGCGATGTGGTTGCGACGTGGTAGCGACGTGGTAGCGACGTGGTTGCGATGTGGTTGCGACGTGGTTGCGACGTGGTTGCTATTTTACAAGTGGTCGACAACGACTGCAAAATGTGGTACGTGTGAATGGTCCAGTTCATTTACAATACGAAATATACGCCCGACCACGTCGTGTATTTGTTGTGTGGTTGCGGTTGTCGTGTGGTTGTGGTACGTGTGTGTTTACCCTTATGTATTTTGCCTCGATACATTTAATTTTCGAAATGACCTCTTAAAAATACGAAATTTGAAGATTATTTTTAAACGAAAATGGATGTATTGTAGGAAATTAGTTTAATTGGTAGACACCTTTGCAACTCAAAAGTATAGAAGCATTTTGCTTAAATGCTCCTAGTTATTTTTTAAATTATTATAATTACGTTTTTTTAAATAATTATAATTACGTTTTGGAGTTTACTCCTTAAGAATCGATTTTCATATATAAGGCGCCCGGTATGAGAAAAATCCGTGGGGAAAGTAATTTTACAGCAAGGGCAATTTTATACTTAATTTGTATGACTATAAAGTCGTGAATACGCTGCGGCCAGAAGCTATCGGCTCGCTCGGAAAACATGCGAAAAACGTAATTTTAATTATTTAAAAAATAACTAGGAGCATTTAAGCAAAATGCTTCTATACGATTTTGAGTTGCAAAGGTGTCTATCAATTATATTAATTTCCTACAATACATCTATTTTCGTTTAAAAATAATCTTCAAATTTCGTATTTTTAAGAGGTCATTTCGATCGAGAAATGTATCGAGGCAAAATACATTAATCGTGTTTCTGGTTCTTCTCCAACCTAGATAAGGCTATGAAGATATGTATATCTCATTACCAGATTTGTAACATTTCTGAGGGTTCTATAGTATTACTTCAAAAAGGACAGTTTTTTCAATATAGCGCCTTAAAAGGCTTTAACCACGAGGTACGGTAATACCTGGTTATACAAAATTTGATGGCAATACCGTGCTTTAACTCTGTTCCGCATATAGGTACCTAGTTAGTACCAACACGAAGAAGGTAACAATCGAAAAGTAAAACAAATGTATCATTAATTTAATTTATTATACTCATAACATCTTTCTTAATTTACTCACAGACTAATTCACTAGGATCATTATTTGAAACGTTATTTTTAATATTTTAGTAATTTTATTAAACCGTCCTCATCATAAAAATCCTTTATAAGATTCAAGATCGAAACATTTTGTTTTAGAACATACATAATTCTCAGAAAGATTTAAACGTTACGATAAATTCAAATACCAGCTCACTATTTCCATAGAATTTGACGAAGGTACATTATAGACGCCTATTCTATCGACAATAAAAATATAAATCATACAAACATAGAAAATATAAGGTGCACTAGAAACTAAAATGTAATGAAGTATGAAACAGAGGATGTTTCAACTGAAAACGTACAGAATGTACAAATCGTGTATCACAGTAACTCTAGCTTGAATATAACATTTTGAAGAATGTGTTAAATCGGCTCACAGCCTAAAGTCTAACATAGATCATATTATTAAGTATACATATTAATAAATTACAAGACACTCGATAAAGTTACTTTTAACGAATGCTCATTACATTTCTTTGCCTAGCTCAAAAGTAGGAATACTTTTACTCTACGTGCAATTTTGAATACCTGTTGTATAGAAGGTATTAGAATCATACAGCTCGCATATTAAACTCATACATATAAGTAAGGTATTTTACGACTATTAAAATAGGAATAGCAAATTTATCCTTCATGTTTTAATAAAAGTAGTT
The DNA here is from genome assembly GCA_905333045.1 of Lysandra bellargus. NCBI lineage: Eukaryota > Metazoa > Arthropoda > Insecta > Lepidoptera > Lycaenidae > Lysandra > Lysandra bellargus. The sequence goes on from HG995328.1 coordinate 7,867,433, forward strand.
TTTATGTCCGAATAAAAAAATATAGAAAGGGCCTGTAAACTGTGAGCGGATAAATGTATTGTTTTTATGCTCTTAAAGTATTTTATATATTGTAGTTGTAACACAATATTATATTTGGCACACAATACTATACAATCTTAGGAATAATATTATAAATGTAGTGAATTATAATCAAGCATGTTGGGCGCAGCGTGACATCAGTTATTCGGATTTTAAACACAGCCAATTATTTTGTCTATAGGTCTCTTTAATTTAAAAATACTGAAAATGAATTTTACCGCGTACTTATAAAGCAGTAAATCAGTGCTCAGACTGCCTGAATGTTTCTTTGCAGTTTAGTTAAACCAAACTATTGTTGTCGCTACGCCCAATATATAAGCTAAATACAATTACAGGAATGACAAACTGGCTGCCAATTTGAATACAATTAAAATATATTTGTTAACTTTAAATAGCTATTACGGTACTTACAAATAATCAGAACCGAATTTGGTGTTAAGTTTTGAAAACCTACTCTACTAAATGCATCTCTACCTGCCAGGGAGAGACAGACATACAAAACATTATTTTAAAATGTATCATCTTATTTATATAGAATAAAATTTATAGATACTATGATTTGCAATCATGTGTTTAAAGATATATTTAAACAAATAATTTCCATACGATTCGAGAAAAATAAACATTTGTTACTACGAATAAAATATAGAGTTCGACACTTAGTGACAAAAATTTAAAATCAAGTATCAATACGATCTGAATTATATTCTGTTTATTATACTATGATCTGTTAATATAATGTTTTAGATAATATTATAAATAAAATCATTTTATTTTAATCACACAAGTATCACGACATATTCTAATACCACGCAGTGTATCAGTAAGCTAATACATAACTTTACGTACTTGAAAAATAATTAATGTTAAACTGTTTTGGGTACAAATTTGTACCCAACAATTCAAATGTTTAAACGCTTTGCGATAATATTTCCTCTTCTTGATCGTTTAGATTATTACCAATAGCACATGCTGCCTTTTACATTACATTCTTCGTAACTTGGCGCACAATATTTATGTGTAAGACACTGTCGCATATCACACACATAAAATAATATAGTCCGAGGGAATTAGGAAAGTAAAGTTCTTGCAATCTACGAGGCACGAGCCCGCGTAGCCTTTATTTGTAGTTGTAATTATTGTAAATAGACATTTTAGGTACGCACACTAACGAGTGTGCGTACCTGACGGAGCAGTCAGTAGCGAGCGAGCCATGTACGCGTGTATTAGATATTATGGTCACTCACACAACTAAAGGCGCCGCGCACTCGTAGATTGTAAGATCTGTAATATAAAGTGTAATATAAGTAGTAAAATTATTATTCAATTTTTAGAGAGACTGTTCATGTAGCTACAGTACAAAAAAGTCACTTGAGACCAATTTTGAACATCATTGCTTAGTATCAGTATCATTGCATCAGTATTCAGATGTACTTAAATCGGTGATTTTGCGCGATTTGCAAGCACCGTTCAACAGATTGAATAAGCTATTAAAAACTGAAGCTACAAACGATTCATAAAATCGTTTTGTGATTTGTGTTTTTCATAGATTTTGAAATTCAAGACACAAAGTATTAGTCTCTTACAGCAGAAACGACTAACTTTAGGTAATATTTTAATCTATCATGTAGGTTATGGTATTCTAAAACCGCAAAAAGACATGCACTAGTCAATAAAATTCTATTACTTAAATAGGTCTAATAAATCTTGACAATTTGGAATTTGGAAATGTTGTTACCTAATTACCATTACTTATCAGTTACAACCTAACATCATGTACAACATCGATTTCTATTTGGCAGTAACCTAACGTTTTTTTTTCTTATTTTTTAAAATCATGAATACTTACCTATTAGATTTATATTTGTGTATTTCAACATTCATGTGTATCATGCAATTTTATGTGACTTATGCACTATACAGATGTTGACTTTGCACAGCCCTTAAATTTCCTAAGCCCTATTTTTTCGAAACCTAAGCCGGTGATACCTACTACTAATTGCAGTTTGCAACATTAGATTGAAATACACAAGTATGAATGAAAATTAATGAGTGAAATTGACCTTTTTGTATTTTAGTTCGAGTTACATAGTCTTTACACTTAAATGTAGGTAAAATGTATGTGGATATTTGTGCAACCATTTTATTGGAACCACATTATGGTTTTGTTCACAATGACGTACATTGGTGTTTCGTAGCATACATATAAATTTTCTTAGTTTATATGTAAATAATTATATCGCTCGCATATTATTTGATGTCGATTAGTAATGAAAAGCTTTCATTGATGGAAGATGGTTTTAAAATATTTATCAGTATTTAATGAATAGACAAGTACCAAAAGTAGGTACGAAAATGAATATTAAAATAATAAATACTTATGTATCCAGTATTACCTACTGAATAGTAACTTTTCTGATCTTTGTTAAATTTCCTGAATTCGGTACGTTGTGCTTCGATGTTCTTATGCCGAATTCATACATTTTGAAAGTATTCGCTATAATATTTTATCGCTATTTTACTCTCAAAATTAGGATGTGGTCGAGGTCCTTTTGCACTGAGACCGAACATTTGGAACTGAGTGAACTGACATCAGGAGGTCTAAAATCGACAATTCATATTATGAAACACCATATTATTAAACTTGAACCTTAAATTAGAATTAAATAAGATTCAAAATTTATAAAAAGTTTACCATAATATGAATCGAACGAATATTGCGAGAGTCATTGTAGTATGTAGACCTCTGTATAACAACTAGTCTATTCATTTGCACCACTAACTTTAGAGTGCTCGAAGGAATTATATTATCTAATAAAGTTCAATAATTACTTTTTGTCTCTATACGACGCGTTACTCTTATTGACGACCACAGTACTAACTACGCGAATGTGCGTAATATCCTTACAATATTAAGTATTCACTAAAGGGAAATCGCCCATAAAGTTGATTTACTTATTACGTATTCACAGATCGTGTAGGATAGTCATCTAAAAGTCTCACCTCGAGTTATTGCATCAAGTTGCCGATCCTCGTCTTATCCCACTTCTGACATTTCGTTATAAGAAAATGAATGCCAGAAGAGGGAAGATAAAGATTTTCCTAATTTTAGGTAGTTTCAAAAATTCTATTTTACCTATTCTCAGCACAAACTAGCCTACAGCAAATCTGTCGCCAACATTTTTTTTTATTTTATTTTATAACATACTTTAACTTAAAATATTCGATACAAAACTATAAAGTAAAAATAACATATTTTTTGTCAGTTAAAATAGATAAATCGTCGATGTAGCATACAAATAGATTTTTCGAATGACAGTGTCAGTGACTAGATCTAATCTATTCGGATAAAGAGTACAAATGAGGGCTCATGATCTTTCAGGTGGAGTTACTTTAGTTGAGCAGACATTACAATCTTAACGAAACATCTATTTACAGTTATTTTGTACAGATATTTTTTATAGTGCGTACGCCTTTGTCAATATTTATATTAAAAATTCGAAGGGAAGTATAACAATAGTAAAAATGAATCGATATGGATATCGGCGGCTCCGAGAGACCTAATCGCTTAGCTACTAAGTAGTAACGAAACAAACTTAGAACTATCAGTTTAAGGCATTAATTAGATACAATCATACACTTATCTACGCTATAACAGTGAATAAATCTTTCATAAATCATTCTAAGCGTCAAACGTAACAAAATTTTAGATCTAACAAGTATATCGAAATAATATAATTTCAATAATCGTAACAAAATATATGCGTAAGATACGGAAACCACGAGCGACGTAGATATGACTGATGGAAACCGAATTATTCCTAGATGAGAGAACACAAGGAGACACATTCGGCGCCCGTAGTGGGGCGCGTCCGCTAACAGTTCAGAAACACGTGTAAGATTAATATTGCCATGTGGAGTGAGCAGCGCGCAGGGCGTTCACGAGTAGATGGTGATCACCTCGCGTCCCCCGCCGCGCACCATCAGCACCTTCTCCAGACCTTCCGTCAACACCTCCAAGAACTCCATGTCTGTAACGGAGAACACGCACGATAATATAATCTAAACGTCGTGGAGACAAGTAGTTTGAAACTTATTAAGGCCTAACTCCACATTGGTCCACGATTGAAAACCATGATAGCAAAGTCATTTATGATATACAAATTCTAAAATCAACGTTGGTGGTGGATAATCAAACGAATCCGTCAATTACTCATCATGGGCCTACAAGAGATGAAATTCAGAGAAAAATACATGTTTTGAAATTTACATTTATAGACTGACTGAAATGTTCCGGATACGGTTCGAATCAACCATGTCAATTTCTATTAGAATAACTTATAATTCTACTAGCTGTTGCCCGCGACTTCGTCCGCGTTAGCATAGTAGATCATATCCCAAGTATGTAGGAAAGTCAATTCTGTACATTGAATATTTTACAAAAATATTCAATGTACAGAATTGACTTTCCTACGATTTTATTATATAAAGATGTTCCGCGCGGCTTCGCTTGCGTAATTTAGGAATTGCACGCAACCGTACATTTTTCCGCAAAAAATAGCCTATGACCCTTCACGTGGTTTATTCTTCATGTTTGCCAAATAACATAAAAATTGCTCCTGGTGGGCTATTATGACCTCTTATTTCCAGCCAGTTTACGCCCGAAAACGGTACATTTTGGGCGTAAACTGGCTGGAAATAAGAGGTCATAATAGCCCACTAGTAAGTAGTTCTTAAGATAATAAGCAATTGCATATAATTTCCCCCGTTTTTTCCACATTTTCCTATATTTCTTATATATATTTCCTATTAGTCTTAGGGTGATAAAATATAGCCTATTAGCCTTTCTCGATAAAAGGGCTATCTAATATTGAAATAATTTTTCAAATCGGATCAGTAGTTCCTGAGATTAGCGCGTTCAAATGAGCCCTTTCATATAATTTCCCCCGTTTTTTCCACATTTTCCTCTATTTCCTATCTCTTTTTAGGGTTAGCGTAATAAAATATAATTTATAGCCTTCCCTGATCAATGGGCTATTCAACAATAAAATAATTTTTCAAATCGGACCAGTAGTTCCTGAGATTAGCGCGTTCAAATAAGCCCTTTCAAATAATTTCCGCCCGTTTTTTTCCACATTTTTATCTATTTCTTCGCTTATATTAGTCTTAGCGTGATAAAATATAGCCTATAGCCTTCCTCGATAAATAAACTATCCAACAGTAAAAGAATTTTTCAAATCGGACCAGTAGTTCCTGAGATTAGCGCGTTCAAACAAACAAACAAACTTCCCAATTATAATATTAGTATAGATAATCTAAAAATTTATATTCGATCACATCACTCTCATATCCTTAACAAGTATAAACTTACAGTTGGATTCCCTTTCAAGTTTGGTGTCTCGGGGTGGTCCGGGCAGGTTGAGGATGACAAGTTGTGCATCGTGCGAGCGGGACACTATCACCTCGTTCAGCTTCACGGCGGTGTGCATACGCCGCACAGTGCCCTCGTCACTAACACATACAGAGTTAAGACAGTGTTCGTTGTATGTTTGTAAATTTTTAATGACTTCCAAAGGAATATACGGGTATATACAAAGCTCATCTTGTATAGTGATTATCAATCTTTTATCAGCAAACTCTTTTTAAGTTTTTTTTTTCGTCTTTTAGGCGTTATTTTAGTTACTTCATAGCGTCTTCATTAAGTGTTACAGCAGTAACTTATGTACTTATTTAAATGAAGATTTTGACATAGGCTCAATATATTAACAGTAAAAACACTGTAGTAAACACTTCATTAAATTGAAGTTTGATCATCATCGAATGTCTCTGAGTGCGGCAGTTACACAATGTTGTCAGACAAGTAAAAATAACTTACGGAGTGATAGGAGGCAGATTGGGCTTCTGGTTGAGTGCGTCGCCGTTGGCGTTGTTTTCCTTTTTCTCGTCGGCAGTCGGCGACGGCGAGTCCTCACACTGCGAGCGTTCATCGGGCGAGTCCCACATTGAATCAATTATGTGCAACAAGCTACTTCGAAATTCGTCCTACCACGTCAACCAATCCGTCGCGTCGTTTCCAAAATGAACGTTTTTGAACCGCACCAAGAGTTGCACATGATAGATTCAAGCGAATGAAACACGGGATGTCATATATTATTTAAATTGTTAAAGGATAGCTGACTACGGACATTGAAACATCCAAACTAATGTGATGTGATAAATTAAAGTGAAAAACTCAACGTGAATGAAGTATCGCCAAACATATGACCACCGTGTGTAAATTCGCTAGGACTCGTTATAGTTGGCTATAACGGTAGGCAATCAATAAGTGAATTCACTAATGTTAATGCGGTGGTTGTATTTTCTTCACTGCATCATAGAAATTGTCAAAATGTTTGGCTAAATGACAATCCCAATAGTAAATTGAATAAAGTAGAGCTTCGGAATCTACATAATGTTTGATAAGCTAATTTGGAAACAAAAATGTTTAGATGTTCTGACATCTATTCTGTCCTTCATAAAGTTAATATACCTATAGGTATATTATTACCTTTATGGTCCTTATACTAGGCAAAACAAAAGAAAATGTAACCGTAGATACGAATACGTAATTAATTCGAATGCTAATTAAAAAATAATAATTTAGAAATATCAAAAATGTACTATAAAAATAATAGGCTTTAAGAACACCAGTAAAGAAAATACAACAATTATGTCAAATAACTTGGATTCATTTGAGGTACAACAGATATTTACATTGCTGCATAGCAAATCGCTATCTCCCTTTCCTCAAGCAATCGATACATCTTTGATGAGACAAATAAACACAATTTGTGCATTATGGTGTCGTAAATAAAAAAATAAAAAGCGTGTAATCTAGTATTCAAGTCCTACTTTCAATTGTAAGAATTGTAAGTAGGCCTATCATAGATTGCAAAAATGTTATACACAAAGTTTACACTACAACGTTTCAAAATTACTACGTATTGTGTACAATATTTTTGCAAAATTTATAACTTATATATTTTAGTTTTCGTATGGTTTGAGATTTCATCTTTAGCTATGGGGTGAGCAAAGTTGAGAAATGTACGTCCTTGTTATAGAAGTTGTCCACAATCAACACTACAGGGAACATCTTTCCAAGAAAATATTTCATCAGTAGCAATACAGATTTGAAGCTCAAACATGAAATGTCTTCTATCTGCAGGATCTTTATTTTAAGTCAGTATAATTACTACTTACTATTTTTATACCTGCAGATATCAGACATATAGGTAAAGTTTTATAGAATTCAGTGTTAATATTCACCTTATCATCTTTGTCTTTCTCTTCAAGTTCCGCAAGAGGAGGTGAGGGAGCGTCGTCAGGAGCCGGTTCGGATCCAGGTTCAGCAAAACGCACTTTGCTAGTGGTTTTCACGTCTGCGTGGTGGTGATCTACGATCGCTTGGACCTACAATAAGAGGTACCTCTTGAAATCAATAACATAATGTTATTGATTATTGTAATGGTAATGTTACAGGTATTCAAGGAGGCAGGAAATTTGTGGAACTGTAAACTAATTCCAAACTGGGTAATTAAAGTTTACTAGTAATGTTTCTAGCATATTATGTCCATATTTGAAAGCTGTTGTTATAAATAACTTACCTTAATAAAAATAATTGAATTTGTTTGGTCAAAGTTTTTTTTGTATAACAACTGAAATTAATATGAATGGCAAAATATTTAAATATGTTAAAAGAAAGGAAATAACGATGAAATATGTACATATAGGAAAGAACATTCATTACATTATAACATTGAATAAAGACACGGTGCAAGAAGCCACAGAAGTGATTAGGAAATTGGAAGTAGAAAAACATCGAAAGCTAAATTTTAAAGACGTAGCAAAACAGTAGGAATGAATCTGCCCTAGATGATTTAGATGACATGATGATGCGTATCAGACAAGTAAACTATTCTAAACTAACAAGATCCTCATGTTCGGTAAAAGCAAAGTTATAGAAGACAAATAATAGAGATACTTGCGAAATATTGGACCATCGAAGCCTAATAGATGATTGCTCAATGCAACAACTAAGTCTAAATTAGAAAAAAATATCAAAATGCATATAAAAAGTGGACTTGGTCGATATTTTTACCAGAGGCAACTTCTCCTCAGCGTTTTGTTCGTGATAGTCCACCAAATTTTGCATCTGCGTTGGCAGCGACAGAAAACATACGATAATTAATATCTCGTAGACAAGCAGACTTCTGTATGTAGTATGTACAGCAAGTGAGATTTTTAACACCGCTTTAATGGTTAGTATATTCAGTAGTTGAATAGACAGTGGCAATATAATGAGTCAAACAATGTGCATGTGTACTGACCATGCCTAGTGCCTCCTTCTTGTTAAGTCTCAGCTCACGCAGCATTTGATTACGTTGTTCCATCATCAGAGTGCGCTCGTAGGTATATGCGGATATATCGCTGTCAGTCTGTAACATTTACGCAATTGGTTACATGGTTTGTTTACTTGAGCATATTATTATTGATTGAATTACATTAGGCATTTTACTTAGTACAAACAATCGGTCTCTGTTCCAAGAGTACTAATGAAACACACCATTTCAACTACTTCGACTTCTGCTTCCAAACGTAGCTGATACAGGAACATCTTTAGGTCCTTCTTCATCTGGATAGAGTTGTCTTCCATCTGCGCGACGGTGAAGATGCGCATCTTGCAATTTTTCCACGTGCGATGTTGCTTCAGCAGGAATGGCAGTAGCATCAACATGCCACCGTCGTGAACTATCCACCAGATGTCTATATTTCCGGATACCTGTTTTAACGGATACAAAATTAGACACATTGTATAGTTTGCTACTCGGAAAATTCTGCCCTACAATTAGTTCCAGATATAGACATTTTTTTTCTCCAATTAAAAAATCCCAATTAAGTATTACCTTCTCTGTTGAATCCGGGAAAAAGTTAATGCCTTTCGGTACAAGCATGGCCATTCTTGCCGCGGTGACTGCCCTCACGGTTTGTAGGAACGACTGCCACGTGCGTTCATCTTCCGATTGTCGCCAACCATAAGGCCAACCCACAATAACAGTGTTTGGCTTCAGACCACCTAACCCAGTGGTTTGCACACTGAAAATTTCAATATAAATTTGTTTAGGTAACCATTTCGGCTGAACACTTGTCAAATTTTTTTGCATACTTTCCCCCCTAATAATACATAAATAATTTACACAGCAACTACTATATGAAGTCTGTTTGTATTTGTCTGGAAGATTAAAAACGTCGCATGACAGAAATATACAGCGGAACTTCGATAGTTATACGCTGCGTACATTTTCTTAATGGTAGGGGGTATATATTCAATGCATTAGTGTATTTACTTACAAGTGGCTCAAACCATCGGGTATGCTAGGAGAAACAAGGACGTCGACGAAACCTTTGACTTTTTCTTCGTTCATGCATTTACGTAAATTCTGCTTAGCTGTAGATGCCTCTCCCGATCTTCGCGTAAAGTCTCCGCCCAATACAGAGACGCAAACCGTCAGTCCCTTACCTGTAAGTTGTCATATTTAAGTATCAATAGGTATCAAAGCAATAAAAATACTTTTAACAATTTTCGAGTTTGTGGTCTTAGAAAATAAAACTAACCAGCCTTCAGTTGGCTAGCAAACGCCAACATCTTGCGATACTTGGGGTTCAGATCATCATTCAACTTAGCCAGCACCAAAACTTGGGGACGCCAATTCTTTGTATGTGGTGGTCCTTCTTCAAGGCGCAATAAGGAGTAACGAGCAGCAGATAAAGCCAAACCCCGGAGACCATCACCCCATTCCTTCTCAGCACTGGAATGTAAAAAAATATTCAAAATTTCTATTATGTAATTATTTGTTTGAATGCTATAATTGGTATTGTTAGGCGATATTTACCCTCTATATTCAATGTATTTGTATATCATTCCAGCCATACCCATTGCAATAAGAGCATAAAACCAGGAAGTCATAAACATGATGGAGATACATAGAACTAGACCTGCAAGAGACAGCGACCTGAAAATAAAGATAAATTAGATTAGAATGGAACAGAATGATTTTATTGAGTACTCTCAAGCATTACTGCACTAAAAAAATTCTTACCAGTGATAATATTTGAACCTAGGACGCCAATTTGGAGTTTTCAAAAGTGTTTGTAAAGCACAAGCTAAATTTACAAATCCGTAGCACATCAAGAAAAACATGGAAAGGAGAGGCGCAAGAATGTCGACATTTCCCAACAAAATTCCGCATTGACAGATTACCATCGTCAATAGCAAAGCCCTGAAAAAAATAATTGTATTATATTTTTTATTTTAAGTGGATCTTAAGCTACAAATACTCAGACCTCGGAAATATAATTACCGTGTTGGTTCTCCTCTACTTGACGAAACTGCAAATGGTGCCAAGAAAGGAATAATTTCATCTTTTGCAATGGCTTGAAGTAAACGAGGCGCACCAGTTAAAGATTGTAATCCAGCTCCAAGAGTTGACAGGAAAGATCCTATTAATATCACCCACTGATTTGGCCAAGCCATGTTAGCCACAACAAGTTTTCCACCGATAGACTGGCCGAATCTGAAAAATAAAACAAATTATCTAGTTGGTTATCTAATTAAAAGAATTAAAAATGACATTGTGTTAATCAGTCAAAAATATAAACAACAACAAAAATAAACATTGAAAAAAATTTTAGTTAATTTTATACCATCAATATATGAAAATCCATAATGGAAAATGCTTTCAAGGAATATGCAAAATTTGGTAATACTAACAGTGACGGTAAACAGATAACTTTAACTAATATCGACAAGTGGTTAAAAGAAGCTCAGGTAATAGATGGAAAAAAAGTTACAACTACTAACACAGCTATATTGTTTGCTCGATTTAAATCAAAAACTATTGATTACAAGCACTTTTTAGATTTCATAGATTTACTAGCAAAAGAGTGCAAGATAGATGCAGGTGCTATTAAAGAAAAACTTTCAAAATTTACTTCTCCTGGTACCTCTAAAGCCACAAAAGTAGATAAATCAAACGTCGTTGATAGAATGACCGACACTTCAAAGTATACTGGATCGCATAAAGAACGTTTCGATGCACAAGGTAAAGGTAAAGGCAAGGCAGGAAGAGAAGATACCACCGAAGATACTGGTTATGTTCAAGGCTATAAGCATAAGGATACATATGATAAAAAATAATTTACATACTTATCACGTAGCAACAAATTGTCAACTGTGCCCGCAAAAAGAAGCACGCAAGATAAATAAACAGTAGACGTCGTCAAAATGGCGCAAATCGTTCCAATTGGAATACTCTTCTGTGCATCCGCCAAATCACCAGACCGATTAGATCCGGCCATGATACCTGAAAATGAGTATTATATTTAACTCCAAATAGATATTTTTGTTTAAAATTAATAGGATAATATAATTTTTCAATTATACTGTATATATTTGGAAATATAATATGACTCACTGATGAAATAGATTTATTAATATTTTACCTGTCACCGATGGGAAAAATATCCCAATTAAGATAGTGAACGTCGTCGTTGTTTCTGCGTAAATTTGATTGTATGTTGGCCGCTCCATTTGTTCAATGTCGTCTGGCTCCTTTCCATAAGCGATATATTGTCCGAGAGTAAGAAAGGAATCTTGTAAATTATCAAAGAAAACACCGCTCGCGAGACCCTGAAAAATGTAATTTAAGTCATCATTTTATTAGTAGTTAGTACACTCTTAATAATCGCTGTTATGTCACCTAATCTGACCTTAATACCCTGCACGATGCTTAGTTCATGGTCCTTATAATATGGATCGCAAATATTGTCAGGACAGAAGACACGATGTAATTCACCTCCCACTTCTTTGGTACAATTCTCAATGTTAATATCCTTCAGTAGTCGCTTACCCAAAACGCACATCCTGAAAGTAAAGTTGATAATATTGTAACTACCCCGGAAAAATTAAACATTCAACCTCGGAATAATTCGCATAGAGCTAAAAATTGGTAGAGACGTTAAATACACCATTACAAAATATAAAACCTCAAAAGTCCCCGGCGATCCTCCTTGTGCTAAAAATTTTATTCAATGTCAAAGATATGAAAATGAGGTATTTCCCGTTTTTTTTCAAACTGTACATTTCATCATAAAAATAGGTAACAAAAGTGTAGATCATAGAATTCTCTACAAAAAACTGACACTTTTCTCATACAACTTACCATATCTTATAAATGGCGGGCCTAAAGTTTGGGAAAATCATATCTATACTTACATTATAAGGCTAAATAATTTGTGGAACTACTGCTTTGAATTGAAGAATTCGTTTTTTGTTGGATAGTCTTATTTATCGAGGAAGACTTGAGCTATATCACATCACGTTGGCACCAATAGAAACAAAGAAACAGAGGAAAATGGGAAAAAACGGGGAAATTTATTTGAAAGAGCTTATCTCACAAACGGTAGAAGCATTTTTCATGTTATTTGGCACAGATATAAAGTAGACCATGTGGAAGGACATAGGCTATTTTGTTTCTCGTGAAAATGTACGGTTTCCGTGAAATTTATAATTAACGCGGGCGGAGCGACGCTTAACATCTAGTACTACATACTAGGGTTGTTTGAAATGTTCTCGGCCTGACAAACTTCTGAGTGACTCGCAAGCGTACTGTAATTGCTCTTCGCGACTCGAAAAGTTTAGATTTGATAAGTCACGTAGAAGCTGAGAACAGACAAATATGCTTTAGGACAAAAAGTTCCGCTCCGCCCTATTAATTATGTATTTCACGGAAACCGTACATTTTCCCGAGAAACAAAATAGCCTATATCCTTCCACGTGGTCTATATTATTTTGCACAGATATAAAGTAGATCACGTGGAAGGACATAGGCTATTTTGTTTCTCGGGAAAATGTACGGTTTCCGTGAAATACATAATTGATAGGGCGGAGCGGAACTTTTTGTACTACAGCATGTTTGGCTATTCTCAGCCAAACATACTTCTACGCCTATTGGTGCCAACGTGATGTGATATAGCTCAAGTCTTCCTCGATAAATAAAACTATCCAACAAAAACGAATTCTTCAATTCAAAGCAGTAGTGCCACAAATTCTTTAGTCTTATAATGTAAGTATAGAAATGATTTTCCCAAACTTTAAGCCCGCCATTTATAAGGAATGGTAAGTCATATGAAAAAAGTGTCTGAATGTTTTTTGTAGAGAATTCTATGATCTACACTTTTGTCCTACCTATTTTTGTGATAAAATGTACAGTTTGAAAAAAAAAACGGGAAAAACCTCATTTTACACTTTTAACCTTGAATAAAATTTTTAGCACAAGGAAGATCACCGGGGATTTATGAGGTTTTATTTGTAATGGTGTATTTAACGTCTCTACCAATTTTCAGTTCTATGCGAATTATTCCGAGGTTACGATTTTTTTGCGTCTAATTAGACCGGGCTAAATATTGATTTCAACAATTACGGATTTTTTTGCAACGCACATTAATTCAAGTTTCGGCTTCTTTGGTCACGGGTGGACTGAGCGACTGATGTCCAACTTCAAAGTTATTTAAAACTACCTCTTCGGGTAGTTTTAAATAACTTTATAATAATTATTATTTCGTTTCGATCTACGTTCGTCGTTCTTTCGTAAGTTCTAGTGCGATTTGCGTAGATCGGAACGCACATCAGAAATTAGAAAAGTCCACCGCGTATAACATCGAAAGTGACGAAATTATTAAAAATATTTGCGAAAACCGAAGAGATCATTAATTAAATATGCAAATAATTAAAAACAATTTGGCTGCTTATGACAAAAACTTACTGTAGTTTGTCGTTTCCGTTCCAATTAACAAATATTCCGGCGTACACAGCGGATATAGACAGGATGACGCAGGCGAGGGCGATCGTAGCGAACTTGTTGACAAACTTGACGCCCACAAACACCACCATGCCCATGATCAGCAGCAGCCCCGTGCCGTACACGCGGAAATTGTTAAACATAGCCTCTTGGTCCTTCGTGAAGTCACCAAATATTGACATCCATGGCGCCATGTACGTCTAAAACAATCAATTATCTCTACTTGTAATATTTTCACGACTGCCATAAGATTTTTGTATCGCCAGAGAAATTGGTATAGGCAGATGACGGACCTACGTTTTAGGGTCAATTTAGACCGCAACGCGACGCGTAGACGCATTTCTAAATTTGTATATGGATTTTACCATTGAGATACTATATACTAGGAGAGAGCCTTATATCGGTGTATAAGCGTCAAAAGCGTGTAATGTTATGTCCTACTTACTAAGACATAACAAAGGAGTCGGTCTGCATATTTTATGTAATAAACGTGTTAATAAAGGTTTTTAGTGAACATTTTATGCTAGATATTGTTGAGTTTTGTGGTTTCGCTAAATAATAAACCATAAGAATGGCCAAACAATGCCTTAAACACGTGGATTTAATATTAAATACGTAAGTTTTGAATAACGTTTTTTGGGCTTTTCAATCGGTATTTTTGTAAGCTAAAAAGATAATTTATAAGTATAGTAATCCCTTATTCGTGCTATATAAGGCATTAGTGTTAAAAATGTCACGTCAATTAATAATTTGTCTACAAAAATTACATAGCTTTTTACGTGTGTTTACGGATTCTCATTACTTGAACGTTTATCGATATCATGAACTAAATGACTTTCTTTTCTGGATTATATTGTGCTTCAAAATAATCGACAAATGGATTTAACGCAACTGAAATCTGTTAAATCTATACAAAATTAGAAATGCATCTACACTCGCGTGGCGGTCTGAATTGACCCACTTGACGTACCTACCGAACCGCAAATCGCAATCTGCCAATTTCGTTGATAGGCAGATTGCGTGATTGATTTTTCTGATAACACCATCGAGGAAATAGATTTCTAGGCAGTTGAAGGACCTACGTCATTTGGTCGGCTTTTTTTTTAACGGGCAAATGGCCCACCACACATTCCCACCACTGCAACTCCTGTGTCGCCAGGATCAACAGTGGTAACCAACCACGAAAACCCTTTGATATGATTTCAGGGATGCCCGAGGGACAAGCTAAATCTGTCTTGGGACCCGCAACGAAATTAATCAGAAGAAGGTAGGAGGAGTAGGAGAAATCCAATTTCCCTCCCCAAGCAAAGCGGCCAAATTTTCGTGACATTAATGTCCGAACAAAGGAGAGAGCACCACGGGAAAATTATTAAATTGTATTGTAAGCCTACTTAATAAAAATGACCTATACTTAAACTGACAAGTTTGTGTTGGATTGTTTCCAATAGAATTTATGGCAAAAACGTTTGAAAGTACGGAAATTCTTTGCGCTGCCTACGAGATCATCGTAATACGCGACATTAGAAACACATTGGAGGCTGTTTAACATATCGGTTCTTTCCTCATGCCAGAGATCACATTCCCAGAGTATGTGATGAGCAGTTTGTTCTTGCAGGCTGCCTTCGGTAGAGCACTCGCAAAGAGGAGACGGAACTAACTTAAATCCATAAAGTTTAGCTTTAAAATTGCCGTGACCGGTTAAGAATTATGCAACGCAGTGATCGATTTCTATCCAATGCATAGCGAGTCGTTTGCGTACCGAAGGAAAGAAATTGTACAGGTGCCGACCTTTGATTGAGTTATCCCACCGATCCTGCCATTCAGATATAAGATTTTGTAGTGTGACATCTAACGGTTCGAATAATCTAGTTACTTTGTTTCTATCTTTCATGCTTAAGAAATCTGGGGTCGTCATCTTTTGCTTTTATAGTATAAGGCAGCCCGGCGCTGTATTTCTAAATCTACCGGCAAAACACCCGACAGGATAGGAAGTGCTTCAGTACTGACCGTTCTATATGCCTTACATAGGAATATTAATGCGAGACGTTGGCTTTGTAAAAGTTTACGTCGGGCTGCACCTATCGTAGCCCTATCTGCCCAGACTGGTGAGCCGTGGCATATTCTGCCTAAATTTGTGGCTGTATATATAATTTTTAACGTTTTGAACGAAAGACCCCATGTAGACGTTGATAATTTGGTGAAACTATAAAAATTTCTTTTAGCTTTTTCGCCCGTCACTATAATGTGTTCTAAAAATGTAAATTTATTTTCTAGAGTCAATCCAAGATAGCAAAGTGACTGTTTACGTTTAACATTTGTTTCGTTGAGTTTAATGCGAGGTTGAGATAAGAGAGCCTTTCAAAAGTATTTGATAAGTTTTATGCGCCGCGAATTCCAAACGATTTCTATGACCCCAACTTGCAATTACGCTGAGGCACTTGTTCGCCTTCTTTTCTATTTCAGTTCGCGTATTGCCTTCAACAAGGAGGAACTCATCGTCTGCATAGCCTACCAGATAACAGAGAGGCGGCAAAGGAATGCACAGCAAATCGTCAAAATTTATATTCCATAGGTATGATGATAGTACCGACCCCTGAAGGCAGCCGCGGGTTAGATTTTTGACGTAAATGTAGTGACCGAGTCGTAGTTTGATTACGCCGTAACGGAAATACGATTGTAGTAAATAATAAATTGCGGTAGCATCCTCTGTTCCGTAGCTTTAGTAGTAGCATCGGCCACCAGGCATTATCGAAGGCCCCTGCGATATCCAAAGATATACCTACAACGTAATTACATTCTGATGAGTTCACAATTTTCCTGACTTCGATTGTCGCATCGATCGTCGATTTTCCGGCGGTAAATCCAAATTGCTGGTTATTAAATTTCAGCCCGCCAGGTAGAAGGCGGGGCACAACTAGACGTTCTAATAATTTACCTAGACACGGTAGGAGTGTTTTAGGCCGGTAAGATTTCGTGTCATCAGGTGGCTTGTCACCGGCTAATTTGGTCGGCTTATGACACTGACCTCCATTATACAAGTACGCTGGACTAATGATACTCAGATGTATTTTGTGCCTATTTGAAGCGGAATCAGCTCCCCCAATATTCGGGAAGAGAACTAAATCTGAAGTAACTTGCAAATGGCCGCTCAATCGCTATTGGTTGTAAAAACCACAGATAATAGTATACCTCCATGGTACAAACTAGTATTAGTTCCAAGTACTCCCACTACTGCTATCAGCGCCAATATGGCGACTTTCAAACATCATTTTTACTTCAAATTTAGTTCTTATCCCTAATATTGGGGGAGCTGATTCCGCTTCAAATAGGCACAAAAAATAGCTGTCATTTCAAAGGGTATTATTAGTCCAGCGTACTTGTATAATGGAGGTCAGTGGCTTATGACAATTCAATGTTAGCTGTGATCCGTCGGCTGGGTTTGACACAACGCGACTAAATTACTTAGGTCCGCCATCTGCCTAGAAATCAACTTCTCTGGACTCTGATAGTACATAATATAATTTGCAGATGAATAATAATTGTTATATTATGTATATTAATATTATGTGAATAAAGTATGTTACGTACTTAACGTTAACAAAGTTCGCCATTCCATAAAATATAATATGCTCAGAGAAAACAAAATATGTTTTCCTTTCGCTCCTAGGAGCACTTCCTGCCTATAAATTGAGACAAAATAAAATGTGAAAGGCAGGAACTACAGGCGTCGAGGCGATAAAAATTTTATCTAACGTAATAGCAGCTACGTGAGCCATTGGAGATATACGATAGCCCATCATTCTCAATATATCCGGGAATCGGGATCCATTAAATAATATCGGAATTACTAACATGGATGTAAAAAAAAAAAATACGGATGGAGCATTACACTATAAAAAGGTTAAGCATGCAAAGTACGACAATTTCGTCACAATTTCGTTAATTGTACACGTGACCGACACTCACACACGCAACTAGGTACTACAACTCGCTGTCATTGTACATAATTACGGCGCCAATGACACCCACACATCCTACACAGGCGGCCATTACTATGCTTCACTCGGGATTAGACAAGGTTACGTCCGTATTTCTTTTAAGTCCGTGATTACTAAATCATTTCTTAAGTTGTCACGTACTTATACTCCTTTTTACTATTTTAATGCATCAATTTCATTTAATTTTCTTATTCAATCCAGCCTGTTGTCTATCAAATTACAAAATTGTATTCTCATAAAAATATCATGTCAAACAACTATAAAGCATTACGAATCCTGTATGGTTCCGACATTTGGTATTTATGTTAGTTAGTATGGGTCAGTTACGAATAACCCAGTATAGTATACCAACAGTGCAACGGTACTGGGGCCGTACCACGAAACTGTTTTGAGACTCAAACAATCGAACGAAAATGCCGCGTCCTACTCTAACAAACCTGAAATGTCGTTGTTAGAGCAGGACGCATCATTTTCATTCGATTGTTTGAGTCTCAAAACGGTTTCTACTGATTTGGAACTTACCAGCACAATCTCAACGGCTCCCACGATGTACATAGCCGCGGCGAGCGTTGTTCCCGTGTAGAACAGCATGCCGACTGCTCCGCCGCACTCGGGGCCGAGGGACCGCCCGATCATGAAGTAGGAACCGCCGGCCGGTACCACGCCGTTCGTGGCGATCGCCGACATCGATATCGCCGTTAGCATTGTCTGTGAAAGAATAAATTACATTTTCGGTCGCTTCATTCAAATCAACTTTAGATCGGCCAGCCATCGTAGTAAGGGTGAGTTCGAATATCAATGTCGAGTCGATGGTATGTTTTTAAATGAATTGATAGCTGAAGTTTTTTTATGAACTAAACAAGAAGATACCAATACATGTTAATACAACATTTAGGGCCTTTTCCCTACTTCCTGATAAAGTGCCGGATAGGCTATCCACAACTTATTTGACAGATTCTCCATAGAGTGTGGACAAGTTAAGTGGTGTATAGCCTATCCGGCACTTATCAGGAAGTGGTGAAATAGGCCCTTAAACGAATAGTTTGTTAACAAAGTTGCAAACAAAATCAAGTACGATGAGATTTACATCACCACAAATCTGTGTATCTAAACGTGTAGTTAAATTTCTTCTGCAGTAGTGAGACCAACAAACGAGACAGTTTTTCTGTTGCCAAGATACATTGTTGATACTTCAACACTTAAAAAGTAAACTTACCGTACAACAGCACGTCAGTACAATCAGGAAGCCTTGTATCGCGCCGGCCGTGCCCACCACCCACGTTAGACGGATGAAGAGGATAACTCCAAAGATGTTCTGTATGCAGGGGAGGTACACGCCGATCAGCGTGCCCATGCGCGCCGGCGGTGCGGGTTTGGGCGCGTCGGGGTCTGCCGCTGAAGCCGTGGGGATGGTGTTGGAGTAGTCTGCCAGGGAGCTGAGGAAGGTCGCCGCTCGAGGCCTGTCTTCGAGTTCGTCCTGCAATAAAACAGCATTTTTTAAAACTCTTCTATTGTAGCATCGATGAAGTGTATTCCTAGGCAGTTGACAAACCAACGTCATTTGGTTGGATCATGTCAATTCAATGTTAATTATCCAGTATATGATATTATGTCCACACTGTGCCTTTTTTGTTCATTAAGAGGGCGACTAATGCAAAAAAATGAAACATCGTCCTTCTCTCTTCACACTCACGCCCGTCTTTCATATGCCAGGTGAAAAAGAACGACGCGGATTCATCGCCAAATTATTTTTTTCTCAATACCACAATAAATATACAACATTTTAAAAATCAGCTAGGTCGATCTCTCAATGACAGAATGTTATACAATGTGTTAAAATATTAACTTAGTTCAATGCACGGTTATGGCAATAAATGAAAAATTCGTGAAAATCAGATGCATCTTTGTGTTTTTTTTTTTAAAAAGAAAATTTTAAGATATCGTGTTTTTCCTTAGATTGAACTCTTGGAAATATAATGTAGTATTTAATTTTCAAAAATGAACAATTTGGGGCTTATTTTCAAGTATAAAAATGAATTATAAAATCGTCAATTTTGGGTTAGTTGCCCACTTAAGCATGCATCATAGCGCAGTCAACAACGCACGTAAGGTATGCTCGCGACACATGCCCTCTGACCATATCCAAAACTTTCGCTTTGTTCTTTTTTATAGAATTTCTTGTGACCAAATAAGGCGCACATATCCCACCCAGTATGTTCTCGTCGCACATGTTATCACATGTCGCTGACAGACACTGCAACTGAACAAAAATGACAATGTTAGCGTTGTGTTCGTTGACGCAAATATTGAATGCGCCAATACGAAAGTTGAATGAAAAAAGATGAAGAAAATTGAAGATGAAAGTGCACAGTCGACAGTATATCATAAGTCTATGGTGTGGACATAGCTAGTGATCTGTCGGCGGGGTTTGACGTAACGCGACCAACCTGCGGAGGTCCCCCATCTGCCCAGGAATCGACTTCTCTGATAGTACAAGGATACACACTATTCCCCCTACTAATAAAGTTCAATATCTGCTTGACTTTTGCCCGTTTTCACCAACCACACCTAAAATTTACGTGTCCCTTAAGCCAATATTCCAAGTTTTGTTCTTGATGAATTGACAACCACGTAACTCTTAGGTGACGTTTATTTGAAATAAAACAACTTATTATGCGATTCATCCATCAAACCATTAGGTGACGTTTATAATTTACGGGATGGATTGTCGACCCCGTACACTTAATTGATGTATGTGGCGACGACGACGGTTGCCTTGACAATGAATCTGTAAGTATACAAGTAAAATATCAGACGGCCATTCTATAGCCGTCTGATATTTTACTTGTAAAATAGCGAACTCCCATAATTAATATACATATTTATCACAAACCTTCCTCTTTAATCACTCTATATATTAAAGAAAACCGCAATTAAAGGGAGCAAAGGGACATAAAAAGAAGGATCTTAAAAGGAGGAATAGAAGGAACAGAAAAAGCGACTTTGTTTTATACTATGTAGTGATATACGTCACCTAAGAGTTACGGGGTTGTCAATTCATCAAGAACAAAACTTGGAATATTGGCGGGACACCTAAATTTTAGGTCTAGTTGGTGAAAACGGTCATTTGTCTGGCAAACTAGTAAGTATGCGTTCGTTAAAAAATAATGTTTGTTCCATGATCCATCGTTTAATACTTCAGTCGGAATTTCCAGGAATTGCTATTGTATTCTATTGTTGTCGCGATCACCGGTGCTCGCGCGGGGCCTGAAGGATTAATAAAAGTCGCTTGATAGACATATCAAGCGACTTTTCTAAAGTATCAGATAAAACAATATAAACCTAGTAGGTGAAAATATACGCCTGCATAAAGAGTATAAATATTTTTATAAGAAGGTTACCGACTACGGGTAAAAAAGTTAAGCAGACTTTGAGGTTAGCAGAAACCAGTATGTACCGAACTTCGAGAACTGAAGTTAAGTAGGTACACTAGTTTTTGCTAACCTCAAAGAACTTTAAGCCTTTAAAGTTTAACGCTTAACCACCAATCTCGAATTAACAGAATGTAAAGAAAATTATCGACAGAACTGATTCTTGAAACTTTTTAGTCTAAAGTTATTTATTTATGATTGACGTAGCGTATATTCCAGCACCTCTTATCCAAACTAATATTATAAACGCGAAAGTGTGTCTGTCTGTCTGTTACCTCTTCACGCTCAAACCGCTGAACCGATTTTGCTAAAAGTTGGTATGGATATACTTGGATGTCCCGGGAAAGGACACAGGATACTTTTTATCCCGGAATCATGCAAGGTTCCCGCGCGATAAACGATTATTGGCGCAACGGAGTTGTGGGCGTCATTTAGTGAGTATAAACGGTCGGCTTGCTTTAGCTTAGCGTATTGGAAACCTCCCATGACAGGCAAAGACAAAGACCATGGGCCCGTACCACGAAACGGTTTTGAGACTCAAACAAGCCCACGAGAATTTTGCGTCTTACTCTAAGAAACATGAAATGACGTTATTAGAGCAGGACGCGGCATTCTCGTCCGATTGTTTGAGTCTCAAAACGGTTTCGTAGTAGGCCTACAGAATTATACGCTGGCTAATAACAATAACCATTATTAGTGAGATGGTATGACAATTGGCAATAATTATTATAATTCTGCATAATCACTACCTAATTATTATATTCAAGGACAATCTGTAAAACAAAATATATTATTGTAAACAAAACATTTAGCTAGAATATTTTTTTATTACTCTAGGTCTTCGTATTCTCAAGCTAAATTGTACGTTTGAGCAAAATAGTTACCATTAAATGTTTCAAGCTGATATTTTCCGCAATCACTAGAGTCAACTGCAGTGCCGATACAATCTATTTACACTGGACCGTGAAATAAGTTTATGATTCTTGGATTTTTATAACTTTATGTTCCTCTGACTTATTTATTCTTACTTCAGAGGAACATAATTTAGTTATTAAAGAGAAAGTATTCTGTTCTGTTCTAAGGTTGTCTCGGACTTAAATGTTAATTTCCATCTATAACTTCAGATTATATTTAGGTTTTAGGTTTTAAGACATATTTTATTCTCATAAGATGCTCATAACGCCTCCGTGGTCTAGTGGTATAGAGCGCGGCTCTTGACTCAGAGGTCGTGGGTTCGATTCCCGCGTTGGAAACATGTTATTTCCAAGTTTGGTTAGGACAATGCAGGCTGATCACCTGATTGTCTGACAAGTAAGGTGATCCATGCGTCGGATGGGCATGTAAAAAGTCGTGTCGGTCGTCCGTTCCACTGGGTTATGAGAGTAAAGGAATAGAGAGTGCTCTTGTGTTACATAAATTCACTTACATGAGAAAGACAATAAAGTAAAGATATACAAACAATGTAGTAAACTAATATTTGGTAACTGCAATTGGATTATTACAGTACATTTACCACAATACAAATAAAATACGACAATTATATTTTAACTGCGGTATTTTCCAATTCGGTTACCATCAACCACTTAACTTTGTTTTATCATTATACAATAGCAGATGACGCCCGCAACTCCGTCGCATCAAAACTCGTTTATTGCGCGGGAACCGTACATTTTCTAGGATAAAAAGTATCCTATGTCCTTTCTCGGGACTTAAAGTATCTTTAATACCAAATTTCAACAAAATCGGTTCAACGGAAGAGGTAACAGACAGACAGACACACTTTCGCATTTATAATATTAGTAAGTAAGTATGGAAGTGACCAATAACATACATTAGAATTTAGATACTAATTACTTATTGAGCATATAGGCATCTGCGGACCTGCGTAATTTGGTAACGTTAAGCTATGTCCACATTATGCAATTTCATCTTAAATTTTCGTCATCTTCTTTTCATTCAACTTTCGTTTGGCATATTCAATAATTGAATGCGTCAAAATCCACCCGCGTTGAAAGAAAAGTGTCATAGCGAGAGCTACGATTTCTACGCGCGTCACGGGCATGCCTCACGTTCGCTGTTGACTGCGCTATAAGTCTATCCCACCAAAAAACATTTTCATGTAAAAATTCTGCCAAGATGATAACATAATTGTTCGAGGTGTCAAAAAGTAGTGAGATCTCATGTAGAGCCAAGTTTCAAACCTTACACACTCAGCCCTAAATCGAAAAACCTTAATTTTACACATAAATCGCGGCAAAATGCTTGATATAATGTGTCAGCCGCACGAGAAGAATCTAAAAACTCTACACATTAGTCAAAATCGATGGCCTGGCCATTTTGTTGCGGTTTATATAAAAGTTATTAAGTACAACAGAAGAGTAGTTCAAAGCTCATAGCATGACCAATAACAAAATGGCCAAGCCACCCATTTGACTAATGTGTAGACTTTTTAGATTCTTCTCGTGCGGCTGACACATTATATCAAGTATTTTGCCGCGATTTATGTGTAAAATTAAGGTTTTTAGATTTAGGGCTGAGTGTGTAAGGTTTGAAACTTGGCTCTACATGAGATTTCACTACTTTTCGACACCTCGAACTATTATGTTCTCATCTTGGCAGCATTTTTACATGAAAATGTTTTTTGGTGGGATTTCATTTCTTTTTGTAAGTTTTACAACACACGTTTTTATGAAATTAAGGGGCATACGAGCATGTGCACTATCATTAGTAGAAAAGTTGCAAGTGCTTTGCCAGCCTTTAAGAGGAGATCGGTTATATAATATAAAATTAGGGGACAAACGAGCAAACAGGTCACCTGATGGAAAGTACTACCGTTGCCGAGTTGCCATACTTTCAGACAGAAAAGGCTTAATTGAGGAAATAGGGAAAAGGGGTATCCCTA
Source organism: Lysandra bellargus (assembly GCA_905333045.1). Lineage (NCBI taxonomy): Eukaryota > Metazoa > Arthropoda > Insecta > Lepidoptera > Lycaenidae > Lysandra > Lysandra bellargus. The sequence goes on from HG995328.1 coordinate 7,891,719, forward strand.
TTCCCATGTTCTCTTTCCCTATTTTATAAAATTAGGGGGCAAACAAGCAGACGGGTCACCTGACGGAAAGCAACTGCCATCGCCCATGGACACAGTAACATTAGAAGAGTTGCAAGTGCATTTCCGGCCTTTTTATGAAGGAATAAGCTAAGGGAATAAGCAGAAGAGAATAGGTATAGGGAATAATGTATTGGTATAGAGTGCAGTTATGGTTGGGCCTCCGCTAAACTCACTTACTAGACGAAACACGGCGCAAGCGCTGTTTCAGGCCGGTTATCTCTGAGTCTGTAGTCACTCAAGGATAACACGTATTTTTAGGGTTCCGTAACCATAGGGTAAAAACGGGAACCTATTACTAAGACTTCGTTGTCTTGCCGTCTGTCCGTCTGTCCGTCTGTCTGTCTGTCTATCTGTCTATCTGTCTGTCTGTCTGTCTGTCTGTCTGTCTGTCTGTCTGTCTGTCTGTCTGTCTGTCTGTCTGTCTCCAGTCTGTAACTCAAGAATAATAGCTAGAGAGTTGAAATTTTCACAGATTATGTATATTTGTTGCCGCCATAATAACAAATACTAAAAACAAAATAAAATTAATATTTAAAGGGGGCTCCCATACAACAAACGTGATTTTTTGGCCTATTTTGCTCTATATCAATAATGGCAACAGGTAGGTACTTGTTTTTTTCTCAAAGTCCTTAGTAATATGTCTATTTTAATATTTAATAATAATATTAAAATAAAATAAAAAAGGGGGGCTCCCATACAAAAAACACAATTTTTGGCCTAATTTTGCTCTATAAGTGTACGGATATAGGTTAGGTTGGATTTGATAATTTTTTTGTTGTTTCTGTATACCATTTCTGTATACCAAATTTCAGCTTTCTCAGACTTCAGGAAGTACCCTAACAGTTTTGATGATAGGTTGAGTCAGTGCCAAAATTGCGGGTTTTTGGACACCTATAAAATCTAAAGTAATAGCTACGATATTCAAACTTTGCGCATTTCATTATTTTACTCATGTCATTATATCCTGAAAATTTCAAGTATCTGGCATTATCCAAACCAAAGTTACGAGGGTTCAAAAATACGACGAAACGTTTCGAGAAAAGGTAGGTAGTGCGCGCTTCGCTTGGCTCATCTTGGCGAGGGCACTCCCGTGCCCCCAGATAACGCATGCCCTTGATGAAAAAAAAAGGCCCAGTATGGACAAAGCTTTATGTCAACCCCAGTCATCAGAATATCAAGACTATCAATATTCAATTGATATAAATGACGTTGGTCAGCCTATAAATCAACTTTTTGGATAGTACATATAAGTATTTTGTCACATATTTTAAAATTATGAAACAAAGTTTAGAGGTTGCGGGTAACCTAATTTGAAAGAACCGCACATTGTTGAAGATTCACCCGACTTCAGTTTCGAACACGTATTTTATTCAAGCTCTGTTGGGCGTACTTCGAAAAGCTTAAATGTAGCCTGACGCCATATTCTCGATACCTTTTTATTTAAGATTCAAACACTTAAGTCGATTGAGTATTTTGCCAGAATCGTTTGGCTACAGTCTCGCTCTATTGGGTTCAGTAGTTAGATTAAATCCGTTTCCATTTAACTTAGATGAACCGAAAATTTTCATTTTACCGGGACACCTACATCTTTGCCTTGGTATTAAAGTATCTCCGTATCATTATATATCCGCATAATAGAGACTTTCGCATTCATAATATTAGTATTGAACTAAATACATAATTCATATTCCCTAGTAAAACAAAACTAGTACACTAATTTAAAAAAAGCTAAGAACCATGAATTTAACTAATTTGTAAATTCATTCATTTGCTCTTAATCTTATGCGAATATTGATACCAAGATACCACAGACTCGACAAAACTGTGCCAGCACTAAGTATCTGATCGAAGTGCGATTATGAATGACACTTGTCGCCTTCCGCCCGTCGCCTCCTCTAGAGCTCGGCGATCGATCACGGCTATATCGAACACGGCTACTCCAATATCCGGGTAACTCTACAAACACTAAGGTAAGCTACCGGTTTAATTAAATTTCTGTCGGAACTTATTAATTAAGATTGTTCAGGCAAAGTTTTAATAAGAAATTCATTATACCGAATGTAATATTGTAGCTAGAATTTAAATTTTGTTTCAATTAGACAAATTAGTTTTCTTATTTTATTTTAATTAAAACTTTTCTTCTATGCTTTGAGACTTGTTTTTATGTAGACGATAGGGTTAGATGCTTATTCCGAGCTAAGTTCATATAGTCGGGCTTAGATTGATGCCATTTTGGCGACGTGTGGACGGATCAAAATGTTTGCCAGTTGTACCATCCATCAGTCAATTATACAATTCTCCCGTTTCTCAGGACAGACTGATTTACCTCAGAATTAGCATAATCTAATCCATTGTACAATTTTTTCACAGTTGATAAATTTTAAAAAGCTTTCATATGTTAGGCAAAATCGAGAAAAATAGGACATAGCGAAAATTGTTAAGTTAGCTTTATTTTAATTCAAAACTTAAACTGAAGTTGTTGCTTTTTTGGAAAAAACGATTTTAAACTTTTTAAAAATCCATCCTGACTACGGGCCGGGACACAAAAACACGGCACGACGTCGTACGGCGTCGTACGGCGCCGTGCGGACGCGCGTCGTAAAAAACCTACGGCACGGCGCCGTGCGGCGCCGTACGGCGTCGTGCCGTGTTTTTGTGTCCCGGCCCGTAGTCAGGATGGATTTTTAAAAAGTTTAAAATCGTTTTTTCCAAGATTACGATATTAAGATACATGCTAAGATTCTTAATAAAATGATGGCGCCACTTCTAGACACTTTGTCGGTCAACTGTCATTGCGTATGAGGTAGTCATGCTACACTCTATTATTATCACAACAGGCAATACAATACCTATGGAAGTGCGGGCACAACAATCTAGGCTGGGCTCCATTAGCCTGTCTGAGAGTGAACCGACAGTCCGACAGACCTCGCTGAGACACAAACAACTTGTCGTACCTTTAATGGAATTTTCGGCCTGTGTGTCCCACTTACATAATCTATATCAACAGTTTGTATTTTAGAATACCGCAGGATCTTCTACTCTCTCAAAACTTTTTGCTGAAAATTCCCTTTAATTTTTTTTTAAATAGAAATCTATAATGTCTTTTGATAAGATGAAGGAAGCTAGCAATCTAACCTTTTCGTCGTGTAGTTTTATTTTCTTGTCATAATTTTTCACACATCAACAGCAATATACTGCATTTACCACTTTAAGAGGGCGACTAACACAAAAAATTAAACATCGTCCTTCTCTCTTTACACTCATACTCTTTTATATGCCAGGTGAAAAAGGACGACGCGGAATCATCGCCAAGCTAACTTGGCGATGATTCCGCCTCCGATCCGCTTTCGATTTTTTCTTAATAACTCAATAAATATACAACATTTTAAAAATCCGCTAGGTCAATTTCTCAATGATAGAATTTTATGCAATGTTAAAATATTAATTTAGTTTAATGCACGGTTATGGCAATATATGAAAAATTGTTGAAAATTAGATGCATCTTTGTTATTTTTTTCCTATAGAGAAAATTTTAAGATATCGTGTTTCCGCTAAATTGGATCCTCGGAAATATAATGTACTATCTGTGTTTAAAAAATGAAACAATTCGGGGCTTATTTTCAAGTATAAAATTGAATTATAAAATCGATCATTTTGGGTTAGTCGCCCTCTTAGGGCTAGGCGTGATAAGGTTCTTAGAGCAAATAAACGAATTCGATTGAATGGAATTGAATAAATTTGAGTTGGGGCAGCGAGACCCGTGTCTCTTTATAGTTAAGCAGCTAAATTCTGACTCTGCCTTTTTAAAATATTGTTACGCGAAATAAGTCAAAGAGTGCAGAGGGTTGTCATTTACCATAAGAACGTTAATTACGTACATTTTTCATGGCATTAAAACAGTAGAAGAGAGCAAATGATGCCAACTAATGGCCATAAAAAATCTATTTAACGTCTTTTTGATGAGAAGTGACAAAACTCACACTTAACCTGTCTGCTAAGTGGAAATTAGCTAACTAGTTAATAAGAATGACATATTTTTTTGCTCTTTATAGTTTTTTACTTGTAAATACAAAACAATGTTACTTACAATATTTTCAATAAATACTCTTTAATATCGTGTTCAACATTGGAGCTGTTTGCTTACGACATCTTTATACGTAAAAGTATATCCCCTTAAGTATGTTGAAACAAGCTGTCGGGAGCCATAAAACAGGCCGTTTTAACGTTACGGCCCTATAAACTCCAAATCGAATAATCCGATACGCATCAATTACAGAAAGACGTACCTGAAAATTGCATATAAAATTCGAATCGAGTTTTGGCATCGAATATCGGAAATTGCACATCTAAATGCCGTGATATTTACGATACGTCCAGGTTACGTAACGCTACGAGGTGCTACGCCGTAGCGGGCTACGAGCGCTACGTGGTCTACGCCTCGTAGCTTCGTAGCCACTAGCCATGTTTCTGGGTATACCACGAACGTAGTAACCACGTACCAATTTTGATATTTCCAGCGGCAGGAATTAAAATTTAAAAGGGCCATTCACTATCCTGCATTGCAGTCCGCCGTGCCGTCCGCCGGCTTATGCAGGATTGTGAATGGTGTTGACACCATTCTATTCACCATGAACTAACGGAGGCTGTTATTGTATCTGAAAGTTACTCTGCGCACTATGAGAGGTACAGGTCGGTAACGGTATAAGGGTCGCGACTCTTGCCTTACGAGCAATGCGCTGGAAAAATGTACGGCGTACATGGGTAAAGTATCTGTATATGTGTACAAAAGGAATAACACAAATGCCGTACAATAATAAATGACCTATATTGCTTCTACAATTATTATTAAGCACTGACTTCCGGCACCACCAATAAAGATAAATGTAATAACAAAACTGTGGTTACAAGATAGTCTTGTAACCACAGTTTTGTTATTACATTCATCTTTATTGGATTTCTAGGTTTGCCGAAGTATATAAAGAATATAAATTATTTTTGTAATTAATGTTACGTTTTGTAAATTTATTAAAAGACAATGTTATTTATTACATCTGTAATTCACTTATTACAGTTTACGAGCACGAAAGTAATACAGTAAAAGAAACAAGAGTATATTTTATGATACAAGAGTCATAAATATGTGAAGCGAGATACGGGCCCCGAACACGAGCGTTCTAATTTTAAAAGTTTTATGACTTAACGTGTTTATGAGGGGCGTAATATTGAGTTATGACTCGCGAGTTAACGCTAGATGGCGCTGTACTGCATTTACTTTATATTCGATTTATATGCGCCCGCGCGACCGAGCGGTTAGGCCGCCACACCGCGAGATTTCAAGCAATTGTATGTAACGACTTATTTAAATAGCCGTGTGGTCGCGCCTCTATTTACACACAATAGGGATGACGACAAAGTTAAAGATTAGCTGATTTTTTAAGTAAAATAAAGACGTAGCGATGAAAAATAGGTATTCCCAAAATTTCAGCTTCATAACTTATGTATTTTTTTGTTTTGAGCCTTCAAAGTTTTTTCGTCAAGTTAATTTTTTTTATAAAATTTCTTAATTTTTGTATACTATTCGATAAGTTATGCAATTTATAACATTTTTTCTTATGAAACCACTTTCATAAACTCAATATTTAACATAGCTGTCGAACAAACTAGCTAGGCGTGACGTCACAGTTAGCTGACATTTTGTATGGACTGTTTTGGGAAGGTCTATTTTATGTGAGTTTTGAATTGGAGAGTTTTTACGCTATCAGAGTCAATTTTTCACTGATATTTTTATTTTTGAATGGTCCTTCACTTACCAATAAGAAAAAAAAATTTCGTCATGCCTATTGCTTGTGATCTCGTAGTGTAGCGGCCATATCGAGCCAATCGAGCCTAACTCTGTGTATGTCTAGCTGTAGCTTTATAGTATTGATGGTACTTCCATCCATCCATTTCTGTTTTAGTGGTTACAAGTTTGACTAAAATACAAATTTTACAATCGCTGTTATACTACAGTTAAGGAGTTGAGAAAAATAATGAATGGAAGTAGCGTCAATACACACCTTTAGTATTCATTTCGGCATGCAAAATTATACTTTGATGACAGGAGCAGTGGTGGATTTGCCCTAAGGCCCAGTAGGCCCGGGCCTAGGGCGGCCAGATATAAAGGGCGGCAAATCGTGCAAAAAAAAATTTGTAATGGGTGCGGTGCAGTGTGAAGCTAGTGGCAATAGGCGCGAATCTGGAGTCTGGACAGACGCTATATTTTGATAGTGAATGAGGTCTCAATATCTGAATCTCTATATAGGTATATAAATAAAACATACTGGAATCATTTCATTATAATAGGTTTTTTTTTTGTTTTTAACGAACGAAATTTTGGGAATTAAAAACAAGGTCTCAACTCTCATTTGTGTGCAGTTAAGATGCGTGGTGGCTTCTCGGTTATTAAAATTTTGCGCGGGTTTTTGTATAGCCAGATGGCTGTTTTTGGTGAGATGTTTAAAGGCTCGCGTAACGTATGATTATAATCTTCCTATTTTTGCGTTTCAACATTGTAAAAAATTTCGTACACCGCCCGTTCAAAATAGTTCGTACGTTTGGCCCAGGACACCACTCGAGGTACACCTCTCTTCAGTGGCTTATAAGTCATAACTAATGCTATTCGCTCCTAAGAACAATAATTTTACAGGACGTCATAATCTTTTAGTACAATACAAGTAATCTAGGAAGAATGGGTGGGTTATAGGCGGGTAATTAACACGTTCGCAGTGAAGCAAGGCATGATATGCCTGGTTGATTGCTTTCAGTCTGTGCGCGCTCTAAAATCGTGTCTTTTTGCAAGGTGCGGGCGCTGTAACTCGAGAAGTACTATGTGTACGAGAGAGAGATAGTTATATATAGCTTATGACGTTTAACGACTAAAAAATGCACCAGGTTTTTTAAACATAGTTCACACTGAATTAAAATTGAATAAGCTCGGTGCGAATACCAGTCCTTGATTTGTAGGCCTGGTAGCCGCACTGAACGGGCGACGGGCGTGCGCGCCGCGGCTAGTGCTGTCGAATGCTTTGTTTGTTGTCGATAGTGCGCAAGTGTTTGCAGTTGTGATATTTACGTTTTAATCGAGTGGTAAATATTAAAGTGTTGTGAAATGGCGTCAAGTTTCGAATTGTTTCGAGTAGCGACAAAGTCTTTGATATATTATTTCCCGTTAGACCTGTTATTAAGCCAAAAAAAAGCGTAAAAGAATGCAGCTCGAGAAAAGTATCAGCGCAGCATTGAATCAGTTTTTTCTGATCATTATCCATCCTTAATATTATACATGCGAAAGTGTGTCGGTCTGTCTGTCTGTCTGTTACCCCTTTACGCCCAAACTGCTGAACCAATTTCGGATTTTGCTGAAATTTGTTTAAATGGGGACACTCTGACTCCCAGGAAAGTACAAAGGATACTTTTCATCCTGGAAAAATGTACGATTCCCGTGCGATAAACTAATTTTGGCACAACGGAGATGCGTGCGTCATCTAGTTTAAAAAAAATGCCGATATGATGCATTTGTTTTACTGTCCCATCCCTATTATTATATATTTGTAGTGCTTGAACAGGTCTGGTAAACCTGGCATCTCTTTTTTTTTAAAGGCATCAAGTTTCTGTCCAATTCCCGGGCGAAGATAGTTTCAAATAGGTCCACTAACAAACTTTATACACGTGAAATTTCATTTATTCAATCCTAGCATTGTTAATCTTAGGTTCATATTTCTATGAACAACTTTCACCAGGCCATTAAAACCTCGTTCGCATACGATGAAACCTTATTACCAGATCGAAAATACCTGGTATCGTATGGTATGCTACAAAAATTAGTCTCGCAGCTAACGTGTTAAAAATAAAACCTTTGTTTTATTTTTTCCAAAAATATTCTAAACTAGCCTTATAAGCTAATTCTTTTAGTTATACAATTTTCGGAATCAATTAAAAATGGGACTAGAGTAATTCATTAATTATGTTACATCTAGTAATGATGGGTGCTGAGAAAGGGGCGGCACATGGCTTGGGGCCTACAGCGGCCAGGACTGCAAATCCGCCACTGGACAGGAGGAGTAAAATATTATCATGTAATCTGAGGCGTGGACGCATATAAGCCGAATGCGTCCGCGCGAACGATCGGTTTCGCAGCTACACCTCGAGACCATAAGCAATCGTATGTGACGATTTATTTAAAGAGCGGCACAGTCGCACAATCATTTACATACAATTGCTTTGTAATCTCGCGGTATAGCGGCAAAACCGCGCGTTCATGCGGACCCATATAAATCCAGCCTTATAATATGGCAGCGCTTTCGTAATTTTCACTCGCTCTAATGCCAAAACCCTGAATAATATCCTCGCCGCGTTATTAGCAAGGGCGATGTTTGCATAATACATGTAAGGCTTATCTCAATCCGATGAGGGTCAACCGATGCCCCATTAATAATTCCAACTTACTGGAAGTAAGGAAAATGTGGGAAAGTGTATTTTGGCACAGTTTAAATATTCAATAACCCGCGAGCTCAGCCACGGAAAATTATTTAAAAAAAACCTTTTTGTTATAAGCGAAATAAGTTTTTAGACTGTAATAACTAATAAGTAGCCCGCGTTACAAGCATCCACGCAACTATCCGATGTGATAATTCCAAATTGGTTAGACTTTCGGAATTGTCATATAATATCATTGAGATGTATGGAGTTGCTATTGCCAACAAAAAACATGTCGCACTTGAGGAATGCGCGGGGAGGGAGGGCGTTGATTGCTATAGATTAGTACCGCAGAAGTGACATAGTTTTGTGCCTACACTCGAATGAATGCAGAATCTATTTGAGTAAATGGATGAAATAAAAATAAAAAATACTATTTAATAAAATTTATATGATTAAGTTTGGATCTACAGTCCACTATAGCCAATTACTTTATTTGAAGTACTTAAATATTTTCAATTACAATAATAAAATTATTATAATGTTTGCATGTATACCTAATGTACGAAATATTTTAAATATTACCAAAATACAAACTCGTGTACGTGAGTACTTCATTCATCGTCGTCGTCGTCGATCAGTATTCTGCCTAGATTCCACTCTGAATCTACTACTCTATGACAATGCAAATGGCGCGCGTCTTCGCCTAGTAATTTAATGTTCGTATTTTAATTGAAAATAATTAAATAAGAATGCGAATACCTATGAAATGTTATACCGTTGCATTTCGAAGTGTTACTGAAATAATTTTTGCAATGTCTTAACCCATAACTAGGCATTTTTGTGACTTTTTTGTGTTTGTTTGATAATGTTGTACGTCTGGCGTGCAGAAGAGCTCGTGTGCGACTAAGTGCACTGCGGCTATATAGCTTATGTTGAATGTGACCCAAAATTGCGTTGCGGTGTCAACTCCATACATCTCAATGTATAATATGATGTATAATATGATGTTTGCCAAATGCCACCGGTTGTGGCGTTAATTTTTGAAGGTGATTTATTCATTTCATTCTCACTTATATTATAAATATGAATGGGTGTCCGTTTTCTTATTTTTTTATTTTTTGAAGTGAAAACTTCTTTAGGGGCGTTGAGCACTTTTGTGGGATGGGTAAAAACTGAAACGCGCGTCAGATTCTCGTGCTGATCGAAAAACCTTGGAAAAACCGTAAGACCGTAAGAGAGTAGTGTTTTGTGTTTAACTCGAACTCGAACTCGAACTTGAACTTGAACTCGAATTGATTGTAAGGGTTTCGATTAATTAAAAAAATCGATTTTTTAAAAATCGATTTTCATAAAAAATGGGTTAAAAATTTAATCGATTGTCAGGGTTTCGATTAATTAAAAAATAAATTTTTTAATAATCTACTTTCATAAAAAATGGGTTAAAAAAATGCACAACGTTAATAATCAAGTTTTCACTTCTGCCGGCACTCCCGGAGTACAACCCGTCTTTTTTTTATTGAGGGACCAATTATTAACAGCTTATACAGTTCTGTCTGTTACCTTTTCACGTTTAAAAGGCAAAGATGAACTTAGTATGGATCAGGGTTTCTCAAAGTGGGGTATGCGAACCCCTAGGGGTTCGCCATTCGACGGCAGATTCGCGACAAGATTTATGTAATGGTGGCTTGGTAGCTGGCAGGCACGCGCGCGGCGCGACACTCCTTTGGCACTTTATGTGTTGCCTTTTATTGAAATAAATATCTTATTTTTTTCAACAATCAATTTTATTTTTTTCTTGTAGGGATTTTATTACTTACTAAGGGGTTCGCTGTCACCTGGAAATTTTAACAGGGGTTCGTGGAGCTGAAAGTTTGAGAAACCCTGGTACAGATCATTCGTAATCTACATTTTTCATGGTTTAAGTAACTTACATGGTAAAGATAGAGGTTCGTGTCGCATCCCTTGTCCTTGTCTTTGGGCAGGCCATGTTCGTCTGTGTCGCCTGAAAAAAAAAGAAAATTATTAATACGGACATATTTTTAGATCGGCGAACCGAGGACAACGCTTGAAAACATTTAATACACAAAATTTTACAGTCAAAGTATATTTAGAAGTTATAAATAATGACTTTTAAAACAAGATGTTCCCATTGTTTTTCCTTTTTTACCACTCTAATGTTCTCAACGGAGTGTTCATATATTTACTGTATAAAGTGATTGGACACGGAAGCATAGTTTGAAAAAATCTGTATTCATAGAACAAAAATAAAAAGCTATACTGTGGAGCCGTCACGTTAAGAGCTACTAAACTAACCATCAATAGCTCAAGCAAACAAAGTTCTTGACAATATCAATATTTCAATGAGAAAGTATCAAAATAATATTTCCCTAATGTTATAACCGATAGACGTACGACAAAGTTTCGAGGGCTCTAACAACAAAGTTGGGAGTTGCGTCGGCCATTACAGCCGACTTTGTTGTGTTACAACTTACAAGTATCAAAACTCGTTATCACAAATGTAAATTAGCAAATTCACTAACAGTACCCTAACTCGTAGTTTTTACATCGATTTTTAGGTTCGGTGGTAACAACAAGAAACCCTTATAATTTCGCTCTGTCCTACCCACGAATAATAAAAACTAAGGAAACGTAACTCCCATAAGTACTTCAATTTTTATTTAAAAAAAAAAAATTAAACGTAACTCGCACACTAAAATAATATGGCAATAGCTATAACACTACATTCAAATTGACAAAATAAAGCCGTTGACAATATTTGTCACTTCTTTAATTATTAATCCTTCGATGGCTGATTCTTGGAAACGCTATTGTATTCTATTGTTGTCGCGATCACCGGTGGGCGGTGCTCTTATGGGGCTTGAAGGATGAAACAAAATTCTTACATGTATTTGGCTTCTTTTTGCATAAAGTAGGTATGCATGGTCACATTTTGTACAATCGGAACAAATTTTTTGACACAATTACTCTTCCTTAGTTTTTATTATTCGTAGGTCCTACCATTTGCTCGTTATAACGAAAACACATTTATTCTGAATAAAGTTTTTAAATGAATGCTTTCACTGTATTGACATTTTAATGATTTGAAGAAATGTGTAATTAATCGTTGATGATCATAATGACAGAAGTATTTTAGGTGAAACGAAAAATATTATTTGTGGCTTATTCCGAGTAGACAGCCTTATATTAGGAAAGTTAAAAATTCGTGTTTTGGGATTCGATGAGCTTGTGCCAACTCAATACTTTAGAGTTTGAGTAATCATTATAAAAATGTTTTTAAGTTAGTTGAGGTGCGAATAAAGTTCAGTCAGTCTTACCGTCAAATGCATGGTTTGTGTACATTTCTTTGCGCGGGTTTGGTCATGTGGACTGTGTTTATCTGACAATTCGTACAATATCTAGTACAGTTCTCCTGTGGCACTGAAATGCAAATCAAAATACAAGTCAGAAGATGTGAAGAAGTGAACGTTTAGATTTTACTTACTTGCGAGTTTTTATGAAGCGATAAAAAAATGTGAAGTAGATAGGTATACCTAAGCTTAAGTCTTTCGATGCTTCTGTACAAATCTTTTCTTTGGCCTGATTTATTATAACATACCCATCTAGAGGACATTAAATACGATGATAGATCAATGTAGAATCTAGATTTCGAAAAAAAAAATGTAATATATTTCCCAGACCACCTCGACTCGGTTGCCAATAAAAATAACACGAAAATCGAACTAGCAACCTGCGAAGCACTTTAACGTTTCACAAAGAAAAGAGTAGGAGAGGCACAAAAAGTAATAAAGTAAAATCAATAAGGAGTGCTTAAGAACGGCTAATAGAGTCTGGCTTTACATCAGTTACAACATTACGTAAATTGAAAGCTTAAAGATAGCCTTTCGAAGCGTCTAGCGACGCGAATGACGCCGCGACTGTGCCACGGCGACATAGCGACAGATCAGTGACGTCACCACGCCGCGTGTGTCGCTGTGCTTGAATGACGTTCCGTAGATTTTCATACATCTGCATTATTAGAACATCTATCTGGTGCTCTGTCGCGGACGCTTGCTTCGAAAGGTCACCTTTAAGCAGGCGACTAACCTAAATTGTCGATTTTATAATTCATTTTTATACTTGAAAATAAGCCCCGAATTGTTTCATTTTCTAAACATAGATATTACATTATATTTCCGAGGGCCCGACTAGCGAAAACACGACATCTTAAAAATTTTTCTATAGAAAAAATCACAAAGATGCATCTAATTTTCACCAATTTTTCATATATTGCCATAACCGTGCATTAAACTAAGTTAATATTTTAACACGTTGCATAAAATTCTATCATTGAGAATCTGACCTAGCGGATTTTTAAAATATTGTATATTTATCGAGTTATTGAGAAAAAAACTAATTTGGCGATGATTCCACGTCGTCCTTTTTGCGTTAGAGAAGGACGATGTTTGATTTTTTGCGTTAGTCGCCCTCTTAAGCGAAATTTCAGCTCGTATTACAATTTTAAATTTCTTTTCACTTTTTCACTTAGATCGGAGTATGCAAAGTGGGTTTTCGTATTCGGAATAATTTAAATTATTGATTCCTCGGGGCGGGGCGTGTTTTATGTGACTTCTGAGTTCTGACGAGGCGCGTTTCAAAGTTTTTGATCAGCGAAATGTGAACGAGGTGGTATTGACTCGCGAGCCCGGATCAGACGGTTTGTATTAATTTGACTTAACGAAGAGCCCTTCCCGATATAAAGTGTAATTTAATAATGCTGTATCAGAATGTCAAGGGCTGACCTTTCTTCTCTAATGAGGTTCTTTGATACGAGTACCTTTTGTGAATGTTAATTGAATCATCTACGATTTTGCCGGGCGTGTCATTATATTACTTTGTTATCGGAAGGCTATATTTGGCATCGATTATGTTTATTTCTTTATTATAATTTAAATTTTTACAACAACATCATTATTATAAAGCAAGGCGAGCAGGTACTGGGTTCAAGTTATTTATTTTGTTCGCTTTTGTAGAAGCTAAGTAACATAAATACACCATGTATATTTTATTATATGCGAGGACGTATAGTCAAAAATCCAGAGTCCGTATTTTAATTAATAAAAAATTGAAGTGGGCCTATTTATTAATGAATATATGTATAGACTAGATGACTTAATGAAATTCGTATCACTTTTCTCCAAATGTAAATCTTTCCTGGGCTTCCGCGAACATTTCAAGACTAAAACGAGCCAAACCAGTCAGCCATTCTCGAGATATAGCGAGAGTAACAAAATTTGAAATTCATTCTTTTTAGGGTTTCGTACCCAAAGGGTAAAAACTGGACCCTATTACTAAAACTTCGATGTCTGTCCGTCTGTCTGTCTGTCTGTCTTCATGCTGTATCTCGAGAACGATAATAGCTAGAGAGGTGAAATTTTTACAGATTATGTATTTCTGTTGCCGCTGTAACAACAAATACAATATAAAAAACAAAATAAAATATTTAAGGGGGGTCCCATACAACAAACGTGATTTTTTGCCATTTTTTTTGCTCGATATCAATAATATAATAATAATATAAATATAAAATAACACTTGGCTGTTTTTTTACATAATAGATGTTGTTATGACTTAATATTTTGCCTTGTAATGTCAAGTATTTAGGAGGAACTTCCATTTATAATTAAACTAATTTGCCTCGTGATAACCATTAACATCATGTGATATTTTGCAAAACATACCTTGAATTTAAATTTATAGATTTTAAGATAAGATGTAAAAAATAAAATAATTCCATGCTTTGCATAATGTGTGTAATTATCGCAAACTGCTTTTAAATGGACTAAGGTCACACACATCAGTGCTGAATATTTTGTTAAGTAGATTTTATACTCCGGCTTCCCTTCCGAAAATATTCACCCTTCGCCACTGTGGCCTAAATAATATTATGTTTTTATTATTTGAATAATAACAGGCCTTATTTTTCTCTTTAATACAACCAAGATCCATTTTAATCAAGGCTTGTCCGCATTTTTACCATAAATATTGGCAAGATCTACGATGGTTTGTTCCTTTGGCGTGTTTTTCTTTTAATTAATAATATTTTTAATTGAAATTGGCTAATGGCTTCAGTATTTTTTTTTCGTCAAGGGCCGAGTTCCGACGAACCATTTAAAATATAATTAATGGTTTTATAATTGTCATTCCCTTTGTGGACTGAAACTGATCAAGTTACTGTAGGATTTGTTAAATGCTTTTTACCTAAACTGTCACAAAATACCCAAAATACAATATACTAAACTTTTCTGAGCCTTATATTTTGTGTACTTATAAAACTATGGTTACAACCACGGTATTTATGACTCGCCTCGTAGTAGTGAATTGTAGTAGTAAACCAGGTGATGCAGAAACTAGAATGTAGCTTTACAAGCTTTGTGATCTTAGGATTTACAAGATTTTAGGACGATAGAGCTCAACAACATTTCCACAGCACGTACTTAAATAAAGACAACGACATGTTTCAGCCCAACGCTGATAGTGATGTTAGTTTATAATTTGCTAATACAAAAGTAATATCGAAAACTCAATGAAGTTTCTAGAAGAAAGCTTCACGTATGTACAGGAATATGTTATGAGAGCCGGCTGCTTTCACAAACTTTAGATACCCGAGCTTCAGTGTGAAAGCGTCAAAAGTTTTATTTACGCGAATAACTTCGGTGAGTATGTTCCTCGAAGTTTTGTGCTTAATATCCGTTTCGAAATGCTCAAATGGTTATTAATTATACTGTACTCGGCGAAACATGGCGGTAGCAGCCATTGACTCCCTGTCAAAAACTTGTCATTTTCTATATAAGCCGCAATTGACAGTGAAGTGCCAGATGTTGTCGATCGTGGCTTAGTATAGAAAATGACAAGTTTTTGACAGGGAGTCTGACCGCCACCGCCATGCCTCGCCGAGTACAGTATAGAGTCTATTAACCGACTGCACAAAAGGAGGAGGTTCTCGATGCGACCGTATATTACATTATATCCCTTTTATTTTTCTTCGCAAATGACTTCGACGTTGGTGAACCGATTTTGATGATTCTTTTTTTGTCAAAATACTTCACAGGCGGTTACCTTAATAAGGAAATTATACTGTTTGAAGTTTTGTTTGTTTTGTTAAAATTAGAACTTTGATTTGATCAAAATTACTTTCCTTCAGAGTGATCAGAACAGTGAAGCTCGTTATTCAGGTGCGCGCTCGAGGGCGTGGGTTGGGTTACAGATTTGCTCTGTTGTCTACGTGCGCTACGTCTACCCTATGTGGACTTTGTGGCTCAATTGTCTCTAAACTAAGAGCAAATTTTGTGCATTCCCGTATAAGTGCACAAATTCAGTCAGGTCGAATGTAATATAATATCATAAAATGTTAAACGTTTAAATCAACACAAAGCAACCAAGCATGTGGTATCGCTGTTACATTTTTGAAAAATAATAGATGACGCCCGCAACTCCGTTGTGCCAAAATTAGTTTATCGCGCGGGAACCGTACATTTTTCCGGGACAAGAGTATCCTATGTCCTTTCCCGGGACTCAAAGTATCTCTATGCCAAATTTCAGCAACGTCGGTTAAGGGCGAGGCCGCCAATTTTTGCTGATTTTGCAATTATTTTTCTCCGCCCTTTGTATTTTAAAAAGTATTGTGTTTATCTTATGCTCGAAAACTGATTCTAACGAAGAAAACAAAGTACTCAAGCATGCATTAGAATTATTTGAGTTCCAATAATAGTCCAAAAATATATTTACAATTAAACATAAAAAAAGGTAAGAAAATAGCTTAAAATATACAATCCGCCGTGGAAGAGGTGCACTTTAACTGTCGCTGTAGCAGTAAGTATGACAGATTTGAAGATAAATCTGATATGTTATGAATACTTACATAAATGGCTATTACCTCATCTAATTCTTATAGTATTTTAAGATAACTTTCTTTATAAACTTTTTCAAATCAAATGAATCGTTCGAAACATAAATTCTACCCCACATTTTAAACGTCATCAATAATACCGATTTATTGTTATCGTTGGGTGTTAGGGAAGGTAAAATCGGGAAGTGGCAACGCTGAGTTTTTACGTATTCTATGGAAAATCTCGTAATATTCGCCATTTCTCGACAGTTCACATTTTAACCTCAGTCGGGCTGTGTACACAGTTTTTTCAAAGGAAGTTTTTTTGTGACACAAATGTAAGTATTACTGTTTCACATAAAACGATCAATGCATCATGTGAGTAGTCAAAAGGGCCATGTTTGGGGCTATAATACAAACCGCATTGTGTATTATTTACAGAGATAAGTTTGATTTTCTCTACATTTTGGTGCTCCAACGTCACAAGCAGCGTAGATTTTCTTTCTCTCGCAAAATTTTTCTGCGTCATATCAGCAAAAATTGGCGGCCTCACCCTTAAGTGGTTCGGGCGTGAAGAGGTAACACACAGAGAGACAGACAGACACACTTTCGCATTTAAAATATTGGTGTGGATTTATCATCATTTGTTCTATCTGATCTTCTGCTCTTATAAATTGTGTAAGAGGTAGAAAGTAAGAAGTGCTCCTAATATAGCAACATTAGGAGCAAATTAAGTTTAATGGCAACACTCGGGCTTAAGTAAATCCCCGTTGATCGATGCGGCCTGAGACCCCAGCTCATTATTCCGATGCTACTCCGAGTCTGAGCAAACACGCGCCAAAGTCCAGGGATATTGCCAGACCAAAGGATTTATATAATTTTTTCTTTGTTTAATTATGTTTTGGTAGAAATAAAAGTTTGATGATTATCAGGTGAAACACTCGCGGCACTTTTAGAGTTCACGCAAGAGAAACTTTGGCAATTTTGTCGCGCCGGAACCGTAAATTTTTTCGGGATAGAAAGTATCCTATGTCCTTTCCCGGGACTTAAAGTATCTTCATACCAATAAAAAAATCGGTTCAGCGGTTTGGGCGTGAAGAGCTAGCTAACAGATAGACAGAAAGACGCATTTTCACATTAATTTTATAATATTAAATATGATTTTAATATATTATAATATAAAGTTATAAGATTGGATCTTGTAGATTACGCTTAAAAGGCATTATGTTAGCATTTGGGACGGGCTCGTATGTATAGTGTATATTTCTCGTAACTGCATGAGCAATATAATTTTGCCCCAGATTTCTCGCTCCGCACTTGATGAGGTATTCAAATATATGGCATAATTTCGTACGATATGTTACTTTGCCGACGGGATGGATATCACAAGACAGAATGTCAACAGATTATTTTAAGAATATATAAATATTGGCCAAGTGCGAGTCGGACTCGCGCACGAAGGGTTCTGTTGTCCGTACCGGTATAGAGCGAAAGAAAGCAAAAAATTGTGTTTCTTGTATGGGAGTACTTGTATGGGGGTAATTCTTAAATATTTACTGAATTAAAATTTTATTATTAAATTACAAATATAATTAATGATTTTGTGAAAATTTCAAGTGCTTACCATTATTGATTACGAGAAAAAATGCCAAAAAATCACGTTTCTTGTATGGGAACCCCCCTTAAATATTTAATTCACTTTGTTTTTAGTATTTGTTGTTATAGCGGCAACACATACACACAATCTGTGAAAATTTCAGAAGTCTGAGCTACAGCGGTTCTTGAGGTACAGCCTGATGACATACAGACAGACAGACAGACGGACAGACGGACAGACATCGAAGTCTTAGTTCCCGTTTTTACCCTTTGGGTACGGAACCCTAAAAATGGATTGGGAATTGAATTTCTCATTACAAAGAGATTGGGCTAATTTTGGTTTTACAATGTTCGCATCACATCGGGAAAGAACCTTGTTAGAATAACATTGCGTATAAACAACTTAGAATACATTTTATACGTATTCAACATTCATTTACAAAACAGCCAAGTACAAAAATAACCATTATAAAATTACCTTCCTCAAACTTTATGCACTACTTAACTGCAACTTACACTAAAAATATAAAAACTTCCAAAGATAAATGAACAGCATTCCAGAGATAAGTAATAAGTGTAAAAAGCAGGAGTTCCGCGAGCGGTGCCAAACTGTAAGCCGACAAATCTCTGGAGCGAACTTTACCTAAGTCCAGCAGATTATTGCTTTAGTTTATCATTTACTCGGAATTTATCGCCAGAATGGATCGATGATGAAAAAATGCTTTAAACGAGACATATTATTCTATGTATGTTGAGCGTTGGCTATCTTATTTCCTAAGGGCGAGCTTTTGAAGGAAGATTTTTTCGAGTGCGACAATTATTATTTTTCTGTCTATGAAAACGGTGGATCAGTAACATGAAATATTTGAGGTAGTTTTTTCTATTGTATCTAGCATGTAAAATACGTCTTCTTATTTTTACTTCAAAATTCATATTAAATTTCTATGAGAATCCAAACATTCGTTCAGTATTTAATTTAGTAACTGAGGGAACCTGAAAATAATGGCTATTTTCCGTATACATTTTTTAGTTTTTAAAATAATACTTTTTACTTGTTAAGTAATGTTTTCATTCTCCTAATATCTTTGTAGCTTTCAACAAAACTCTTTGTACGTCCAACATTTCTTTAATGATGTGAAAATGCTGTAGCGTGTAAAAATTTTAAGTTGTATTTGACCTAAAAATTTAACAAAGGCGAAACCTTTTCCACCTTAAAAACTCTCGGCTCAGTCCTGAGTAGACTTGAAGCGATATTGCTGATTTCATTTGATCTTATCTTTTCTTTTGCTCGAAGTATTGTTAAAAAAGAAAAATTGTATTTATATCGAGTGTGATGACGACAGAAATTCTGCGAAAATTAGTTACAACAATGTTGGTACTAATTAGTAATTACTTAAGTATATAATTCATAAAAAATAAATTAAAAATAAAAGTATTTCAGGCATATATCCATAATAATAAATAAAATATTTATGAAGAAGGCGTAAGACTAGACGGTAATGTTTGGTAAGTGATAATGTTTTCATGGACAATATAAACATATTTTGTGGTAAAGTGAATAAACAACAATTATTATAGATGATATTATGACAAGCTATACACATCGCAATAAACCTTAGTATTCACTATCCAGTCGCGGAAATTAAAAGTAATAAAACACCAAAGACTATTGTCACCAGTTTGAGGCTGTGGTAGATTCAGGTCGGGATTCGATTTCTATAAGATTTGTTTTCAGACTCGGCGCAGACAACTTGGCCGGTTTCCAAGTATACAGCCATTCCCTTGCCCTAATTTCTCTCCGCAACTAAAAATTATACGACCCGTGACAGAACTGAAGCCCATGCTCAAGTACTTTCTCATCTTTTTGTCTAATATCATGAAGGTTCACTCGCGTTAAGGATGCGCTATCATATTTCTTTAAAACATTTTTGCTGTTCATTTCAATTTTAATCTACTTAACAGCATTTGAATTTCTTACGGCCCTCAAAACTTATCATATTACTTTTTGCTTTAAAATACTTACTGTTTTTGCTTGCGGTTAGGCCTTCGTGAAAAAGGTAACTCGGGGTTGAAATTAAAAAAAATAATCGTTTGATTTATATTCGTCCGCGCGACAGAGCCATTTGGCCGCTACGTAACGAAATAACAATGCGATGGTATGTAAAGAATAACGATATATATAAATAGCGCCGCGACAGTCAAATGCTAGCGATTTAGTTGTATAACGGCCAAACGGCACTGTCTCGCGGACGCATATTTATAGAGCCTTAGGAAATGTCTACATTTAAAGGTAGGTACTGACCAACGTCACGAGGTGTAATGTAACTTATTACAAGCGAGCATTCGTGCAGTCAATACCCGTAAGTGCTACTGCACGTGTTACTACACGACGTATTGACTGCGGCCTCGTAACCTTGGTCAGTACCCACCAGCCGGGCTAGCACGGCCACCAGTAGAAATGCGAAAGTATAGACAAACTGTGGAGATAAACTAAAGATGAAGTTACGATCTTTATTCGTTCCGAAAAATTCAATTTAAATGCCACTTTACGACAGACTATAGTTCTAAAAATTCAAATAATATCCTACTTTATGACGTATATTATAGTCTGTCATAAAGTGGCATTTTAATTGAATTTTTGTCGGTCGCGATTAGCCGCGGTAAAGATCGGAAAGGACGGTAAAGAAGATTAAGTTTATGTCCACAGTTTGTCCATACTTTCGCATTTCTACTGGTGGCCGTGCTAGCCCGGTAGGAATTTATACGTGTGTGAAATTTAAACTTCTAAGTTGGCCTGTGCGTTGCCCTATCAGTCTTTGCCTTTATACAGAGTAACCCGGTATCTAATAAAAATATTCACGCAGCGTACAAGTTTTCAAGTTTGTCCTAGTCTGTCAAGTAACTTTTCCAATGTGTCAAACAAAGACAGACCTATGAGGCAGTGTTCGTCCCTATATACCATAGACTTATTACTGTCGCTATATACATATTTTGTTTAATTTAAAAGTATATTTGCACGAGCCTAGTAGACGATGATAAACACAACAAAAACTACAAATGGCGTTATATTAACCGTCAGGTGACAAACTTTCCGGAAGGAAATGACGAAGCCGATTCTGCCCGGGGGAGTGAAGGAGGATCGTAAATTACGTAAAGCTTTAGTTAACAAAATACGATGCTCTAAGAGCTTTGCCTGAGCCCTGAAGGACTTGGTCTTATATAAATTGTTTAAAAATGATTTTTCAACATAACTTCGCCAATAATTGATAAAAATAGCAATTGGCCAAATCTATACTTCCAGACTTTAAATTTTAATATTATAAATGCGAAGGTGTCTGTCTGTCTGTCTGTTACCTCTTCACGTCCAAACCGCTGAACCGATTTTGCTGGGTATGGAATTATGCTTTGAGATCCGGGAAAGGACTTAAGCTACTTTTTATCCCGGAAAAATTTACGGAGTTGCAGGCGTCTAGTATCAAAATAAAAGTAAGCTTTGAATTTAGTCACACAAAACTTTGAAATTAGTCTCAACCTTGATTCTTAATGTAGTACGAAGAAATATCAACCTCTCACTACCTTTACTTGTAGATGGAAAACCGGCCAAGTGCGTGTCGGGCCACGCGCAATATAGGGTTCCGTAGTACCGCTACTTTTTTTAAAATTTTTGCGTGGTCAATGAATGTACATTTATAACGTGTTTTACACTACTAACAACATCATCTCAGTTACTTTCAAAGGAATTTGAACGAAAAATTCCTTTATACTTCGCTGAATACATTTTTTTTAGTTTATCAACTACTAGCTGTCCCGGTGAACTTCGTGTCACTTTAAAACCTTACCTGGACTTCTACGAATATTTTAAGACTAAAATCAGCCCAATCCGTCCAGCCGTTTTCGAGTTTTAGCGCGACTAACACATTTGAAAATCCATTTTTATATTTAAGACTAGCTGTCCCGGCGAACTTCGTGTCACTTTAAAACCTTCTCTGGACTTCTACGAATATTTTAAGACTAAAATTAGCCCAATCCGTTCAGCCGTTTTCGAGTTTTAGCGCGACTAACACATTTTAAAATCCATTTTTATATATAAGACTAGCTGTTGCCCGCGACATCGCCTGCGTGGACTTCAGTTTATAGCGCGCGGTGTCAACAAAATTGGTGTCAAATTTAAAAGCTTTTTAAAACCCTGGTACCCCTTAAAATATCAAAATTCCCAAAAACAGCTTGCAGTGTGCACATAATATTTCATTTTTTAAATTAAGTAAACTTTATTTATACCAAATTTAAAGCTTATTTAGCCCCTCATTACACAACTTTAGCTTTACCCATAAACTATTTATCATTGGTAGGTTTAAAGTTACGTCACTGCATAGATAAAGTACTGAGTAGTGAGTTATTTAATAACGTGAATAATAATCGAAAGAATCGAAAAACTTAACTCAATATGGTGCCACCTCTTATAGAAAGACTTATGAGTAAGCGATAGCGAGATGTAGGCGACTCTTAGCGCCATCTGTTATGAATTTTTGGAACTGACTTAATTTGAACAATTTTACGCATTTTCACCCCCTTACAACCCCTTTTTCCAGTTAAAAAGTAGCCTATGTCCTTTCTCAGGCTTTAGACTATCTGTGTAGAAAATTTCATTACAATCGGTTCAGTAATTTTGGCGTGAAAGCGAGACAGAAAGGCAGACAGACAGACAGACAGAGATACTTTCGCATTTGTAATATTAGTATAGATTACTCAATAACTTATGAAGACTTCTTAGCCGTGATAGTTTTTCTTTTAAATTCAGCATATTTCCTACCCCCGTGAATTTTTTCACATTTCCAGAAGCAACCGTTTAGCTGGTAGAAGGGGGGGACACTGGACTCGAACAATTTTTTCCACTTTAAAACTTAACATTTCACAAATGGATCCCTTAATCGGAAAATGACCTCCGTCTCACAGTGTCTTAGAAACGCCCAAAATCGGACATGACTAAGTTAATGCAATAGTCGATGGCGTCTTATATTTCAAATGCAAGAGTAGAACTACCGTGTGCGCATTTTACTTAATTTTTGAGATAATTAATTTTGAAATTGCTCATTTTTGAACTCACTAAAAACGAAATTATTTTATTTAAATTAATTACGAGGGTTTGTTAACTTGATACCCAGCTGATTAGATTAATCATAAGAGACACAAATGTTGTACTTTATTTCATTCCTACAATTCAAGTAGTTCCTGAGATTTTAATGTTTTATAATATTTAGACTTTATTTTTTTTCTCCTTTCCTATATGATTTCCGCACTCTCTGTCCATACTGAAAAATACTTTGGTTTAGTATTTACACTACAATATTTTTATTTTTTGTGAATCGCGTCTCATACCAGAGATTTACGTATTTCTAATTTTTATTCGCGCCTTAAAAATTTTAAGAGCAAAGTTTCATCAGATACTATTTTTTAAATTAATCAGTTAAATAAAAAAAACATTTACAATTAAATTTTTTTTAGTCAAATAATAATCACTCAAGTAATAATAATAACAAATTTATAGTGTCGTTAGTATTATTAACGACTTCATCCTCGTCCATTTGGCACGAGAGGACAGCATTTTTGAAGACCAAGGTGATGAAGAATAAAATGTTTCATTATTTGACTGATTTATTATTTGAGTGATTATTACATATTTGACTAATTATTAAAAAAAAAAATTGTAAATGTTTTTTTATTTAACTGATTATTTAAAAAAAATAGTATTTGATGAAACTTTGCTCTTAAATTTTTTAAGGCGCGAATAAAAATTTGAAATTCGGTATGAGATGCGATTCACAAAAAATAAAAATACTGTAGTGTAAATACTTTACCAAAGTATTTTTCAGTATGGACAAAAGGTGCGGAAATCATATAGGAAAGGAGAAAAAAAATAAAGTCTAAATATTTTAAAACATTAAATTCTCAGGAACTACTTGAATTGTAGGAATAAAATAAAGTACAAAATTTGTGTCTCTTAATGATTAATCTAATCAGCTGGGTAGCAAGTTTACAAAGTTAAGTAAATATTTTAAATAAAATAATTACGTTTTTAGGGAGTCAAAAAATGACCAATTTAAAAATTTTTTTTCTCAAAAACGAAGTAAAATGTGCACACTGGAGTTCTACTCTTGCATTTGAAATATAAGACGCCATCGACTCATTGCATTAACTTAGTCATGTCCGATTTTGGGGATTTCTAAAACACTGTGCGTCTGTCCGTCTGACAGACAGACAGACGGACAGACCGAAACTAGGGTTCCTTGTTGACTACGGAACCCTAAAAAACGAAGGGATTCTTTCATTGCAACCTGTGTGCTTCATTCGAAAAATGGGTTTTCCCTTTTCAGTGAAATGAGCCGTTTAAATGATTTAACGGCCCTTGTTGAGATGTTTATGACACTTATTTTACGTTATTGTATGAAGGAAAACGCTTAGAAGAACATTACAAACAAAAATTATGAATTATAAATCATGAATTCAGATAATAAGTAAGCGAAGTAAGCACACAGCAAAACAAGTGAAATTACATTCATAAAATTCAAAATCATGACATAATATCACGTGACGAGATGTAACGTTAATTAATGTTAATATTTTGCTCTCAAGTCGCTTAAAGAACCTAAAATGTTTGCGTTAAATATTCATATTCTATAAAAACTGTGTTGTATAATATAAAAAATCTTTTGTGATCCAATATATATTTGCATATTTTGATATGAAAAATTCAATTCCCTGTTGATTGAACACGATAAATATGCATAGCTTATTATGTTAAACTTGTTAACTTGTGCATGTCATTAGCCGGTCTGGTTAATTTGAAGCGTGTGAAGCTAAGCGGTGTTCAGTTTAAACTATAAATGTTTCACAAGCGTTCGCCAGCAGATAGGTCACGCGGCTGAATTTTAAATGTCTCTCCGCTATGGAATAACGAATTTATATCTACCCTGGGTAGATAGTTTACTCCGCTAACTAATTCAGACGTACTTTATTATTGAAGCTACACAGAAAGCTGTCAGGCGTATTACGTTACCCCTTGACAGGAAGATGGAATGGATGGATGGAAGAAAAAAACTGGTGTTTATTTCTAAATTAAAATTGGAATTGCCCATCATTTAACCACTCATTATTGAGTTTTTAACTTTCGTAAACTAAATAATTTGTACTTTTGTCTGTCTTCCTGTCTGTTTGTCTATTTATATTGTCATATGTTTAACAGATTTTGCTTTTTAGTTTTTGCTTTTTGGTATGTATACTTTGAGTCCAAGGGAAGGAAAGACCTTTTTATTTAGCACCTCCATCGTGGGTACCGCAGATACAATAGATTTTTAATTGTTATGTGGCAGCAGGCTGCCGCTTGGGAATTGATAATGCACGACAAACGATTGGCGAGCAACAAAGTTACGGACAACATCTAGTATAAACCTAACGCTGTTTCCCACCAACTTTTCCCCAAAAGTTGGTAACTTTTCATGCTTAAAATTGGCACCAATATTTCAAGGTAAAACATAAAGTCTGTGTGCAAGCAGATTGCAACTAATTTCATCGCCGGCATCGGACGAGCTGTAATCTTCTTTGAAGCTTCAGAAACTGGGATTAACCGAGCTGGCCGGCTGGAGGAAAATGGCCGTTCTCTTTGAAAGGTCCGGGACATGTTCAACCGCATAATGTGCTGCAATTTAACACGAGGCACTAAATCACTCGAACGTGGTCTACACTCTGTTTAACTTTTATTTCGTCTTCGTTGTCTGATCCTTGTGACACATGTACTTAGCACGTAGCTAGACGGACGTGGTGTGAAGCGTCTATAAATGATTACTTGACTTTATACTTGTGATTTTCGAAGCAAGACTTTTCAGCGAAAGTAACGCCGCGAATCGCGTGGACACGACAGACTGCAGCGTTCAATACTCCACGTTCAAATAGAACTGAATCGTGTCACTAACGAGGATGCCAATGTACAGTAGCGTCGTTAAAACGCTGTTCCATACATTAATTTTGTACTATATTATATAGACCGTAAAGCATTTGTTTGTCCCACTGTCGCAGCATCAATGACGCTATACGACACTGTCGCAATGTCACACCTATCGAAATTCTAGTCTAGCCTCTTTGAAAGGGTGGGAATTTTTTACGAACTTTTAGGCCTATATTTTACCGGAAAAAAGTTAACCTATCCCCCATAAGGGCACCGGCGACCGCGATAACAATAGAATAACAATAGATATCCAAGAATCTGCGATCAAAGGATTGATATTTATAAAAAAAATGTTAAAAGTTACCAACCGCCGCGCCACTACCAACGAAATGTATAAAAAAGAGAGCAAGCGGACACCGCAAGAGCCGGTATACATTTTGTTAGTAGCAAATGCTATATGGCTGGAAAGGCATGTCATGGTGACCATTTGAGCTTCTGCGTGCTGTAATTTCCCTATTTATTAGGATAGTGTACACAATATTTACAATTAGGGGCCAAACGAGAAAATAATCACCTGATGGAAAGCAACTACCGTCGCTCATGGACACTCGCAACATCAGAAAGGTTGCAGGTGCGTCGCCAGCCTTTTATGAGGGAACGCTCTCTTCCTGAAGTTTTGCAGATCGTATTGGTCCAGAAATACTAGTGACAGATCGTTCAGAATTTTACAGTAGGTGCCAGAAAGTTACGCGAAAAACGCACAATGGAAGACCGCCACTCATCAAGGTGATGATCGGATTTATATTTTTTAAATTAAACTTAACTCTAAATCTGCTTCATCCTAGGACCGCCCATAGGCCATGGCCCATGGCCTTACTGCCTATACATAAATCTGAAGCGTGTGGTGATGGAAATTTACACAAGAGGATCGTCATGTAATTGTATCCAACATGGCCGCGGTATCTAAACGGATTTCGCGACGCGGCGAACAACAGAAACCTCACAAATGATTTGATCATTTTCATCGTGTGTGGCTATATCATAATATTTACAAGATGTTTTCTACATTAGCTAGTACGTCTACTAAAATATTTAGCAGGTAATTGTAACTGACTTCTTTCCTTTTCCTCCTTTTTAGTAATTTAGCAACGCATAGCGTTTGCCGTACCCCGTAGGTAACGGGGTACGGCATACCTCAGAATATAGATGCATAATTTGCTAAAATACAAATAATATTTGTTAAAATATCTTTAAAACTATCTAAGATCATAATACTCTGGACCATGAATACTATACAGCGCACAAAACACGACAGACGACTGTAACAGCAGCAAACAGTTGGGTTTACTGCCGTTGAATTTCATAAAGACCGCTTGGCTTATGTTCCCTTTGTCTATTGCAGCAACAAAGGTCTAGTGCTGTATTGTTTAATAAGCTATTGTCAAATTCATACACTTGAATACAAACATAGGGCTTAGTACATATTCGCTAGCATTTCCCACGACTTTGCCTCTGCTTCCGTTGCTGATGATTTTTACTGTTATTACAGTATCTTCTGCGCGAAGTAACTACTTTTCAAGTACTATAGTGACTGAGACATGGATTCTTTTAAAATAATATGAAGTTTACATACCATAGACCGTATAATCTTAAAACATTAGAATTCACGTTTAATTCGCTTTTTTTTAAACTATCATTTTTGGTATACTGCTGCTTACCTTTTTTACCTGGCGACGTGCAATTGCTCTTGTTGGAGGGGGATTTCGTTTCGGCCGCCATTTTCTCCTTTTCTGAAGCCATTTCTGGCTTCGGGGTAGCGCGAGGGGATAAAGCTATTTACGCGGCGCCTCTCATCACTGCTGAACGTAAAACTGACGTAAGACTAACGTAAGACCACCGTGAGACCGACCACTCCCTGTCCGATAATAACGTGACAGATTTTCCCGACGCCTCGCATTATAATGATCTCTTAAACATACACGGATGTTGGAACGCGTGAACCAACTGATAGTTACTCATAATTCCACGGAATATTAAAACTGTAGAGACTTTAGAGACTCCATTATCCAATCCAAATATTGACACTGCTTTATCGGCGCAAAATCAAAATACCCATACATATTGAAAGCGTTGCTTGTTTTTAGTGATTTTTAAACCGTTACTTATTAAAAAAACTTACTTAAAATTAAATGGTTTAAAATATGACATCATAAGTAAGGGGGCGTCCACAAATTACGTGAGGTGTTTTTTTAAATTTTAGACCCCCCTCCCCCTTGGTGAGATTTCGTGAGATTTTATTCCCTCCCCCAATCTCACGTGAGATTTTTCAAAATGACGTGGGTTTCTTACGTAAACGTTTAGTTTGACAGTCAGTAGATTTTCTTTCGAACGAATTTGTGAATGATCTTAATCGTATAACGATTATGCTTACGATTAAATGCTAAGCGTAATCGTATAACGATTACGCTTACGATTAAATCTTAAGCATACAAGTTACAATCTGGATGAAATGGACCAAAATAGTATTATTTTGTTGAGAAAAAAAATTACGTGAGATTTGCCGACACCCCCCCTCTTCCCAACGTGAGATTAGATGAGATTTGACTTGACCCCCCCCCCCCTAAACACCTCACGTAATTTGTGGACGCCCCCTAATATATTTTCTGATAGACCTTGTTTTGCAAACACACATTATGGAGATATTACTCGATAGTCATTGAATTATTATTTTACTTTGAATATCAAAAACAAGAGTAATTATTGTAGTCTCCACTAGTTGATTTTACTTTTTATCAGAACGCACACATAACTTTTTGCATAATCTGTGACTAAGCAGCTAATACTTTATTTACTTAAGATATACTTTATTGTGGTTTTGTGTATTTATATAGATTGTAAAAAGTTAAAATCATAATAATTTTAAACTATGTTATTTCGTTCTTTTCCTTATTAAAAAATCAACTTATTGTTTAGTTTAGTCAGTATCAGTTAACTTTATTGTAATAGTAGTTTAGTAGGTAACTTTTATGAGTCGAGAGAAACAAACAGAAAGGTTTTGATAGATGCATAATTCTAATGTAATGGAATGTAGTAGGTAACATTTTGTTATTTGTAAGCCCACGCAAGCAGTAAAATTTCAATTAGGGCCGCTTATAATCTTGGATCCCACCATAAAATATATTTTAAAATAATCTTTAGAACGTATAGAATGGATTAATTTTGGGTTGCCTTGTCAAAAGTAGCCGCAAGTACCTCTAATTGAGTTTATTGTTCATGAGATAAATGCATAAATTTGCATGTATATTTTTTTTTCAATAAATTTTACACTATTTGAAAGAAAATGACGAGAAAAATTAAGGTATAAATGGTTGGCAGCTCTAAGTCGGCCGCAGCCTAGGGTTGCCAGCCCGTAAACAGACATAGTTCTTCATCAAAATTGAAGCATCGATTTTTTAATAATTTTGATACAGAATTAAAGTTTTATGCATTTTGTACATAAATATCCATGGTTGCCAGTTGCACGATAGCCGCAAACTGGGGTTACCATCACTTTTGTATACGCTATCGCGTGAGGTTAGGAAGCGAAAGAGAAAAGAAGCACGCATTGTTACGTGCGATAAATGAGGATATTGCATAGCAGCTGCGACACTGAGCCTAGTTAACGAATATTTGTGGATGGAAAAGTCCAAAACAGAATTTGACTTAGAATTTGAGAGAAAAGTTCCTTTATACTTCCTATTTTTTTGTGTTAAACGAGTATCCATACTATACACTTATACTATAATATTATAAAAGCGAAAGTGTGTCTGACTATCTGTTGCTTCTTCAAGCCCAAACCATTGAACTGATTTTGCTGAATATTGGTATATCTATAGATGCTTTGAGTCCCGGGAAAGGACAAAATACTTTTTATCCCCGAACAATACACGGTTCATTCGCGATAAACGAATTTTGGCGCAACGGAGTTGCGGGTGTCATCTAGTTGTTCAATAAATTATGAATTATTCTTAGCCGTGATAGTTTTCCTTTTACCATATTAGGTATAATTTTTTTTACAATTTTGTCGGCATCAATAATATGCGCATAATACGCCAAACTACGACTTTGTTCCTGTAGTCTCTGAGCATAACTGCGGACAGACAGACGGACAGACCGAAGCTATAAATTCCCTGTTGACTACGAAAACCCCACTCGTGTCACACAAAAAGTCAAATTCTGTTTTGAATTTTTCCATCCACAAATATTTGTTGACTAGGCTATCAGTGTCGCAGCTGCTATGCAATATCCTCATTTATCGCACGTAACAATGCCTGCTTTTTTTCTCTTGCGCTTCCTAACCTCACGCGATGTCGTATACAAAAGTGATGGCAACCCCAGTTTGCGGCTATCGTGCAACTGTCAACCATGGATATTCATGTACAAAATGCATAAAACTTTAATTTTGTGTCAAAATAATAAAAAAAATCGATGCTTCAATTTTGATGAAGAACTATGTCTGTTTACGGGCTGGCAACCCTAGGTTGCGGCCGACTTAGAGCTAGCAACCATTTATACCTTATTTTGTCTCGTCATTTTCTTTCAAATAGTGTAAAATTTATTGAAAAAAAATATACATGCAAATTTATGCATTTACCTCATAAACATTAAACTTAATTAGAGGTACTTGCGGCTACTTTTGACAAAGCAACCCAACATTAATCCATTCTATACGTTCTAAAGGTTATTTTAAAATATATTTGATCGAAAAAAACGATTTATGCAGGATTTTACGGTGGGATCTTAGGATATTAGAGCAGTGGTATATGATACTACTATAGGGCCTTTTTTATGCGGGTCACAAACACGTTTTGCTCTTGGTGTCGCGAGCCGAAAATTTTTGAGAGTAAAAACAAATAAAAAAAAAATTAAATATTCACGACTTTCACGACGTTTTTGCACTATTTTGCCGGTGGGCGTAAAATGGTTTAGCTTCAAACAGGCTACTGACAAAGTCCAGGCCCCAGGGGTTTTTTTTTCTTATAAAATTATTCATTGTTTATCTACTGACAATTTTTATTGCTATGGAAAGGTAATTTCAGAATTTAGGCTGCATACATTTTTTGTGATCCTTAAATTGGAGTCTTGATAAGCGGCGGGCATCGTTGGAGTAACCACGGAGATTACCTTAAAGGTTCTTGCTAATTGAAAGGGTTTCTCACTTCCTACCAGCAAGAGCGTTTAAGGCAAACCATCCAACCATCAGTTTTCGTAGTATCTTGAGTTCCAACGATGAATGAAAGATTAATTGTAAAGGTTTTTTTTAGGACTTGCGAATAACCTATAGTTTTGTTTAATAAAATTACGGGGCAAATGAGCAAACGGGTTACCTTATAAAGTCTTAAAAATGTTAATGCTTTGTTTGAATTCAGCAGTTTTAACGATTTCAATGCGTGCGCGAGGATCTACTTTTTTAATGTACGTTTTGAAATATTTAATAATATTTAGATACAAACAGACAAATATTACCATCAATATAATGTATGTTAACGTATTTGAATAACATAAACGCATTTAATTGACGCTGACGGCAGAATAAAACAAAGCGATTGTTGATATTATCGCGAATACAAGCGTATTATACAGCTTAAAGAGATGTGGCAGAACAATTTGAGAGACCTTGGTTGCATACTGCAGTTTAAATAATAGCTGTAGCCCGCCGGCTTCATTGGCCGAATATTATGATGCGGGCTGGAATCATCTCAATTTAGCTCTTTATTAAGCAAAAATTTCAATTCGTGGAATTAGGTTTATGTCTCAGGGACTTCTCAGGTAAGTATTTTGATAGCAAGTTTACGTCAGACTGTACCATTAGAGAAATTGATATCTAGTCACACGTAACTGCTAATAACTTGAAATGACCCGATCAAATAATATCCATACTAATATTATAAATGCAAAAGTCTGTCTGTCTGTCTGTCTGTCTGTCTGTCTGTCTGTCTGTCTGTTACCTCTTCATGCCCAAACCCCTGAACCGATTTCTCTGAAATTTGGCATGGAGATACTTCGAATCCCGGGAAAGGACATAGGATACCTTTTGTCCCGGAAAAAATTAAGATTTCCGCGCGATAAACGAGTTTTGGCGCAACGGAGTTGCGGGCGTCATCTAGTTAGGTATGAAATAACGTAAGTTCGCTCTTTTGCAAATGAATCTATAGAGTACAGTAATATAATTATATAATAAGACGTAGTAAAAGTTTAACTGTTGCACTCAAAGTGAAACATTAATTACTTTAAAAATTTAACATAAGCCTCATTCATTATCAGCTGTATCTCTTCATTACTATATCTCTTCATTAAATTGAAGGTTAATCATAATTGATTGTTCTGAGTACGGCGGTTAGCATTTCTTAAGTTTCACTGTGAAAATTCCTGGGCCCCAGCCTCCACGCTTGTCGCGTCGCGTCGGCGCGCCAGTTGTCTCGAATTTGAAAAGTTCGTTGTAAATTATTGAACACGATTTTCTTTCTTTCAGACCTTTAAATTCACCTTTACGCTTTTGGTTTTTATTGAAAATGATCTGTAAATTTTGGTCGTTAATTATAATAGTATTAACAAATTTTTCACTATTTCATAGTTTTTTTCACGTGGATCGTCCACAAAGGTACACTTTTTTATCAGAACCTCCTAATCATGCCCTTGTGTTTAAAATTCAAACTTGTAACAAAACTAACCGCTTCAATAAAATATTACGTTTCA
Source organism: Lysandra bellargus (assembly GCA_905333045.1). Lineage (NCBI taxonomy): Eukaryota > Metazoa > Arthropoda > Insecta > Lepidoptera > Lycaenidae > Lysandra > Lysandra bellargus. Next base: position 7,924,388 of record HG995328.1, read on the forward strand.
TGAACAAAGAGAACACCTATTGGTTTTAACTCTGCAATCTTCTTTTTTTTCACTCAAAGCCAATTCTTTAACACTCCTAATCTGAACATTATTACTTTTTGTTTGTATGGTTGAGGTGATTTTCGACTCACCCGATCTTAAGTAGCACCTGGAGATAACTATGATAAGATTCAGACAATGGGCGCTAACTGCTCAGCGTGTGAAAATCGCCTTATCCTTTACGGAGGTTGCCTCTGTACCTCTCTCTCGGCGGGACACTCAACATTAAGCTCTATGTCAGAGAAATAAGGTAGGTAACTGCTTAATTGTTTACGTTAAAGGTATGAGGAGGTCAAAAATTTTGTCATATTTTATTTATAATTTAATGCATTTTTATTGATCGAATTTGCAAGTATTTTCGTCAAAATAAAAACCTAAAGTTTTTGCGGCATAAGCCCATTGTTATCATGTATTATCACTCACGGAGGTACATTGAAACCGATTAGCTAGTAGTCCTCGGAAATCTTAGCTTTTGTGTGAAAATGAGAAGTGGTTTCTTAAAACTAGGATCTCCGAAAACGTAAGTCGTGGTAGCACTGTAGTACTTAATCGCCAAAATGCTCAGAAACCAGAGAAAACTGAAAGTGTCAAATCCGAGAAGCGCCGAAAAACGACGGCGCTACTTAATTTTACTGTCATCGAGCGAAATTAAACTTTACTGCTTTGTGTTACGAAATCACTCGGTCACGGGTTACACGGGAGACTGACAAGCGTCACAGTTACCGCGAAATCCGATACGATTTCCAAAAATCACATGCCTAATGGAAAATCGATTGACAATTTAATATTTGTTACTGTGAGCTGCTGTGAGGTCGCATCATCGAAAATCTGTCACACGCGTCCTATTACGTAAGCACACAACCTGCACGGTAAGCGGCTGACGGTAGCGGTCGGGTAGCGGTGGGGTCGCGGTGGCGGCGTGCGGCGCGCGACGAGCGCCCTGGTCGCGCGGTAGCTCGCTCGGCCGGGACGACCGGGATCGATGCGGGCGGCGGGTCGCGGGCGAGTGCTGCACCGGGAGGCTGCGCCGGCTGCCCCCCGCCCCGCGCCGCCGCACACCCGCCCGCGCCCCGCGCACGCGCACGCAGCTCGCCCGCTGCCCGCCCGCCCGTCGCCGATTCTATTCGTACTGATTTACGATACTCTCGTTTTATTTCGCTATTTTTTATCAACGTTAGGCGCTACGTAAGGATTTTTCAAATAAAAAAGAAATACGATTAAATAGAGGAGGAATCACGAGTCGCGTTAAAGAAAATCGAATCCTTTCGAGAGTTTCCCGAGGTTATCTGATTTTAGAATGTCAAGTAAACGTAGCGGCTGCTCGTTCCTTTGAATAGGTAGTTAAGAAACTACAGATTTTTTAAAATGAAATGAAAATGAAATAAAAAATGTTTTGTTTCTAAATCAGTTAAAAATTAACACTTAAATAACGTATAACATTAGTCCTACAACCAGTTCGGGAACTAACTGTTCAAATACATAATTTGTTAACTTTTTAAGCAAAGTTCTAGAAGTTAAATACACCGGCATATGCTTATACATTTACTATAGTTCTACAATTTATCAAGACGAAAACACGAGTAAATTGAGTTCTAAAGTCATACAATAGAGCGGTAATGGAGTCGGGATGGAGCCCATCAACTCCGCATTATCTGTCAAGTGTCAGCTGGGACCGGCGCAGCGGTCGCGGTCGCAGCGGGCAGTCACGCGACTCTGCGACCGCGTGACCTACACCCTGTTGACTATTATATATATATATATATATATATATATATATATATATATATATATATATATATAATTACAGGTTGTAACAAAAACTAAGTGATATTTAGGGTGTGTATGTGTAAGCATCGCTGGAAGAGCAATTCTTTATGATTTGTATGGGCAAGCACCCCTGAGTCATGAATTTTTCCATACAAAGGTGAAACAAAAGTTTCTCTTTCAGCGTTAGTAGTTTCACAGTGGACTGTATACAGAGGACCCGTAGACACCCTAAAGTATTATCGAGTAGATGTTCCGCGCGGCTTCGCCCGCGTAATTTAGGAATTTTACAGAAACTGTCAAGGGACATAGGCTATTTTAATTGCACGTGGTCTATTCTTCATGTGTGCCAAATAACATAAAAATTTCTCCAGTAGTCCTTAAGATAATAAACAATCTATACTAATATTATAAAGCGGAAGAGTTTGTTAGTTTGTTTGTTTGTTTGAACGCGCTAATCTCAGGAACTACTGGTCTGATTTGAAAAATTCTTTCAGTGTTAGATAGACCATTTATCGAGGAAGGCTATAGGCTATATTTTATCACGCTAAGACTAATAGGAGCGAAGAAATAGAGGAAAATGTGGAAAAAACGGGGGAATGGGCTTATTTGAGCGCGCTAATCTCAGAAACTACTGGTCCGATTTAAAAAATTCTTTCAGTGTTAGATAGCCCATTTATCGAGGAAGGCTATATTTTATCAGGCTAAAACTAATAGGAGCGAAGAAATAGAGGAAAATGTGTAAAAAACGGGAGAAATTATATGAAATTGCTTATTATTATCTTAAGAACTACTGGAGTTATGTTATTTGGCAAACATGAAGAATAGATGAGTGAAGGGACATAAGCTATTTTTACGGAAAAATGAACGGTTCCGTGAAATTCCTAAATTACGCGGGCGAAGCCGCGCGGAACATCTAGTTTCATATAATTTTCCCTGTTTTTTCCACATTTAACTTTGTTTCTTCGCTCCAATTGATTTTAGCTTAATATTATATAGCCTATAGCCTTCCTCGATAAATGGGCTATCTAACACTGAAATAATTTTTCAAATAAGATCAGTAGTTCCTGAGATTAGCGCGTTCAAACAAACAAACAAACTCTTCAGATTTATAATATTACCTAAATAAAGTATAAATTAGTTTTGTAATTTGTTACATCATTTATAGGGATTTGATTTCACTCCTGATGCCCAAACGGCCTGGATTTGGTTGACTTCTACGTATAATGGCTTTGGATTTGTTTTGACTACTATGCCAAAACGTGATCATTTTGGGTATTCTATTTGATTATTGTCATTTGCATATTTAAGTAGATAATATTATGGTGATTCGGTTGCAAAAAGATGGTGCTTCTGATCCGAATTTTAATGAATAGGTTGCCAAAATATTTTATAATGTGATTCTTATATTCATTTTTGGAGTAACAAGCCATCTGATGGTCTTTTCAACCTATTTCGCCTATTATATCAAGAAGAAACTGTCTGTCTGTAAATACATTATTTTTTAATAATAACGTAAACTTCAGAGTATATCCAATTTGAGTTCCACTTATGTCGGGCCCCTCGCGGGACTATGAACATAATTTTCAACTTTCGAACATACCTCAGGGATCCCGAACCTTTTCTTAACGAACGAGTCTCAGTTTAATTACAGCCAACAACTTGAATTTCTAACTTTTTCGTCTTGAACTCGTCCAAATAAGGTAAATTTTATTTCCCAAATAAACGAATTCGTTAAAAAACCTGCGCTTTCTTTTAAAAGTTAAGACGAGTTGAGTATTAGTTACGAAATTTCGTACGGGCTTATATCAACCGTATGTTTTACAATTCGTGTAAAACGGCCTATATTTTCGTACTAATGTCATCAATTCCATAGACCCGTCTTCACGATGGGCCATGATAATTATTAATAATTATTATGATTGCTACCATGGTTGTTAGCTTGTCTTTAGTACTTATGCACATTCAATGACGATCATCGGCAATCAAACACCGTAATCGCCTTTATTGGTATTGGCGGCCAACATAAACTAAAATGAGGGTAGATTATGAATTGTTATCTGGGTGCACGGTAGTGCACCCGCCGAGACGAGCCCAGCGAAATGCAAGGGCACTACCTACCTTTTCTCGAAGTGTTTCGCCGTTTTTTTGAACCTTCATAGAATTGGTTTCCGTTGTAGCAGATAGTACATATTTTCAGGATATGATGTCATCAATAGACTTATTAAGCATACAAAGTCTCAATCGAATAGCTCTTATACTTTAGATTTTAATGATATCTAAAATACGCCGATTTCGTCACTGACACACTGATGGTCATCAAAAAGCTGAAATTTGATATGTAATTATGTAATCTAAGTTTAGTATACAACCAACAAAAAAATTCATAAATTTGTAATTTTCGTCCCCCATCCCCTAAAATTGGGGGGGGGGGGGGTGGAAGTTGACCCTTATAGAGTTGGTTTCCGATGTGCCAGATAGTTTATATTCTCAGGATATGATGTTAATAATTTAAGTTAATAATAGACTTATTAAACGTGAAAAGTCTCAATTGAATAGGTCTAATATCTTAAATTTTAATGATATCTAAAATACGCCGAAATTTGGTTATAACTTATACGCCGTAAAATAAGTTTAGTAGGGGTAGTGGGGTAGTGGAAGTTTAAATGAGACTTTCACCAATTTTATGAATAAGGACATGAAAGTTTCCACGGGATGGAAATTAACTAAAAACGTCTTAATAAAAAATAAAAATAAAAAACACTAAAAAGACTAAAAAGACTGCCTAGCAAGTAGCAACTTACAAAAAAGGATTGAAATCCCACCAAAAACATTTCATGTAAAATGTCCTCGACGACCACAAAAGGTTTGCCCTGTGAAAAAGACACCAGATCTAATGTAGAGCCAACCTTCTGAATCGACGCGGCCTAACTCTATCGACTCTAACTCCAACACTTTCTACATAATATCAGTAAGTATGTATGTATGTATAGCTTGGCTGTTTCGTTATTATTATTACAGATCAGAAACTAATTAATATTCGAAACAGCGAAGCCATACATACTTACTGATATGTACAAAAGTGTTGGAGTTAGGGTCGATAGAGTTAGGCCGCGTCGATTCAGAAGCTTGGCTCTACATTAGATCTCATGTCTTTTTCACAGGGCAAATTTTGTGGTCGTCGAGGACATTTTATATGAAATGTTTTTGGTGGGATTACATAATGTTCGTAAGAACGTTATGTAATTTTTGAATAACCCTTAAAAGGGGGAAAAATTGTTATGAATAAAAGATTTTACATTCGCATTGGCTGATGACAATATTATGAACAAACAAAACAATTACTTATTCATACAACGCTCGCTAAGCGACAATTTATAATCTACATTTTATTTGAATATTTTAAATTGGAAATGCTTTCGTTTAGTGAATAAAAGAATCTAGGCTAGGAAGGCTAGGTTTATTATAGGTTCTATAAAGCCCTTGACAAAACCTTCCGTAAATATTACATTTGGAAAAATTTGTTTATTTATTTTAGCCTAAAAATATGTGGATTACGCACATAATAGATACAAAGTATATAATAAAGTTGTACTCCGTATGGGCTGTAAAATTGTTGTAAACCTTGTAAGTTCATGAAATATGAAGGCACACCACAGTACTTTACACGTACAGTAGCCTAACTCAAGCGTATTCTTGAAATCAAATTCTTGTAACAGAGACAAATTCGTGCGCGCTATTATAGAGTTAATATACTCCTTTGTTTGATCATTTTAAGTTACATGGAATTAAGCTTATGTGTGCGTGTGCTCTGTTCTGGCGGTCTAGATAGTCTACTACTTTATATTATTTATACTGCTTTGTATTGTAGTCTCCCGGCTCGAGCACAATTTAGTTATCTTTACGACGGCGGCGGGCCGCGGTTGAGCATTATAATCTTCCTTTATGTAATACTCAGGTAATATCGACCAGGGCCTATTCTTACGACTCGAATACCGTTTCGATCGCCGGCTGTCTCGCTCACGCACATGGGCTGTCTCAGGCGCAACTATGATATCGTGCTTGGAGGCAAGAGAATAGCGCCCCAGACGCTTAATGCTCTATTTACGAATTCGTAGAGAGTGCGGGCGTACGTTCTGAGTTTTATAGGTAAGAATCCTAATCGTTAAGCCAGCTTTTACCCTTTGACCTATAAATAAGACGACTACTGTCGCGACGTTCATCTAAGTTGCTTTATGAATCCCCACGTTCACAAATAACGGGCCAATACAAACGATTACGCACGGGTAGTCATATTCGTTTATGATTGCTTATGATCGATTATGCACAGCTATGGCTTCGAAATCATAGTGGCCATGATGATTGACTATCATGCCTTCGTGGTTTAGAGCATGGCACTCGACTCGGAGGTCGTGGATGGTTGACACGTTGGAAACATGTTATTTCCAAGCTTCGTTACAATGCAGGCTGATCACCTGATTGTCTGACAACTATGATCCATGCGTCTGATGGGCATGGAAAGTCGGTCCTGCGCCTGATGTCTTGCCAGTGTCGGTCGTCCGTTCCACTGGGTTATGAGAGTTGAGGGAGAGAGGAGTGCTTTTGTCCAGCTACTTTTACTACATAATATTATAATTATAACAATAATATTATGTAGTAAAAAAAACCTGATACTTCAAATTGGATTGTGTGCGTATGAAATGGGAGTAATATGAAAACTGTAGCCTGGGCTCACGCCATGATAGCTGTCATTGTTCACCCGGTCATGCAATGAAACCCAGGCACGGTGATAAGCGCAGAATTATCTGTCTTTTGTTCCTCACTGACTCGAATAAAATTAATTCTTTCAGTCCCAGGCGTGGTTGAAAACTGACTTAACCATAGGGATCATTGTTATTTTTTTCAGCAATTAAAGTTTCTAGTAATTAAATGCATTAAATTTTTTTATAGATTGTTTAGAATTTTTTTTTTTTGCTGTTAGATAAAATAAGAATACAAAAGCTGTATTACGATCATGCTCAGAGTTCAGACATCCATACTAATATTATAAATGCGAAAGTGTGTCTGTCTGTCTGTCTGTTACCTCTTCACGCTCAAACCGCTGAACCGATTTTGCTGAATTTTGCCGAATTTGGCATGGAGATACTTTGAGTCCCGGGAAAGGACAAAGGATAGTTTTTATGCCGGAAAAATTTACGGTTCTCGCGCGATAAACGAATTTTGGCGCAACGGAGTTGCGGGCGTCATCTTTTTTTTTTTTTATTTTTTTTTTATTACGCAGGGGAAACCCATCATGGGTGCCCCGGGTTGGGTACCCCGGGGGTATGTGAGACTTCTACTCACTAAAACCACCTGCGGTTCGCCTTGTCCTTGATGTCCCGGATCTAACAAACACGAGACTCCCTCCACGACCGGCCGGTCTACCTCGGGACCGGACTTCCACCAAAAGTAAGGGAACGCTTAGGCAAACTAAAGCGTTCCCCTCGGCGCCGGGACTGGCTAAGCCGGGGAGGTTCCCATCCTCTCCCGGAGCCCCGTTAAACGAGAGTTAGGAGGTTCGCATAGCGTCGCCTCCGCACACCCGTCCTACGCCGGCGGAGCGGCAGAGAGGTGAGATCGTTCTCTCTGTCCCGCTCCGTGGCCTCTTTCTGCGATATAACAAATTCGCAGAAAGAGACCGTCGCCTGCCAGGCCTCATCGCTCTCGAGCATGCAGCGCACCATGCTCGGGAGCGAGAGGTCCCCGCCTAGTACTGCCACCAGATCGTGGCGCTGTACGGCCCAACGATCGCACACCTCAAGGGTGTGCTGGGCCGTGTCCTCCGCAGCGCCACAGTTGTGGCAGGCCGGCGTTGGGTCTCTCCTGGCGATCTTACACAGGTACGCACCGAAACAACCGTGTCCGGTGAGTACCTGTGTAAGGCGGAATGTGAGGGGTTTTCTCTTGCAACGCATCCACGCCGCAAGAACTGGCCGCAGAGCCTGAGCAGTACGTTGACCGTACTGGGCCTGCGCGAGAACCTCACCCCACCTTCGAAGCAGCCATTCCTGCCCCAGCTTCCGCACCCGCGAGAGCTCCTCCCATGTCGGCGACTCACCGAAGAGTGACCTCCTCTCTGAAGTGAAGAGGTGCATCTCGGCGAGCACCGGCGCCACGAGCTTCCACGGGGGATCTCCAGCCAGGGAAGTGGCTGCCACCCAGGAGACTGTACGGTAGCCCCGAATTACCCTCACCGCTATGACCCGCTGCGCCTTCCGCAGCTGGGTTTTGTTCTTAACGGTGAGGCCTGCAGGCTTCGCTGGGCCCTCCTATGTTCGGAAGGAGCCGGCCCAGCGCTGATGCCGCCCTCACGACCTTCGGTCCCAACTGTTCGAAATGAGGACCGAAGGTCCACCTCCCGTCCAGGATGAGCCCAAGACATTTCAGTGTCGGGCTCACCCTGACCTCCGTCTCTCCGATCATGAGTCGTGCACCCGATGGGGGTCCTTTCTTCCCGGGCCCGCGGAAGAGCAGGGCTTCGGTTTTTTCCATACGAACCCCAAGCCCAAGCTGCTCAATGCGTCTGACTTCGGAGCTTTGTGCCCTCTTCGGCCAGCCGTGCAGCTTCCTGGTACGTCCTTCCCCGAAATGTGATGTAAGTGTCGTCTGCATAGCAGACGAGATCCATTCCGGGGAGGAGATACTCCTCCAGCAGGACCCAGTCGTAGCCGGAGTCCCAGAGGTTCGGACCCACAATCGAACCTTGTGGAACGCCGCACTCGACCTCCACCCTCACTAAAGACCCCGACCGATCCACGAACATGATCTCCCGATCAGAAAGATGACAGAGGCACTTCCTGGTACTCCAGTGCCTCATGTATTACGCTGTGGGGGAGACTGTTAAAGGCGTTGGCGATGTCCAAGGACACCACCACCACCACCTCCCTCCTGCGTTCCGCCTCCTTCGTCACCGACCTGAGGCGCCCTATGGCGTCGATGGTCGACCGACCGCTCCGAAACCCGAACTGTGCATCCGACAGTCCAGGCCCAGGGCCCTGCTCTAAGTGCTGAACTAGGCGAGAGGCTAAAATGTGCTCAAACGCCTTACCCACCTCGTTCAACAAAACGATCGGTCGTACCGCCGACGCGCTGTCCGGTGGCCGCCCGCCCTTCGGTAATAGGACGAGGCGGCCCTCCTTCCATACCTTCGGGAACTGCCTGCACTGAATGCAGCGGTCAAACAGTTCCCGAATACTGTCTTCGAGGTGCACGAGAGCTATTAAGAGAATTTTCCCGTGCACCCCATCCGGACCAGGCGCCCTCTTCTTGGAACGGAGGCGGACCAGAACCGCCTCCATTTCAGCGTCGGTAACGGGTGGCGGAACACCCTCCTCCATCGAGCCCGGCGTCCGTCGGGCCATCCGCGGTGGAGCGAATCCTGCCGGGGGATTCGGGAATAGCTCTCAAACGATATTCCCCAGCAGGTCTGGCTGGAGCGTCTCCGTCAAAGGGGCCGACTGGGTGCGAAGTTTGTCTCGCGCCCTTTTGTACGGTCGGCCCCAGGGGTCTTTGTCTATCCCCTCCACCAGCTCCATCCACGCTTTCTCCTTGGCCTGACTGATGGCCAGCTGCAGGATCTTCCGTTTCGCAACGTAGACCCTGTGCAGCCGGTCATCCCGATCCACATCTTGGGGGCGGCGCCGCCTGCTGCGAGTATATGCTCGACGCGCCGCATTGCAGGCGGAACGAAGGTCGGCCAACTCGGTCGTCCACCAATACACTTCCCGTCGCGGAGAGGGCGGACCCCAAACTCTAGGCATGGCAGCCTGACATATGCTTGTGAAAACCCTGCCAAGACAGCCAGCCATCTCATCCACCCCCATGCCTTCCATCGACGGGAGGCTCCAGCGACCGACGATGGCCGCCTCCTCCGCCAGCTCACGGTTGAGCTTGGTAAGTGCCCAACGCGGGAACCTGCTACGCCCCCTGGACCTAGACGCCGGACTCGATGCGGAGGCTGAAGACACCTCGAACCTGCGGGCGTCATCTAGTATAACATATTTAACGATGACTTAACTTGAATATTATAATCAAGTGTTTGACATAAAATGTATGAAACGTAAAAATCTTCATATTATGTCTCTGAGTGCGGTTAGTGCAGCCGCCAGAGGTTTTAACCTCCGAAAATTGTAATAGTGAATGGATTTTTGTTTTTGAGGTGTCATTTTCTTTTTTACACTATAACTTGTTGCATGCAAAGTTTACCAAAATTTTTTTGTGCTTTTAATTTTTTAGTTACTTAATTAAAAATTAATATTTCACCATATAAAACCGGTCCAGAAAAAAAATCTTGTTCCCCTTATTTAATGACTCTTATCCGATTGTTTACATTGAAAATTAACCAAATACACAATTTTTAAAAAAGAAAGTTTGCTCTGCTAAGCTAAATACAACTATAAGGTTTTTGAAAAGTTTTTAGAGATTAACGCTCGTCGTCGTAACCAAGATAAAAGGGTTTGGGTGGATTTAAGGGTTGTAACGAAAGGTGTGTTAAACTTACTTGTTTTGCGTATTTAATTTTTAGAGAAATGATAACTTTTAAATACTTAAAAACGTTTAAATATCTCCAAAAATGTGTAAAATAGACCGAAAATATATTTCTATATTTGTTGAGAATTTATTTCAGTGAGAGCTAAAACATTAAATGCATCGACAAATGAAAGAGTTTTTTTAGTCTTTGAAATATATTTAAACTTCCTACTTAAAGCCAGAAAAAAATTGGGTGCTACAAATCTCACGTACATACTAAAAACGCATGCCGCGACCTATGTTTGGATAATGCTTACCTGAATACAAAAAATATCAGTTCTTAACCTAGTTTGTATTTTTTCCTTTAAGAATGTTTTAGCAAATATAATTAATGAAAAAAAAAATCTGTAAAAACCTAACCAAAAGAAATAAAATACAGATTTTCTTCGAAATATCCGTGAAAAGTTTGTGCTACATTTTCAGAAAATTTAATAAAGTAAGAGCTAAAAAGCTATACACATTAAGAAATAGAAGGCTTTATTGAGCTTAAAAAATAATTTTAAACTTCCTATTTAACACCAAAGAAAAATAGGAACGCCATTTACCTGGCGAGGCACACAACAAGCACATTTGGAGGTATGCTTATCTACACACAAAAATATTAATTTTAAATCTAAATAATATATTTTTTCAACTTATTTTTTTTCTTTGGAATATAAGCAACGATACAAATCAAAAAAATAATAATATATTTTATTATTTTGCTATATATTTAAAAGAAAGAAATATGCAAATTTTCTTCAAAATTTTACAGTTTATGACTTTACTTGAAGTAGAAGAGAATAATTTAAAAATCAAAAGCACAACTTTTCAATAGGTAAACTTTATTATTTATGTTTTCAGCTACACATTTCTTTTTTTCTTTTCAATTTTCATCCACTATTGAAAAAATCGGAGATCACAATCACGATTTTTACGCTCTGGGAACTTCACTAGGTCGTTAATTCGTTATTGTATTAAAATAGTATCATCAGGGTGCTGGTTTGAACATTTTAATTAATATGTTACTTAGCTGATAGCTCTCCGCTAAAACGACAAAATACTTTAAACTAACATTCCCGTTAGTTGCAGCCAAGTTAGTTTAGGTTGGGTTGCACTAGAGGCGTGGTTAAAGTTAAAGTTAAGGTTAAAGTTATAGTTAAAGTTAAACATGGCGTCCTTTAACTTTAACCTTAACTTTAACCGGAGAAATCGACAGAATTGTGTTTATTTTTTTATTGAAGCTAAAGCCTACCGGTAACGGGATAGAGGGTATAAAAAATTCAATTATCCGTTTAAAATTTAAATTGACAGGAAGAATATAAATAACACTGTAAATCATAGTTCACGAAAAATTCAGATATACGTATGAACATATGGCCATATTTAACTTTAACTTCCAACAACCCAGTCTTAGTGTACTAACAAGTCTGGAATTTATTACCTATTTAATGACGGCCAAAAATTCGCTTGCGAACCGTAAATTTTCCCGGGATAAAAAGTATCATAATATGCTTTTTCGTCGGACGCATAGTCTCTGTATGCCAAACTTCAGTACAATCGATTCAGCGGTTTAGAAGTGAAGAGCTAACATACAGACAGACACACTTTGGCATTTTAATTTAATTTAATTTTTTATTTAATTTTAATTTAATTTTTTTTGGCATATATATATATATATATATATATATATATATATATATATATATATATATATATATATTTACATCGCAGGCAACCACTCCATAATACACATAGCGTCAGAAAATATATTTTCACGTATGATAAGCTTGTTACTTGCCTAAAAAGTTGTGGCTACTATTAATATGCATGGCACGTCAATAAAATAAATAATAGTTAAAAAAAAACTAAAAACACGCTTTTTATAGAAAACAAACTAAAAAATTGAAAATTAGTTTGGTTATATCTATATTATCTATATCTAAAAAGCATAGACCGATAAATCTACAAAGTTTGAATGAAATCTGGCCGTTTAAAGTGGGTCAAATCGCGCCCAAAGAAGTCGGTTACAAACAAACATACATACATACAAATTGAAAAATGGAATAATTATATCAAATTAAGTGTATTGTCATGGTCCTCGATAAATCTACCAAGTTTGAACGAAATTTGGCCGTTTAAAGTGGGTCAAAATCGCGCCCAAAGAAGTCGGTTACAAACAAACATACAAACACACAAATTGAATAATTATATCAAATTAGTGTATTGTCATGGTCCTCGATAAATCTACAAAGTTTGAATGAAATCTGGCCGTTTAAAGTGGGTCAAATCGCGCCCAAAGAAGTCGGTTACAAACAAACATACATACATACAAATTGAAAAATGGAATAATTATATCAAATTAAGTGTATTGTCATGGTCCTCGATAAATCTACCAAGTTTGAACGAAATTTGGCCGTTTAAAGTGGGTCAAAATCGCGCCCAAAGAAGTCGGTTACAAACAAACATACAAACACACAAATTGAATAATTATATCAAATTAGTGTATTGTCATGGTCCTCGATAAATCTACAAAGTTTGAACGAAATCTGGCCGTTTAAAGTGGGTCAAATCGCGCCCAAAGAAGTCGGTTACAAACAAACATACATACATACAAATTGAAAAATGGAATAATTATATCAAATTAAGTGTATTGTCATGGTCCTCGATAAATCTACCAAGTTTGAACGAAATTTGGCCGTTTAAAGTGGGTCAAAATCGCGCCCAAAGAAGTCGGTTACAAACAAACATACAAACATATAAATTAAATAATTATATCAAATTAGTGTATTGTCATGGTCCTCGATAAATCTACAAAGTTTGAACGAAATCTGGCCGTTTAAAGTGGGTCAAAATCGCGCCCAAAGAAGTCGGTTACAAACAAACATACAAACACACAAATTGAATAATTATATCAAATTAGTGTATTGTCATGGTCCTCGATAAATCTACAAAGTTTGAACGAAATCTGGCCGTTTAAAGTGGGTCAAATCGCGCCCAAAGAAGTCGGTTACAAACAAACATACATACATACAAATTGAAAAATGGAATAATTATATCAAATTAAGTGTATTGTCATGGTCCTCGATAAATCTACTAAGTTTGAACGAAATTTGGCCGTTTAAAGTGGGTCAAAATCGCGCCCAAAGAAGTCGGTTACAAACAAACATACAAACATATAAATTGAATAATTATATCAAATTAGTGTATTGTCATGGTCCTCGATAAATCTACAAAGTTTGAACGAAATCTGGCAGTTTAAAGTGGGTCAAAATCGCGCCCAAAGAAGTCGGTTACAAACAAACATACAAACATACAAATTGAAAAATGGAATAATTATATCAAATTAAGTGTATTGTCATGGTCCTCGATAAATCTACCAAGTTTGAACGAAATTTGGCCGTTTAAAGTGGGTCAAAATCGCGCCCAAAGAAGTCGGTTACAAACAAACATACAAACATATAAATTAAATAATTATATCAAATTAGTGTATTGTCATGGTCCTCGATAAATCTACAAAGTTTGAACGAAATCTGGCCGTTTAAAGTGGGTCAAAATCGCGCCCAAAGAAGTCGGTTACAAACAAACATACAAACACACAAATTGAATAATTATATCAAATTAGTGTATTGTCATGGTCCTCGATAACTCTACAAAGTTTGAACGAAATCTGGCCGTTTAAAGTGGGTCAAATCGCGCCCAAAGAAGTCGGTTACAAACAAACATACATACATACAAATTGAAAAATGGAATAATTATATCAAATTAAGTGTATTGTCATGGTCCTCGATAAATCTACTAAGTTTGAACGAAATTTGGCCGTTTAAAGTGGGTCAAAATCGCGCCCAAAGAAGTCGGTTACAAACAAACATACAAACATATAAATTGAATAATTATATCAAATTAGTGTATTGTCATGGTCCTCGATAAATCTACAAAGTTTGAACGAAATCTGGCCGTTTAAAGTGGGTCAAAATCGCGCCCAAAGAAGTCGGTTACAAACAAACATACAAACATACAAATTGAATAATTATATCAAATTAGTGTATTTTCATGGTCCTCGATAAATCTACAAAGTTTGAACGAAATCTGGCCGTTTAAAGTGGGTCAAAATCGCGCCCAAAGAAGTCGGTTACAAACAAACATACAGGTGAAGCAAAAGCGTATATTATAAAAAACAATCGCGCGCGTCCACTCCAAATTTCTATAGGTCTGTAAAAAAAGTCAATTGTGAGAACCGGGACTAAAGTTTTTATTTATCGTTTAATTGTATGTTTATATAATAGGAAATGTAATACTTACAATGTTCTCGAAGGCTAAGACGATTGTCGCGGCCTCCCACAGTAAGGGTTCAAGACGATTAGTAAATCCCAATGACTTAGAAGCCGTATGGGGAGCTGCTTATGTAATATAAGCTGTAATCTCCTCTTCGGACTCGTTACTTTTATTACGTCAGTTACTCAATTACAGAAGAGGAAGAGAAGAAATATTTAGGGACTTATTATGTAATCTATGATACCAAGATGTTTTCCTTGATAATTTTTCTGTCGAAGAAAGAAAATTATAGGATTTGATTAGGCACCGCAATTGACATTGACATGCAACTTAAACATACTCCTTGCGAAATTCCAGAAATTTTAACTAAAATAAAAAAATTAAATTGGCCCCGAATGAGCAATTAGGAACCACTGTCACTAGGATGAACTGGATAACATTTTTTACAATAGTCATTATAATTTTCATTAATACTCTGTACAACAAGCCTAAAGGTCACAGCACACATATCAACTTGGAAAGGGATCGTCACTGTATCGCCTTTCGCCTCGCCGTCAACCAGGCGTCAACCCAACGTATGCACGAAACCAAAGCGTATCAGTAGCGCCTGCACGCCAACTCGGCTACGGCTACGACGCCCCGCTTACGGCTCGGGGAAGGGGAAAGGAGCAAGGGTGGACGAAGAAGCTTGAGTACGGAAAGACGTAAGCACGGGGACGACAAGCCGTACGCGGGTGGACGACGAGCCGTAAGCGGGTAGACGGCGAGCCGTAAGCGGGTTGACTGCTAGTTGACCACGCGTCGCATCCCGGTTCGGAGCCTGTTCCGTGGCGAGGCGATTACGTTCCGCTTAGTGTGCGTTGCAGTAGGGAGTTTCATACAAACAATGTTGAACGGCTCGAGGCGATACGGTGCCGATCCCTTTCTGAGTTGATATATTGTGTGTTATGACCTTAAAAAGTACAGTTCCCAACGAAGAGCATGAACCCACATTGAAATCCATAGCGGTATCAGTTATCACTTACAAATTACGATGCTCCGTAATAAAGACTCCCGGGATTTCGATATTAGAAAATATGGAAAAATAATGTTACATTAATTTTCTCGGTGGCAGCCATCAATTAAGAAAATATCGGCTCTCATTGTGAGGGGTAGGACAATGGCAGTCTCTCAGGTCGAGAGCGAGACGGTCGAATTTATACCGACTGAAATTTGGGTCAGCGCTGAGGTTTGCTCTTCACATTTCTCTTGTTCATTTAATACTGCTATTTTAGAATCGTTAGCCATATTTTATTGCTTATATCCCCAAATTCTTTTCGAGAAACCGTACATTTTTTACGCAGTTACTTAATGATGCCTATTTTTAGGTACCGTTGAAGACATTGATTCATAGGCATTTGAAGGACCTACGCGACGTCATTTCGTCGAGTTATGTCAATGTAATGATAGTCGGCATGATCTAACGGCTGGGTTTGACATAACGCAAACAAAACACGTAGATTCGCTATCTGCCTTTTTCTGATAGTATCTATCCCACCAAAAACATAAAATATGTAAAAATTGAAAGCCAAGTTCCATACAAACATTATTCTTGTCTATGGACTTAGCCGTAAAAAGGATGGAGATCTAAATGAGTGCCAAGTTCCATGGAAAATCGAAATATGTATGTATAGGAACCAAATAACATTATGAACAAATAATAGAGTCTATTTCTTTGCTTTATTGAATATCTATAACAATTAATGTTATTTAAATAATTTGAGATCTTAAACTAGATTATATCTAACTTGGCCAGTTTTCATTACATCAGTCATTTCATAAAGTTATAGAACATTTTAATTCTGATGAAAACTAGCCAAGTAGAATCTAATCTAGTTTAAGATCTCAAATTATTTAAATAAAAGCCTTGTTGAGTATCAGACGAATAAAATAAAGAAAATTCAAGCGAATGGAAAAAGCAGCTACCATCAGGAGGCATTGGAATAATACGGTATAACACAAGTGTATTTCCAACCATTAACTATAGGGTACAGCTTATTGTGTGGAAGTAAAGAAGCTATTATTATAGCTGTCTAACAGACAAACAGACAAACAGACGGACGGACGGACGGACAGACGGACAGACGTATTAAAAGACTTCTATGTCTATTCCCGGGACTCAAACTATATCTCCATACCAAATTTAAGAACAATCGGTACAAGCAATTTGGGCTTGAAGAGGTAACAGACAGACAGACATACTTCATAAAGTCACCTTCTATTAATTTCCTAAAGTTTTTTCACTTCACAAATAAATATTTACGGAGAGCTCCCATACAATAAATGTGATTTTTTGACCTTTTTTGCTCAAAATCAATAATGGCAGCCGGTAGATACTTGAAAATTTAAAAAAATCTTTAATTATATTTTTATTTTCATTATTGATTATTTTATTAATAAAAATAAAATAAAATAAATATTTAAGGGGGGTCTCCATACAAAAAACACAATTTTTGCCTAGTTTGGCTCAGTCCGACTCGCACTTGACCGTTTTTTTTTTTCTGATTTTTCCTCACGCTTTCACACAATTGCCGAGCTGGATTCCAAATTTCAGCCTTCTAGGTCATCTGGAAGTGGGTTAGAATTTTGATCTATAGGTCAGTCAGTCAGTCAGTCAGTGATAAAAATGTAGATTTTCGGACGTTAATATCTTAATAACCGTTTGAGCTGTGCTTATGAAATTTAGAGCATGTAGTTATCTTGCAAGTCTTATTATAAGAGCAAAATTTGAAACGTTTATGTCAAATAGTTTCGGAATTATGAGAGAATACCTGCAAATGGTTCGTGTAATATTACACACGGTGCTGCTCGCCATTCTGTTATGCTGGAACTTGGCTTGACACGCTACCGCGTGTCTAGATAATTATACATGAATATAAAAAATCTACTATGAGTAGCGTAATGCGTAACATGTTTCATAACGTGAAATAAATGTTTTAGAAACTTGTTGTTATGGATTTTTTAGATAGGTAGAGGTAAAGTTTATAAAAATAGATTTTTTTTGTACATGTAAAGTGGACTTAACCAAAAAAGCTGTTCTTTTATTACGATCAATGACACCGACTTGGCTAAAAATAAATTTTAAAAATAGAATTCAAAGATATTTTAGTCAGAATAATGTTTATAAATTGATATCTTTATTTATTTTTTATTTTAAAATCTCATAAGTAGTGTGAAATACAAAAATAGTTTGATTGAGCAACAAAATTAGATTGAGCTATATTTTTGTCAAAGTCATACCTCAGTTTACAACCGCAGGTAGATACAATTTTTTTAACGGAAAAATAATTGTTATTAAGTCATCTGAGTAGCTCCGCGGCAGTCATGTGATAGCTATTAACGTTTTTGCTTCACCTTAAAGTTGAAAAAAAAACCTAATATAATATAATAACAATGGGAACTGTTTAATATTTAGAATTTAAGTGTATTAAGCATTGTAAAGTGCTTTGTAAATACTTATTAAAAAAAAAACAGGTTTTTGAAACATACAACGTAATAACGTATACTAGCTGTAGTGGACTATTGAGTCATAGGCCGGCAACGCACCTGCAGCTCTTCTGATGTTGCGAGTGTCCATGGGCGACGGTAGTTGCTTAGTTGCATCAGGTGACCCGTTTGCTCGTTTGCCCCCTTATTTAATTAAAAAAAAATAGGCGGATAGCAGACATTATATAATATTGTACTTGTCAAATGATGTAACAGATGTAAATTATTCTTAGAGCCCCCGCAGACTGCAGAATTTCTATCGGCCGATAGTTTGATTTATCTCTTGATCAGTATGAATCTGTATGGAAGTATTTCAAACGAGCTTTTGCCCGCGGCTTCGCTCGCGTTAAGAAGTATTATTATATACAAACTTTCATCCCCTATTTTAACCCCTTGTCCCAATCCCCTATTTTAACGCCTACGTCATAAGTCATAACAGCTACCCGCATGCCAAATTTCAGCCCGATCCGTCCAGTGGTTTGGGCTGTGCGTTGATAGATCACCATGTCAGTCAGTCACCTTTGAGTTTTATATATTTAGATATACCGAGTCGGCCGATAATTCAGTTTGATGGGCTATACGATTGCCTTCAAACTTAACCATCGGCAAACTGTCGGCCGATGCAAAATCAGTAGTACGTTCTTCCACGCGCGCACACGACGCCGATTGTTTGGTCGGCCGACTCGGCAATTATCCGTAAGTAATCGCCTAAAAGGGTGAAATGAGGGTCCAAATTTTATACAGTAAAATATCAATTACTGGACCTGATTACGTTGCAAGGTATTAATTAGTTGAGTATAAAAATAGTACTACAACTATTGCTACTACAAAGCATCTGTCAAGAAAATTCTGAATTCAATTTACAAGGGGATGGAAAATAGTTTCTTGCGTTTAAAGTCGAAAGTTCCAGTTAGTACATTCCGACATATTATACTCAACGTCAAGAACACTACAATTTTACTCTTTGGATATATTTTATTCCACGTAAATAAGGATCATACTCATCGACTCAGAGGTAGAAAAACAGTGAATACGTCACTCAAGTCGCTGGAGCCCGAGCACGCGGATCATGTATATTCATGGCCCACGTTTGGACGTATTAAGCAAATGAGTTTATCGCTTAAACGCTTTCATACACAAGAATGCCCATGTAGATTAATTTAATCCTTTGAAAATATCTTTAAAAATCTGTGGGCATTTTGGGGCCATTTTCATATTATTGGTACTATGTTATTTAAACACCCGACAAAAAAGGGGAGTTATAAGTTAGATATGTCTCAACTCTCATCTTTGTATGCTGCTCCTCCTAGATTTCTTATTTTGTAATTCTGTTTTATACAACACAGAAGAAAGCACACTAAAATTACATAAATACAAAAGATAACAGGTACATCTAGAACATTACGATAGATCCACAAAAATTGTATTCTGCTGTAAAGAATCAATAGTTTGATGGCTGTGCATAAAGTACTTGAATAAAATCCTCTTAAAGTTCTATAATTAAATTAAATAATAATTTGGCGTATAAGATCATATAGCAATTAGAAGTGAGACTGAGAGCCTGTTCTAATAAATCTTTAACGAAATCACGAGGGAGGTTAATTTATGTGATTGGCTAGGTCGGGCTTCCTTCCACGAGGTATTTGGCTAAATGATAGCATTTGTACTTGACTGTTGACCCACATCCTGCAACTACACTTCACTATACACTAATTACTAACCAGAATAAGTTAGGGATGTAAAGTTAACAATGGTTTTAGCCCTGCCTCACATTATCCGAATTTCTGATCAAAATAATTGCGACCCCCCGCCCCGCTCATACATTTTGACACGTCAGAATTCTGATAGTATGCGGGGTCCACAACGAAATGTATGAACAGAGTGCGTTCCGGCGGGGCGTCCGAATAAGAAATATCAGAAATTCCGGATAATGTGTGGCCGGGCTAAAGTGGTGCGAAATAGTTCTTAACTTTAGCAGAATTTCGGTGAGATTCACCTAGTATGCAGTTTTAATTAATTTTGCAATCTTATCGTTTTATTGTTTTTATTATATCGCGATCGTGCTGTATTAATCCTTCAAGCCCCATAAGAGCACAGGTAATCGCGAGTCGCGACAACAATAGAATACAATAGCATTTCCAAGAATCCCCGATCGAAGGATTAAACTGTAAACTGTTGAAATCGATAAAAGAACTATTTCAAACGAATAAAGGAGAAAATGTATGTTTGGAGAATATTTATGAGACAGTAGGTGCCTTAAACGCCAAAATTATGAACTGCAAACTCGAGAGTTTGCCGCAATGTTTGTTTTTATTATAAAAATATATTTATTTGTTTCGAAAACCATAAAACCAGCTTAAAATTGAGGTTCGAAATTACCAAACACAACAAAAATTAATATACGCTTAAAAAGTTAAAACATTGAAATGGAAATAAAAACTCAGCTCAAACACCGCTTAATGTGACGAGGCGGACGTGAGTGAATACATGTGCCTTATTAACCGACTTCCAAAAAATGAGGAGGTTATATGTTCGGCTGTGGATTTTTTTTTTTGTATGTTCAACGATTACTCCACCGCTTGTGAACCGATTTTCAAAATTTTTGTTTTGTTGTATAAGGTTTCACTCCAATTTGGTACCATGTTTACAAAAGTGGTGACCTGATGATGGGATCCATGAGTAATTGAGGGAACTCCTCGAAATTTATACGGAAACATATGGTGATTTTGGTTTTATGAGAAGCATCCTAAGCGTATGCTACCAAAACGCAAGATTTTGCACCGAGGTATACTATGGTTCCGAAGCTACTAAGAGAACTCCGGATTCCTTGTAGATACAAGTTTGGGAGTTTAGGCGCTGTTTTAAGAACTGAAAGCATATGCTACTATGCAAATTACATTCATCATCATCATCATCATCATTACCACGTCAGGGTCACCAATGTCATCAAATTCAACCTTATCTCCAGAGCATAAGGCACACATTTGACATTACTCCTGAGAAGTTAAAGTTGCTTCGATAATGTAACATTCTGTTTCACTTCGCCGAGATGTTCTGGAAAATAACCTAATTTCAACCTTTTGCATTGCGTTTAGCGTTCATAGTATAATAACGCATCGCATCGCATATCTGCCAGGGCTGTCAAGCAAGCGGCGCGGCGGCGCGGGCGCGGGCCGGGTACTATGCACAGAATACAAATTACTCACGGAGGTACTATGTGCGCTGCGTGTGTGACAAGTCGAGCGAGTGCCAACCTATTGAAACTAATCCGGTGTCCGGCTACTTAGCACGTCACACGTGTTCACTTCGATTTTTTTAAATGTATTGTTTAAAATTATCTGCAGGCTGCAGCTGATATTATAATATTTTGTAAGTGTGACTGTAATAAGATACGTAGAATAATATACAGGTGTATTATTCTACGTATAGTACGCGTTTGCTTACTAGGTAACTAAAAAGAGTGAAATTATTATTTTTAACAAAAAATCAAAACCGACTTCCAAGGTAAAACCATAATAACATCCTTATAGTAATATGAACTAAAAAGTATTAAATAAGTTTTCCTATCGAATAGTGCCTTTTTCCGAATTCGGCTAAAACTCAACTATTTCTGTACTCAATCCTTCATCATTTTGAAGTCGGTACCAGATATAGCTGAATCTTCAGTCTGCCAAAATATTTTAAACATTTGTAACTGGCACCGATACATAAAATCCAGTTTTTTATTTCAACTCATTTTCCTGGTCCTAAAGCCTAGCCAAAAAACGGTAATTTTTTACTGTTACTTACCTGATTCATCCTGTAACGTTTTCAATTATTTCGTACTAGATGACCCGGTGAACTTCATATTACCTTCTTCCTAACATATTTTCTCACCGTACGAACCTTTACTGGACTTCCAAGAATATTACAAGGCTAAAATCAGCCAAATCAGTTCAGCCGTTCTCGAGTTTTAGCGAGACTAGCCAAATTGAAAATTTATTTTTATTTACATAGAAGATAGATGACAGAATTATTGTTGACGATGGGTAAAACCCCTTTGAGCGCACTTTACGAGTTTATACTTAAAAAACCCTTTTATTGGCATTAAGTATTTTAATAATTATAATATTATATCAAACAAAAAACATGTCAATAGCAGAATAATTACGGCCAACAATAGGGTAGTTTTTTTCTACATACGAACATTATGTATACCTACATCGAGAAAAGTAGTTAGCCCTACGAATAACAAAAGCTCTAGGCTCTTATTACTAGCTGGTAGAGTTGCGGAAGGTTCTATGATCTATCGTACCCGCAACGAGTGGGGTTTAGTGGGTATACCGAGGACAGTCCCACATACCCTGGCCGATGTCGTCAAGTCGCCGGGGATGCGTAAAGCATTTTCCCAAGTAAAAAAAGGCTCATATTACATATTCTCGATAATATGTATGATCGTAGAGGTACCAGCCTTTTTTTTATGCGCAGGGAAACCCTTTATGGCTGCCCCGGGTTGGGGATGTGCCTCAGTTAAGCTGAAGCACCCCGGGGGTATGTGGGACTCCCAACGTCGGGTTTACCCAATAAAACCACCTGCGGTTTGCCTTCAGCCGTATACGGAGGGATATCCTGGATCTGTCTAACACAGGACTCCCTCCACCAGAGGTACCAGCCATTCCAAGCTAGCACTAGTTAACTGAAACGTTCAAGCAAAACGTGTATGCGATTGTTACTTCACTATGACTTTTTAATGAAAATTGGAAACAAGTTATTCTTGTAATAATATTAGTAATCAGACGAAATTGAAAGTGAGAGCGATTCGATATTTCATAGAGCAACAAGTTTAACGTCGTACTGCATTGACTTCGATTACTGTAAATTATTGAGATATTCATATTATATCAGAGTGTTATGGAACTAGATATGGAATCAGGGGGGTGTGCCAAAGTCTTTTCGTTTTCGCTTCGTTATAGAATCGACGATGAAAATGTATGTAATTGACATAAGCGTTCGTTAATATGACGTTGACGTACGACTCGTCTTAAGTTAATTCCATACATTTTGATCGGGGATTCTATAACGAAGCGAAAACGAAAAAGTTTCGGCTAAATGGCCAGTAGTGCTGTGGGAAATTTATTTATTATTTATATACTCCCGTAAAAATTGACTAAAGACTATATTTTGTATGTCACAGAAACGGGACCTGTAATTAAATATTAAATAACGACGTCACCCGCTAGTATATAGAAGTTATGTAGTGAAGTACTATACTTTTCGTACTAAATATTTCTAATTTAGCGGCATACGTAGTTGCTACCAATATGAAAATAACGCTTCCGTGTTCCAGAGGTATAGAGCGCGGCTCTTGACTCGGTGGTCGTGGGTTCTATTCCCGCGTTGGGATCATATTTTTATTTCTTAGGACAATGTAGGCTGATCACCTGATTGTCTGACAAGAAATCTAAGCTATGCGACGGATGGGTATGTAAAAAGTCGGTCCTGCGTCTGATCTCGCTAGTCGTGTCGGTCTTCCGTCCCACTGGGTTATGAGAGTAAACTAGGAATAGAGAGTGAAAGAAAGAAAGAAAGAAAGAAGCTCATGCAGTGCTCTTGTGATTGCGCACCATAAAATTACTCTTGCGGAATTGGACTGGACTGCAATGAAAACCGGTCACCGTCACCGAAATCGGTGTGGGAGCTATTATATTATTTTTATTAATATGAAAATGTGTCATTTCTGAATATTTAGAGGATATTGTAGTTTGTACCTGCAGATGGTACAGACCTTAGCGAATGTATCATTAATACGCTTGGCGTTCCACGTAATTGGATGAAGGATTATTTTTTTCATCCACACCCAAATTGGATTTCTGATACTGGATTATTTGAACCATCGCTTACAGAGCTGTGGAAACGGAACGTAATTACATACATTTATTTATTGTAACGATATATTTGTAAACGTCAACGTTTTTAACCGACTTCCAAAAAACGAGGAGGTCATATGTTCGGCTGTGGATATATTTTTTTTATTTGTTTTTTTATTTTTGTATGTTCAACGATTACTCCGCCGTTTGTGAACCGATTTTCGAAATTTTTGTTATATACAAGAAGTATTAGGTTTCACTCCAATTTGGTACCATGTTCACAAAAATGGTGACCTGATGATGGGATCCAGGAGTAATCGAGGGAACTCCCCGAAATTTATATGGAAACATATGGTGATTTTGGTTTTATGTGAAGCTTACTAATAATATGCTACCAAAAAGTCAAATATTGGGTCAAGGTATACCATGGTTTCGAAGATGCTGAGAGAACTCCTGACTCTTTATAGATACATGTTTGGGAGTTTCGGCGTTGTTTTAAGAACAGAAAGCATATGCTACCATGCAATTCAAATTCATCATCATCATCATCGTCATCATCATCATTACCACGTCGTGTTAAGGTCACCAATGTCTCATGGCACAAAATAGATAATAGTACAAGGCATAGGTATGGATACAATAATAATAATTATGTACATAACAACACCAATTATTAAAGGCTGTTTAATATACACGAAGGTCGGCGCCGCAGAGGCAACGGCGTCGCCGCGCGCCGCCGCACGCGGCGGGTGCGTAAACGTCGTATTCAAGTTCTAACCGGAATGTCAGGGCATGCGGCATGCCGCGCTGCGAGCATTTGGCAGCACGTGTTCACTTAGATTTTTTTTAAATGTATTGTTTAAATTTATCTATCTACCTGATATTTGGGCCTTGGGGTATGCCGTATGACTCTTAAGTCTTAATAGTGTTAAAAAATTGTAATAAGATACGTAGAATATACGCAGTACCACCGACGACTACTTATAAATTTGCGGACTATGACGGAGGTCAACTTAATAACAATTATACGAGATCGATTACCACTGAATATTATAATTTATGTTGTCAATTCAATGCTCACTGTTGAGTTGTCAGTTGCTTACGAACTTTCAACAACACAACAGAAATCTGTTACAAGTTATAACTACCTATATAAAACCTCTACGTATAAGCGTTAGCGCGACACAGGAGCGCCTCAGTGACATCTAGTGAAGACAATATGAAACTATTTTTTTATACAATTTGAATTAGCACTAACAGTTTATCTACTAGGTAACTAAAAAGAGTGAAATTATTATTTTTAACAAAAAATTAAAACCGACTTCCAAGGTAAAACAATATTAATAGTATCCTTATAATATGAACTAAAAAGTATTAAATAATTTTTCCTATATAATATGTAGTGCCTTTTCCCGAATTCGGCTAAACCTCAACTATTTCTGTACTCAATCCTTCATCATTTTGAAGTCGGTGCCAGTTCCAAAATTGTCAAATTTTCTATCAAAGAAATAAAGATTCAGCTATATCTGGTACCGACTTCGAAATGATGAAGATCGAGTACAGAAATAGTTGAGGTTTAGCCGAATTCAGGAAAAGGCATTACATATTAGATAGGAAAAATTATTTAATACTTTTTAGTTCATATTGTAAGGATACTATTAATATTGTTTTTACCTTGGAAGTCGGTTTTAATTTTTTGTTAAAAATAATACTTTACCATGTTGTTTAAATTGGTTTGTCTATCTTTAGGCCTTAGCTCATTGGTCAGAATTTGAACTAATTGATTTTGGTTTTGGACTCTAGAGTCTAGACTCTAGACTCTAGAGCATTGATTCCCAAGTGGTCCAGGTGGACCCCCAGGGGTCCACGGGATCCCGACAGGGGTCTACGCTTGCGTGGAAGAAAAATGGTCGAAAACGAGTCGTTAACAGGGGTCTATAAAAATTAGGTGACCCGACTTGACTTAATCCTCCTATGAATATAGGCGGACAATGTTATATTAGCAGATTAAAATATTACAGAGCGAGGAGATTTAGAAATATCAAATAAGTAAAAGTGTGGTCAAAATTTTTGTGTTAAATAGCTACAAAAAAAAAAGAAAATATTTGCGTTTACTTTTTACCACTCCGAAGTGGAAGCTTATTATTGGTCCCTTGTATATTGTAGGTACTGTGAGTTGTGACTTGTGAGTCAAACTTACAATACAAAAAAAGCAAACGTCCAACTGTTGGATGAATATGTCGCTTTTTAGACTGGCCTTGAACTTGCGGAGGGGGGAGGGGGGTTAGGTGTGAGGGGTCCACCGGATCCAGCAAAATGTTTAAAGTGGTCTATGAGAAAAAAAAAGTTTGGGAACCTCTGCTCTGCTCTGCTCATCGCACCAATTCCATTGCTCGTCGTAACAAATAGTGGAGCAATTAATGCATGCGTTTGTACGCATCCATCAATTGCTCCACCATTTGTTTCAATGTTTGTTATCTACGGTTGTTACGCATTTCAACTGCAACCAAACCGCAAATTGCAGTTCAAGTGCAGTTTGAATGCAGTTGATAATGGTTTGCAGTTTTATTGCAGTCGTGTCAACTGCATTCAAACTGCACTTGAACTGCAATTTGCGGTTGGATTGCAGTTCGTCTGTTTCAATTTGCAATTCGCGTCGCTATTTACATACTTGCTTGTGATTTCGTGGTGTAGTGTAGTGTAGCGGTCATACAAAGTCAAGCGAGTCAAAGTGCATTCGCTAGTTGCGATATTCTTAGTACAAATATGTCTATTTGACCATACTTTAAACAAGTAACAAAGCATATATTATTATTAGCACCTCCATCGTAGGCATGACAGACACAACAGATTTTCAATTGTTATGCGGCAGCCGGCTGCCGCTTGGGGATTGATAGGTTAATTTTCTTTTTTTATAACATCACGTTCAAAAATATTTCTCCATTGAAAGTAAAATGTTTCATGATCGCGTCTGTAATTTGAAGGTTCTTTTTAAACGAAAGTTACCTCTCACATAACAAAGAGGCTGTAAACAAAAACTGGAGGAACAATGAGAACAAAACAGAATTTCAATTCGAAACTTTACTTATTAATTTTAACGTTCAATAATAATTCGGGAGATAAAACGGGTATTACGGAGTTGGCAACTATGTTTAAGGCAGTGTTTTTCAACCTTTTTTATGATGTGACCCCCTGGTATGAAAAAATATTTCGCGACCCCTACTACCTACACCATTTGCTTTTTATCATGGATACAGTACGTTACTCAGTAACGGTTACCGAATATTAGCTTTTGTTAAAAGTCTCTTACTATAATTTATATCAGTATTTTTAATCTTTATTGTTATTTTAATCAAACAGTTCTCTCGACCTCTGGTGACCCCTCACAGATGCTTCGGGTGGGAGAGCAACGCTTCGGCATGAATGGGCCGGCTCGACCGGAGAAACACCACGGGCTCAGAAAGCCGGCGTAAAACAGCGCTTGCGCTGTTGTTTGTTTGTTGCTGAGTGAGTGAGTTTACCGGAGGCTCAATCTCCTACCCTTTTCCTTCCCTACCTTTCCCTATTCCCTTCCATACCCTCTCCTACCTTATTACCCTATTCCCTCTTAAAAGGTCGGCAACGCACCTATAGCTCTTCTGATGCTGCGAGTGCCCATGGGTGACGGAAGTTGCTTTCCATCAGGTGACTCGTTTGCTCGTTTGCCCCCTTATTTCATAAAAAAAGCTTGTAAGATCGCCTCTGGAGGTTCGCGACCCACAGATTGAAAAACACTGGTTTAAGGGAGTAGGATCTACGTCGTGAAGGCTGGAGGCCAAACTTTTGACACTGTACGCATAATTTAACGTTATTTATTGCGAGTCCTTGTTCGTCTAACACTTTTAAACATATACCTTTAAGAAAACAGTTTTTACTACCATACTACATACATGTACTTCATGTACATGACATGTAATACAAAAATCTACTTGCCACTGTGTGTGTACTAATATGTAAAACGAAGCCGTGTCTGTCTATCTGCACAGAATTAGTTCGATGCTGGATCGATTTTGATTAATCCTTCGATCGTGGATTCTTGGAAATCTATTGTTATTTTATTGTTGTCGCGGTCGCCGGTGTCCTTAAAGAGTCCGTATACGAAATTTTGGGGATTTTGCCGAAATTGCAAAGGTTCGCTACAGAAATATTATTAGGTTTTTTCCCCATATTAGACTAAAAAAATATATATTAATTATTAGATTTAAAATATATTTAAGCACGGAAATCCGACTCGAACTTGCGGCGAGAAATATAATGTGAGATTTAGGTGGATTTGAATCGTGTTTTTTTGGCACAATTTGCTTTTTTTTTCTTTTTTCTCGAATTGGATAGAATTTTATCTATAGATTATTTCTGTTGTTTTCTTTTTATGAATTACAGCTCCAAGTTGCCGGCATTAACAGCAATTCTTTGCCCATTTTCTCTAAAATTTTGCCGAGTTACATATTTTTTTACTCAACTTTTTCATATTAAGGTGGTAAAAAGTAATTCCAACATTTTATAGACGACTTTCTCA
This sequence comes from Lysandra bellargus, assembly GCA_905333045.1. NCBI lineage: Eukaryota > Metazoa > Arthropoda > Insecta > Lepidoptera > Lycaenidae > Lysandra > Lysandra bellargus. Next base: position 7,952,939 of record HG995328.1, read on the forward strand.
ACAGTACATTGTATTTTTTTCATACCGTTAAGACGTCAATACAATCCATAAACAGGTGATATTCTTAACTTTTACAGCAAAAATCACAAAACTGTCGCGGGCTTGAGTTGGATTATTTAAAAATACTTAAAAAAACAAAAAATCTAGCTCCAACATTAGATTATAATTGAAATGATCTTACATATTGTGCATTAAAACTTATAGAAATACTGTATTTTAACTGTTAAATCACGTCTGTTAAATCAGCGAAATCGGGAAATTTCGTATACGGACCCTTAAGGGGATTGGTAGGTTGGCGCAGGTGTGGAGTTTACCTTGTGGACACAATATTATATAATATATTACTATGTTTGTAGCAGAAAAATGTACACATATAATAAAAATAAGATAACACTTTTATTATTATTATATTGACAAATGCAAACACAAAATATAGATATGATTAGGAAAATTTATGCGGGACATAAAATCCAGGATTTTGTATTTACCAAGGTTAAATCGAATCGTTTCGGTGAAAATAGCAATCTCGTTTTGTCTAATTCGTTCGCTTTTCCTCCCTTTTTGTGTAAATATTTTTCATTTGAGGTTTACTGAAAACACTTATTTTCACTTTGGCTTTAGAACCAATTTTTTTGGCCAGTGATATTTAAATATCACGGGGTCAAAAAAATCGGCCAAGTGCGAGTCGGACTCGCGCATGAAGGGTTCCGTACCGATACAGAGCAAAATTAGGCAGTAAATTGTGTTTTTTGTATGGGAGCCCCCTTAAATTTTTATTTTATTATAATATTATTATTAAATATATAAGTACACATATAACAAAAGAATATGTGAAAATTCAAGCGCCTAGCTCTTGCCATTAATAATAATAATAATATCTATGGACGCTTCACACCACGTCAGTCTGGCACCGTGCTAAGTACCTGAAGGACTTGTGTTACGGGTACCAGACAACGGAAATATATTTAATACTTTTATACTATACATATATTTAAGATTTTTATTATATGATACACATATTTAATATACATCCATGACCCGGGAACCTTATAAACTTTTTGTTCCGTCGGCAGGACTCGAACCCGCGACCTCCGGCTTGAGCTCAACGTGCTCACCACTGCGCCACGGAGGTCGTCGCCATTGCTGATATAGAGTGAAAAAGACCGAAAAAAATCACGTTTGTTGTATGGGAGCCTCCCTTAAATATTAATTTTATTTTGTTTGCAGTATTTGTTGTTATAGCGGCAACAGATGTACACAATATGTAAAAAATTTCAGAAGTCTAGCTATAGCGGTTCTTGAGATACAGCCTGGAGACAGACAGACGGACAGACAATGAAGTCTTAGTAATAGGGTCTCGATTTTACCCTTTGGGTACGGAACCCAAAAAAAAATCAAACTTTTTACTGATATTATAAACTAGACGATGCCCGCAACCCCGTTGCGCCAAAATTCGTTTATTGCGCGGGAACCGTAAATTTTTTAGGGATAAAAATTACCCTATATCCTTTCCCGGTACTCAAAACAGACAGACAGACACACTTTCGCATTTATAAAATTAAAGTATGGATGTCTGAGTCTGTCTGTCTGTTACCTCTTCACGCCAAAACCGCTAAACCGATTTTGCTGAAATTTGGTATGAAGATACTATGAGTCCCGGGAAAGAACACAGGATACTTTTTATCCCCGAAAAATGTACGATTCCCGCGCGATAAATGAATTTTGGCGCAACGGAGTAGCGGGCGTCATAGCTAGTATTAAAATAAGCCAAAGCAGGTAATACTTTTGTACTTCACGATTAACTCGTATTAACTCGTAATCTGTGTCGTAAATTATTACAAAACAGAATTTAGATAAAGCGAAATCAGCTTAATTCGAGTTAATAGTTGTTCGGTTGACGTCACACGCAAATTAGACCCAATTAAATATATTGAATTGGGTATTAATAGAAGTTTCGCGAACGGCCTTTGTGCTGGGTATTTAGTCAAACTGCATTCGATATTTTTTAATTTCGACAACGAAGTTAGATGTTATAAATGTAATATGCAGTATGTGCTGTATCGCTAACTAGCCGCGGGCGCTTGCATTGTGAAATCTCATATTTTTTTATATCTTACCGACGATACTATTGAATACAACTTGTCTCAGTACCCCGAGGGAAGGGATTGGCCGGTGGAACGCCCGGCTGCTTTTTAATTTTCTTTTCTAACACGAATCACGATACGGCCAATGAAGGCTTGATGAAAATTTAACTCGCTTTTAATATACTGTCCTGGAACTTTCATAAAATTCACTTTTCGCTTAAACGTGGAAATATTTTAAATTTCGCTCTTTCCATTTTCAATTTTGTAGTATGACATACTATAATATGTATTGTGCTATATGATTTTACTACCTTGATTACATTACATACGTAAACCAACGATATTTAAAAGAGAAATTGTTTTAAACTCTATATTATAATAAAATGGCAGTTCTTCTATTTTTTTTTATGCGCATGGGAAACCCGTCATGGGTCCTCTGGGTTGGGATGTGCCTCAGTTAAGCTGAAGCACCCCGGGGGTATGTAGGACTCTTACCCACTAAAACCACCTGCGGTTCGCCTTCAGCCTATAAAGGAGGGATGCCCCGGATCTAACAAACACAGGACTCCCTCCACCACCGGCCGGCCTACCTCAGAAGGGACCGGACTTCCACCAAAGTTAGGGAGCGCTTCGGTAAACTGAAGCGTTCCCCTCGGCACCGGGACTGGCTAAGGCGGGGAGGTTCCCATCCCCTCCCGAAGCCCCGTTAGACGAGAGTTAGGAGGTTCTTTTATTCTGTATAGTTTACCGTAGTGCAGCATAATGCTTTTGTGCAATTTACAAACCTTACATCAGTGCTTGTGGTTTGTTACATACCTGAAACAATGAATTAATTATGGGTTAGTATATTAATTAATACAAAATTAACATTTAACTGATTCATTGTTGATCTCTCGTTAATAAATAATGATATTACTAGTTGATGTCTGCAATTCCGTTGCGCAGAAATTCGCTATGGACAAAAAGTATCCTACATCCTTTCCTATAACTTAAAGGCCCTTCCCCTACGGAGATTCCGTAATTTACCGTATTTAGAGCCTTATAAACTCATAATTTGAAAGCTTCAAAGTTATAATAAAAATACAGCAATAATCTTCAGTATTCCAACATTCCTTTCCCCGTTTTAAATTTTCTATTTTGGTTTATTATACTCATGATATTAGCTTCCAAAGTATTACCAATTTATTAAAATTGAAGCATACTTTCAGCATCTTCCTAGTATTTATAAATTACGTTTATTCGAAACATACGACAATAGATAGATAATTTCATTGAGTACATATTCCCCGTTTTAATTTTTTTTAGATCAATTTTGAACTAAAATAATTAAACAAATGGGATTTTTGTGCGATCTCGGCAACGCATCAAATGTATGGTCAAGGTTTTTTGCTCGGGGGATGGCCTTAAGTATCTCCATAAGAAATTTCTATAAAGTCAGCTCAGCGGTTAAAGCGTGAAGAGGTAACGTCAGACAGACATACTTTCGCGTTTATAATATTAGTAAGTATGGAGTCATAATATCTAAAAGTATGTTCGATAATATATGTATATACTATAATACTGTCTGCGTGTTCGTGATGAAGAGAAATGCGAACGATTTAAAAAAGGTCGGCAGGATGATATATAGACGCGGGTTACTTCGTGGCACTTTGTTTGACCAACAGAATTACGAGAGAAAATTTTCCCCGATATATAACCCACAAAATTTAATCTGAACCACATATATTACGATCACTTCTTCAATATTGAGTTATACTTTTTTCCAGTTTTTGCCCACGGTTCGTCCTCACTATCGTTTCCACTCATACATTTGTAAGCTGATAATAATATACGTCATGTACAGAACCCTAGATGAAAATATGATTGTTGATTAATTACGACTTATTTCAAATAACCTCATGAATTATTGCAGTTTTTGCATAATTTGTAGACAACAGCAATATAACACATTACGATAAAGGCTTCCATAGAGTTTACAGTTTAGACTTTAGACTCTAGATCAGCGGTTCTTAAACATTTTTGGCGGTCCCCAGCAAAAAATGATGTTTTTTTTTAATAGTACACTACGCACCTAGGGCAGGAAAATAAGAAATATCTCAGATCATAATTTAAGTACCTAAAGGCCGAGGCGAAGCCGAGGTCAACAACATGTGATCTGAGGCTTTCTTATTTACTGCCCATGGTGCGTATACTATTTTTCTCATCGACGGAGCTGGAGGCGGAAAACGGCAACATCGGTAAGCGCAGCGGGAAAAAAGTTGATGTTTTCCGCCCGGAGGTGAGAAAATTAATTTTCTGCTGGTGTCTGATGACATATTTTCTCAAAATATTATGCGTATACTATTTTTCTCATCGACGGAGCTGGAGGCGGAAAACGGCAACATCGGTAAGCGCAGCGGGAAAAAAGTTGATGTTTTCCGCCCGGAGGTGAGAAAATTAATTTTCTGCTGGTGTCTGATGACATATTTTCTCAAAATAATTTATGTAGCGCTCGCGGAGCCCATACAAGGTTTTTGCGGAGCTCCAGGGCTCCGCAGATCACACTTTCAGAATAGCTGGTCTAGTCAACAGATCAGCTTAAAAACTAGGGCCGGTATAAATAGTCAGTACTCAAGATGCATCTCGGTCTCAAGACGCGGTTCGGCTCTGTGATTGGTCCAAATTTTGACAGCCAACCAATCACAGAGCCTGAACCGTGTCTTGAGGCTGAGTACTGACTATTTATACCAGCCCAAGAATGTAGAGTTTAAAACTTCAGAATAAAGTTTGGATTACAAAATATATCTTGAAATGTTTGTGTCATTCCAAGGCTGGCCGCATACACACGTTTTCCGTATTCGATTTCCGAATTCGTTTTCCGGACATTTAAATGTATGGTGCGGGCCGAGCGGCTAGCCTAAAAATGATGCGCCTTCTTGATAGAATATATTTAATCCTGTGTGTTGTGTTATCGAAAAACAATTGTTCGTCCACGCTGACTGAAAACAAGTACTTATCTCGTACCAACTACCAAAGGACTGTATATCTGATCTGATGACGGGATCCATGTGGAATCGACAGGACTTGCAATTTATGGACTCGTAAATGGTAATTTTATTACTTCCTCATTGAATTGAATATTTTAGCGACCGAATGCCGGAATTGTTCGCTAAGATATAAAAAGAAAGCGTATGTCGCAGATCAATAGATGGTAGTCTGATGTAAAAAATTCTTATCTTAACGTTTTATTGAAATATATCGCTCAACGCGCGTTACCAAACGCGTTTACCGCTTATGTCATCTATACCCTTATAATCCTAAGCAGCTATGTTTAAACTTTAATGCCCGGGACACACGAGGCTAGTTTTTCAAGCTAGGATAGCAACCTAGTTTTTTACCAAACTGTCCTGGCTTGCTGACCTAGCTTGGAGCATGCTAGTTCTGTTTTACAAATTTAATGAAGATGGTTTTGTCTACACGAAGCCAGAAGTACTAGCTTGCTAGCTTACAAACACCAGCTTGCTATCCTAGCTTGAAAAACTAGCCTCGTGTGTCCCGGGCAATAAGGCAGGAACTGCACATATTTTTGAATAGAACCGAAAACGGTGAGTAGAACTCACCGTTTTCGATGGTCTAAGGTAGCTCTTAAATAGCTTGACTGAATACTACGAATTACTTGTACCAGAGTAGACAGTCAAACAAATGGGCGAATACATTCGAGTTGGGCGTAACTGTCACATTCAAATGTTTCACAAGGCATAGGGTAGGTTGCACCAACCTACTTTAACTATAACTTTAACTGTTACTTTAACTATAACTACAGTCAAATCTTTGGTTAAGGACGCCATATTTAATGATAACCATAACCGCTCATACTTATATCGATTTTTTTTCGTGAATATTTACTATGTTTTAAAGTGTTGCTATAACAAATATTTTTCCTGTCGATTTTTTATGCTCTCAATCCCATTAACAGCTGTAGCTTTAATAAAAAATTAACGCAACAGACATCTGTCAAATTCTGTGAGCAAAGTTAAGGTTAAAGTTAAGTTAGCCTTAACAATAACCATAACTTTAACCATAACTTTAACTTTAACCACGCCTCTGGTGCAACCTACCATTAGTAACGCACTAAGGCGCGCGCCGGCCGATATTACATACTACTTGGTACAACTAATATGTATGCATATTCTGTGATACTACGTCAAATGTATAAGCGAGATCTCTTCTGATTCGGTCTACTCGTTAGTTCTGTTTACTTTGCTTATGCTCTGTTGAAATAAAACAAGAATGTCATTATTTGGTAAGTCTGAGCAAAGATCTCTGGCTATTTTTTATTATTTCATCCCCACCCCCAAAGTCAGAGCGGGATAAAGTCTGGCCGGGGCTGCTAATGAACGGATCCTCAACTTGTTTATTAAAACAGCTTTCATTAAAACTTTTATTCTAAGTAATTTAAAGTGATGAAACTTCTATGAGCCAACTTTCATCTGTCCTAACTCCTTTTTTTTTTTTATGAGGGGAAATACTTTGCGTATCCCCCACCCCCCGGGGGAAGGGGCGGGGGTATGTGGGACTCCCTAAAGAGGTCTACCCACTAAAACCCCCCAGCCCTCCGTCATGCGCCTATAGTGCGGGAGGGACGGGTACTAACTTTCATCTGTCCTAACTCCTACGGGTATATTCAATTCAAATAAGACATTCTATTTATTCCGCAAATAACGTAATCGAAATGTGTATCCTTTGACTTACGCAATAGTTTTTCGGATGGAAATTCCCGGGAAAATTTTCCTTTTCATCTATTTTTAGCTCGATTAATGAACACGGCCAAACGAATTCTGCCCGTAATTGCTTTGTTGACATCGTTGTTTGGAAGACTAATTGTGTTAATTTAATATCACCAGTGGTTTAATAACTGTTGCATCTGTATTTACTGTGTGCACCACGCACACACACACATAGGGGTTGCGTTATGACGTCACGGGCGACAGGGACGGAACTATGCACTTTTGGTAAACCGGGGCGAGACGGAATATAGGCCAAACAGCGACCTACCTCCGCTATTAGTGTAGCACCTACGTCAATTTTATAAATAAGGGCGTGCGGAAAAGTTATTAATAAGTTAATGCAAAATGCAAATGCACGTTGTCTTTTTTATACGACTGCACTAGGAGCGTTAATAAGTTTTTTTAGTATATTATACAATATACAAACAATATAATTATTATGTATGTTTGTATGTATAAATAAAAAAAATGTCTCGCTCCCGGACGCCTTATTACAATAGATTTTCGAAAGCATCATCTATATTATGTATATTAATACGCGAGCGAAAAACTTTGGACCCCTTTTTACGAAAAGTGCGAAAACGTAGGAGAATGAAATTTTGCACAGTTATAGTATACTAGCTATTTGACCGAGCATCGCTCGGTATTCGATAAAACACGAATAAAAGACATTTTCTTAAAAATGATTCCTAGCTAGATCGATTTATCGCCCCCGAAAACCCCTATATACTAAATTTCATAAAAATCGTTGGAGCCGATTCCGAGATTCCAATTATATATTTATATATATACAAGAATTGCTCGTTTAAAGATATAAGATATGGAGGAGGAGTGCATCGAGCCAATATTGTTATAAAATTATGCTTTTATCTTATATATAAAATTCTCGTGTCACAATGTTGGTCCACGAACTCCTCCGAACTGGCTTTACTGATTTTTACCAAATTTTATATGCATATTCAGTAGGTCTGAGAATCGGCTACTGGGTACTTTATATATTGATAAGTGCATTTGTTGAATAAATAATAGTAAATTATTACAACCTGAGACTGACGGTGACCATTGTTTGTGCGACGGGATAGCGATCGACGTTGCCATGGCGACATACTTATGTCACTTCAATAAAATAATAATATGGGCGAAATACTTTATATTATGGCAAAGCAACGTTTGCCGGGGCAGCTAGTCATAATATATTATATAGGTCTACCAGAATCTGATGGCATTTTTTGACAGCAGATTTTCAAAAAACATCCTTGATCATTGGATAAATTTTTATATTTGCATGTTTAGCACACAGAATCAGCCGCTATAAGAAAAAAAAAGGATCAAAATGTTTTATTCCAATTGCCCTGGTATTGCTAGAGTCAATTTATTTTCTCACTTTTTGCCATCAGATTTTGGTAGACCTATAATTTTAATATGTTTATAAAACATTACTCACAGTACAATGTGCACACTACGATCTTTTGAATAACAAGCCTATACACACGAATGTACTCTTTTATTTATGGTTGAAGTCTGTTGCCAAATTGAAAACAGATTTTAGTTTTTTTATAATGAATCTTGAATACTGTTAGACAATTATTATACAGCCAATCTGTCATCATTTGACTTAATTAATCTGAGACTGTCGCAGGAATTACGTTTAAAATAATAAAGTCAATATATTTTTGACAATAGAATATCGATAGAAAAGCGTTGAAAGAAACTTATAATTTAATTTTTTATTTGAGGTCGACCATTGGGCGATATCTATAATAGTAGGTAGTAGGAGACCTAGTAGGTTTTTTACATTAAGTAAAAGTGATAAATAATAAGAGCGTTTTTTATTTTAGCGGTGGGTTCAGAAACTGCAGACATTTTAAATTTTTGAAAAAGAAAACATATTCAGAAAATCGCTTATTTAGGTAAATCATAAATTTTACTATAATTTATCTAAATAAGTAAATATAATATAATTTTATTTACTTACTATTATATTACTTACTATATTATAAATATTGTAAGTAAATATATAAGTAAATATAATATTTTAGACAACAAGGACTAAAACATTTAGTTTAGTGCAAAATAAAATGTCTGCGAAGCTTAGTTAGGAAAATATAAAACTTTATTTTTTTATATTTTAAAATGTCCCTACAGGCGTACCTAACCTTTGAATCGTCAGTGCTTTATATGGAGGCTTCTTTGGGGTATACTAAACATCTATTATACTATCCCCGCGTTCCATTTGATGTTAAAAACGATCAAAACGCTCAAGATAGGAGGCATTTTGAGCGTTTTGATCGTTTTTAACATCAAATGGAACGCGGGGTAAATCTTAATATTATGACAGATCCGATGACATTTCAATATTTAAAAAAAAAAAAATTAACCCACCACGTGAGAAATCTGATTTCTAATACCATGATAACTAGACACGTGTCGGAAGCCTATACAAGCTTTATCTGACACGCTCGAGCTAGTCCAGAAATCCCCTCTGCCCCTCCCCAACTACTAGTCACATAATTAGTTTTACAACTTTGTCATGAGACATTGTCTTTAGCGATCTACAGCTGATCTCTAGTCTCTACACGAAACAACAGGGTTGACCTTCTTTAAATGATGGTCATTTATATCGTAATCGGCTAATTTGATCTAATAATATAAATTACATTATAAACTCAACTATAATAAGTGATATTGAAAAAATTAAATACGTTGTCCTTGGCTCTTTGTTAGGATACTTTAACGAGCACGATTTTAATGATCAATGATTTTTTAGATTCCATCATTATTTAGGAGTGATGTAGAGTACCTCTCATTGTTGTTCGTAAAATTGTACAGCGTCAAGTGTAACAGCTGCGAGACGTCAAGTCGAGCGCTCTCCAAAAAATGCGAAATGAGCATCACCAGTATAATGGTTTTTGTAGCAGCTACCGACGTTAAATCGTCCATATATTTAAAAAAAAAGTTTGAATTTTTGTGCAAACTTACTTATTTGGGCATGTCTTTTTCAAAGTCGATTTAAAACAATAAAAGTAAGGCAGAAATGCGACCATTTACAGGATCATGACATTTTTAATTAACGCCAAGAAAGAGAAAAAAAGAACAACTGGCCAAGTACAAAATATATTGGCTGCAAAGGAAACCCTTTGCGGCCAATATATTTTGTACTTGAGAAAATCATATTTTGAAGGAAAAAAGTCATATTCGCTACACCCAAAACATGAGATAGGAGCAGAGTAGTGCAGAGCCTCCATGAGGGTTGATAGAGTTGTTTGTTATTCAAGAATTGCCGTTAGAATGCAGAATACGTGAACGTGCTCATTACCTTTTTTGCCGTTGGGAAATGCTTGATGCATTCCAGACAGCCTGGATATATTGTGGGACTCCTCGGGTGCTGCGGTAAGGAGGAGCACCCTTGGTTACCCACTAAAACCCAACGCTGTCTCCTCTCCGCGTGTCGCTGAGCCGCTGGACCTGCAGCCCAGACAGCGGCATCTGCTCTACCAGCAGAACCATCCGCGCGGCTTCAGCCGCTTTTTGACCGACTTCGAAAAAGGAGGAGGTATTACGTTCGGCTGTATTTTTTTATGTATGTTCAACAATTACTCAGCCGTTTGTGGTCCGATTTTCAAAATTATTTTTGTGTTGTATAGGGTTTGATACGAATTTGGTGCTATGTTCATAAAAGTGGTGATCTGATGATGGGATCCATGAGTAATCGAGGGGACTCCTTGAAATTTGTATGAAAATATATAGTGATTTCGATTTTTTCTGAAGCATTCGAGGTAAATGCTACCAAAAAGTAAGACTTCGCACCAGGTTATACCCTGGATCCGAAGGTACCGAACAGAACTTTTGAATGCTTATAGGTAGGTTCGGGGATTTCGGCGTTGTTTAAACGACTGAAAGCATAAGCCAACACATCAATTTGATTGATCATCATCATCACAACCATAATTATACCATGGGCCATCACACTATGACCCAATTATTGGTACTTTTCGCGATATTTTGCATCGAAGACGTTGTTTTTGATGATGATTTCGCTGTTTGTGGACCGATTTTCAAAATTCTCGTGTTGTTGTATATGATATAATCTTAATTTTGTATAACAATTACGAAAGTGGTGAGCTGATGATGGGATCTATGAGCAATCGAGGGAAATCCTTGAAATTTATCAAAACACTCATAATTGTTAAAATGTTGTTTCTAGTAAGTTAAACATATGTTACGAATAAGAGAAATTTCATACGAAGGTGTCTCTTGGTCCAAAGTCACTGAATAGAACTCCTGAACCTTTAAAGATAAAAGTTTGGAAATTGCAGCATCGCTTAGATAACTGCAAGCATTTACCACAATTTCGCTTACAGTAGTAACATAATGTGAACAGTTAACATTCGTATTGGTTATTTACGCATAAAGCCTTATTTTGTAGATAACTAAAAAGAGTGAAATTATTATTTTTAACAAAAAATTAAAACCGACTTCCAAGGTGAAAACAATAGTAATATGAACTAAAAAGTGTTAAATAACTCTTACTCTTTAATAGTGCCTTTTTCAGAATTCGTCTAAATCCCAACTATTTCTGTACATACTACAGTCTTCATTACTTTGAAGTCGGTACCAGTCCCAAAAGTTTCAGATATTCTAAGTTCTGACATTACTGAACTCAAGAATAAATTAGCTGGTACCGACTTCAAAATAATGAAGACTGTTGTAAGTACAGAAATAGTTGAGATTTAGACGAATTCTGAAAAAGGCACTATTAAAGAGTAAGAGTTATTTAATACTTTTTAGTTCATATTACTATTGTTTTTACCTTGGAAGTCGGTTTTAATTTTTTGTTAATTCCGGGAGAGCGGTCCGAGGCTCCGGACGCTCGACTTCTACCGAAAGAGCTCGTGCGATAGGCAACGGATTCCCCAGTCCATCACCCGAGCCCTATTATGGCGAGAGTTGAAAGAATGTACGGTTCCCGCCCTATAAACGAATTTTTGGCACAACGAAGTTGCGGGCGTCATCTAGTTATATGGATCATTATAGCATACCCCAAAAATGAGATTCTGTTAAACAGCACAGTAAATAGGATTCGCAGTAAAATAGGAAATGTTTTAAACGGCACACAAAGGAAGTAACTTCATTACAAAGTTAATGTAATTTCAAGCGCGTTAGTTCCTTTGTGAGCGTGATCCCGTACGTACAATTATATAAAAGCTTATTAAAACAGAACAACAAACGTGCTAAGTTTCTCATAACTGGCCAGTGGTCTTTATAGCCGAAAATCACATCAACGTGGCTTTAAAACAATAAATTCTACCAAAAAAGTAAAACCGAAAATTATTAAAATAAAAACTTACAAAAACCCTTACAAAAAAATATCTAATTTACAAAAACACTAACAATAAAAAATATATATACGTTAAAATATTTTAAGATGGCACCAGTGGTCATTGACCTTTCTAGACTAGGAGCTATGTGAAAAATGTTCGCACGATATTCTGTTAACTCAAGAAGAAAAATGCACTCTAATAATGACACAGACTTTTAATTTTTTGATAGCCCATTTATCGAGGAAGGCTATAGGCTATATTTTATCACGTTAAGACTAATAGGAGCGAAGAAATAGAGGAAAATGTGGAAAAAAACGGGGGAAAATATATGAAACTAGATGACACCCGCAACTCCGTTGCGCCAAAATTCGTTTATCGCGCGGGAACCGTAAAATTTTCCGCGATAAAAAGTATCCTATGTCCTTTCCCGGGACTCAAAGTATCTCCATACCAAATTTCAGCAAAATCGGTTCAGCGGTTTGGACGTAAAGAGGTAACAGACAGACAGACAGACACACTTTCGCATTTACAATATTAGTATGGATTGCTTATTATCTTAAGAACTACTGGAGCAATTTCTATGTTATTTGGCAAACATGAAAAATAGACCACGTGAAGGGACATAGGCTTTTTTTTGCGGAAAAATGTACGGTTGTTTGAAATTCCTAAATTACGCAAGCGAAGCCGCGCGGAACATCTTTATATAATAAAATCGTAGGAAAGTCAATTCTGTACATTGAATATTTTTGTACAATAAATAATACTTGGTATGTGATCTACTATGCTAACGTGGACGAAGTCGCGGGCAACAGCTAGTACAGACATACAATGTTTCCTTCAGTCCTTGTTTGATACGTTAAAAAACGGGTGTGATAGATAAGAAATAAACAGCATAACTATGAACGTTGCACAATGAACATTTTTATAACGGGAATTGTGATAGCTGAAAAAATAGTTGTTGAGTACTACGATCTCACGTCCAACAAAAAAAATTCACGGACTTGTAACCAAAATTCTTTATTACAACCGGGATGCTAACTAAATCAAAGAAAGCATATCCACTATACAGGCATGTGCCTGGGGACGGCAAGTAGGCCAAGTGTGAGTGACGCTCGCGACCCTGTGAGTTGGCTCATGAATAACCCATGCCGCTATGGACTCATTCACCAAAATTGCACAACTTTTTCATTTGACAACGCAAAAATTATTAAAGTTAGTCTTGGAACAACGATATTTGGTGGCGTGTAAATTGGGTCGCAAATCAAAGTATTTAAGGTTCATTTAGAATACAATTTGTGTATGTTTTTGTCAAAAAAAACTGAGTATGTATTTACATTGTCAAAATGTTACATTGGGTAGTGATTTGCCTTGTTTTATACTTGATGCTCTACAAACTTACTTTCTTACAGTAGAGTAAGAAAATTCTAGACTGCGAATTCGTGATTTGTAACATAATATGAGTAGGTATCGCACAAGATTATTGAAGGTGAGGTAAAAATTAAAATCAATATATAAGCGAACGTACTGGGATTTAATGCCTCCCCTCTCATCCCGCAACTCTCTCTGCTCCACGTTCTTGTATTCGCTGATCTGCCCGTATCTCACTACGTCCATGCAAAAACGACTCCTGTGTAGCTTGTCAAACCGCCGATAACGAAATCGATGTGGGGGCTATATATTTTCGAGTCTATTAAACAACCGAAACGCAATATATTAACATTCTATAAATTCGGGGTTAATGATGATGGAAGTTGAAAATTTCGCATCCAATAAATTGAACGGGACGGGAAGATTATTGGATTATCAATTTACTCACGCCGAAAATATACATTCGAGAGAAGCAAATGGAATAATCCGAGTTCAGCGTGGGAATACCTTGAATAAATTTAAACATCGTTTAAAATAAAACAAACGGCTACTTTGTAAGGGCTCAGCGAATACCCTTATAATTTTGTTCGGCGAACTTGGCGAAGTTTATTTGCGCTATGAAGGTTGAATTAACGGCCGACCCCACAGGGCCAAGGCGAAGGTTTTATTTCATCAGGATCCCGTAATATTCCGGTCACATTAAACCGTTTAGCGCAGGGGTTCCAAAACTGTGCGCCGCAGCACCCTGGAGGATGCGCCAAAATATTTTCGTTTTCGCTTCGTTATAGAATTGCCGATGAAAATGTATGGAATTGACATAGGCGTTCGTTAATATGACGTTGATGTTCGACTCGTCTTATGTCAATTCCATACATTTTGATCGGCGATTCTTTATCGAAGCGAAAACGAAAAAGTTTTGGCTAAATGGCCTGGTGCGCCGTGGAAAGGCAAAAGGGGCGCCGTGAGTCGATCCTCCATCATTATCCGAAACCATAAATATTGTAATAAAATAAAATTATATTATATGTAAAGCAGGTTGATGATTAAATATTGTTTTTTAATTATTAGCCTGCTTAACCTAACTATAATCATTAAAGGTATTTAATATTTATTCATTATAACTTTTTCTAATACCTAGGTAGAGTAGGGCGCCGCCGTGACAAAACACGTTACGTGTAACTGCGCCGCAGGCTGAAAAAGATTGGGAACCCCTGGTTTAGCGAATTTGCATAATTTGCGTTTGATACATATTTAGAGGGTAAACGTTGACCGAGCCACGCTAATAAGACTAATTTTATTTCGAAAGGAACACGAGTCACAAGAGTTACACTTGGTAAAAAACTATTGCTTTTATGAAAAAAACAATTAGTGTAGTACTCGATTTTGTTTGCTACATATTTCATTCGCAAGAATGTTGCATCCCATGGGAAACTCGAAACGTATGTTTTTCCGACAGAGATAGTAGCGTATATGTAAATCCGTTCTACGGTCTTATGTGAAATACATAACTTCTTATACTTAAAGGAGAAAATCCTGTATATTTATACAGTCTGTCAGCGAATGTATCTCCTTGAAAAGTACGTCAGATGTATTGGGAGAAAGAAACCTCTAGGTATCTTAGGATATAATCTATTATATCCTAAGAAATTCACGCATTTTTTTCTTTCTCGTAATTGCGACAAAGGAGATCGGGGGGGGGGGGGGGGGGGGGAGATTGTGTGCCAAAATATTTTCGTTTTCGCTTCGTTATAGAATCGCCGATGAAAATGTATGGAATTGACATATTAAGCGTTCGTTAATATGACGTTGACGTTCGACTCGTCTTATGTCAATTCCATACATTTTGATCGGCGATTCTATAACCAATCGAAAACGAAAAAGTTTCAGCTAAATGGCCAGAAGTTGTCCCTAAAATCTATCAGTATCTCACCCCGACCGGCACAGCGGTGCGGCGTTGCCGTGCATCGTCCAACACCGTTTCAGTTCGGCAGACATCGGCACGGTGTTTGTGTGCGTACGACTAGACGTATTCGAATTATAATTGCATTAGTTGTTAAAAAATGCTACACAACAGCTTTACCCCAGCAGTCCCCGAGTGCCACTCTGGCTTGCTAAGTCTACAGACTACAGGTAATATAATTTAGACGTACAAACTATCCCATTTGTTAAATAAGCGGGCATGAAATTCTCGCTCCTAAAGCTGAAATGTATTAAGCAAATTCCTATGTAAATAAACCGTCAGTAGTAATTAAATTATTGTTTACTCAGGTTGAGGGGGTCCCGGAGACCTGAGTAATTAATTCATCAATTATTGATCACCCGCTCCATATCGTTACGCTTATTAAACAGCTTTCAAAGCTGAGCTCCATTCTGTTAGTATTTTCATGCAAAATGCCAATGATACATGACTTGCAAGACGGTAAACATAAATCATTTTTGAAAGTTATCACACCTTACTCTACTTTTACTGACTATACGCAGAAATTTTACATGAGCTGTCTTGAAAATCAAATTACTTATGGGCGTTCCTTACGGAGGTTCCGTAATTTAACGTATTTCAAGCCTTATAAACTCATAATTTGAAAGCTACAAAGTTATAATAAAAATACAGCAATAATCTTCAGTATATTAACATTTCTTTCCCCGTTTTAAATTTTCTATTTTTGTTTATTATACTTATGATATCAGTTTCCAAAGTAAAACCAATTTATTAAAATTCGAGCATACATTCAGCATCTCCTTAGGATTTACAAATTACTTTTATTTGAAACATACGCCAATAGATCGACAATATCACAAAACTACATATTCCCCGTTTTAAGTTATTTTTAGGTCAATTTTGAACTAAGATAAGTAAAAAAAAATAGGGTTTTGGGTAAAAAAAAAATAGCGAGCTCGGCAACGCGGCAAATGTATGGCCAAGGTCGTTTGCTCGGGGGACGGCCTTAACGCACGGTGGTCGCGCTCCTGAATAGGACGGGAGTGGTCGTGCGGACTACACACGTAGTCCAATTTTAAATAAAGATAACAACATGTTAAATAATAGTTTATTTGTTTTACTTATTAAAATATAATTAGTAATATACATATTAAGGCGATATATCGAAAATAAATAATTATACGCATGGACAATTTTATACTTAATTTGTATGACTATAAAGTCGTGAATACGCTGCGGCCAGGCTATCGGCTCGCTCGGAAAATATGCGACAAAACGTAATTATAATTATTTAAAAAATAACTAGGAACATATAAGCGAACTGCTTCTACTTAATACGATTTTGAGTTGCAAAGGTGTCTATTAATTATACTAATTTCCTACAATACGTCTATTTTCGTTTGAAAATAATCTTCAAATTTCGTATTTTTAAGAGGCCATTTCGAATCGAGGCAAAATACATTAATCGTGTTTCTAGTTCTTCTTAAACCTAGATAAGGCTATGAAGATAATTATGTAAGTATATCTCATTACCAGATTTGTATTTATTTTATTATTACGTCAAAAAGGACAGTTTTTTCAATATAGCGCCTTAATCAGAAAAAATCAACAAAAATTTATCACGACCTCTGTATTAAAAGTAATTAAAATAACAAAAATAAAGAGCTTGTTACTCTTCGCTACCGCCATCGACTTCATTCAACCACGCCTTAATGTTACATTTAGCTTGTCGTTCGGCTATTTTTTGTCTAAAAATATAAAGTAAGTAATTATTATTTTAAAACAAATCAAAATTATGAAACAGAGTTTATTTTACTATTATGTACTAATATATTTAAACACTTAAACGAAAATAATAAAAAATTGAACCAAAAAAATACTTACGTAATGGGTCGCGCGGACTATACTAGTCCCCAATATTAATTGAGGGGCTATTGCATAATGTCGGAACTACATATAGGCGAACTTGTTGGCCGACGCGTTCGCTTATGTGTAGTGCCGACATTACAAAAATACGTGACAGAGGCTTGCGCTGCACTAAATGTGTAGCTAGATAGGTCATTTGAAAGTACCTAGAGGCGCAAGAGACGCACGCTTACAGTTTTTGAGATTTTTTTTTTGTTTACGTGGACTACATATTAATATTATTATGTAGTCCACGCGACCACTCCAGGGTTAAAAACCAAAAAAATATATCGTAAGACCTTCTATGGTAGGCTTAGGCGTAAAACAAGGCATATGATTCAACAAAGACGTTTTGGCGCGTGGCCGAAATCAAATTTAACATAGAGCTGCATTTGTATTGACTTGAGAGACTTCTGTTTTGAATCCACACCCCCTTGAGAATGTCATAAGTTGGATACTTGTAGGTCTGTTTTGTATTTTGTTCATATCATGCTAACCATAATGCCCACTTACGCCTGAAAATCGGTGACAGATTATCTATAGATAAGTTTAAGATTGTAGTGCTAGGTACGACGCTAATTAAGTAAAATCTGATTGGATCTGAGATAAGATCTATAAGATTAAGATCCAAATATTGGCCTAAAATTCTTATTTGTGCCGTTTTAAAATTGGTTGCTTTATTTATTTATTATATCTGTGTTCGGCCTATACTAATTTTTTGACTGCCTTTCTCATTGGATATTTCTTTCTATTGTTTTACAGTTTCTAGCCTAATAGCTGTAAGCTTATAGCTAGTTATAAAGGCTTTATAAGAAGCTATAGGCTCGCTAGGGCCTATACGGTTATTTAGATATACCTGTTAGAGGTTTATTTAGAATTTGGAAGATCACTGACCTCTTAGACAGGCCTCGGCTGCTCCGCCATCTTTATCTTGCCCCGATAACAGGCGCATATCACACAACAACTAAAATTGAATTCCATACAAAAACTTACACGTTTCCAGTGAAAATTTCATTTATACAGTATAAAAGTAGGTTATCCTGAGATTATCTCTGAACATGTGACTGATAATTTGGTAAACAAAAGATCACAATCTAATCCATAAATGCAGTAACTAGTTCAGTCTTTCCCAAAGTAGGCGATAACGCCCCCTTGTCTGAAGGGGGCGGTGTGGGACCCAGAAAAAATTGGTGGAAAAAGTGGTTTATTTCATTTGGATGCATTTTAAATTGAAGCAAGGGGGCGCTAAAACATAATTTGTTCTTAAAGTGGGCAGTAGATAAAATAAGTTTGGGAACCCCTGAACTAGTTGTTAAAGTCCCTCTGAAATAAATGAGGCAAGGTTGACTTATTAGTATCAATATTATTACTTCTTATTTCTAAAATGAATAAAAAAAATATTGAACAAGTCGGGTAATAGAACTAGGCACGCAATTTTACCTATAAAACAGTGCTTAATCGTCTGACACCATTGAATATTGTTGATTTGAAGTCTGAACAAAACTTTAATATTAATTCTGTTAGTTGAATTTAAAGTATTGTTCAGTCGACGACCCTCCTCGAGTCAGACGAGATTGAGAGAGATACCTAAATCAATATATGAAACTAACTAAACACTATACTGTACTCGGCGAAACATGGCGGTAGCGGTCATTGACTCCCTGTCAAAAACTTGTCATTTTCTATATAAACTGCGACTGACAATGAAGTGTCAGATGTTGTCAATCGCGGATTTATATAGAAAATGACAAGTTTTTGACAGGGAATCAATGACCGCTACCGCCATTTTTCGCCGAGTACAGTATGTAGTGTATTGATAAATAAAGATGGCCGCACTACCAATCATAGCTGGGAGAATATGGCCGCCAGACGTGAGAGCTGTCGTCCACTTCTTCACCAGCCGCTGCCGAGAGTAGAGTGTTCAGTGATACAGTATTCTGTGTTTTATTTACTCCTCCAACGATAATGTACAAATTGTACAATAACTATACACTATACTGTACTCGGTAAAACATGGCGGTAGCGGTCATTGACTCCCTGTCAAAAACTTGTCATTTTTTATATAAACTACGATTGGCAATGAAGTGTCAGATATTGTCAATCGCGGCTTTGTAAAGAAAATGACAAGTTTTTGACAGGGAGTCGATGACCGCTACCGCCATTTTTCGCCGAGTATAATATGTAGTGTATTGATAAATAAAGATGGCCGCACTACCAATCATAGTGGGGGCTGAGAGAATATGGCCGCCAGACGTGAGAGCTGTCGTCCACTTCAATAGCCAACGCCGAGAGTAGTGTTCAGTGATACAGTATTCTGTGTTTAATTTACTCCTCCAACGATAATGTACAAATTGTACACAGTATAAAGGAAATAAACGTCACTTGAAAAATATAAATTAACCGATAAATTTTAAGATAAACGATTGCAACACTTGAAGGAAATGCATATGTCATAGTGAACAAAGATAATATACTACATACAAAGACTAACTAGCATAGAATAGAAAATGCTTTATTTGCTCACTCAATAAAACAGATACGATAGTATTGTGTCTGGTTTATGGGTGGTGTAAAAATTGGCGTCTTACTGCAAAACGTTCTTTCAGAAAACCCAAATACATAATCTAGTTGCAAAACTTATTTACAGTAGAGAAATTGCTGTTACGCAATCCCAAATGTTACCTAGACGGTTTTACTGGTTATAGAAGCCAATATTTAAGGTTTCTAGAGCTTTTTATGTCTAACTAATGCACCATTTTATTTGCCTCACTTAAGCGACTAATTGAGACTAAATGTGATTTAAAGCTTACCTATTTACATGTAGCATTTATTAGGTAGCATAAAAACCTACGCTAGTTTAAGCTCTTCGTTACTCTACTTACTGTTTACGAGTTATAAAAGTATAGTTCTAATAGAGTTTTATTAATCAACATTTTCGATCAATAATATGTACTTAGTTGAATCAAATAACATTATCCTAATATATTTTAGTTTTATCAAAACAAATTAATTGATGTAAAACAATGTAAATAATCATAATGTAGGTATTAGGTATCTGTATTTTGTTTGTAGCTTGATAAGTTTTATAATTTTTGCGACTGGAAGTTTCTAAAGGGAGTTTCACAGGTCCTCCTTTACAAATTAATAAAAAGGCTCACCTTGTGGCACGATTATGTAATCTCTGTCACCGACACTGTCCTTCTCCGGCATTTTCGGCCGGACGCACCAAATTAGTCGGAATCCACAACACGTAACACAAATGAAGTAATTGTAACCTCTTAACCTCCCAAGATAAACATTAAAAACATGGATGGGTTTCGTGCGAGTCCGGGGACAGAACTAACTGTCTTCGCTAATATTATCGTCGTTATTGTTTGTTCATTGCAGAATACTATCATTTGTAGTAATATAGTTTATAATTAGTTGATGGATATATGATGCGTTCACCAGACTTCGAGTGTTTCATAGTACGCCTTTGGTTTAAACCAGCGAGACTTTGTTTAATTCATGTTTCTTGATTTTGCTTAGCAAATATACAGTCCATTTTAATAACGAAACCATTTTAATAAACGAAAACACCGATGACAAATGCATGATGCACCGATTATTTTGTTATTTATGTGATTAGGAAAAAAAATAGAAAAACTTTTAACCTAATACTTTATTTATAATTATTGTTGGTGCCCGAAAATCATAGTGTCACTGCGCATAAGACAGTAAATTATCCATAGATGCAATTTTGACGCATAGAACATAATAGCTTTATCCACACTGTGCCTTTTTCTGTTCGTCAAGGGCATGCGTTATAGCGCAGTCAACAGCGAACGTGGGGCATGTCCGCGACGCCCTCTGACCGCCTAAAACTTTCGCTTTGTTATTAAAAATGACGGTTGGCGTTGTGTTTTTTGACGCATTCAATTATTGAATGCGCCAAAACGAAAGTTGAATGAAAGATGATGACGAAAATTGAAGACGAAAGCGCATAATGTGGACATAGCTAATGCGTTATTCTTTTATCGTTTTCTCCAGTGTAAGTGGGACATTAGCGATAAAAACACAGAAGTTTGTTTATTATATTGTAGTCATGGCCAGTCGATTACAAGATAAACCGACACTCACAGATAATAGTCATATGACTGGGGCAAATGAACTGCAGTAGCCGATTGAAGGGCCGAAGTTTACCGCTTTATTCAACTTTTATCATTATCTACGACGAAGCGAGAGGAAGGAAATGATTTTGGCAGCTTTAAATGTAAATAAAGACAAAGGGCCATTCATTTTTAGGGTTTCGTACCCAAAGGGTAAAAACGGGACCCTATTACTAAGACTTCGATGTCTGTCTGTTTGTCCGTCTGTCTGTCACCAGGCTGTAACTCAAGAACCGCTACAGCTAGACTTCTGAAATTTTCACAAATTGTGTATATCTGTTGCCGCTATAACAACAAGTACTAAAAACAGAATAAATAAAATAGTTAAGGGAGGCTCCCATACAACAAACGTGATTTTTTTGATATATTTTGCTCTTAATCAATAACGGCAACACATAGGCAATTTAAATGTTCACAAAATACATAATTGTATTTGTTATTTAATAATTAATAATAAAAATTAAATAAATTAAATAATTAAGGGGGGCTTCCATACAAAAATACAATTTTTTGCCTATTTTGCTGTGTAGTGGTAGGGAACCCTTCTTGCGAGAGTAGAACTCGTACTTGACAGTTTTTTTCCTTATAATTTGAACAAACCATGTAATTTATATACTTCATCATCTGGCTAATATAATATCTGCATAAATTCCACATTTTTTAATTTAAAATCGTTTTTTTGGTCAAAAGTCTAAAGTCTATTGTTACTTGTGTTCTATTAACTAATAAACGACCATAACACGACCTGTAAAAAGTACGTTATCCTTCTTTTATATATAGAATATTTGAAACTTTTGGAACTGGCACCGACTTCAAAATTATGAAGATTGAGTACAGAAATAGTTGAGTTTTAGCCGAATTCGGAAAAGTGCACTATTAGATAGGAATAATTATTTAATACTTTTTAGTTCATATTATAAGGACGTTATTATTGTTTTACCTTGGAAGTCGGTTTTAATTTTTTGTTAAAAATAATAATTTCACTCTTTTTAGTTACCAGAGTTAACCATCGCGTACTATAAGTAGAATAATACACCTGTATAATATTATTCTGCGTATCTTATTACAGTCACACTTACAAAATATAATATCAGCTGCAGCCTGCAGATAATTTTAAACAATACATTTTAAAAAAATCAAAGTGAACACGTGACGTGACGTGCTAAGTAGCCGGTCACCGGACTAGTTTCAACTTTCAATAGTACTGGCACTCGATCGACTTGTCGCACGTGACGCGGACGCAGCGCACATAGTCCCTACCCGGCCCGCGCCGCCGCGCCGCCCGCGCCCGCTTGACAGCTCTGCGGCCCTGGCAGATTGAAGTGAGACTGCAGAGAGTGTTATTGTATTATGAACGCTAAACGCAATGCAAAAGGTTGAAATTGGGTTGTTTTCCAGAATATCTCGGCGAAGTGAGACAGAATGTTACATTATCGAAGCAGCTTTAACTTCTTAGAAGTAATGTCAAATGTGTGCCTTATGCTCTGGAGATAAGGTTGAATTTGGTGACATTGGTGACCCTGACATGGTAATGATGATGATGATGATGAATGTAATTTGCATAGTAGCATATGCTTTCAGTCCTTAAAACAGCGCCTAAACTCCCAAACTTGTATCTATAAGGAATCCAGAGTTCTCTTAGTAGCTTCGGAACCATAGTATACCTCGGTGCAAAATCTTGCGTTTTGGTAGCATATGCTTAGGATACTTCTCATAAAACCAAAATCACCATATGTTTCCATATAAATTTCGAGGAGTTCCCTCGATTACTCATGGATCCCATCATCAGGTCACCACTTTTGTGAACATGGTACCAAATCGGAGTGAAACCTAATACAACAAAACAAAAATTTCGAAAATCGGTTCACAAACGGCGGAGTAATCGTTGAACATACAAAAAAAAAAAAAAAATATATCCACATCCGAACATATAACCTCCTCGTTTTTTGGAAGTCGGTTAATAAAACCGGCCCCATTTTTGTGATGGAACAAACGCCTGTTGCACTGCTGTCGCAAGATACAAAATCATCCTGTTTTAAAGTTGATAGGTCACAGACTACAGTGCAGGCTCACGCAATCCCTTGACCTGCCCAGAGAGTAGACTCTACAGTCTACAGTCTACGCCCTGGGGGGATTCACTAAAAACTTTAGTCTACGTCGCGCACAGTATTAAACACCGCCGAGTTTTTAGTCGCCGCGGATACCTATATAATATTATTATTATACTAGCTAAAAGCCAAGCTTTGTGAGGGCTCGCGTCGTCACATCTTGACTGACTGATGATAGCACATCTACATAATTTAAATAAAAATTACTATGTCAAAGCACAAATCAATAGGCGTGATAGTTCTTCCGTATAAACATGTACCACAAAATGTTCAGGTTATGGGATATACCCACGATATACCTACTAGGCCTAGGCTTCGCTATCTCTGATAACCCCATAACCCGCGAGATGTATTACAGCTTTCTCTCTCTCTTTTAAGGCGACGCCTTGATAATTTGGTTGTAGGGATATCGATTTTTCTCAGCAATGACTAAAGCTAAGAAATTAAAGATCATTGTCAGTATTCATCATGTCTTTGTCTTTGAATTGCCCATAGGATAACACGATTGGTAAACTTTTATAACACAGAATAATCAATCAAAAATACCTCTGTAAAAAAGGGATTCCTATTTTGCCAACAGAGGAGAGTGATTTAAGCTTCCAAAATTTGTACATAAATTGGTTCAAGCATACACTTTAATTTGCCCATAGCTTATACATGAAATGTATTTATGGTTTTTAAATAACGCGACTAAAACCATTTTGTCGCTTACGCCCTTTCCATTTTTTGCTGTTCCATTGCTTGTTGAGGCCGGCCCGGCCTCTCATACAAAACAAGCAATCTAAAACATATCCAACACGGTTTCTTACTTTAACGCGGTGTCACCTTAACATCTAATTTCTAAAGAAAGCATAAATTGGAACGGAAATGATAAAACTTGCATATTATATTAGGTACTACGAGATAGATATCAAGAAGTAGATATCAAGAAACCTACAATACATCTTAAAGCTTGAAAGCTATGTATGATATTATGATTGGTAGTTTTAGCTATACTTAATTCACATTCGTCAGATAACTCTCTGCTTTAAAATTTGTGTAAATAGTTTCAATTTTTATTTATTTAATTATTATTTACAAAGTTATAAGGATTAAATACAGACAAAAACGGTAAAGAGATTTATAAGACAAGGTTAGATATGATACCATCTGGTGGTGTTCATCTAATATCCTCTGCGGCTGCGTCAGTAATTAGCGCCTTTGAAAAATATATTCATCCCACAGACATAGATCAGGATAGATACCGCATGTTTATGTAATTCGCGTGTCATATCGCGTTCCCAAACGACGAGCAATGCTCGTCTTTCGAAAGTCTGTTCTTTAGTCTGCTATCAGAAACGGGCGTCAATCTTAATTTTAAAAATGCCTAAATGCCTAAAAGTGCCGTATTGAGCTGTAGAAATTCAAATTGAAACGTTGGCCTATAGCCCTATATTAATGGACACGATTCTTATCATTGATACGTCATAGTTATAGGTAGCGTTAAGAAAAAAAAGAGTGTCGTCATTATCGAAAATCTCAAAATTTTCCATTAAAACGTCACGCGTCGTGAACATAAAGACGTTCTGAGAGCATCATTCACTCTTTTCTTAAGACCGGGCTGCCAAAAATTTCAACGCACGCTAGCCACGCCTACACACCCCGTCATCCTCCAATCGTGATATAATGGTTCCATGAATCGTACCCGCATGTATTGTACTTTGCGCTGGAGCTAATAGTGAACAATATCGGATAACAACGGTTCGCACATTATAGCACGAAAGTAAAGGTCGTAAGTCCCAAAAATGTTTTTGATGATTACTTAAAAATGAAATACAATACTAATATTTCGTTTAGCCATTATTTTATAAAGTGTGTGATTTTATGAGTGTGTAACAGTGCAAGTTATTTAATGATAGTAACTCAATAAGTGTAAATTTCGAAAAATATAACTATCGAGTCAAAATAAAAGTATCGTGTTTTCCGTTAGGCTAATATCAGATATATTATATACAATGACTAGCTGTCCCGGTGAACTTCGTGTCACTTAAAAACCTTCCCTGGACTTCTACGAATATTTTAAGACTAAAATCAGCCTAATCCGTTCAGCCGTTTTCGAGTTTTAGCGCGACTAACACATTTGAAAATCCATTTTTATATATATAGATTGAATAAATCTCAATTCCATTTAAGTCAGTCTTCCGGGATCGTAATACTTATTAGAAAACACAGCAAAATTTGGGAGCCCGCTCTTAACACAACTTGGGTCGATAAAGTTATTTATATCTACCAGTGGGTCCAAATCCGACATAGCACGTTTTGCGTTGCGATAATGTAGTTTATAGGGAAAAATTGTTTAAGCATTTTTTTTTGCATAAACAATTTTTCCCTCAAAACTACATCATTTATATTATATCGATGGATACTAGCTATACATTTTCAGTTTCCCAATAAAACAACACTTTCTAAGAAAACATTACATAACGATAGCGAAGAAATTCTATTAAGTAAGTTTTACAAGTAAACGAGTTATTCTCGGGCAACTAATAAAATGTCGAAGTGAACAAGAAAGTTGGGGGTGTGGGATTGTGGGAACAAGTGGGGCGAAGACGTGTGGAGTTGCGGGCTTTTTCCCCGTCTCTGCAACTCTTCAACTTGTCCGCGTAATAAATAGCCGCGTTATGAGCTCGTTTATCATCGTGACGCTATCAGTAATTATAATATCATTAATTATCCACATTTACAAGTAATCATAAGCGATAATCTCCTATTTAGTACGGTACAATAAATTATACTCGCCAAAGCATGCGACTTTGTTCGCGAAACTATTTTTAACCGACTTCCAAAAAACGAGGAGGTTATATGTTCGGCTGTGGATATTTTTTTTTTTTTTTTTTTTTTTTTTTTTTTTTTTTTTTTTTTTTTTTTGTATGTTCAACGATTACTCCGCCGTTTGTGAACCGATTTTCGAAATTTTTGTTTTGTTGTATTAGGTTTCACTCCAATTTGGTACCATGTTCACAAAAGTGGTGACCTGATGATGGGATCCATGAGTAATCGAGGGAACTCCTCGAAATTTATATGGAAATATATGGTGATTTTGGTTTTATGTGAAGTGTACTAAGAATATGCTACCAAAAAGTCAAATATTGGGTCAAAGTATACCATGGTTTCGAAGATGCTGAGAGAACTCCTGACTCCTTATAGATACACGTTCGGGAGTTTCGGCGTTGTTTTAAGAACAGAAAGCATATGCTACTATGCAATTCATATTCATCATCATAATCATCATCATCATCATCATCATCGTCATCATCATCATTAAGGTCACCAATATCTCATGGCACAGAATTAATAATAGTACAAGGCATAGGTATGGATATACTAATAATAATAATTATGTACTGTATAACAACACCTGTTTGTTTAATACATGGCGGTCGGCGCCGCAGAGGCGACGGCGTCGCCGCGCCGCCGCGCCGCCGCGCCGCGTGGCGCGTGGCGGCAGACAACAGATCGAATACTTTACTAATTACTTTATAAAATTTAAATAGACAAATAGAATTAAAATAAAGTTATTTTAAAAAGAGCATTTACACAAAACAAAGTCATTAAGTGTCTTTTTAATCAGTTATACTTATTAATCGATAGATGGCGCACTAAGTATCGATTTGAATTCTTGATTAAGCGCTTATTCCACTTATCCTAGCTAGGAAGTCCTAGCTAGGGTCCTAAAAAATTTAGTCAAGTGGAATAACATTTAGAAGCTAGGATCCTAGCTAGGATCCTAAATCGGAAAAAATTTAGTCAAGTGGAATGACATTTAGAAAGCTAGGATCCTAGCTAGGACTTCCTAGCTAGGATAAGTGGAATAAGCGCTTTACAAGAACAGAGCTGTCAATAATTATGATAATATTAAATATTATGAGTAGCTACGCTACATCCTATGCAAGTTTATACAATTTTTTATCTGATAGATCCTTCGATCGTGGAAAAACGAGACACAATAGCCTTTCTATTGTTATCTCAATCGCCGGTGACCGCTTGGGGCTTGAAGCATTAAAATTGTTAAATTACTTAGCACAATATGTTCACTTCACTGATAATATATGATTTTGTGAGTGTGAGTTGTGACTCTTGACAAATTGTAATAAGATACGTAAAATATACGCGAAGGTTTACCTACTAGTGTAACTAAAAAGAGTGAAATTATTATTATTTTTAACAAAAAATTAAAACCGACTTCCAAGGTAAAAACAATAATAACATTAATATGAACTAAAAAGTATTAAATAATTTTTACTATCTAATGGTGCCTTTTTCCGAATTCGGCTAAAACTCAACTATTTCTGTATTCAATCTTCATAATTTTGAAGTCGGTGCCAGTTCCAAAAGTTTCAAATATTCTGTCAGAGGACTGAAGATTCAGCTATCTGGTACCGACTTCAAAATAATGAAGATTGAATACAGAAATAGTTGAGTCGTAGCCGAATTCGGAAAAAGGCACCATTAGATAGTAAAAATTATTTAATACTTTTTAGTTCATATTAATGTTATTATTGTTTTTACCTTGGAAGTCGGTTTTAATTTTTTGTTAAAAATAATAGGAGAGTTTTCTTTATAAGGGCCTATAGCGTGCTTATGTTATTCGTTAGCTTTCTTTTTATTCTTTCTTCTCACGGCCTTTGTTATAATAGTTTATTTAATGTAAACTATATGACCTGCCCTCCTCGGAACTAAATTAACTACTTGGGCGAAATTGTTGCAATTTCCGGTCTCTAGATACCCGAATTTTTATCCCTTTACTAGCGGCCCGGTGCTTCGCTACGTATAAAGTAAAAAAATAATGAAAAATCGGAACTTGCTTGGACTTTAATGTCAGCACTAAATAAAATAATTGAATTGATTTGAATTGAATAAAAAAGTTTTAGTTTGACAGCAAAATCAACAAAATGACCCGCCATTTATTGAATTCATATTTTGTTACAAAAAATGTGATAAATGAAGAACCGTTCAACCGATTTTGTGCAAAAATCAAAACTATCTACTTACACCAGTCTAAGCAAAGTCTAAACATTTGGTTTGGACAGGTGGGCCCGTTCTAGGGTTATAAAATTACGACGAAAAGTGGCATTGATTTTCGATTTTCCGTACCCAAAGGGTAAAAAACGGACCGTATCACTAAGACTTCGTTGTCTGTCTGTCTGTCCGTCCTTTTTTTAGATGCGCAGGGGAAACCCTTTATGGGTGCCCCGAGGTTGGGGATGTGTCTCAGTTAAGCTGAAGCACCCCGGGGGTATGTGGGACTCCCAACGTCGGGTTTACCCAATAAAACCACCTGCGGTTTGCCTTCAGCCGTATACGGAGGGATATCCTGGATCTGTCTAACACAGGACTCCCTCCACAACCGGCCGGTCTACCTCACGAGGGACCGGACTTCCACCAAGTTAGGGAACGCTTAGGCAGTCCGTCTGTCCGTCCTAGCTAGCTTATCTAATGTTATCGCGGCCGCATGTGGCCGCTTGGGAGTTGAATCATTAATTAGTAACATAGTTAATTAGCAACCTTGATATCCAACAGGGTTAGATCATACGGTTTTCTTTTTTGCGTTGTTTGATGTTGCGGGTACGATAGACCCCATCGCAACTCTACCAGCGATCGTCAGATTATACGGCTACATTTTAAATTCTCAAGAACTAGATAGAAATAAACACAATTTTTTTTCAAGGAAGCGACTAATCTTCAATCAGTATAATTGATAAATTGTATTTACACTTTTCGTTACTCGGAATAAAAACAGTATCTCATAATTTTAATGATAATAATTATCCTCGTATTATAAACTAATTATTAAAAACTGAAATAAAATTTGTATGTACTTCTAAGTCGACATCCAATGGTTGGACCATCATTTAGACATGAAGCTTTTAGTTTTATGTGAAAAGTATGCTTGTGATGGACCATAAATACATTTACTTTGCTCTAGTATTATGCTATGAATATAATGTGCTACTGTACAGGCATGTACCACTGCAAATTGCAAGCTGTGGAGTTTTATCGTTCTTATCTGTAGCAAACATCCTTAATCCATAATCTACATAAATAAAATCTATTTTTCTGCCTTGAGGCGAATCTTGCGATATACCTACAGTTTAGTCTTGAAAATCGGGTACGGGCAGGTGCGATTTCGATTCGATTTCGTTCCAAATCATCGTTATCAAATCGATTTCGAAGTTTCCACTCCAAGAAGGTTAAGCCGATGTTCGTTCCTTAAGAGTTCTTATTCACGCAGGCGAGGCCGCGGGATAAAGCTAGTAATTGAAATAAGCTTCCGTTTCTTGGATTTGTGGGGTGTTGGCTAAATTGGCATCGCTACTATCTGAGTAATTTATCGTTAGATTACGAGTCATTATTTATGGGCCCATATATTAAAATCAGTAAAAGATAATTCGTAAAAAAATATCGTATCAACAAGGTAGTATAAATAGCTGAAACATTTTTTTGTAAAGTTAGTGAAGTGCTCAAAATGCGTGCTGTATTCGTGCTGTTGGCTCTCGGCCTAGCCGCCGTAGCGGGTAAATTAAAAATCTGCTATTATTACATTTTTAGAAATTAACACTTCTGGAAGAATTCAACGTTATTAATATTTCATTTCAGAATTTATTAAATTGCAAAATTGAGTTTCTTTAAAATTGACGATTTGTAAGCTAACGAATTGTATTTTCAGCTGTCCCACGAAACCCACAGAGGATTGTGGGTGGGTCAGTCACCAACATCGGGAACTACCCTTCTATTGTGGCACTGCTGTACTCCTGGTCAGGATCCAGCTACGGCCAATCTTGCGGTGGTGCCATCTTAAACAACAGGGCTATCCTCTCAGCCGCTCACTGCTTCGTGTAAGTTAGCTTTGGAGTGAAAACTTATATTTAACTAATTATTATTATAAACGAGAAAGTAGATTGAGTAGTACCTTATCCGCGTTTATCCTTCTTTACAGCAAAAATCATTTATTATATTTGTATTGACAAATGATTACGAAGAAGGCGAGGGGCATGTTTCGTTAGCGAGGCGTGTTGTGATAGTGCATGACTGTAATAAACAGCTCCTCAATCATGCCTCAAATAATGACTATCCCACGCCAACATACGCCTTTACGAGTATTTCTTTTCTTAACAGAGGTGATGCAGTCTGGCAATGGCGCATCCGTGTCGGTTCCACGAACGCCAACAGCGGTGGCGTCGTCCACAACACCAACAGGATCATCAACCACCCCAACTTCAACCGCAACAACATGGACAACGACATCGCCATCCTGCACTCCGCCTCCGGCTTCTCCTTCAACAACAACGTCCGTGCCGCCAGCATCGCCGGCTCCAACTACAACCTCGGTGACAACCAAGCTGTTTGGGCTGCAGGATGGGGAGCAACCAGTGTAAGTTTAATTTGGAATAAGTTGCGTCTTAAGGCTGTGTTTCCACCAGAGATGTAAGATCCAATAGAATCACTGCGCTGAGCGAGGTCACGTCAATGAAGCTATTCTATTGGTTCTCAAACACATTCCTCGTAACACAACTCTGATGGAAACGCAGCCTTATCCTTCCAAATTTTAAATACGAAGGCGTGTCTGTCTGTTGACTTTTTCTGCTAGAACAACTGAAACGACCGAATCTGCAAAATTCATAGAAGCGGTTTCATCATGATCATAAAATTTAAAATGTAATAGCGTGTCTGTCTGGTAATATCTATTTTGAGAAACTGATCAACATGACTTACGTTAGAAGAGAAAATGTTATAATATTAATATAAAATATGAATTTTTTGGCAGTTCCAAGGCCCCGGATCTGAGCAACTCCGCCACGTCCAGATGTGGATCGTGAACCAAAACACCTGCAGGTCTCGCTACTCCGAGCTGGGCTTCACCATCACCGACAACATGTTGTGCTGCGGCTGGCTCGACGTCGGCGGTCGCGACCAGTGCCAGGGTGACTCCGGCGGTCCTCTCTACCACAACGGCGTCGTCGTCGGTGTCTGCTCATGGGGTGAACAGTGCGCTCTCGCCCGCTACCCCGGTGTCAACGCCCGCGTTTCCAGATACACCTCTTGGATCCAGAGCAACTCATGAAATGCTAGTAGCACAAATGACGCAACAGTAACGGTTCAGAAGACCTTGAGAATCGTATTCTTTGTGATGATTTTAATAAATATCTAAAGTGAAATAATATGCTGTTTCAATACTTATTAGGTTTCTTTTTTACTGTCCCTTTGGTGCCTTCTTTAGCATCTTTATGAAGTCCACCTTAATTACAGATGTAGATTAAACTGTCGACCGCCAATTCCTGGAAATCTTTTGCTATCGCGGCCCATATGGGCCTTACGGGGCTTGATGGGTTAATTATATTTTTCTTTCTTTTATAGGTCTTTAGGGTATACCTACTACTTTTCAAGGTATTATGACAAAGAAACCTATCTAATTTTAAAATTAATTGACAAGGAACTAATAACTACATAAACATTTTGTATTTACAAATCATAAAAATTAGGTCTGCGGTCCTGTGGTATATAGGCGCCGGCAGAAATAATTCCCAAGGCATAGAGAAATTGTCCCAAGGGGTGCAGATTTTAGTTTTCTTTCTTTTCTTTTCTTTTTACTTTTTAAGAACAACAGTGGTCAGTGACTGTCAATTTACGTCAACAGAATATATTTAATGCCGAAACATTTGCCAACTAATTATTGTGATAGGATTGATCCTGAGATTCCCAAGAGGTGCAAGTGCTCCACCTGGCACCCCCCTGCCGGCGTCCATGGCAT
Organism: Lysandra bellargus; assembly: GCA_905333045.1. NCBI lineage: Eukaryota > Metazoa > Arthropoda > Insecta > Lepidoptera > Lycaenidae > Lysandra > Lysandra bellargus. The sequence goes on from HG995328.1 coordinate 7,985,366, forward strand.
ACAGTTTCATATAAAACGAGGTTTCCGAAAAATCTTAATACAAGTAAAAAGGATTGGATAATGTTAGGTCTGTAAACACGAGTACTCGAGAGCTTGACCTGAGCTACTTTCAAACAAAATTGCAAGAAATTATACACTGAGGTCGACTTTTTCAATTTTACTTGATGGCCATTTAGTTGAAACTTTTTCGTTTTCGCTTCGTTGTAGAATCCCCGATCAAAATGTATGGAATTAACTTAAGACGAGTCGAACGTCAACGTCATATTAACGAACGCTTATGTCAATTCCATAGGTACATTTTCATCGGTGATTCTACATATAACGAAGCGAAAACGAAAACATTTTGGCACACCCCCCAGGTCAGAGCGCTTGAAGCTGAATATTTTTTTACCGACTTCATAAAAAGCAGGTTATCAATAATTCGACCCGAATATATCTGGGGGCACGACAGTGCCCCCGCCAAGATGTAATATTTACAGAACTGTCTAGTTTTCGTATATGCATTAATATGCATTAATCTATATAAGACGAGTCGAACGTCAACGCGACGTCATATTAACGAACGCTTATGTCAATTCCATACATTTTTATTAATTGATTTATTCACACTTTATGCAATTTACACAGGCGGACTTACATTACATTACTTACATTTTCATCGCCGATTCTATAACGAAGCGAAAACGAAAACATTTTGGCATACCCCCCGCAGGCTATTTAGTTGAAACTTTTTCGTTTACGCTTCGTTATAGAATCGCCGATGAAAATGTATGGAATTGACATAAGACGAGTCGAACGTCGACGTCATATTAACGAACGCTTATGTCAATTCCATAGGTACATTTTCATCGGCGATTCTATAACGAAGCGAAAACGAAAACATTTTGGTACACCCCCCAGGTCAGAGCGCTTGAAGCTGAATATTTTTTTACCGACTTCATAAAAAGCAGGTTATCAATAATTCGACCCGAATATATCTGGGGGCACGATAGTGCCCCCGCCAAGATGTAATATTTACAGAACTGCCTAGTTTTCGTATATGCATTAATCTATATCAGCGTCTAAACAAAATATTATGTGCTTAATTTCAAAAGTGTATGTATATTGTATGTATGGACTATGCATGTTTTACAACTACAAGTCCGATTGATGTGATTCTTTTATTGTTGTACTAGGTATTGTACTACTGAAATACTGCAAGTTATATCAAAATCGATTCAGTAGTTTTTGAGATAGGGAGTTTTAATTAATTTTTAAGTCGGCTTTATCTCTTTAAAATACTATTATTCTTACATAATATTAGGTTTAAATATACAACGTATTTGCTTTCTAGTTACCAAACTGTATTAATGCAGCAATTATTATTATTATTGAGATATCATAGAAATATTATCATACAGAATGGATGGAGATATATTTTGATGTTCTCATCTTTTTTCGTAAAATGTGTTTTTACGTTGCGCGTCAATATGACTTTTCTTGCAGAGTTATTTCTCAAACCCGTGGTAGACATCATGTAGGAGTTGTAGTTTCTGACCGATTTAATAACATAGTAACAAACAATTCTGTTTCAGTCTATATTCTCGGAATAAGCGATGTCTGCTTAGGGGCTTTGATTGGGCAATCTAATTTGATGTACCGACAAAATCAGATAATAATTACTGACTTACAAAATATGATAACCACAATTATCTGTAATTTCTGTAAATGCTAAAATTATACTTTAATTTGTTTGTTTCTTACGTAGGTAATTAGCTCACGCCATTTTTTTTCCTGAATATTCGAACCGGAATATTAGAGCATTTCTCAAAAAATTTGTACTTTCTATCTAAATCTTTGTCCCATATTTTTTAAAGTATTTTTTTTATAAATAACGTAGACCATTACCCATTTCTATTAAATTGTATACGTAGTAAGTTAAATAAATTTACTAAAAAACATCTACAAATTAGAATTATATTAATAAATTATTCACTAAGTATAAAAATATTTTGAAAATCGGTCTAATCTAGTTGTATGAAAAGTGAAGTGTCCCAATTTTCATACCTTTCCAAACAATTGTATTTGTAAGGCCTTGCGGAAATTTTTGAAACAACTTATGTATTTATTTAGGGCTGCAAGACCATAAATCATTTAAAAAGAATATTTGGTCGTATCAGAACAATTTTATTTAATAAATAATGTTTTTATTGGATCGCGGAAAAAGTTCCTCTTTGAAATTCCTTTTTTTGTGACCATATTTTTTAAAATTTTGGAGTCTATTTTGGTATAAATATGTTTTAGTATAGTGGCAAAATTGTTAAGCTCGGTATCCATCTTATTTTCGTTTTGATATTTCTTTTACGTTCCACGTGCGCGAACAGAAGGTTGTCTATTAGCGTAGTGGTCCAAAAAATTTCCAGTCTTTGTTATATTACCCAAGAAACGCAGGTAAGCTCTAATATTATTATTATTTCGCCTTTAGATCTATTAAAGCTCCCAATTTCGATTTCGTAAGTCAAATAACGATTATTAGTTTTAGTTGCATGCGTATACACGTTGAAAAGTTTATTTAACTTTTTTTGTTACTTCCTTTTTTGTTACTTTTGAGTGGTAACGTATATTTTAAAAACAAATTAAATTTTGTTTTAGTATCCCATTTAATCAAATAAAATTTCTAATAACACAATTCAACATTGAATTTACGTAATCTAGTAAAGGTAACAAAATAGGAAATAGTATAATAGTTAATAATAGATTTTGCTATTTATAAACATTTTATATCTGAAAACAACCACTATTTTAAATTTTATAGACATTTACCCATATTTTAAAATAAAAAAATCAGTAATATTTAAACAAATTTTTATTTTATAATATTTTCTAAAAAAATGGTAAGTACAAATGTTTTGAGAAACGCTCATTAGCTACTGTCGATATTTAACATTTTCAACGCTTTTAGGATCTGAGTAGCTACTAGGATCATAAAAGTTCGCTGAATTTTTGTTTATTTTTTTTTCAAAAATGACGCTAAAGCCGAATTGAGGAAAACTACTCGAATATTTAGGCGTAGTCAGTAGTCACCTGAAATAATATGTCACACATAAATGTAAAATGCCGTTTAATAGATAAAAATTAAAACTGGCAAGTATCTCGACATGCAGTAGCGTGTCAAGCCAAGTTCAAGTATAACAGAACTGGCGAGCAGCACCTTGGCGAAGCCGAGGTCAACAAACATATTGTGATCTGAGGCTTTCTTATTTACTGCCCATGGTGCGTATACTATTTTTCTTATCGACGGAGGCGCAAATCGGCAACATCGGTAAGCGCAGCGGAAAGAAAGTTGGCGTTTTCCGCCCGGAGGTGAGAAAAATAGTTTACGCACCATGGGCATGAAGTAAGAAAGCCTCAGACCACATGTAATGCGGGCGGAAAACGTCAACTTTCTTCCCACTGCGCTTACCGATGTTGTCGTTTTCCGCCTTTGTCGATGAGAAAAATTGTATAGTACGCACCATGGGCAGTAAATAAGAAAGCCTCAGATCACAGTCATGTTTGTTGACGTCGGCTTCGCCTCGGCCAACAATTACATGTGATCTGAGACATTTCTTATTTTCCTGCCCTAGGTGCGTAAAGTACCGTCGAGGAAATTGATTCCTATGCAGTTGATAGACCAACGTTATTTGGTCGAATATGTCAATTCAATGTTAGAGATCAACTACGATAACATGGCGCGCCCCTCCAAATGACTGTTTTAATGTGTGTAGTCACATTCTTATAAAAGAGTTTGTATGTAGTAAGTATTCAACCAATCACAGTACACGTAATATTTCAGTAAATGTCACTTATTACCAAGACTTGTTGGTCAATTAATCATAACTAGCCTACCGCGCAAGACAACGCACTTCAAACGTTTTGACAAAGCACTTCAAAAGTTTTGAATTTTGGAGGGGCGCGCCAAGTTATCGTAGTTGACCTCTATTTGTGATCTGTCGGCTGGGTTTGACGTAACGCAACCAAACTACGTAGGTCCCCGATCTGCATAGGAATCAACTTCTCTGATAGTACTATAATTGTACTTTGACGTTTTCAATCAATGATATTTTAATTTATATGTTAAGGCCGTCCCCCGAGCAAACGACCTTGGCCATACATTTGCCGCGTTGCCGAGATCGCACCAAAACCCAATTCTTTTACTTAATATCTTAGCTTAAAATTGTCCTAAAAATTTAAAACGGGGAATATGTAGTTTATGATATTGTCGATCTATTGGCGTGTGTTTCAAATAAAAGTAATTTGTAAATCCTAAGGAGATGCTGAATGTATACTTGAATTTTAATAAATTGGTTTTACTTTGGAAGCTGATATCATAAGTATAATAAACAAAAATAGAAAATTTAAAACGGGGAAAGGAATGTTGATATACTGAAGATTATTGCTGTATTTTTATTATAACTTTGTAGCTTTCAAATTATGAGTTTATAAGGCTTGAAATACGGTAAATTACGGAATCTCCGTAAGGAACGCCCTTAAGTACTATTGTTTTCAATTTAATAATTTGAGCATTTCTTACAGCAGCTATAAATGACTTTTAGCAGTTATAAATGACTGCTAAAGGACTGTTAAAAACAAAATACTGTAATCGATTGTAAGAATAATAATAAATGATGATTACAAGTTTTAGCTCAACGTATAATTCAATTCGATTAGTTCCACAAGAATATCTTTTATTTTATCACGATCATGAAATGTTACATTATTGATACATTTTTTATCTTACCTTGCTCAGTCATTGGACCATTAAGTTGTGGATAGCATATCCAACACTTATCAAGAAGTGGTACAACAGCCCCTTCAGGTTGCGACTTGCGAGTGACCATTGTCGAATATTATGTGAGTTTGAACTGAGAAGATTTAGGTATCTACACTTGCTCAGAAAGTTTTCTTTACAAAAAGTAATGATATCCCACAAAAAACATAAATGTAAAAAAGGAGAGCCAAGTTCAATACAAATATCAAACACTATGCTTGTCTATGGACTTCGCCGTAAAAGAATGGAGATCTAAATGAGGGGCCAAGTTCTATGGAAAATCGAAAAATGTATTTATATGAACCAAATAACATTACAAACAAAAAATTAAATCTATTTCTTTGCTTTTTTGAATATCTATAACAATTGCTGTTATTTAATTATATTGTGAGATCTTAAAGTAGATGTTCAATAACTTTATGAAATAACTAATAAAAACTGGCCAATTCAAATCTAATCTACTTTAAGATCTCATATAGTTAAATAACAGCAATTGTTATAGATATTCAATAAAGCAAAGAAATAGACTTTATTATTTGTTTATAAAGTTACTTGGTTCTTATAAAAACCATTTCATCATTTTTCGATTTTCCATAGAACTTGGCCCCTCATTTAGATATCCATTCTTTTTTGCGACGAAGTCCATAGACAAGCATAATGTTTGATGTTTGTATTGAACCTGGCTCTCCTTTTTTACATTTATGTTTTTGGTGGTATATTAGACTCAAATTGCTCATTAAATCACAGTCATTAAGTTGCTATCACAATGCGTGCTGTGTTTCTACTTCTAGTCCTCGGCCTAGCCGCTGTTGCGGGTAATTTTTGTTTTTTATAAATTCAGTGTTAGGTATCTAATTAATTACTAGTCAGTACGTGGAAATTTCACGTTTAGACAAATTAAAACATTTTGAATTTTCATCACGTCTTGTGGTCAACAATAAATTGTATTGCTCTATACCAAAATCACCAAAAAGTTCTTAAAATTAATTAGTTGATACTGATATTTGAAATTCTTCTATTCATGGAGTTACGCTACATTAAAACATAACACGACCATTACTAAAATATTTATTTTCAGCTGTACCTAAAAACCCAAAAAGGATTGTGGGTGGTACAGTCACTAACATCGAAAGCTACCCAGGGACTGCTGCTCTCCTGTTCTCCTGGTGGGGAACATCCTACACCCAAGCCTGCGGTGGTGCCATCTTAAACAACAGGGCTATCCTCTCAGCTGCCCACTGCTTCGAGTAAGAACAATATAATATTGTTGCTTGTAAAAATCGAATAATCTAAACAAATACTAGCTATTTCTACAAACAATGAAAAAGAAACAAATACCCTTAAAATTCATACTAAGATTATGAAGATGAAAGCTAGTCTGTCGGTTGCCCTCTTTACCCCTGGTAGTGGGGTATACCGGTTGTGATGAAATGTAAAGAATGAAGATGACATTTTGAGTGCTAAAAGAGAATGTAGGAGAGTATCTTAGTTTTAATCCTGAAAAGGCTGTACCTAAGGTTCCAGTGGAATAAACAAATCGCTGTGCAAAAAAACAAATAACATCCCAACTAAATATAGTTTCGATTTTTACAGCGGTGATGGGGCCTGGAACTGGCAAATCCGTATTGGATCTACCAATGCCAACAGCGGCGGTGCCGTCCACAACACCAACCAAATCATCATGCACCCCAGCTACATCCGCAGAAACTTCGACAACGATATTGCCATCCTCCGGTCCTCCACCGTCTTCACCTTCAACACCGCAGTCCGCGCCATTAGCATCGCTGGTGCCAACTACAATCTCGCTGACAACCAAGCCGTGTGGGCTGTCGGATGGGGTGCTACTTCCGTAAGTCACTATTTCAATTGTTGTGCTTCTAATGAAACAGGAGGACAAATAATCAGGAAATTCTGCAAACGTATAGAGCACATTTAGCTCTGGATTACATAAAAGTTTCCTTACCATCGAATAAATTGCCTAGACTCTTAAAACTTTCAGTCCATACATTTCTACATCGTGTATTTTGTACAAAAGTGTTTTTCTATAACAGGATATTTCACAATCTTTATTTGTAATAGGTTGGCGGTTGGGGTTCTGAGCAGCTCCGTCACGTTCAGCTCTGGATCGTGAATCAGAACACTTGCAGAACTCGCTACGCTGAATTGGGCTACACCATCACCGACAACATGTTGTGCTGCGGCTGGCTCGACGTCGGCGGTCGCGACCAGTGCCAGGGTGACTCCGGCGGTCCTCTCTACCACAACGGCGTCGTCGTCGGTGTCTGCTCTTGGGGTGAAGATTGTGCTCTCGCCCGCTACCCCGGCGTCAACACCCGCGTCTCCAGATACACTGCTTGGATCCAAAGCAATGCTTAAATTTTCGTCATTGTAAATTTAAGTTTCCGCGATTGTGACTCATCTACTTTTAGGGTTCCGTACCCAAAGGGTAAAAACGGGACCCTATTTCCAAGACTTTGATGTCTGTCCTTCTGTCTGTCTCCAGGCTGTATCTCAAGAACCGCTATAGCTAGACTTATGAAATTTTCACATATTGTGTATACCTTTTGCCGCTATAAGAAAAAATACTAAAAACAAAATAAATTAAATATTTAAGGGGGGCTCCCATACAACAAACGTGATTTTTTTGCTTTTTTGCTCGATCTCAATAATGGCAACAGGCAGGCACTTCAAATATTCACAAAATACTCATTTATAATTTAATAATTTGTAATGAAATTGAAATAAACTATATAATTAAGGGGGCTCCCATACCAAAAACACAATTTTTGTCTTATTTTGCTCTATTATGGTACGGAACCCTTCGTGCGCGAGTCCAACTCGCACATGGCCGATTATTTAAATTAAAGTAAGTAAATAAATATTTAATTTATAAATTCTGATACTTTCTTGCTTAGAACAATATTTTCAAACACATTTTTTTACAAAAAACTTTTCATAATAATTCTGCAAATTTCAATAAAGATAATTACTTAGTGTAGACAACGCCTACTCCAATGTCAATAGCCATAACTCAATACTAAACAATAATATAAAATAATCCAGAGCCTCGGTAACCCAAATAGAAAATGTATTAGTAACATTTCAGAAGCGCAAGCCTAATTCCATTATACAGACTCAGTAACTCGCCTGATAAATGTGATTATAGCATGACCTTTAATCTTTTACTGACGCACGTTTTCAGAATATGTTACATCGATTTGCTTTGACAAAATGAGTCGTGGTCTCGTTTTAATACACTTACTTGATATTGTATTATAATATTATTATTAGATTTATATTGTACTATCAGATAAGTTGATTCCTTGGCAGATGGAGGACCGTAATTTGGTCGCGTCAAACCCTCCGAAAGATCAGAACTATCTATACCAGGGGTTCCCAAACTGTGCGCCGCGGCGCCCTGGTGCGCCGTGGAAAGGCAAGAGGGGCGCCTCGATTTTCCATCATTATCATTTATCGATAACCACAAATATTATAAAATAAAATTATAATTAGTTCAGACGTGGGAGAGCCATGCTTCGGTACAAATGGGCCGGCTCGACCGGAGAAATACCACGTCCTCACAGAAAACCGGCGTGAAACAGCGCTTGCGCTGTGTTTCGCCGAGTGAGTGAGTTTACCGGAGGCCCAATCCCCAACCCTTTTCCCTTCCCTACCCTCCCCTATTTCCTTCCCTTCCCTCCCCTATTCCCTTCCTTACCCTCCCCTATTACCCTTTAAAAGGCCGGCAACGCACCTGCAGCTCTTCTGATGTTGCGAGTGTCCATGGGCGACGGAAGTTGCTTTCCATCAGGTGACCCGTTTGTTCGTTTGCCCCCTTATTTCATTAAAAAAAAATGTCGAAATTCTACAGTGCGTGAGCGGGATCGTGAGATTTTTTTTCGGAAACGTGTACAGAGTAACTAGTTCATAAACATACTAAAAGTCCTGGACACTAGGGGTACTGGCGGAGTGGGGGGAAGGGCCCATTTTTTGTGTTTTTCGCTTATATCTCAAAATTGGTGCGTTCTACAGAAAAACTTTCAAAGAGTAGATAAAAGACCATAAAATTATCTACAGATAATACCTGGAATGTCTTATAAAATTTCTTACCGTTTTCGAGTTACACCTTTTCGAAAAGTAGGGGTAAAATGGGGAAAATGCCCATTTTTAACCGACTTCCCAAAAACGACGATGTTCGGCTGTGGTTTTTTTTTTTTTTTTGCATATTCAACGATTACTCCGCCGTTTGTGAACCGATTTTCGAAATTTTTGTTTCGTTGTATTAGGTTTCACTCTAATTTGGTACCATGTTCACAAAAGTGGTGACCTAATGATGGGATCCATGAGTAATCGAGGGAACTCCTCGAAATTTATATGGAAATATATGGTGATTTTGATTTTATGAGAAGCATCCTAAGCATATGCTACCAAAACGCAAGATTTTGCACCAAGATATACTATGGTTCCGAAGATACTAAAAGAACTCCGGATTCCTTAAAGATACAAGTTTGGTGGCTTAGGCGTTGTTTTAAGAACTGAAAGCATATTATGCCACTATACAAATTATATTCATCATCATCATCATCATCATTAACACGTCATTCAGGGTCACCAATGTCACCAAAATTGAACGTAACAAAATATTCAACCTTATCTCCAGAGCGTAAGGCACACATTTGACATTACTTCTGAGAAGTAAGTTGCTTCGATAATACAAGTAACATGCTAGTGCACTGTCACACTTACCAATCGCGGCCACGGGCGGCTGTAGACTTCTCAAGCGATATTATGTATTACAATAATGAAGATAAAGTTTAAAATCATATGACACTGAAAGCCTCACCGCTGCTAAAATTCCGGTTTCGCGCGGCCCTAGCACGAGTCCACTTCGATTTTTTTTAAATGTATTGTTTAAAATTATCTGCAGCTGATATTATATTTTGTAAGTGTGACTGTTAATAAATTGTAATAAGATACGTAGAATAATATACAGGTGTATTAGGGCCGATTCACACCGGAATGGCGGAGGCGAGGCGAGCAGTTTCAGTGTCATAATATGAACTGAAACTGCATTTTATGATTTTAGACTTTATCTTCATTGTTGTTAATAATACATCGCTTGAAAAATCTACGGCCGCCCGTGGACGCTCGTGAGTCGTGGCCTCTTGCGTTACTACTTACTAAAAATATTTTTTAGAGTATAAATATTTTGTAGTAAATTTACTATTTATTACGTATGTATGAGAATTTCGAGGGTAGCTCAGCCCCTTAAGAAGGCACATAGGCAGCCTAGGGCTGACTAAATAATTATTGTTAAAGGGTGGAATGTGGAAAGGAAGAAAATTGAAAAAGATAATATTCCACACGGTGCTGCTCGCCAGTTCTATTATTTGAATCAACCAATCAAATCAAATCAAAAAAATCAAAATCGAAAAAATATAATTTTGGAAAATCCAAGTGACAGGAAATCGGACGATGGGTTTTTCTGATGGTTCGTATCGCTAACAATAATTATTATCGATAATCATTACGATAACATAATCGAGCGGATTATTCGTAAAAAATAAACCATTATTATGATAAGATTTTTGTTATTGTAGGATAGATAAGACACGATAGACAAAATCAGTGCCGTAAATAGTCTTTTTTGCGCCCTGTGCGAGTGCACCCTCGTTTTTTTTTTAGTTATTAGGTATAGGTACGCAGAGCAATGCCATAATAGGCCTATTTTATTTCATTCAGGGTGATAAAATAAAGCTTGTTGTTGACTTTTGGTAGACCAATTAAGTATAATATTATTGTACTTACCTAATAACTTATTTTGTATTTTTTAAGAACTGATAATATTAACACAGTGTAATGAATTTTATTACAATGTGATAATACTATGGGCAATCAAGCAGGCGAGCCGTCTGACTCTGATATCAAGTAGGCCTTTCGCCTGTTACGAGTATACCACCCACACTGTTCAGTACTAGGGGCACAGCGGGAACTTATCGGGAGCAAACCGAGAAAAGTCTGGCCATTTTTGCGCCCCCCAGAGTCTACGCCCTGTGCTTGGGCATCGGTGGCATCGCCCTATTAACGGCACTGGACAAAATATATTGCGTTTCTGTGACACATAGTTGTAAAATAAACAAAAGGGTTAAAATAACAATTTTTGATCATGACTAAAATTTTATAACATAATATTGTGTTTTACGGTTTTAGGCAATTTAAAAATAAATAAATTACAAATTGTAATATTGTGTGGTCTTGGTCTTGAATGAGATCTACTCAGATCGATAGTGTGTAGATACATAATATAGATCATTTTTAAAGACTTATTATAATATTGTCAAAAGCATTATTTTGGTTTGTTTCACGTTTAAAGTTAGTTGTGCCCAAGTGTGTGCGCAATACACAAAAACACTCTAGTTTCAATGAAACCAGGCCAGTTACGCAGGAGTTATTTTTATAGTGCCCAAGTGTGTGTGTGTGTGTGTTTCATTGAAACCAGAGTGCTTTTGTCTATTGCGCACACACTTGGGCACTATAAAAAATTACTCCCGCGTAACTGGCCTGGTTCCGTTTCATTGACACCAGAGTGCTCTTGGGTATTGCGCACACACTTGGGTACTATAAAATTACTCTTTCGTAACTGGCCTGGTTTCTGGTTTCATTAAAACCAGTGTTCTTGTGTATTGCGCACACACTTGGGCACTATAAAATAACTCCTGCGTAACTGGCCTGGTTTCATTGAAACCAGAGTGCTCTTGTGTATTGCGCACACACTTGGGCGTTATAAAATTACTCCTGTGGGCGTTTTCATTAGAGCCACAACACGAATTCGCGTCGTGGCTGTTTTTAAATTCTCAGAACGCGTCATGGCTTTTCCCGATTACCAGAACGCGTCATGGCCGTTTTCATTAGGGCCACGACGCGAATTTCTCGTCGTGGCCGATTCACTATAACCGCAACGCGTTGTGAGCCATTTTTTCGCTCACTGAGCGTTTTCGGTCTTTGAGCGTAACACATATACCGCAATGGGGGAAGCCTATATGTCTTTATTCCCGATATCAAACCTATGTAAGAGAGAAATTATTTTCTTAGGATTGGAAATTATGTTTTGTTTTTTGGTTTATGTAGTTTTTCGGATGCCATAAACTTATTCCGGTCGATAAAAATGACTTTACAAAGGTGAGTAAAGGGCAATGGCACCTTAATCATTTTGAGATAAGCTTTTCTATATAAAACCTTTATATGGACCTACGTTCTGGAAACTAGCACTCCGAGAGGAATAATTGCCAAAAACTCAACATGCGTGCTTTGATCCTTCTCTTGGCTGCAAGCATTGCAGTCACGGCTGGTTAATATTTTTTCCTTTTGTAGATTTCCTATTATGATTCTTATTATACACGTATTGTTAATATAATCTCTAAATTTTTCAGCTTCAGCTGCTTCACCTGAGCCAAAAAACTCCAGAATTGTCGGTGGAGAAGTGACCACCATCGAACAGTACCCATATGGGGCTGCTCTGTTAGCTTCAGTCAGAGCTGTGGTGGTACAATCGTCAACAAAAGAGGCGTCCTCACAGCAGCTCAAAAGGTTCAATATTGTGTATTTTGTATTTTATGATTTGTATCGATACGTAATCGATATAATATTATTATTATGTACGACCAAATCCCGTACACTTTTGATTGCTAACTTCAATGTAGCATGTAGGTACTTACGCTGAAATTTATTGTAGTTCCATTAGTTCTGTGTGATCTCGAAAAGTAATAACTGGAAGAGACACCACCACCACAACCGATTTTAATGGGAACGCTCGGGTGTGATTCGCTTAAATGAGCGTGAGAAAAAATGTAAATAATTTTAAAACTGAAAGTGACATTCACTGCAGGAACACTAGGAATAAGCACAAGCTAGATATACCAATAACCAGGCTGAGCAAAGTAAGCAAATCTTTTGAAAAGGTATACCTATTCAATAAAATCCCAGAAAACGTCCAAAATCTTTCAATTAATAAATTTAAAAAAAGTTGTTTAAAGAACGTTTGTGTGCTAATTATTATAAGGTAACTGATTTTCTCAATGATAGCACACCTTGGGAAAAATAAGCTAACAGACCATAGGTCGCTTCTATATAAATGTACCACATTTTCACTTTACTTACATACTTGATGTAAATTAGCTATCATATCATTGTTATTTCCCACCTTTTTGGTAAAAAGTGGACCCGTGCGAGTTTCTTACGCCGGTTCTTCTCGCCGGGTTAGTTCCCGAACCGGTGGTAGGCCTCATGTAGACACGACGTTCTAAAAGTTTAACTTTGTTAACCTATTTAGAAATAAAATATTTTGATTTTGATTTATACCCTGCACCCCGTACATTGGTCGATGTTCCCAATCTGCCCGGGAAGCGTAACGCATTCCCCGTCGATGAAAAAGGATAGGTTAACATTCTTATGGTAACTATATTTTAGAAACGAAATTTTTGTATGCCTTGATAAAAGCAAACACAAGAATTACAAATCGGTGATTGCTAAGAAAAATTCACAGGAGCTGTATTCCTGAAATATAGCTGTTGATTCGTTGGCAGATCACAGATGGCGGACCTACGTAGTTTGGTCGAGTTATATCAAACCCAGCCGACAGATCGCGACTTGACTCACGATCGGCCAAGTGCGAGTCGGACTGGCGTACATAGGGTTCCGAACCCCAAATTTGTATGGGAGCCCCCATAAATAATAAGTTTATTTAATTTTTATTATTAATTATTAAAGTTTATTATTATTATTATTATTATTATAGCTGAAATACAATTGAGTATTTTCTGGAATATTCAAAACCTTACTGTTACTATTAATGAATATCTAGCTAGCTATTGCGGTTCTCGAGATCAGCCTGGTGACAGACGGACGGACAACAGACAAACAGCGAAGTTTTAAGACTAATAATAGGGTCTCGTCTTCATCATATTTTGTGCAAGGAAATTTTAAAACTGAAAAGTATAATATTACTAGCTGTCCCGGCAAATGTTGTTTTGTCATATAAATAATTTTTATTATGAAAAATAGATGTTGGCTGATTCTCAGACCTACTCAATATGCTCACAAAATTTCATGAGAATCGGTCAAGCCGTTTCGGAAGAGTACGGGAACGAACATTGTGATACGAGAATTTTATAATATAAGACTAGCTGACCCGGCAAACATTGTTTTGCCATATAAATAATTTTTTGTATGAAAAATAGATGTTGGCCGATTTTCAGACCTACTCAATATGCTCACAAAATTTCATGAGAATCGGTCAAGCCGTTTCGGTGGAGTACGGGAACGAACATTGTGTTTGTGACACGAGAATTTTATATATAAAAAGATAATAACAAACAAACAAACAAACAAATATACTTTATTGTGCACATATTGATAACATTACAAAATATCATCCAGGCAACCTTTGAGATGAAGAACTTAGGAAAATGGTGAATAATACTTACTTATTAAATATGAACCCGACTTCCAAGGTAAAAACAAAAGTAAAATTCTTAAAAATAATCTAAAAAGATCAAATAATTCTTATTCCGTATTATATAGTGTCGTCTGCAGACTTCGACTAAACCTCAACTATTTCTGTACTCAATCTTCATTCTTTTGAAGTCGGAATGATTTTTTTTTCTTCCGCCAAACGATTTGTACCACCCTGAAACTTTTTTGAACGGGTCCTTTATAGCATATGATTTAAATTAATATTTTCGAAGATATTATGTATATGTTACGCTCAAAGACCGAAATCGCTCAATGAGCGACAAAAAGGCTCACAACGCGTTGTGGTCACGGTGAAACAGCCACGACTCTAATGAAAACGGCCACGACGCGTTCTGGCAATCGCAAAAAGTCCTTAACGCGAAATTCGTGTCGTGGCTGGTATGCTATTCGTTTTTCTCGATCTGTTCTTGATTGGTTAATTGTCCATAGGTATGGAAGATTATATCTGAATTACCACGTGTACTAGGTACAAAATATTTTTTCTTATACTAAATCACTGCATAATGTGTTTATCATTATTATTTATAAAATATCCATACTTCCATACTATCCGTACTATTATTATTACTGTCTGTCTGGCGCAACATGGTTGCAGGCATCAACTAGTAGTATTATATCTTATATCTTTAAACGAGCAATTCTTGTATATATATATATATATATATTTAATTGGAATCTCCAACGATTTTCATGAAATTTAGTATATAGGGGGTTTCGGGGGCGATAAAATCGATCTAGCTAGGAATCATTTTCATAAAATGTAATTTTAAGTGTGTTTTTGAATTTTTTGAATACCGAGCGAAGCTCGGTCATATAGCTAGTTTAAATTATATATAAATAAAAATAAAACTAAATACTTATTATTTATTACGATCAGATTACCTTATATTAAAAAAAAAAAACAAAAACATAATATTAGTACGGATATTATGGAACTATGGATATTTTACAAATAATAATGAAAAACTTGATATGCAGTGATTTTGTAAAAGAAAAAATATTTTGTAGTACGCGTGGTAATTCAAATATAATCTTCCATACCTATGGATGATTAATTCAATCAAGAAAAACGAATAGCGTTTCAGCCACGACACGATTTCGCGTTATGGACTTTTTGTGATTGCCAGAACGCGTCGTCGCTGTTTCACTGTGACCACAACGCGTTGTGAGCCATTTTTTCGCTCATTGAGCGATTTCGGTCTTTGAGCGTAACATATATAATATTTAAAAATTGCGGGACGTAGCTTTTGCGGCGGTACCGACCAATGCGGGCCACGGGTAGTAATGAATATAAATCAAAACTACTGAATCTTTTTTAATCATCTTTGCAGTGAATGACATAGGCTATAATATTATATTTTATACCCGTGCGAAGCCGGGGCGGGTCGCTAGTACTAAAAAACGGGTTGCACTCCGGGAGTGCCGGAAGAAGTGAAAACTTGATTATTAACGTTGTGCATTATTTTTTTAACCCATTTTTTATGAAAATCGATTTAAAAAATAATAATAAAAAAACAATCGTTTTAATTAATTAATCGAAACCCTTACAATCGATTAAAAAATATCGACAATCGAAAAAAAAGCTGCTGTCAGACAGACTGTCAGACACTTCTCGCGACAGTTGTCTTGCAGGTGGAAACGCGGCCTTAATCAGCGCGTCTGCTAAAGAACTCATTTCCCCGACTGTACATTTCTGCTAAACAACTCATTTCCCCGACTGTACATTTCTGCTTAGCACAATTTTCCCCGACTGTACATTTCTGCTTAGCACATTTTTCCCCGACTGTACATTTCTGCTAAACAACTCATTTCCCCGACTGTACATTTTGTTCGAGTTCGAGTTCAACACAAAACACTACTCTCCAACCGTCTTACGTTTTTTCCTATGGTTTTTCGATCAACACGAGAATCTGACGCGATTCACAGTTTTTACCCATCCCACAAAAGTGCTCAACGCCGCTAAAGGAGTTTTCACTTCTAAAACTCTATACGCTTGCCGTCTGTGTAAGCATTAGGGCCGGGACACAAAAAACACGGCACGGCGCCGTACGGTCCCGGCCCTTATATGCATTTTTTTTCTCTTGTGCTCAGTGCCGAGTCACTATAATTATTATTATAAAATAACTAGCGAGCCGCCCCGGCTTCGCACGGGTATAAAATATATAGCTCACTGAAAAAATGATTAAAATCAATTCAGTAGTTTTGATTTATGTTCCGTTACTACCCATGTCCCGCAATTTTTAAATCTTTATTATTATCTTCAAAAATATTCATTAAAATCTAATGCTGTAAAGGGCCATAATATATATCTACATTAAATCAACAATGTTTTTAAAGTATTTAATTGAATAAGGATTAATGCTGTATTGGTTAACATCGTTTCGAAAATTAGCCATTATTCGTAGTAAAAAGTAAATGACAAAAAATGTTATTGTGGGGTATCCATAAGAGATAGACATATTATACCATCGCGAAGTTTTCTGTAGATCTCATTATTACAAATAAGTACATTATTTTGATGAATCTCGTAGGGTTCAGCCTGCGTTAACAATGTAAGCGGAAAAAAATGTAATTATTTACGACATCAGATTATAAAGCTCAAAAATATCAGTATTTCTCTACTATTTAATGAATATTAAAATACTTATAATTTATAAACCTTCTTCATTCATCACTCTATCTATTAAAGAAAACCGCATCAAAATCCGTTGCGTAGTTTTAAAGATTAAAGGTAACAAAGGGACATGAGGGAAAAAAAAAACGACTTTGTTTTATACTATGTATTGAAGTGATGAAGAAAATTATTATTCCTTTACTGAATGTTAATTTAAATTACAAAATAAATTGAAGGCTTGGCTCAACATATGTGACGTTATCTGGGAAAAGGGACCTTATGGAGGGTTTTAGTTTCCGAGATAATCGCATTTAAAGTAAAGTGTCGAAAAAAATCATTTTTTCTTTTTTTGCTTCATATTAATGAACAGACTCTTAATTTTGATATGACAAAGACACAGGTTTTAAAAACGATTTTTTATAGGTTAAAGTATATCTTAAAGTTTAGTAAAAAAGGGACCTTATTGTCGGTGCTGCAGTCGAGAGTCGATTGCGGCTTATGTCGGCACGGTATCTACTGTTATACTACTAGTAATTTGTACCAAGCTGAAAATCGGTAATATTGATTACAATATCGGGGGCACGGCAGTGCCCCCGCCAAGTAGAGCGCGAAGTGAACACTGCCGTACCATCGTTTACAGGAACCATTTCACCGCATTTTAGGCCCCTATTTGAGAACCTCTAGAGGTCATTAAGTTCCGAAGTTAAGCTAAAGCAAAGTTTCTCATTTATGACACTCGCTTACTCACTCAAGATGATCAAAATAGAACTAGTACTTCCCATAAACTCAGAGATTTGAAATTTGGCAGAGTTTAGGGTTTAATAGCCACATAAAGGGAAAACCATAAAAATTAGCCAAGTGCGAGTCGGACTCGAAATTAGGTTTTTTGTATGGGAGCCCCCCTTAAATTTTAATTTCAATTTAGTTTAACAATTAACGTAAACATATAATTGAGGATTCTGTGAAAATTTCAAGTGCCCACCTGTTGGCATTATCGATGTCAAGCAAGAAAGGCCAAAAAAATTAGGTTTTTTGTATAGGAGCCCCCTTTAAATATTTATTTTATTTTTACTATTTTTGTTGCTATAGTGACAACAATTTAAATACACAATCTGTGAAAATTTCAGAAGTCTAGCTATAGTGATTCTTGAGATACAGCCTGGAGACAGATAGACAGACGGAGAGACAGTTTTTACCCTTTGGGTACGCAACCGTAAAAACTAAGGTAATCGAATATATCTGGAGTACCTGGTGACCCTGATTAGAAAACACAAGAGCCCAAACAAAATATTAGAGATTGACATGCCACCTTTACAAAAAATATTCAACTTGGTGGGTCGCTTCATTTAATGTAAAAAATCAAAGGTCTCAAGTATATGATGAAGAACCCTCAGCTGGTCTCAGCTGTATTAGAGATATGGTGATGCCCCCTCAGATCTGCAATAGTTGCATACCGTACGTTGCTGAACATGAGACGAAATGCATGTGTACACCACATGTGTAATAATAATAATAATTCCCACGCCGGTTTTGGTGACGATGGCCGGTTTCATTGAAACCAGGCTGGTTACGCAGGAGTAATTTTATAGTGCCCAAGTGCGTGCGCAGTACACAAGAGCAATCTCTATTCCTTTAGTCGCATAAATAATAGTCCTTGTTGACTACAGAACCTTAAAAAGTAATGAAATCTAGACAAAGTCGTACCAAGTCTGAGGTTCCTTTATTTTTATAAAGAAATCTCAGAAATATAATTAAATAATGAAAAATATAATTAAATAAATATTTTATAAAATAAAATAAAAATGAAAATTAATGTTACAATAACGAAATTAATAGTATTTTGTATCTTCTTTTATCTTTATTAAGTACTTAAAATGTAACGCCCGACATTAAGGTCCCTTTTTATACTTACGAATACTTCTATGGTAACTATGAGAAATTACATGTTTTGGTACACATCTTGTTACTAATTAAAGTTATTTCAAAAAATAGAACTTCAATGTTAATAAAAATGTATATTGATTTTTATGTGATATCACTAAACTTTTAATCACCGACGATAAGGTCCCTTTTGAAAAGTGTTAAGTGTTTGTACCAGATTTTTACTAAACTTTACCTTGAATTTTAAGACAGAAAAAAGTTACTTTTTAAATAGAAGTTTATATATTTGATCTCATTTGACTATGTTTAAGTGTAGTAAACATATATTTTGTTGATTTTGACTGATTAATAAGATTAGTAGAAGCACAATGTTTATTCGTTCAACATTTTTTTTAATACAATGAACAATGTTGTTTAATATCGAAGACGTCTCTATTTCGTAAAAAATGATCCGTTTTATATTATTCTGCTATAAAATCCGGTAGAAAACATACTATAAATGAAATATTTAATAAAAACCATCTTGGGCATTTTCATTACATCATGCAATTTGGAGTGGTAAACAACAGGAACAGAGTTATAAAATTATATAATTGAAGTTAAATTCTAAAAGACCATATAACGTACTTCTCAAAAAACATAATATCTATGTAACTTCCTACAATAACATACTTTTTTTGGGTGTCGAAGTTTGAATGCGATTTTCTCAATATCACCTTTTACGACTTTCGAGTTTAAACATTTTTTTAAAAAATATTTTCCAGACTTACACGCATGTTATTTACATGGTTCGATAGCCTATTAAATGTAGATTATGGGGACACTATTAACTCAATACCGACAATAAGGTCCCTTCACGCTGATAACGTCACATATTACATTCAAATGTGATCTAAATTTTTTTACGATAGACAATGTACTGCATAGCTATGCAATATTTTACTTGGCTCCTTTTTACATATTTTCATGTTTTTAAAATGATTTAGGAATTAAATGCGTGAATTGAATTAATGAACAAAACTTTTAAATCTTAGAATGGCAATAGAAGAACTTTCTGAAAATACTCTTGGGTGGGTTTTTGTTATCTATAATACGAATTACTAATCCATTAATATGTATTAAAAATTACAAATCTGATATACGTTATCATGATTAATACTAATTAAAACAACAAGCATGAAAACGACGATTCAGTTTAGCTCAACGCAAAGATGCGGGCAGTGATATTAATATTAGCTGTGACTTTGGGAATAAGCTCAGGTTTGTTTATTTTTTGTTAACCGTAACAAATTTCTTACATAATTTAAAACGCTCGTTTAAAGTACCTTAATTTGCAGCACGATTTTTTAAGTATTTGACTTTCGTTCATTTCCTATTTCAGCGGTTCCCTCGTCGCCTGTGGCCTCTAGGATCATAGGTGGTTCTTTAACCACCATAGATCAATATCCTTTTGGGGCAGCTCTTTTAGTATCAGTAGCTGGATCTGGGACTTTCATGCAATCATGTGGTGGAACAGTGATCAACAATAGAGCTATTCTTTCTGCTGCCCATTGCTTTGAGTAAGTTTCGTACGAATTCATAAATATTTTGATTATTTTTCTGTCATGGACATATAAAAGAGGCATATTATATTGCGTTTGAACCTTTGTATTAAAATAATGCAATCGTAAGATAATAGTTACTATGAAACATCTACTGGTTCTCAAATTTCACACCTATAAAATTATTTTACAGTGTAAATACACTAGCGAGTCAATGGCGTATTCGAGTCGGTTCTTCGTTTGCAAGCAGCGGCGGTGTTGTTCACAATGTCAACAGAATCATTAACCATCCCAGCTATGATACCTGGACCTTCAATAACGATATTGCCGTCATGCATTCCGCCACGGCATTCACATTCACAAACACTGTACGAGCGGGCAGCATTGCTGGTGCCAACTACAACGTGCCTGACAACCAAGCTGTTTGGGCTATTGGATGGGGAATCGCAGACGTAAGTTGTGATTAGTGCGAAAACATGAAATATTTTAAGGTCGATTGGATTCTAAATATTATCAGAAAATTAATCATCGCTTATTTTTTAGAATGGTTCCCCCTCCGAGCAACTTCGTCACGTCCAGGTGTGGACTGTGAACCAGGACATCTGCAGGAGCAGATACGGCTCGATGCTCACAGACAACATGCTGTGCTCCGGCTGGCTGGACGTCGGTGGCCGCGACCAGTGCAGCCAGGACTCCGGTGGTCCTCTACTCCATAACAACATTGTCGTCGGCGTCTGCTCCTTCGGGAATAGCTGCGCTGACCCTTACTACCCCGGTGTCAATGCTCGAGTCTCCAGATATGCCTCATGGATTGTAGCTAATGCTTAAATTAAATGTTTTGAATATAGTATGTTTACTTCATTTCAAATAATTACTTTGTTTGCTTTTAATGATTTGTTCGAAGGAATTACTTTGAAGCCGATATAATTGAAATTAGGTTATAATTTTATACAAGCTTAGATCATAATATACTGAAAACCTAGTAATTTCACTCCAAATCCAACTTGAACCGTCAAGCGATGGGGGCTGATTTAATTTAAAAAAGTAAGTTACAATAAGACACCAAAATTCAAAACGTAGATGTAGCAACTAGCGATACAATGTCACATAAAATTACCTAATATGCCAGAGCAAATTGCAACTTTTAAGTTTGTGGACCCAAAGTTAGAAGTTCTAGTTGTTTGTTACTGGACGTCGCGTCGTAGAGTTGAACCGCTAGTGGAATTATGAAACTGTCATAATAGCTTTGTCCTCAATACCAGTATCGGCTAATATTTAAAGTTTAATCCTTAACTTTCTATGGATCAAATTAATGTTGTTTAACATTTAAATTTTTGCTATTAAAATATTTATTACATGAAAATTACATGCGTTGCCTAAAGACTAAAGTATTTAATTTTGTAGTCCAAAGTCATTTTACGATGAAAAATTTTTGGTACGTTTGTTTAAATATTAGCAATGATTGTAATTTGGCCCCCTCACATTGGTAGTAATGTTGTTCCAATGACAGAGCTGGAGAGCCATGGGTACAGTATCAAATTTTTGACTAATGGGCTATGTAGCCTGTGGAGGCTCCAAAGGTGACTATTACATTTGTGATTTTTGCCGTAAAGTTTCACTTGTCCAATACATTTAATGTGATATCCCCGGGGGGCCACACTACATCACGTCTTGATCTCAAAATACCAAATGTGATTGATTAAGAACAATTAAAACTTTCGATTATCCTGCACGAGTTTTATTTATCCCCTAATAACACATGTTTAAACAAATGAATAAGACGTCCTAGGTTTAATGTATTTTTTAAGTTTCTGACTCCTATATTTTTTTAAATAATGCTTGATAAACAAAGTGGGGGGCCATATTACCACCTTCTCCTATACTTAATGTTCTGTTACATACTAAAGACACATGAAAAACAATTTATTATGATGATTTACTAAATATCAGAAGACTTTTTATTCAAATTTTATGGGCTAATAATCTTTCACCATTGATGTATCGGCTTTTCTTCGGAAAGGGATAAGGCTTCAAAAAAAGCGAGACAATTCCTGGGCTTACAAATCCCGTTAGAATCGCATTTGAAAACTTGAATGCGTTCTTTCGACGCGAAGTTTTCGAATTTAAAACGAAATAAGCACTGCGAATAAGAGATCCTAGACCAGACACCACATAAAAAAGGAGAATCATAAAGACTTTTAACACGTGATGCTATCTATTCTAGGAGACAGTCAAAAACAGTACTTCATTGAAGTACTTTCAAGGAATTATTTTATCAAAACACTCAATTATAAGTTTGAATTATCTTGTCGCTTCAATATAAATAGTATAATACCGCTTGGAACAATTCCACTCGATATTATTGTCTGCAGAACAATGCAACAGTATACGGCGTTCATATTTTTACTGGGAATTCTTGCGATAGGTGAGTTAACGGCTCGTAAGTGGATTTCTACCTACATAATATTTAAATGCTATGCAAGAGTAAGTGAGTCAAAAAATAGTTCCACGACAAAACGTACTTTTTACTGTTGATTTTATCATACTCGAGTCGGTTACGCAAAAATGTTTGTTGCCCTAGCTACGAGTTTGTGTTTATGACGCGGTAACGAATAGCTTTGTCCACACTGTGCCTTTTTTGTTCATCAAGGGCATGCGTTATAGCGCAGTCAACAGCGAACGTGAGGCATGCCCGCGACGCATGCCCCTTTGACCGTATCCAAATCTTTCGCTTTGTTCTTTAATGACAATATTGTGCGTTCGTTGACGCTTTCAATTACTGAATGCCAATACAAAAGTTGAATGAAAGAAAATGACGATAATTGAAGACGAAAGTGCATAGTGTGGACATAGCTGATATTTTAACGGTTCAATGTATGACCTTTTTACACTTGTATGTTATTTCAGTTCCATCGGACTGTCAGCAGAGGATTGTGGGTGGTTCCCTTGCAGCTGTCACCTCGTACCCATTCGTGACGGCTCTGCTGCACACCTCAAATTCAGTGAACTACATTCAAGCGTGTGCTGGGTCTATTCTGACCAACCGAGCGATACTAACGGCTGCACATTGCGTGGCGTAAGTTTTTTTTTATTTCTTGACTTTATATACTTTATATTATGTCACGCACAACTTTAGGATATTCTGTTGGCACAATGGAAGGGTAAGCCGCAGTTCTCTTTTTTCACTCTTTGGTGTGGTAGTGACGGCCGCACGGGGTTTACTCCATTAGTCAATAAATCATGGACGTGTAGTTATTGGTATCTATTGCGCACATGCGCCTTTGTCCGCCATCAATTTCACCGCGAGATTTTTAAGTTGTGCCGTGTGCGTGTCCAATACTATCTTAAGTCTTTTAAGGTATACTAAAAACACTTCCAGTTTAATTCTAATTAGCCTTATAGTACGGGAGCCCTAGAACAATTTTTTTGTGATTACTAACAAGCTATTTTTTGTGAGTAGCTTCATTTTGATAAGACAACAACTTTTTAACCTGCGAAAAATCTTGAAAGTGGTAGCTAACAGAGATAGAAAGGATTTCATACTTTGAAATTTTGATGGTCCTAAAATACGGATTGTTTTATTTGTAGGACAATGTTACTCTTAAATTATATAACTATCAACAAAACTTGATTGACTGCGGTACTGCGGAACCCTAACCACCTGATTTTTTGTATATTTGTAGGTTAATATATAATTTAAGAGTAACATTATCCTACAAATATAACAATCCATATTTTAGGACCATCTTATAAAAGTAAGTATTAAATCGTTTCTATCTCTGTAGTCTGTTAGCTACCACTTTCAAGATTTTCCGCAGAAAACAGGTGGTTTGTCTTATCAAAATGAAGCTACTCACAAAAAATGTGCTTGTTTGTAATTATAAAAAAAAAATTGTTCTAGGTTTTTATGTAATTAGTTTAATATAGTTAACCGTAAATCATTTCTTGGAAATTAATAACAATGTTTCAGCGGCGAATTGCCAAGCAGATGGCGAATGCGTGTCGGTTCCAGCTTCGCTAACAGCGGCGGTGCCATTCATAATGTTAATCAAGTCATCATCCATCAAAACTACGACGCTCGCACTTACGACAGCGACATCGCTATTCTGAAACCTGCTTCCACAATAGCCTTCAATAGTAACGTTCGAGCTGGCAGTATCGCGGGAGCCAACTACAATCTGCAGGACAACCAAGCGGTTTGGGCTATTGGCTGGGGCTCAACTTATGTGAGTTTGTTGCTTCTTCCAGCCCAAAGTTTTATACAATTCGTTCCAAATTACTATCACACAAAATTTCACGAAAATTGTATTTAGAAATGAGCTACTTATTATTCCCAAAAACTGTTTCCATGGACTACTCTTTCTACTGTAGGTATTAGTGAAAAAAAAGACGGGTTGCACTCCGGGAGTGCCGGCAGAAGTGAAAACTTGATTATTAACGTTGTGCATTTTTTTAACCCATTTTTTATGAAAATCGATTATTAAAAAAATCGATTTTTTTAATTAATCGAAACCCTACAATCGATTAAATTTTTAACCTATTTTTTATGAAAATCGATTTTAAAAAAATTGATTTTTTAATTAATAGAAACCCTTACAATCAATTCGAGTTCGAATTCGACACAAAACACTACTCTCCAACCGTCGGTTGGAGAGTAGTGTTTTGAAAACGGTTTTTCCAAGGTTTTTCGATCAGCACGAGAATCTGACGCGAGTTTCACAGTTTTTACCCATCCCACAAAAGTGCTCAACGCCGCTAAAGAAGTTTTCACTTCAAAAAATTCAGGAAAAAAAAACAGAGTAGTGGGTGATAGGTTCAGTAAAACGTTTACTTCCAAAACGCAAACAAAGCATATATTACGTATCAACACTACATTTTACTCAATCGTGTAAGTTGCTCCTTGAAATATTCAATTGAGTGAGAAATCTGTCAAATCCATACAAATTTAGAAATGCATCTAAGGCATCCATTACACGGTAGGTTCCTCGTCAGTCAATTCTATCAATCGTGAATTATGTTTGACTGATGAACTTACGAATGTCCAGATTTTCGTCAATCACCGTCAGTCACGCAATTACACGGTAGGTTATTTATCAGTCACAGTCATGACTGTGGTAAAACTGACAGCAAAACCTAGAGTCTAATGGATGCCTAAGCATCGCGTTGCGGCCTGAATTGATTCTTAAGCCGGGTCCAGACGAGTGTAACGTGTAATGTAAGATTACGTGTCATTTAGCGTCAACAGTGTGGACGGCACACGAACTCAAAGCGAATTGTCCAAACGAGCCTTTGTGCTCGCGCGAAAACCGACAGCTGATGGATAAGCCCCGAGCGTTACATGTAATGCTCGTAGTGCCGTCCAGACGTAGAATTCGTGTTACATTACACGGTGAATAACAAAACACGTTACAGTTTACACTCGTCTGGACCCGGGTTTAGTTAAGTAAAACTAATTCCAGTTTGGCGGCGGTCCATCGGAGCAGCTGCGTCACGTCCAAATGTGGACGGTCAACCAGGGCATCTGTCAATCGCGATACGCGGCGCTCTCGTACTCGATCACGGACAACATGGTGTGCTCGGGCTGGCTGGACGTGGGCGGCCGCGACCAATGCCGGGACGACTCCGGTGGTCCACTCCTCCACAATAATGTCATCGTCGGCGTCTGCTCCTGGGGACACGAGTGCGGGCTGGCAAGATTTCCGGGCGTTAATACCAGAGTCTCCAAGTTCACGACGTGGATCCAGGCTAACGTGTAGAGTCTAGACTCTAGAGTCTAGACAAACAACTGATTATAAATTGGTTCACTTTCATCGTTTATTTTATATTTGTACTAGCTGTCCCGGCAAATTTTGTTTTGCCAGATAAAGTATTTTGCCCATATTATTTGATTGAAGTGACTTAATAAGTATGGCACCATGGCAAAGTCCATCGCTATCCCGTCGCACAAACAATGGTCGCCGTCAGTCGCGAGTTGTAACAATTTACTATAATTTATTCAACAAATGCACCTATCAATATAGAACTATTAAAAAGTAGCCAGTAGCCGATTCTCAGACCTGCAGAATATGCATATAAAATTTGGTAGGAATCAGTAAAGC
Source organism: Lysandra bellargus (assembly GCA_905333045.1). Taxonomy (NCBI): domain Eukaryota; kingdom Metazoa; phylum Arthropoda; class Insecta; order Lepidoptera; family Lycaenidae; genus Lysandra; species Lysandra bellargus. Next base: position 8,011,820 of record HG995328.1, read on the forward strand.
CGTTTCGGATCCGTTAAAATTTGTATCTGGTAGTCGTGTTCAAAATTTGAGAATAATATAACTCAAACCTACGCAGCGTCCGGAATGAGACATGGCTAGAACGTTTTTCTTCCTCAGAAACGCAAAATCAAACAAAAAAAAAAAAAATCTAACGCAAAAAGTATACAAGGATTCAAGATCGTCTTGTTTGAAAGTATACTGCCGTACTCAGAGAGGTAGGAACATTAATTACTGAATGTACTTAAATGTAATTATTTTAATGTTTTGACATAATATAAGCCTCAATCATTATCTGTCCAAATCTTAATTAAATTAAAGGTTAGTCATAATTAAATGTGTCTGAGTTCGGCAGTTAGATTCATAATAATTATAGCTTCTTACAAAAATTGCATTGATATTTTTCCTATTAAACTCTTACAATATAATATTTTAAGTAAATATTCGCTTGTATATTTGATTTAGCTCACCAAGCCCGAGAACATTGCTCGCATCAACTCCGCTTTGAAGCTGTGACGGATGACAGCGAGAGGTCCTCTTCAAGAAACTTCTCTTGTACCAAATTCGTGTAGTCTTACTTTTTGCTGACTTTGCCGCAATGTATTCAAAAATTGTAATACATTTCTGGTTCAATATGAGAGCGGCTCACGAAGTTTTTGAATAGGCAGCGATGGATAGCGCGGAAACAAATTACGTCGACCTAGTACTTGTATAATGTGAGAAAATGTGGGCCAGTGCCAGCTCCGCAAGACGTTGTTTTTCTTTTGTATCCGCCCTCGAAAAAACTTGTATTATACTTTCTAAGTGTTATGGTAAGAATAAAAATGTTTATCGATAACATTCTACCAGCTTTACCGTTTGCTTGAACAATCTTACGTATAGTTTAGTATATATTATTCGTAGATTAACTATATATTAAAGTTTTTACCAAGCTTAAATTAACCTATCAAGCCCCCATAAGATCGCCGGTGATCGCGACAACAATAGAATAACAATAATTTACAAGAATCCACGATCGAAGTTAGATATGAAAAAAAAAACCATTGAAAATAAACTCGTATTGTATTTTAGTGTTTTAGACACGAGACTGTAAACTTTTTCTAATCTAATTTCTAACAAAATATTTTAGATACCAAATATCCAACAACAACTATTCATCGTTATACGGCTACAATAAAATAATATTTACAGCCATTATATTTACAATGCATAAATTCTTGCTCGAAACTGACTGAAAGTATAATAAATTCCACAACAGAAACCAATGTCGGTACTCGCGGTATCGCAGTTAGTAGCCGGCAGTCATCGAGTTGGCTAACTATTGTACTAACTTTACCGCTGGTTTAATTTATTTGCATGAGATAACTGAGCTGTCACGGATTTGCTGTTTTATTAAATTGGACAATTTTGTCGTAAAGTTTACAGAATGAAATGTGATTAACCTTTGGAATTCTAAATTTGAAAAGCCTGTATTTCTCCATATTCATCATAAAAAAAGAAATTTGATTTGTTGTTTTATATAAATGTAAATGAGATGGAATTTTTGGCTCGACCGAAATTAATTTTGTTCTTGAAAGTCTCCAACGCAAATGTCCACCTGGATAATTTTTCAAAAACGTTTTTTTGTTATCAAGTTAAATCCGTTTTTTAATATTCTGATTTCAGGAAACTGTGTAGCATTCTTAATGTTGGGTACTAACCTAAATTATTAACCTGTATTCCTACTAAGTATTGATATTGTTATTAAAAATATGTAAGTACTATTAGAGAAGTTGATTCATAAAGGCAGATGGTAGACCTATGTAATTTGGTCGTGTTACGCCGAGCCCATATCGGCGGATCACGGATTAACATTGAATTGGCATAACCCGACCGAATAACGTAGATCTGCAGCTATCCGCTTATGATTCAATTTCTGTAATAGTACTATCAGAGAAGTTGATTCCTATGCAGATGGCGGACCTAAGTAATTTGGTCGCGTTTACGTCAAACCCAGCCGACCGATCACAGCTAACATTGAATTGACATAAGCCGACCGCATGACTTAGATCCACCATCTGCATAGGAATCAACTTCCCTCATAGTACAAAAAAGAACTCATGAAAATGTACGTATTATATAAAAGCTCTTACTTGAAACATTTAAGAGCCCGGGTTACCCTCGAAATTCTCATACATACGTAATACCAAAATCATTTTCTCATACGAAAATATTTAACATGTTTGAGTTATTTTTCAGCTTAAAATAGTAATTACCTAGGTTCCTGTACAAAAATTAACTTAAAAATATTTAAACACAAAAAAAATGTGTTTTTTTTACAAAATTTCCTACTAAATATTTAAACACTAAAAAATAGAGTAAAACACTATATATATATAAATATTAAATTTACTACAAAATATTTCAACTCTAAAAAATATTTTTGAGAATTTAAATATTTTGTAGTAAAATTACTATTTATTTATATATTTTTTAGTGTTTAAATATTTAGTAGTAAATTTAGTAAAAAAAATAAAATATACACAATATTTTTTAGTGTTTAAATATTTTGAAGTTCATTTTTGTTCAGGAACCTAGATAATTACTATTTTAAGCTGAAAAATAACTCAAACATGTTAAATATTTTCGTATGACAAAATGATTTTGGTATTACGTATGTATGAGAATTTCGAGGGTAGCCCGGCCCCTTAAGTTAAATCAACCTCCTTGCGTTTTATCAAAAGGAACTAAAACTGTGTTAGTCTTTCAGATTCTGCAGTATGGATTTTAATGCACTCTTCACTCTAAGCGGAGCCATTCACTCCAAATAGTTTTAGTTTGTTAAGCGCGCCGTTAACTAGGTTTTGAGTAACCTAGTTATCAGCGGCCATCAAAGCCACAAAGTCGGCCATTAACTCAAAGAGGCCATCAACGAAACGCAACCATCTACATCGACATTTAAGTTATAAGAGAAAATGCTCAAAGTAGCAATATTTCCGGACCAATACGACCTGCAAACCTTCAAGAAGAGAGCGTATGGGGAAACGCTGCCGACATTAATACGATTTTTGTGCTGCAGAAGCGAGCCATACGTTCAATTTATAAAATGTCAGCTTTTGAATCTCTGAGAGAAAAGTTTAAAGAAATTGGTATTCTAACTGTTGCTTCTCAATACATTTTGGATAATGTTTTATATGTTAAAAAGAATCTTAGTAAATTTACAACCAAAAGTGACAGTCACGGAAGAAACACTAGAAATAAGTATAAACTAGAAATACCGGTGATCAGACTTAGTAAAGTTAGTAAATCTCTTAAAGGTCAATGTGTACGCCTTTACAATAAAATCCCAGAAAACGTTCAAAATCTTTCCATTAATAAATTTAAAAAAGTAGTCAAAGAACGTTTGTGTGCCAAAGCCTATTATAAGGTCAATGATTTCATAAACGACGGCACATCTTGGGAGTAGGATGGCTGCTTGCAAGGCTACTTCTACATTATTTTATGACTTACAATTATGTATGTATGTTGACATTGTATAATTTTAAGTTACAGCATTGTAAACTTTATTTTAAAAGATTAATTTTTTTCTCACTTTTTTTGGTAAATAAAGTGGGCCCCCTGCGAGTTTCTTACGCCGGTTCTTCTCGCCGGGTTAGTTCCCGAACCGGTGGTAGGCATCATGTAGACTTTCAGAAAATATTTGCAAAAATTTATTCTGAATAAAAAAAATTGAGTTTGAGTTTGAGTTCGTATTCGCTCTTAAAAGGCCGGCAACGCACCTGCAGCTCTTCTAATAATGCAAGTGTTCATAGGCGACGGTAGTCGGTAGTTGCTTATGTATAATATATGCTTATTTTATAATAAAAAATGAGAGAGATATGCTCCAGCATGAGAATGTTGGTAAGGCTGTATCATGGTGTCACAAAAAGCTCGTGTAATAACCCTTATGTTGAGTTAGTGAAGTTACCGGAGGGAGGACCAAATGTAATTGGGGATAAACAGCAAAAAGTGGTACGCACCACGTAAAGAGTATTGATGAGTGTTCAATTACCATCCGGCAACCCATCAGCTCTTTAAAAGATGCCCTAGTGAATCAACACAAACTTAAAAAAAACATTAAGTAAAATCTAGATTTTGAAGGCTGAGGGCCTGTTTCTCCGCTTCCTGATAAGGTGCCCGATAGGCTTATTTGACAGATTCTCCATACTCCATGTGTCAAGTTAAGTGGTGGATAGCCTTATCAGAAAGCGGTAAACAGGCCCTGAAATAAAAAAAAACATGAGGAAAAGAATTTCCCGCGATTATCCTACCGCCTATAAGTATCAATTACTTTCAAGTTTTCAGGCTAATAGACATATTTCTATGCGTATTAATCCTTCAGGCCCCGCGCGAGCACCGGTGATCGCGACAACAATAGAATACAATAGCAATTCCTGGAAATTCCGACTGAAGTATTAATGTGTAAACTTGAAAGTGTGCCATAGACTGAAAAGGAATTTCTACGACATTTTTCTTTTTTGTTTGCGAAATCCTAGGGCGAGTTCACAATAGCAGCTTATTAGGGCAGACAGGTCGGAAACGGCCGAACTGTATCGAGCGGGCCCGACCCACCTGGATCGATTTTCTGCTTGAACTTTCCACGGTTCATGTGTGTTTCGACATTGAGAATTTTATAGCAGGTAGTATGCGGTCACGGCTACACCCAAGGCTCCGTTTTGTTAGTTCAATATCGAGCCCTTAATATAAATTTCATTAAGGCCGTATCGACACAATATAACATAACTACCAGTACTTTGACTTAAAAAAAAACGTAACAAACAACGTGAGTACCGATTCTTTTGGGTTTCCTCATGTTAAGGGCTGGCGCGCTGACTGATATATTTTATTTTTAAAATGAAGATTTTAAAATTGAATTCTGACAACTTTAATATAATATATAAAACGGCCATTAATGCGGTCCAGCTATCTTTTCCGTCTGTTTATGTAAGGTAATTAAAAAAATTAAACTTAAGATGTTTATAAACGTAATCGCCGAGAAATGCAATAATAATATTGCATAGCATTTTTCTCAAGTTATGTTATAATTCGCATACATCTAGTCGGCAGTCGCATGCACACAAACACCGTTCCGAAATCTGCAGACCTGACGCGACGTTAGACGGCACGGGAACGCCACACCGACTGGCACAGTCGGAGTAGGGTTTGTTGGGTTTTTTTTCGTTACGGAATTTCAAAGTCAGCCATAAAAGCTATGCAATAGCTTAAAAAACCCTATACCTACAATAATGTCATAGGTTTTTTGTAGGTAACGACCCTAGCGACGACTTTTGTCATAATACGTCAAACGTAAAAATTTTAACAACACTTCTAAATCGGCATACTCTATGATTCTGTCTACTGTGGTATCGAGGTCTGATCGATAGCTCGATGACATCATTAGTGGCATCAATTAGTTGCCACTACATTTTTTCATGACACCTTCGATGTCATGAAAAAATGCTTCATTTATTATCAAGGTTATAAATGACTAGGTGTTACCCGCAAACTTCGTCGCGACGAATACTATCTTATATTCTTTCCCGGGCAAAATTACCTTCAGGCTTATTTCAACCGAATCGTGTTCAGTCGATATACATACTTACATACTAATTTTATAATGCGAAAGTTTAGAAATAAGATTATATTATTATATATTATTATATAATTATAAGACATTACCTCTTCACGCCCAAACCGCTGAACCGATCTTGTTGAAGTTTGGCATGGAGATACCTTGAGTCCCGGGAAAGGACATGGAATACTTTTTATCCCGGAAATATGTACGGTTCCCGCGCGATAGACTAATTTTGGCGCAACGGAGTTGCGGGCATCATCTAGTATTATATAAGTAAGAGTGAAAAAATAACAGGCATACACTCTCGCTTCCATAAAATGAATAATATTGACTGTAATTTCGTTAGCTTAGTATTCGTATAATTTGTTTTTGGTTTGCAGTAGATCTTGCCGATCTTGCCGCAACAAAAACTGTTATGTCCCATCCCGGGACTCAAAGTGTATACAACTAGACCAGGGGTCACCAAATGGCGGACCGCGGTCCGCATCCGGACCGCGGTCCGCATCCGGACCGCCGATCCATTGTGTGCGGACCAAGCTTTTTTGATGATGAACTTCGTGAAAAATAAATTTCAGTCTCGACCTACTCATCAGGTGAACATCTCCAGGATTTAATGTCAATAGCTTGCACCATTTTCATTCCAAACAAGCAACAAAAATTGTCATTTTTCTCATTAATATGTAAATAAATATTTTTTTACAAAATGTGCGGACCGCGAAGTTCATTTCATTTCTTAAAATGGACCCCGAGCGAAACTTATTGGTGACCCCTGAACTAGACGATCCGCACGGCTTCGCCCGCGAAAATTATATATTTCACATACAAATAAATTAGTTCACAAAATATAGCGTATGATCCTTCACGTAGTCTACTCCTCATCTGTGCCAAATAACATAGAAATTGCTCCAGTAATTCGTGAGATAAACCCTTTCAAATAATTTCCCCCGTTTTTTCCACATTTTCCTCTATTTCTTCGCTTCTATTAGTCTTAGCGAGATAAAATATGGCCTATAGCCTTCCTCGATAAATGGGCTATCTAGCACTGAAATAATTTTTGAAATCGGACCACTAGTTCCTAAGATTAGTGCGTTCAAACAAACAAACAAGAGTTTGTTTATTTGTCTGTTTGAACGCACTAATAGATATAGATATAGCTATATCCTTACCCATTTAATTACGCTTAGAGTAAAGGAGGACAGACAGATAGACACACTTTCGCATTTATAAAAATATATATATTTGTTAAGAATCCATTACTTAATATTACAAATGCGAAAGTGTGTCTGTCAGTTACATCTTCACTCCTAAATCACTGTGGTAAAATTTGATATGGAGATACTTATAGTCCCAGGAGAGGACATAGGATACTTTTTATCCCGGAAAAATGTACGGTTTCCGCGCGATAAACGAATTTTGGCGCAACAGAGTTGCGGGTGTCATCTGGTTAAAAAAGTAAAAGGGTTATAATATTATGTCCTCGAGGAATCATTATGTCCATCAAATCATTAAGCTCTATTGTACAGATATTTTGATCGGAAATTGGTCTTGAAATAATACAAAACCCTGAAAACGCCTGAAGGGCTTGAACACTTATGACATTGACATATCATTATATTGATTTGTGGAGGCCTTGTAGTGGAGCGAAGGTGACATGACTCAACGTAAACTCATTACCGGGCTAGTTGTTTTGCATGTTGGAACTGAAATATTACGGTTCGGTATTCACAGGTATTATTTTGAACTAGGGATTTTTGAGATAATGATCTGACAGCAGCAAACATTGAAAATGTATCAGATAAAATATTATAATGTTTGGAACTCGGGAAGCATCTTAAGAACCCAAAATATAATATCTATGCACGCTTCACACCACGTCAGCATTTTTTTAAAATCCTGATTTAAAGTACCTGAAGGACGTCTTGTGTTACGGGTACCAGACAACCATACTACCAACCAACCATATTTAATTCTTTTGTACTATACATATATAATTTTTTTTTAAATATTATATTATGATAGGTACACATAATATTTAATACACATCCATGACCCAGGAACTTTGAATTTTTTTTGTTCCGTCGGCGTTATTCGGAACCGCGGCCCCCGGCTTGAGCACCAACAGCCCACCAACTGAGCCACAGAGGTCGTCAAAATATATTAAGGGGGTCGCACTTGAGTATGCCAGCAGGAGAAACAGTACCGTAGGACGGCATAGACTTTCGCCACACGGTATAAGAGAGGGTTATATTACTTCGTCTACTCTTCCTCTGGATTCTGCCTAACGAATATCGATCAATCGACGCTAGTTTAATTTTTTTTATCCCCACCCAAAAAAGTGCACCACAGCACTACAAAATTATTCATATTATATATGATTAATATAATAATTAATATTGGTAATAAAGGAGGGTGGCAAAAAGGTACCAGCACCACTACCAGATGCAGCGCGCATTGAGAGCTAACCATAAAACAACTGTCACCTCGTGTTGATAATCACAAAAATATTTTTTTCATGGCTCGTAACCAGCTGTTTATCAATGACACTTCACGTGGCTTTCAGTCAGGGTCGCGGCCTTCGGCTATTTCTGTCCACGGAAGCGACTCGCTGCTTTGTTGGAATCATTAATTTCTGCTTTCTTTTACGACCTTGAGATTCGGTTAGCTTTTATCTAAGTCGGTCTAATATATTTTATGAGCTGGGAGCAGAAAAAAACTCCAGTATTTAGACACTTTCTGAAAACGAATCGGCCACAGTCATCTTTTAAAGATAAGACGCTCTTAAATAACATACATATTCAACATGCATTACGTTTTGACAGCGAAGCCTCAATTCTATCGAAACAAAAAATGAGGGATCGCAGGAGTCATGATACTTAAAAACTATGTAATTATTGTTTTTTAATTTAGCTATTGAATCGGTTGGAGTCTGACTTAAGACCGTTGGTCGTGGCACAGGATACAGTCACTTTAAATAAGGGCCAGGACACAAAACACGATACGACGTCGTGTCGTGGGAATCTACGACGCGCGTCGTAAAAAACTACGACACGACATCGTACGACATCGTACGACGTCGCGTCGTAGAAACTTACGTAGAAATTCAAAGATGAGTTTCTACGACGCGACGTCCTACGACGTCGTACGATGTCGTGTCATGGTTTTTTACGACGCGCGTCGTGGATTCCCACGACACGGCGTCGTGCGGCGTCGTGCGGCGTCGTGCGACATCGTGTTGTCTTTTTGTGTCCCGGCTCTTCCTCAGACAATTCGACTGTAAGTGTCAAAAATGTCGATATAAAGAACATAATAATTATATTCAAAAGGTTAACGAGATGAGCAATAAAAATATATAGCTTCTAATCACAAAACGCATATTTGCATATAACTATTACATTTTATTTTAGACTAAATCCAGTTTCGCACGCGGATCGAACCTAATATCTAGTTAAACTAGTAGAACTTTATCTACCTCTCGCATAATGGCGAAAAGTTTTTTATAAAAAAGCATCGTTTTTCGTCTATAAACAATCTTATTAGATGAAAAATAATACTGTGGCTGGATAAAACTTCGTAATTAGGCACTTGGCATATCATAATACCAATCTCTTATCTAAATTAGATTTATATTTCTTGTTGACTTATTTATTCTATATTTTAAACAAATTGTTTTTTTAATGCGATCAGAAAACTAGTTTTTGGAGTGTCAGATGTAATTAGCGTGACTTCCATCCGCCATCTCCCGAGGTCACCGCAGCGCCTATCAGAACAATTATTGCCTAGAACCTATACTTAAGGCCATCCCCCGAGCAAACGACTTTGACCAAACAGTTGCCGTGTCGCCGAGATCGCACCAAAACCCTATTTTTTTACTTATCTTAGTTTAAAATTGACCTAAAAAAACGTGGAATATGTACTATGTAGTTTATGATATTGTCGATCTATTGGCGTGTGTTTCAAATAACAGTAATTTGTAAATACTAAGAGATGCTGGATGTATGCTTGAATTTTAATAAATCGGTTTTACTTTGGAAGCTGATACCATTAGTATAATAAACAAAAATAGAAAATTTAAAACGTGGAATGTTGATATGCTGAAGATTATTGCTGTATTTTTATTATAACTTTGTAGTTATCAAATAATGAGTTGATAAGCCCCTAAATACGGTAAATTACGAAATCTCCGTAGGGAACGCCGCGCCCTTAAGCAAGACGTAATTTTCTGTGAGACCCCAAGATTTCAAAACTCAAGAATAAAAAACAATACCATCTGTGAAAATGGTCTGTAAAAATAGCTGTAAAGACAGTTTGCCTTTTTGACACGTCATACCTGCATAATGCATATCCAAGGTGCGACCCGTTATAGCTTAACTTACAAATCGCACCATGTAGGTATATCATTAAGTTTTCAGGCACCCTAAACCCTTCAGGGCCTTTCAAGGGAATGTTCACCTTCCATGCTTAAACATGTTTGCAGACAAACAACGGTCCCTGAAGAGCGGTCAATATTTACCCACGAATTGTGTTGCCCGAACAATATTTCAATGACTTTACTACTGGGGTCGGGCAGACGTAAATTAGTTATTATTTACCTATTACAGAGGTTTACCATTCCATAATTTTCCCCTGTAATAGCAGAGAGTATTAAAACAGACAATGCTTATTTAGATTTTCGACTCCAAGCTTAAACGAAAAAGTTTTTACACGGGACAATCCAAGCGAGGAACTTTTACATTTTACATAGCTAGCGAGGTTTCACCCTTTTACTATGTCTACATTTTTATCCGTGCATTGAATTACTCGTGAAAAATTCATCGCGCATAGAAATGGGCTGCGATAAAGGAATGAAGAATTTATGTTAATTCTGCTATCTTCTCTGCTAAAGTAAAGTATGTAGAAAAAATGTTGAAACACTCCGTTAAATCTTCACAGTAAAGCTACTGACTCTGTTCACGGAAATATTCATGAGGTAGTAAACTTTTACAGTAAAAAGGCAGCGTAGGTATCTTATACAAGGTGTAACAAAACTAAGTGATAATACTTTAGGGTGTGTATATATACCTTGTAGAGAGTTCACTGTGAAAGTAGCAGCGCTGAAAGACCAAAAAAATTTCTGTATAGTGTCTAGGAATCCTATACAAGCCTGAGTGGTTATTGGCATCTAACAGCATCACTTCACAATTGCTACTTCTGAATGAAACGATACAATAAGAGTTCGACAACATTCTTCATCTAAAAATGAAAACAGAGCATAATATATTGACTTCGCAATCAATAAACCTTCTTTGTCTACGGAATTCTAAAAAAAAAAACAACCGAGAGGAACAGGAAAAATAATTCCGAGGGAAACCGAGTGGAAACGAGGGAAACGTATGAATTCAATCCGACGCGTGGCCGAGATGAAACAAGCTGTAAATAAAAGCGGACCAATTTCAGCGCGATCGTTTGTCAAAAGCCCGACTTCCACGATGAAATATTATATTGTTTAGCGGACTTTAACTTTTGTTCGATTCGTTTAGTGCCTTTTACTTTTTGTGCACATTTTATTTATTAATAGACTCTTCATAATGCAGGCTCCATATTAATCTCTAAAGTGTTACAAAAGGGACAGTTTTATGGTAACGAAAATATATTTAGAACTAGCGACCCGCCCCGGCGTCGCACGGGTATAAAATATATAGCCACTGAATAAATGATTAAAATCGACAGCATATGATCCTTCACGTGATCTACTTCTTATATTCTGTGCCAAATAACATTAAAATTGCTCCAGTAGTTCGCAAGATAAGCCCTTTCAAATAATTTCCCCCGTTTTTTCCACATTCTCCTATTAGTCTTAGCGTGATAAAATATAGCCTATAGCCTTCCTCAATAAATGGGCTATCTAACACTGAAAGAATCATCAAAATCCGTCACGTAGTTTTAGAGATTAAAGGTAACATGTCCCTTACATGAGGGAAAAAAAGCGGCATTGTTTTATAATATTATGTATAGATAGAAGATGTGTATTATAGATGTACAAAAATTTTACCTCTACAATTTTATTATAATATGTTATATGTATAGATATAGATATATAGGTATCTATAGATAGATAATATATACACTAAAACAAATAATAACTAAAAAAAACGGTAAAGGTTCGGAAACCTACCCCAAAATTGATGGGGAGCGGGGGTGAGAGGGGAAGGGAGAGGATGATGATGATGATGATGAGGAGATGCTACATCACATTTTATTACCTCATCATGTACATTAATTAATAATACTCACTGAAAATTATTAAGTATGTAAGTATTATGATTATTATATCATTCAAGACAAAGCCTGTTATTGATAATATGTATTTATTATTATAAATTAAATAGATTAGTAAAAGTGTAACTTCATTTCTAATGAAAAAAAAATTAAAATTTTTGTCACTTTACACAATATTTTGTGCATAAAATTAAATCTCAATGAAAAAAAAAAACACCAATTCGTACAGGAATAATTAATTTTGAATTTCGAACGCCAATATTTTTTTAACCCCTCAACTGTCCATAAAAAAAAAAACAATATGGCGCATCTGTCCACGTCAACGTGGGTGGTCGCCCGCGATGACGTCATCATGATGATTATGATTAAAATGCAGTGGCGAAGCCTCCATAGAACACGATTCCTACCGGCTTACCTTGGCCAATTTTAATACATACATTTTTTATTATTAATAATTATAGCTTACCCCGCTTCCTACAATTTCATAAAAATAATTCGCCATGTATTTAAAATCACGCAAACGCACACATACCCGTTTTTACGATCGCACTCAGAACGCGTACGTAACTCGCTCAAAACATCGGGAATGCAACATTTGAAATGTATGAAATTCACGCACACATACACATTACTACTACATGCAAACGACTCGTCGATATTGTCGAGCAGCAAGCCGATTCCACATAGCCTACCTAGTCTTTATTTGTCATGTGTTAAGGTTTAGTTTCGCATGTTTCGCTTTAAAAGATTTCGTCCAATCACAACAGAGCTAATCATCGGCCGACCGGCGCGTGATGTCATTTCAATTCACTTACGCGCTCATTTGCACTCATTTTGTACTGTTATTATTGTAATATGCAAAATTTTGTTTATTAAGTTAGTGGGCTAGCTTGATTGTAATATTATATAGTTTAAAAGAATCGAAAGTAGTGAAATTTTACTTGCCAAGTGTTGTGTTGTGTTTTGTTTGTTACATCTACAAGGGTATTTCAATTGAAAAACATGTATTATTAAAATTGCATCAAAAAAGCGACTTTTATGATAATGTTTTGGCACATTTCGTAAAGAAAAACCGTAGAATTATGTTAGAATATAAATAATAATTCTTAGGTAATTTTTCAGGTTGTAGAATAGGAATATTAAATAACGACGACAGACGACAAATAACAAAATTAAACATTTAGGTACGTATTTCTGCTGATATTTCTTTGCTACTAGCTTTTGCCCGCGATTTCGTCTGCGTGAACTTCAGACAGGTAGCCTATGTTCCTTTCCATGTTTGACATGGGATGCATGCAAAATTTCATCTAAATCCAGTTTTTGCATGATTGAGTAACAAACATCTACACTGGCAAGTCAGGATTCACTTATTTTTGGTGTGTGAGTGTGAGTGACGTGTGCTTAAAACGGCTTTTTTAAAGCCACTTTTATCATACTCGACATGCACTGTTCATATAATACCAGTGATGTCATGTATGGTGAAGGTGGTGAATACTAACAACACTAACACTGCATGCAACGCACACAATGCAAGCAAAGCACCATGGAAAAGGTAAACGAACACACTTAATACAGGTATGTAATTTATTGCACGTTTTTTTTACAAGAATTGAAATTTTGCTTATTCACGAGTTAGCCGTTTTTTGGTCCGGCTTTACCTTTATTTTTTTTCACCCCACGCCACTGTTAAAATGACAATATATTTAAAAATATGTATCAAAGACATTTGTTTTTATAAATCTGTAGTTTATTAGCTACCTAATGATTATAATTTATTGTACCTTTACCCACACATAAATTGCTAATTCTAAGTCCAAAGTGTAGGGGGGGAGCGCGCGATATGGCTGACGATATCTATAAACAGATTACTTAATTTCTACCCATAATCTTTGTCTGAAACACAAGTAATGAATAGAAAACTGTTTATCACTTATTCTTCTATGATGCAAACACAAGATATTATACAATAGCACTTAATACACACTTCAAAATAGTAACAATAACATACGGGTCGTCACCATAAGCACCACTTAAACACCACTTGTAAACAATGTCTCAGCTTACACCGAATCGTACTCATGTTCCGGCGGGAACATGTTGGACATGTGTTGGTATATTCTATCCTTGTCTTACTCTCCGTATGTTTTGCAAGTTTGAGCAGGATAGACACAGTTTTTAAAAGTAATTTCTGCAAATAAAATAAGGCGGCAAAAATCGGCCAGTAGCTGGCGTTGGACAGACGCGCACATCTAGTAAAAACGCCAGGAGATGGCGCGTGGACAGTCAAGAGGATAATAAAATGATGAAAAAACATAATGTAAAGCCCTCCATTCAAGACAATCCTTCTAAATTCTACAAAAGTATAAGAAAACAATAATATCATAATAACAATAAATTGTTACAAATATATAGTTATTATTTAGATTTAGCAACTAATTGTTACGATAATATAATAGGCTTAATAAGTTGCAATTTCGATTGTAAATCTAGATAATTTACAAATAGAATGAGATCGCTTTATCGTGAATGGTGGCTTTATTTCATAAGCAAAAGAGTATTTACTCAAATGAGCTCTAATGGCTGACTTACACGTATTAAGTGGATAAGTAGTTAACTAAATTTTTACTTAATTTTAATTTATTAATTGCATGTAAACACAAATTTAGTAGCAAGTAGCATGTTCAAATTTAGTGAAGTAATTATAAAGTCATAAGTTAAAATTTAGTTGACTACTTAATCTACTTAATACGTGTAAACCAGCCATAACTTGCATGGCAAAAATAGAGTACACAGATTATGTCTATTGTGGCAAAAAGCAGTGATTGGCGTCTCTAACTCCCTGCGTCGCTGCAAGCCGCTGCTAAACGCTGTAAAGCGCTGTAAAATGTTCATGCTTTTTAACGATTTTAAAGGATAAATTTCAACAAACTATGAATTAAATCTTCCATAAAATACACCAAATAATAATGATGCGAATTTTCGAGCAGATTGGACTAAGGAATCGAGTTGTCCCATACTACCTTCATCCCCCCTTTTCACACCCTTAGGAGAGGAATTTCTAAAAATCCCTTCTTATCGCACGCCTACGTTATACGAAGAACACTCCCTCCAAATTTCAAGTATTTACAATCACTGGTTCAGGCCATGGCGTGATTCTATTTTCATGTCATTCAGGACAAAGCCTTTTATATAATGATATAGATTATACTCCTCTAATGGGATAAGGTACTTCTCCATTGGTCCTAAGAGAGTTTTAGCTTATTCTTTAGGGCTTCTTGATGTCATTTCAAAGGTATTTCGTGGTGTTTGCCTCTGTCGATCTTTACAGGAGTTGTAGTGGTGGGAATGTGTGGTGAGTTTGCCTAAAAATGATGATCATGATGCTTTTACGTAGTAGAAGAGGTCCGTTGGAATTGAAGACGTGAGTTGAAAAAACACGATAACTAACGTTTTGTAACATACGGACATTTACTCATTTTTTCCCTTATAATTGGAGCAAACCTTGCAACTTGTTTACTTTATCACCTGGATATCTACACACAAAACGCACAGTTTTTTTTTATTTCAAATCATTTTTCGGCCCTGAAGCAAAACAACAAAACTAACCGGCCAAGTGCGAGTTGGACTCGCGCACGAAGGGTTCCGTACCATTATAGAAAAAAATAGAAAAAAAATATGTTTTTCGTATGGGAGCCCCTCCCCCCTTAATTATATTATTTTAATTAAAATTTTATTAATAATTATTAAAGTATCTATTGCCATCATTTATATCGAGCAAAAAATGGAAAAAAAATCACGTTTGTTGTATGGGAGCCCCCCTAAAATATTTAATTTATTTTATTTTTATTATTTTTTGTTATAGCGGCAACAGAAATACATAATCTGTGAAAATTTCATCTCTCTAGCTATTACCGTTCTACCTGCTGACAGACAGACGGACAGACGGACAGACAGACATCGAAGTCTTAGTAATAGGGTCCCGTTTTTAACCTTTGGGTACGGAACCCTAAAAACATAGAAGCAAAACATTTATGCAACAGAACATTTATGCAAAAAACGACATTTTTTTACTATTAGTTATTGTGTTCTTCCACTCACGTCTTCAATTACGTGATTATGTGAATACGCGGCCTTGTATGAAGGTAGTTAATGGCTCCCTCACGGCCGCGCTCACACGCCACACTTACCCCCAAATTGCATACAATAAACGTACAGGTTACGATGACAGTGACCTTGGGCCTGGTCATCTGGTCTTCTCCCTTTTCCTCTACTTTTGTAGCTCAGTAGGACAGATAATTAATAGACATAATTAATAATAATAATATAATTTACATAACAAACAAATTACGCTTCTGAGAACATACTTCCACAATCATTCATCATCATCACCACTACACCACGCTGTTTGTCAAGCCGATACATTCACACCACTTTCACTTGCTAATCATCCAAAAAACATAAAAGTCACTACAGACCATGAAAAAATAGATGCATGGACTCACAAATCTCTACATGGACGCCATCGCACAGACTTAATCAACCAATATGTAGATAAAGCAGCATCAAATGTATGGTTACGACGCGGTGAGCTATTTCCTGAAACGGAAGGCTTTATGATGGCAATCCAAGACCAAGTTATTGACACCAAAAACTATAGGAAACATATAATTCGTTCATCAGACACAAATAGTGATCATTGCCGACATTGCCACAAATACCCCGAAACAATTCAACACATAACAGGCGCTCGTTCATCCATCACACAAACAGACTACAAACACAAGCACGACCAAGTAGCAGCAATAATACACCAGACACTCGCACTCAAACATAACCTTATTACAGACAGCTCTCCATACTACAAGTACACACCACAAATTATATTAGAATCACCTCACTGCAAACTTTATTGGGACCGGACAATATTGACTGACAAGACCGTACATCACAACAGACCGGACATAACCCTTCATGACAAAATAAATAGAATAGTTTACCTTATAGACGTTGCAATGCCTAACTCACACAACCTCACAACTACACACACAAACAAAGTAACCAAATACACTGATCCCACTATAGAACTGAAATCGCAATGGAAAGTGAATACCGTAAAAACTGTACCTATCATCATCTCAACTACTGGCGTCATCCCGAAGACACTTCACAATAGCCTGAAAGTCCTTGATATGCATCAACTTTCTTACATCACCATGCAAAAGGCTGTAATTCTAAACACATGCAGAATTGTTAGAAAGTTTTTGTCCATTAATTAGCATCATAACTTACCTGAAGTTGTTTGGCCACAAGCCCGCAACTTTAGAAGTAGGAGAATAGAAAAATCTAAAAAATAATAATAACAATAATAATATTTATTTTCTCACCACAAAATTACACATTATTAAAGATTCTACATAAAACACAGGTTTTGTGGGAGACTGGTGCCTAAACTAGGCATTGCCTGTATTTCAGGACACCAGAGACTCCGGACCATCTTGCAATACAGTAGAACACTAATGTTTGCGACATTTATATTATTTTATAGTGAAGTCCAGATTTCATGTTAGTATTTTGAGTGTTTGTGAGGGTGTTAGTTGGTGCGTGTGTGCGATTAGTGAAAGTTAAGACAAAGGACCGATTTTTTTAAATCTTTGTTATTATGAATAAGTCAGAAAAGAATAAGTTAAACAGCCTAAAGTGTTCTAACCACTAACCAAACCAAACCAAACTTAGGCTGCTAATCGTTTTAGGAATCCACTTAAAATATTTACCCTTCCATTTGTCTTTGTAGTTGGATAAGCATGAATCATTGTATCCGCAGCCGTTATTTCTGCACTGCTCGTAGCGCAGTCTGCTACGACCGTAGAGCCCTCTACGAATATTTTCGTTTGAAGTCACCGAAATTACCATTCGTAGCCTTCGTCTACCCTTCAGAAATTATTATTGAAATAAAAAATTTACACCGTAACATATAACAAAACGTTTATAAAATTATTATTTTAAAGTAGGTCCCGAATATACCGGAGTGATTTTGATGAATGAATTGCTGTACTTTTTATAGTAGAAATTTGGATTTCGAGCGAGATCTGCGCTTAAAAAGTCCTGGTAAACATTTAATACCCACAATATTTTACAGAGTAATTTATAAACAAGCATCAAAATTATACGAACAACGTCGTTTTGCTGGAATCGTACATAATTACGTTTGTTACTTTGTCTCAAACAGGATCCAGTTAAATTCCGGATGTAATATCCCACCTGTGACGAGCAACAGAGCTCACTAGAGCGTAAATTGTAGTAATGTATTTTCATTACTACAACTTACGCTCTAGCGAGCTCTGTTGCTAATCGTCATGTCGGTATTTACCGACATGACGATTAGCAACATTTGGGAGATTTGCTTTATCCAAATTAAATATCTACGACCCTAAGTCTCACTTAAAAACAAAGGAGATGTTAAATGTTGATGTTGGAACAAACATGTGCGTACTGTTGTGTAAAATGTCCGTCTGTAACGAGTTTAATTTAGAGAATTTATGCGGTGCCCTGGGTGGTTGAATATTTTAACC
Organism: Lysandra bellargus; assembly: GCA_905333045.1. Taxonomy (NCBI): domain Eukaryota; kingdom Metazoa; phylum Arthropoda; class Insecta; order Lepidoptera; family Lycaenidae; genus Lysandra; species Lysandra bellargus. The sequence continues at coordinate 8,030,234 of HG995328.1, forward strand.
CCCAACGAAAATTGACGGGTGTTATAAATTTGACGTGTCTGTCATGTCGGTGCGTCTGTCGGTGACATGTTAGGAAACGGGTGCAGCATCTAACCGATTATAATCAGTGCGTTTAGCATGCGCGTACAACGAGATATCTCACTCTAGTGTAGTTCTATTGTCGATATCGACATAATAATATGTAATGTCGAAATCAGTTTTTGAAATTATGTCGATAGATTTCGGCGACAGATCTACACGAGAAAAAATAAAAAAATAAATAAAAATAAAATACGTTTATTTCAGGCTTTTTAATCCATATTAAGCTAGTAAACAATAAACCTAAAAAACTATGTTAGTAATAGTTACAAAATGTGTATGTCATGTTAGGGCCAATAGAGATTAAGAGACAAACCATCAAACATCGAGAAAACATGTAGACAAAACTTTCTCGTCATGCGCATGCTAGGCGCACAGCGCTTTTATTGTTTTAAAGCTATCATTGTCGAGAGAGAACACTCTAGCAAGCTTGCTCACTGAAAAAAAAAGTTTTTTCTGTATTTCTATTTTACCTTGTGATATGCTGCTGTACCCATCAGGCGTCATCAAGGGAGTGTCACCGCCGCTGAACATTGTGATTCACTTTCACTCACATGTCACTCAACATTCAAGAATATAGTTTCACGACGGTTGCCAATTACTCATGAATATTTCACCAATGAGTCTGTATTTGTTTAAAAAAATGTTCCTCTGGTAATCCAAAGTTTCACTTGTCAAGTTTCATTTAAAAGTTTCTTTACATTTGAAACTAGATGACGCCCGCAACGTCGTTGCGCCAAAATTCGTTTATCGCGCGGGAACCGTACATTTTTTCGGGATAAAAAGTATCCTATGTCCTTTCCCGGGACTCAAAGTATCTCCATGCCAAATTTCAGCGAAATCGGTTCAGCGGTTTGAGCGTGAAGAGGTAACAGACAGACAGACAGACAGACAGACAAACTTTCGCATTTATAATATTAGTATGGATGTTTTTTTATACTTATAGATACTGTAAATGATAGACAGGCGCTATAATATGCTATATTTTTTGTTACGAAATAAAGGTTTAGAGTGACTTAATAAAGGCTACATTTTGGTTCATTTTACTAAAATATAACGTAGAAATTATGACGCTACATTACACCGAGAAATATTATTTCAAACCCTTCTCGGAGATTACCGAATGTGGTTGCGTAACTTATTCATCAAAGGATAAGCCCAAAATAAGTAATTCGGACGCACCCGACTGTGGGAACGTTTATTTGCCAAAATCCGCCTGTAACATATTATGAAATCAGAATATGTAATATTCAAGACAATTTCTTTATCGAATCCCAAGCGATACTATTTCGAAATGCAAAATTGGGTTTCTTAGAACTTATAAGAAAATATATTCGGTAGTAAAATATTTATTTATGTTTATCGACTGCATTTAAAGATATATTTTAATGCTTTGACAAGTTACAGATTTTCTTTTATAAGACTCAAATGTTTAGTATCATTTTATCATTTAAGTATAATTTACACAGAGCCAGTACTGGCTGGCCAATAAGACTGGCAGCCAGTATGGGCTTGGTATATGCCGCGTGTGAAAAGTTTTTCAAGCTAGGCCAAACTGTTCACACGCGGCATATGCCAAGCCAATACTGGCTGCCAGTCTTATTGGCAGCCAGTACTGGCTCTGTGTAAATTATACTTTATAATTTTGAAGTTGTTTGGTTCTTAAAGTACCTACTTAACTACATTTTAAACATTATTTTATTTATTTACTGCATATTGCTAAGGTTAACTTTTTTATATTCTAATGTTATCTCTACAATCTAGAAATTGACTTTGAAATTGATTTTTAAACGGCCACGCTGTAAACGGTTCATAATTTAGGTAATATTTTAGCGCTATGCTAATTTTAATCTGTATTTTAAAATTAGAATCACAAAAACACGCACTTTCAAAAATGGAACATTATTTAAAACACTATGGAATGTTCGCGAAACCGGCACGCACGTCGGGGCTGCTCTGGTGGTACGCCACCACTGCCCCACGATCCAACCCCATGGGTTCCCCACCGCTAAACAACATAAAAAGTATGGAAACGGCTTTGGCGCACGCCAACGTTTCAGGCTGTATCATCAAATTGCTATGGCCTTTGTCTTGGAAAAACTTGAGTCATTTTTTTTAAAGACTTGTCGTCTACGAGCTTTTTGCCCATATCCTTTCTTGTTGTATTTGTAAAATTATTATTTGTGCCTAAAAATGTAATTTTAGCTCGCACATCTTAGGACTTTTTTTAAAAAATAAACTTGGCTTATTAACTTATTATTAAGATTACATACAAATCATGACTTTCGTACCGCCGCCGTACCTAACTGAAATAAAATGTTGCGAGAGAAGTAATTAACCCGTTGAACGTTGACAAAGAAAAATTAAGTTCATCTTTTGTAACGGTCTGAAGCCGAGTGGAAAAGTTCGTCATTTTTAAGCGGGAAAATGTTTTAATTACTCGCGGTGTTGATTATGTTTGGGCCACAATATTTAAAGGTTACATTTTAGAAACCACTAACCATTAAGTTTTCAAAAAGCTCGTTTTTTGCATTCAATATAAAAAATTAAAACGTGCCATATTATTGGAAATCTCAACCGTGAATAAAAATAAAAGTAGAATATTATGATTCAAAAAGATAAAATTATTATTACTTGACACATCCTGGTGAACAGAGGCTTTCGTTCTGACCCTATTGGTTACGGAACCCTAAAAATACACAACTATAAAGTAAGAGTAAACATGCATTACTGCAGTAACAATGAATTGAGACAAACAAAGGTGTGCGGTTATTGCTAATGGTCTGACACGCCTTAACAAGGGTAGTTTTAACTTTTAATAATGGGTAACCCATAATGACGTAAACCTTAAGGCCGTAAGTAGGTACCTGCCAAAGTTTTAATTATTAGGAATCAGTGCGTCTTTAGTGAACTCCTTTATAAATAGGTAGACTATAGTTTGTGCGTTTTAAGATGATATGGGTGACAGTTCTCGTATTCCTTGCTACGAATTTTTTTTACAAGAAAACAAACAAAATTTTAATGTAATAAATTATATTCCATCTACAAAAATAAATGTTTTCTATAATTGCAAATGAATAAAAATGAAAAGTTGCTAAATACTAACTTATTAATTTATTATTATATAATAAATTGTGAAATAGGAGTACAAAATTATTGTTACGAAAACATTTGAAAAATGTCAGATGCATGAAACGGAACTTATGTCAATAGAGATTGCCACTGTTGAATCGAAATCAAATCGATAAAAAGGGCGGCCATCTTAAATCGCCGGCGCCACTCTGAAACATCAGTACGAAATCGATAATTTCGATTGCAATTCCTTTACGAAGTGATTCGATATTTTTAAATTATCGAATAATTTTTTTAGGTAACTTCCCAACTATTGTCAATTATTATGTGTCACGCATATCATCTTAAAATGCAGATACCTATACATTGGACACAAGTGCAATGATTTAAATACCTACAATCAATGATATTCTACTAAATTTTTATATAATATCATTACAATATTGTTTAATTTTATATTTCCAGTGAGGCTGCATCGCCTATGAACTTAAACCATTCAGCATTGTTCTATATATTATATTAGGTCGGATGGGCAAAAAAATGTGACAAACAACCACGTATCATTTCAAATTTGACATAAAAAGATAGCCTTATTTAAAGTACTGTGGAGCGAGAGAGAGCAGTATACTTAAAGCCCGGGTTAGTTGACTCTGGGATAAATTCTTCAGGTGCAACATACAGTATGAGTTAAAAATTAAAAACGTTAAACACTACTTAGTAAGCCCCGGGTTATTTATTTAACTCAAAGTTTTAGTACAAGTGGGCCTAATAAATGAAGTAAAACCTTTAAGAATTGTATGAATCGCACGAAGATATTTATCAACATATCGGAAACATTGATTCATAAAGATAATATTATGTTTGACAAACCTATTTTATGGTTGTGTTATGTAAAATCAATGTTAGTGGTTATCCGTTGGCCGGCTGTTATTATCGTTGAAATTACAACTTTAATGCAATAAACATAAGATATCGTTCAAATTGGTAGCGAAGGTAATTTTGGACTCCTAGACCAGGACAACCTTAAAAAGAGCGAAGAATAGAAGTTTTAATCTTATTTTGCCTGTGATGTTTTGTACCTAAGACCATTAAGTGAATCAAAGTTTTGCATAATCTGTAAAATTTGGTCAAGACTACAATAACATTTCTATGGCACGATAAAAAACTATTACCTGAAAAAGGAGTACCTCAAGGATCATAATTAACAATAATTTCTCTCGAACAATACATCCGAGTCACTACAAATCTTAACACTGTTTACTCAAAGTATATTACACCGAGATACTATTGTACAAATACGTATTGAGATAAACGACAAGAACATCATTATTACCGACACAGTACTGTTCAGTGTTAGTGTACAATGAATAATGGAAAATCTAAAAGAGTTTTGGAGGCGCCCGACGGCGGTTGGGGCTACATGATTGTAATGGCTGTTGTTATACATTTGGTAAGATATCCTGGACATTTGAATTTACAGATGCCCTTTTTTATTTAGGGGGCAAACGAGCAAACGGGTCACCTGATGGAAAGCAATCACCGCCCATGAACACTCGCAACATCAAGAGAGTAATTAATTGCAGGTGCGTTGCCGGCACTGGTGTTGCAGTAATGTATTAAATGTTGAACAATTTCAAAAACTTTATTTATGTACTTTTCTTTTTTATTTTTATAAAATATAGAGCTATCTCAAGTTTTACTACCTGATGGATTAATGTGATATTATTTAGATGTTCCAGTTTGTAGATTGTAAGAAGTAAGGTTCACTTACGCCAGTTTAAGCGCTTATTCCATTTGACTAAATTTAGACGCCTAAATGATTTAGTACTTAACTAAATTTAATCAAGTGGAATAACATTTAGACAGCTAGGATACTAATTAGTGTACTAAATCGGAAAAAGTATGGCTCCTAACTGACTAAATCAGTGTTGCCAGATGGTTTCAACCTTTTGTCTGTAGTGGGAACTGCTAAATGTGTATTAAAGTCAATTTATATTATGTTATAAGATCTGGAATCCATTCGTAGGTAATTTCTAAATTCTGCTGGTTCCAAGTAGTTCAGAAAGTTCATAATTCATAATTTTTCGTGGAGCAAAAATTCTTTCAACCATCTTTTTCGCCTTTTATTTATTTTGATTTTCATTGAGCCAACAGCTAAGCCTATGAGAAGACCAATTTTTTGTTGCTTTGACAGAACTGGAGCCATTAAGAAGACGTCTAGCCAAAATCGCCGCGTCGTCACAAATAAGAAGCTTCTAATTAGTCTTCTTTTTAGGATTCTAATTAGAACTTCTAAATTTAGTGAAATGGAATAAGCGCTTTACCTTTGATAAAACGTTATCATTTATTAACCGACTTCCAAAAACGAGGAGGTTATATGTTCGGCTGTGGATATTTTTTTTTTTTATTTTTTTATTTTTGTATGTTCAACGATTACTCCGCCGTTTGTGAACCGATTTTCGAAATTTTTGTTTTGTTGTATTAGGTTTCACTCCAATTTGGTACCATCTTCACAAAAGTGGTGACCTGATGATGGGATCCAGGAGTAATCGAGGGAACTCCTCGAAATTTATATGGAAACATATGGTGATTTTGGTTTTATGTGAAGTGTACTAAGAATATGCTACCAAAAAGTCAAATATTGGGTCAAGGTATACCATGGTTTCGAAGATGCTGAGAGAACTCCTGACTCTTTATAGATACACGTTTGGGAGTTTCGGCGTTGTTTTAAGAACAGAAAGCATATGCTACCATGCAATTCAAATTCATCATCATCATCATCGTCATCATCATCATTACCAGGTCGTGTTAAGGTCACCAATGTCTCATGGCACAAAATAGATAATAGTACAAGGCATAGGTAAGGATACAATAATAATAATTATGTACATAACAACACCAATTATTATAGGCTGTTTAATATACACGGCGGTCGGCGCCGCAGAGGCAACGGCGTCGCCGCGCGCCGCCGCGTACGTAAACATCGTATTCAAGTTCTAACTGGAATGTCAGGGCATGCGGCATGCCGCCAGAGTAGACAGAATGATAGAGTATGCCGACTTAGAACTGATGTAATTTTTTTAAGTTTGACGTATTATGACAAAAGTCGTCGCTAGGGTCGTAACCTACAAATTTAGTTGTTTATATTTTGGCACATGCAAAGAAAACTGTCAGAATTCAATTTCAAAATCTTATTTTTAAAATTAAATTATACCAGCCAGCGCGCCAGCCTTTAACTTATCCTGGCGAAACCCGAAAGAAACGACAGATATTAATACTCGTCAGTCTCTTAGCAGTCGAAGTACTGGTAGTTATGTCTATTGTGATGCCGCGCTGCGAGCATTTTGCAGCACGTGTTCACTTAGATCTTTTTAAATGTATTGTTTAAATTTATCTATCTACCTGATATTTGGGCCTTGGGGTATGCCGTATGACTCATATCAGTCTTAATAAATTGTAATAAGATACGTAGAATATACGCAGTACCACCGACGACCACTTATAAATTCGCGGACTATGACGGAGGTCAACTTAAGGTGAACGCAGATTTGGCCGCACCGCACGCACCGCAGTCGCCGCATTCGGAATTCTTTATATGAAGTTATAGGCAAGCTCGCATACCTACCTACCCGCGCCGCAGTCTTCGCAACTTCATAATAATATGAAGAATTGCGAATGCGGCGACTGCGGTGCGTGCGGTGCGGCCAAATCTGCGTTCACCTTTAATAACAATTATACGAGATCAATTGCCACTCAATATTATGATTTATGTTGTCAATTCAATGCTCACTGCTCACACCAAGCTCACTGTTGAGTTGTCAGACGTCAGTTGCTTACAAACTTTCAACAACACAACGAAAATCTGTTACAAGTTACAACTACCTATATAAAACTTCTACGTACAAGCGATAGCGCGACACAGGAGCACCTCAGTGACATCTAGTGAAGACAATATGAAACTATTTTTTATAAAATTTGAATTGGCACTAACAGTTTACCTACTAGGTAACTAAAAAGAGTGAAATTATTATTTTTAACAAAAAATTAAAACCGACTTCCAAGGTAAAAACAATATTAATAGCATCCTTATAATATGAACTAAAAAGTATTAAATAATTTTTCCTATCTAATATGTAGTGCCTTTTTCCGAATTCGGCTAAACTTCAACTATTTCTGTACTCAATCTTCATAATTTTGAAGTCGGTGCCAGTTCCAAAAGTTTCAAATTTTCTGTCAAAGAAGTAAAGATTCAGCTATATCTGGTACCGACTTCAAAATGATGAAGATTGAGTACAGAAATAGTTGAAGTTTAGCCGAATTCGGGAAAAGGCACTACATATTAGATAGGAAAAATTATTTAATACTTTTTAGTTCATATTATAAGGATGCTATTAATATTGTTTTTACCTTGGAAGTCGGTTTTATTTTGCAAATTTCTCTCGTTCTTTGTATTTTGAAAGAGAAGGCATGTGTTTGTTTTGACTAAGGCCGTGTTTCGCAAGCAAACTCGCGGAAGTCTTGCGTGAGTTTCTTGCAATATTGTTTACATTTCATACTAATTCCTGCAATTTATTGCTGCAACAAATGTCGTGCAAGAAGCTCGCGGATAAATGCTATACCAAACTAGACCGTATATCTGCGGTGACCCGCAGCGAGATCTGTCGCGAGTCCTCGTAGATAAGTTTAGACATGCTGTCGCAACTACTCGCAGGAGGCGCTTGACAAATTGTCGCGACAGACAGACTGTTAGACACTTCTCGCGACAGTTGTCTTGCAGGTGGAAACACGGCCTAACAATAAGATTAATAATAATTATTAGTATCCCTGTTGGATACCACAAGTGAGCGTCATACATAATATGTTTCAGGTAATATTTGAAACCTTCAACAAGCACCATGGTATATTATACAAAGATCTGTATGTACAAGTCAATATGGACGCTTCAGCCATCGCTTCATTAGACAAACTTACTCCAGTTATCTTTGCTATATCTGGTAAGTGGTATAAGTTTATATGACAGGTAACATCAGCGGTTTTTATAACGTATAGAGGGTCATATTCTTTTATTAAGATTGGAAGTTGATTATACCATCAGAGAAGTTGATTCCTAGTCAGATAGGTAGTTTGTTCGCATTACGTCAAACTCAGTCACAATTATCATTGAATTGACACGATCTGACCAAATGACATTGGTCTGTCAACTGCCTAGGAATCAAATTCTCTGATAGTACCTATGCAGCTTTGCCAATCGTGGTCCACGTGGAGGATCTTTAAATACAACGATACTCTATAAATGGTTGATATCTTTCATAATTTTGCAATAGATTAAAATGCGATTTCCACTTATAGTTCTTAGTTAACTTTATAAGCGCTATATTTGAAAGTCACAATGTATTATTTTACACCCAGGTTTCACGACAAGCTCCCTTCTAAAACTGATGTCAATCAGAAAGTTGGCGCTGCTGGCCGCCTCAGTACTGAGTTGTGGGCAATTGTCTGCCAAGTTTGTTGAAAACACAGCACTTTTGTTTATTACTCAAGGAGTGATACAGGTAAATACATGATGTAAAAAACTAATTGTTAAGTGTTATATTATACTGCAGTGTTTCCCTTGTACCAAGTTCACTACGAAAGTAGCAGAATTACAATGGCATATTACAAGTTTCTTGCTTCGTATAATAGCTATTACCTTCAGCGATAGTGATCGGAAAAATCTGCTCTATAAAAAAATAAATTAACACCAACAATATCAATACTCTTACTTTAAAGTTTAATAATTGTTATTGTCATACAATTTCAGGGCTTTACAACTGGAATACTATTCAACATTTGCTTCACTATGATCATCCAATACTTTGATAAGAGGAGATTATTAGCAGTCAGTATCGTGTATTCTATAACAACTGGTAAGTAAGAATTTAGGCTATATTATAAATAATAAACAGTAGATTGAGCGATGTAGTTAGATATCGTGGAGTCTGATCTGTATGATATTCAAGTAAAAGAATGGCAAGAAACTGCACGAGACCACGACAAGTGACGCCAACTCGTTTCGGCCAAGATCCATTTTGGGTCACTGAACAACCGTAAAGGTTGATTTACACGGGAGACTAACGGGTCGATTTTAGTCGCCCGGCAAGTCACCAGTCGAATCACCTGTCCAAGCCGAATCGCCACCCCATTCACACATTCTACAAAAATCGCCTGTGACTAGTGCCGACACTATCAATTTGCAGCAAGCGATCGCTTGCGAGTTGCGACTGAGCGTTTGCACGGTCGATTTTAGTCACCAGCCGCATGCGGCCATTGGCCGCACGACTTTGGGGCTTGCGGCTTTAGCCGCATGCGGCGTAATCGAATTATTGTCATTTAGACGGGTCGATTTTCGCCGTGCGGCGTCGTACGATATTAGTCACCCCTGTAAATCGACCATAAGTAAGATTCAGAGATGTGAAATTCAGTAAATACAGAGACGAGTTTTACTCGCACACTATATTAATATTGCTGATAAATAATATCACACTGTATAATACGAGCTTTGCTGTGTCTGTCCGTTATCTCCCTATTCCAATGCGTCAGACAAAGATGACCTATTCCTACTAATATTCGTCTCTCGCTCTAATAGTCTTAGATTATCTAAATAATATTTTACTTACAGCCATAACTACACTAGTGTCTCCAAGAGTTATAAGATGGTCTCTGGACAGGTTTGGAGGACACGGCGCCATACTTTTTATATCTGGTGTTACTATGAACACCATTCTTGGAGCTTGTCTGATGCAACCCGTATCAAAGCACACTAAAAAGATTCAATTACCTGAAACAAAAGAAATAGGTTGGTTATAAAGCTGTTATCACTAGTACCATAAAATAAAGTTTAGGGTCAATGTACCATCGAAGAAATTGACTCAAAGGCAGTAGACCTACTTCATTTGGTCGAATTATGTCAAATCAATGTCGACTGGGTTTGACATAAATTGACATAATGCGTCCAATTTAAGTAGGTCCATAGAGAAGTATAATACACGGGGCAAGTAGGTCCATCTGCCTATAAATCAACTTCTCTGATAGTGCAAAGAAAGGGGACGAGACGACGTATTACAGTATAACAGTGCGTCCACATTTGTATCATTTGCGCGATCAGATCACCGTCGCGATCATCGCGCCGTATCAAGTATGCGTATCATAGTGTGAACGAATATTAGTATTAGATCATTCTGCCGATCATGCGTGTATTTGATACGACACGTATCAGATACGCGGTTAATAGCGATCGGGGCGTATCATGATACGCGTATAATTTTGACACGCGTCGATGATACGCGACGGAGATCTGATCGCGCAAATGATACAAATGTGGACGCACCCTTACGCGTCGAAGCTTTCAATTGGTGTCACGTTATTTGTAAAAATATTGCAGTTTTGTATTGTTTTTGGGTATCGCTAAGTTTCTTCTCGTTTCCGTAAGAACTTACCTTATGTTAAATTTATATGGTAATTTTGTATGTTTTTCAGAATTAAAAGTATTATTAAATGATAAGGAAGTACAAATGAACCAAAAAGGGGAACTAAGCAGAAAATTCAAATCAAATAAAGACTGGAGGAAAAAACTGATTGACAAGTAGGTAAAGTTTCATTAATTATGTAATGATACATTACATTTACAATCATTTAATCCATACTAATATAAAAATGTAAATTCTGTCTGTTGTTTATTTTCTGCCGCATTTGAATATGCAGAAACCTTGAGTCCCAAGAAGGGACATCATTCTTAATATTTTGTTTATTCCGGATAAATAAATGTACGCTTTCCAAAAAAAAGTTGCGGGCAGTATCTAGTAGTTTACATTTATTGCCAAAGTCGAAGACTATCCATACTAATATTATAAATGCGAAAGTGTGTCTGTCTGTCTGTCTGTTACCTCTTCACGCTCAAACCACTGAACCGATTTTGCTGAAATTTGGCATGAAGTTACTTTGAGTCCCGGGAAAGGACATAGGATACTTTTTGTCCCGGAAAAATTTACGGTTCCCGAGCGATAATTGAGTTTCGGTGCAACGGAGTCGCGCGCGTCATCTAGTATAATATAATCGTCATAACTTATTAATACAGAGGTATTTAGGTTATAATATAGCACCGTAAGGTACTAATTATGTGTTCTGTGATATAGCAAAGTATTTCCTCTTGACCTTTATTTAACCCGCTTTGGGCGAAATATGAAAAAAAATTTTTGCAACATGCGAAAGCACGTTGATATTTTTTCCTGCAAAACAAACTGTGCTCGCGAATATAGTCGCAGCCAACTCATATCATAAATAGAGACATCTTCAACAATCATAAGTAGCATAGCGTTTTACCATGCATAAAAATAATCTTTTTTTAGTTTTTTTTAATGAAATAAGGGGGCAAACTATGTAGCAAACGGTTCACCTGATGGAAAGCAACTTCCGTCGCTTATGGACACTCGCAACATCAGAAGAGCTGCTGGTGCGTTGCCGGCCTTTTAAGAGGGAATAGGGTAATAAGGTAGAGAAGGGTAGGGAAGTGGATAGGGTAGGGGATTGGGCCTCCGGTAAACTCACTCACTCGGCGAAACACAGCGCAAGCGCTGTTTCACGCCGGTTTTCTGTGAGCCCGTGGCATTTCTCCGGTCGAGCCGGCCCATTCGTGCCGAAGCACGGCTCTCCCACGTAAAAATTCTTCTCTTCCCCTAATAATTAAAATTTTACAGATTTCTAGGTGACTATACGGACATAATGATCAGAAAGAAGTTTCTACTGTCAATAGCACCCCTGGGGCTGGCGCTGGCGGGGTTCGCTGACGCCACATTCATCACCATGCTCCCGCGGGCGTTGAGGGATATGGGCTGGAACGCGGTATTATAATTATACTGAAATTTCAACTTAATGAGACGTTTATCACAAAATTACTTGATTTTACAAGGAGTGTGTAGGCTTGTTCGTTTTCGTGCGGCCATCAAACAACAAACAAAATCGCCTTTTCCGAGAAAGGACAATGAGGGTTATTGAAATTCTATTTGCCACTAGATGCCGCGATGTAGCCGTCAGGTCTATCGTGTTAAACTGCTGTCATATGTCACGATATAGCTGTTATGTGTCACGATAATATGGCTATTTGACACGATAGACCTGACGGCAACATAGCGGCACCTGGTGGCAAATAGAATTTCAACAACCCTCATTGGACAGATTTTAGGACTAGAAAAATAAGTGTATCTCGGGTGATAACTGATAAACGAATATTGGAAAGACGAAATTGCGGGCAACATCTAGTTTCAAGTATATTTGCGTAACTATCAGTGACGTGGCATTCCTATAGCAAAATTTCTACATCGGCGTACACAATGCAAATTAAGGCGACGACGCCTTGATAATTTGGCTGTAGCGATATCGATTTTTCTCAGTAATGACTAAAGCTATAAGAAACTAAAGTTCATTGTCAGTATTCATCATGTCTTTGTCTTTGAATTACCCATAGCTACGTCACGTCAATCAATCAATCAAAAAGACCTCTGTAAAAAAGGGATTCCTATTTTGCCAACAGCCCCCCCCCCCCCCCTTGTTGGCAATGATTTAAGCCTCCAAAATTTAGGTATACATAGATTGGTTCAAGCCTACACTTTAATTTGCCCATAGCACATTTCTGTTCTGAGGCCCATAGCTTATATTATGAAATGTATTAATTGTAGTTTTTTAAATTACGCTACATAAACCATTTTGTCGCTTACTCCCTTTCCATTTTTTGCATTGCCTTTTCATTGCTTGTTTTCTATAAGAGGCCGGGCTGGCCTCTCATAGAAAACAATCAACCTAAAACATATCCAACTCGGTTTTTTACTTTAACGCGGTATCACCTTAATAAGATAGTGCCTGATTTCCTTTGTAGAAGGCTCGTTGCTACAGGTTTATAATATTATAAGGTTTATGCAATAATATATAATAATGTTTGTAATATTTTCAGGCTCAAACAGCATGGGCAGTGTCTCTGCAAGAATATGGCGACTTTTTAACTAAATTAATATTCGTGGTGACTATCCATTGGATAAACAAGTTTAGCAGACCAGAGCTGTATGTAGCGGGATTGGTTATTGCTTTGTTTGCACGAATTGGTAAGTCTGGTACTAAGGTCTTTATAGTTCAAGCCCGTTACTAAAAATGTACACTGAACTGCTTACAATGTTTCTTCCTTATCCAATAAAAACGAGGGCAAATTATTGAGTGACCTATCCAGCGTCTTTATCTTCCCGATCTTTCTTTGTATCAAATTATTAGGTACTTTCATATTTTTATATGTAATCTTATACATTTTAATTAGGTGCAAGCCGCTATAGACAAATATTATCCGTTACATATTTTATATCTTAAATTTTATAGAGATCTAACAAAATTAAATTTAAGTTTTTAAATATTCCACATTGAGATACATCCGACAAAATATGAGTCCTATTTCACATTCACACCTTATTGACTCACCATATTTTTAGAAATAATCTAATTTCAGGAATGCTATGGTCGGAGAATCCTACGATGATGCTGATTTTTCTAGCAATGATGGGTATACCGAGATGCAGTATTGTGTTACTAGCACCACTGGTGGTCGCCGAGGCGGTGGGAGTAGAGAAATTCAGTGCAGCATTTGGAATAGTAATGATGATGTCAGGGATAATGAATTTGGTTCTCACTCCAGTGATAGGTTAGTGTTTTCGATTTTTGAATTGAAAACTTTTTAGCAACGTTATGGAGTTGTTTGGGAGAGGGTCGAAAATTTTGTCGCATCAAGACACGAAACCTGATTGCAACTCTGTAAGACAGGGGGAGAATAGGCGGCCGCTGTAGGATGAATGGATGATGGTCGATGGATGAGGATGTGTATGCCTTGGACAGGCCATTGTGTTTTTTAATGGATTATGTTCAGCATATCATGTATATTGTTAACATACAGCTTGGCAAAAAAGAGTCTGATGCGGTGACAGCTGAAACTAAGGGTTTTTATTTATGACAACACTACATTACTTGTCGACTCTAGTACAAATTGTGTCAAAAGCGAAGCGTAGGGTTGCCTTTAAAGAAAAGCGCCCTCATTTAATTTATACTCTTTTTTGCCAAGCTGTAATTATCTGAAATGTTAATTTCTGTGATTCGAATAAGCTCCGAAAATATTGGGCACAGATATTGATATTAAGATCATGCACATAGAACTACACTATACAGATTTTTATTAGGAGCTAGCTATGTACTAAAATAAGTAACCTTAAATGCTCGTTTCGAAATGTATAATAATAATAGCTCCCACACCGGTTTCGGTGACGGTGGCCGGTTTCATTGAAACCAGGCCAGCTACGTAGGAGTAATTTTATAATGCCCAAGTATGTGCGCAACACACAAGAGCACTCTCTATTCCTTTACTCTCATAACCCAGTGGGACGGCAGACCGACATGACCGGCGAGATATTAGGCGTAGGACCGACTTTTTACAAGCCCATTCGACGCATGGATCATCTTACTTGTCAGACAATCAGGTGATCAGCCTGCATTGTCCTGACCAAACTTGAAAATATCATGTTTCCAACGCGGGAATCGAACCCACGACCTCCGAGTCAAGAGCCGCGCTTTATACCACTAGACCACGGAGGCGTTCAAAATGTATCGTACTTTTCTAACAATCACGCATATGAAGTCTTTTAAAGTTAGGCAATTCTGAGCGTATTAAACTTTGTTTCAGATTCAGTGTTGAGTTTGACGGGGAACTATCCCACAGTTTTCTACATTTTGGCTTCGTTCTACGGAGTCATTGTCATGTTCTGGTCCATAGAACTACTTTATAAGAAGAATAAACACAAATGGGTTATAAAGAGAGATTTATCGTCGAATTAAAGTTAATGTTATAAATTATATTAATGTAAATTATATGTATTTTTTTCTTTGTATAAATTATTAATCTTTATAATTCGTAACACTTAGACTAGACTACCTATACATAAACCAAGGCCGTTAGTCAAGTTGTATGAGATTTAAAAACAAAGTTAGAAATAAAAAAAATATACCTAATATTATAATAATGCATCGCGATCGTTATGTCACTAAGCAATAATTTAAAGTGGAAACTTCTTTAGAGCACTTTTGAGGGATGGGTAAAAACTGTGAAACTCGCGACAGATTTTCGTGTTGATCGAAAAACCATAGAAAAAGCGTAAGACGGTTGGAGAGTAGTGTTTTGTGTCGAACTCGAGCTCGAACGAAATGTAGTCGGGGAAATGATTTGTTTAGCAGAAATGTACAGTCGGGGAAAATTGTGCTAAGCAGAAATGTACAGTCGGGGAAATGAGTTGTTTAGCAAAAATGTACAGTCGGGGAAAATTGTGCTAAGCAGAAATGTACAGTCGGGGAAATGAGTTGTTTAGTAGAAATGTACAGTCGGGGAAATGAGTTGTTTAGCAGAAATGTACAGTCGTGGAAAATTGTGCTAAGCAGAAATGTACAGTCGGGGAAAATTGTGCTAAGCAGAAATGTACAGCCGGGAAATGAGTTCTTTAGCAGACGCGCTGATTAAGGCCGCGTTTCCACCTGCAAGACAACTGTCGCGAGAAGTGTCTGACAGTCTGTCTGACAGCAGCTTTATTTTTCGATTGTCGATATTTTTTAATCGATTGTAAGGGTTTCGATTAATTAATTAAAACGATCCCTTTTTATTATTATTTTTTATTATTTTTTAAATTGATTTTCATAAAAAATGGGTTAAAAAAATAATGCACAACTTTAATAATCAAGTTTTAACTTCTGCCGGCACTTCCGGAGTGCAACCCGTCTTTTTTTTTTATATTATACTTATTTTCGAAATTATTGCACCCAAATAGAGTAAGCTGCACGATGAATAATTATTATAGACTACAAAATTCCTATAGTATTAATTTTAGATATAAGATCTAAATAAACATACACAATAATTTTAAAGAGCTTTGTAAAACCATAAAAGTATATTATCTATAAAATATGTGAGTATAGCTAAATGTTTTTGTTTTATGCTGAATAAAGAAATATTATTATTAAATTTCGGTGTGATTTTGAGACTTTTTGCATGGCAACATCTGTTATAATACAGCCTGTTAGAACATTTTCCTTTGTGGATAAAAATTGGTGGCCGTCACTTGAGTGGGTGATTTATAACGTGCTCAAGTATTACAAAGACGGATGCTCTTACATAAATAACAGAGAAACTTCTTTGTAATTCAATCTCTTTAATCAGGAATATTTTAAGGGTACCCACGTAATCGGGAATATTACGCAAAGGTCAAAGCAGAGGGCGCTACTAGCACATACAGTAAAGAACATGACTAAAATCAGACAACATATTGTCATCTATATCTATATCTATACATATTATAAAACAAAGTCGCTTTTTTCCCTCATGTCCCTTTGTTCCCTTTAATCTTTAAAACTATGCAACGGATTTTGATGATTCTTTCAGTGTTAGATAGCCCATTTATCGAGGAAGGCTATAGGCTATATTTTATCACGCTAAGACTAATAGGAGCGAAGAAATAGAGGAAAATGTGGAAAAAACGGGGAAAATTATTTGAAAGGGCTAACTTGAACGCGCTAATCTCAGGAACTACTGGTCAGATTTGATAAATTTCTTTCAGTGTTAGATAGCCCATTTATTGAGGAAGGCTATAAAATATAGCCTACACGGCTATATTTTATCACGCTAAGACTAATAGGAGCGAAGAAATAGAGGAAAATGTGGAAAAAACGGGGGAAATTATTTGAAAGGGCTTATCTCGCGAACCACTGGAGCAATTTTTCTGTTATTTGGCACAGATAAGAAGTAGATCACGTGAAGGATCATAGGCTATCGATTTTAATATTTTTTTCTGTGGCTTCCGTGCGACGCCGGGGCGGGTCGCTAGTATCAGAATATGACAGAAACTTTCAAACGCCGAACAAAACTTTTTATTTACTGTAGGCAGTAAATAAAAAGTTTTGTGCAGCCTTTGGCCGAAACTATGCATTTAGGTGCTGCCTCTAGTGTGAAAATATTTTAGTAATATATCCTAAGTTTCTGTGTGTTTTTATAGAACTAAAAGGTTTATTTTTGGTTCATTTTCTTGTTTCGGTTGGCTTAAGTATAAAATTATTTAGTATGCCTACGTTTCTGTTCTCTAGCTACAACACGCATTGCTATTATTAAAAGCAAGAATATTATTCTGTGCAGGCGTTATAAAAATAATAATAATTCGGGATGTTCCAATCACGACTTACAAAGTAACTTGCAAAGAAGCCGACTAATCGGGCGACTAGTCGGCCAAGCCGATCATGGTCTCGGATGTTTCCGTAACGCTTCGTTTACTGCTGATTCGCGGGTATTAAGTCACATAGTGTCGGATCGTTTCGGACGGTTTTCAGGATATATTTTTTACTGACATACATCATGTAGTCTTGCTTTAATAATTGCCTAATTAGTTAATATAAATCCGAGTCTTTTATTTAAATAAGAATAAAATATTTTCGTTATAATTAATGTTTATTGAAGAAGATATTATCTTGTTCTGTTTGGATATTTCTTTACCAGCAAGTGATTATAGAAACAATTAATTTAATTTCAAAATAATTAAGGTTTTTCTTAAATGTAATTTGAATAATAGTAAAATAATAAAAAGCCGGATAGTCGGCGCTTTTTGCCGACTATTCGCCGACTAGTCGCCGACTACGAAAGTGGCCGGATGAGTGAATTGGATTTACCGACTAGTCGGCACATCTCTAATAATAATGAAGAATAGATTTTTCCTTATTTCTAAAGCAAGTAAATGACATTTTATACGGAGTGTAACCTTAAGGAAGTGTGCGTGTCCCTTATATTATAATATTATATTCACCGTAAAAGTAGCAGGGCTAGAAGAGTACTTTTAAGTATGTAATTTATATAATATGCAAATTCGTGACATTAGGGCAACCTTCAATTTAATCAAGAGTTCGACAGATAATGTACGGGACAAAGGTCAAAATTTTGAATTAATTACATTTAAGTAATTAATGTCCCACTCTGAATGCGGCAGTAGTAACATAATATTAGAAGTCTACTTTTGACTCCCCTTTTCAGCTCTGCTACTTTTGCAGGGAACTCTACATAAATACACACACAAATCCTAAATTAATAAGACTTTCTTTTGTTGCACCATGTATAAAAGATAATTCTCGTTAGTAAATATTATCAATCTTATATCTTTAAACGAGCAATTCTTGTATATACTTATATAAATATATAATTGGAATCTCGGAATCGACTCCAACGATTTTCATGAAATTTAGTATATGGGAGTTTCGGGGGCGATAAATCGATCTAGCTAGGAATCATTTTCATAAAATGTCATTTTATGTGTGTTTTTTAATTTTTTTTAATACCGAGCGAAGCTCGGTCATATAGCTAGTAACATTTATTTTAGGGAAGTGCGTGCTGTAACAAAATGATTTCTTTATTTCTCTGACAGATATATGAGTTAACGAAGAAATGGATCTGTCATCTGACTGCCGCGGCTGCAAACGGAGTTGAACTACACGAGTTATTTGGATGTCTCCCGCTTTGCTTGGGGGTGGAAATCCATACTAATATTATAAATGCGAAAGTGTGTCCGTCTGTATGTCTGTTACCTCTTCACGCCTAAGCCGCTGAACCGATTTTGCTGAAATTTGGCATGGCCTTGAGTCCCGGGAAAGGACATAGCATACTTTTTATCCCTGAAAATGTACGGTTCCCGCGCGATAAACTAATTTTGGCGCAACGGAGTTGCGGGCATCATCTAGTTGGATATATTTACTCCTCTTACCTTTATTCTAATCAGTTAATTTGGTTACACAAAAGTTGCAATGGTGGGAATATGTGGTGGGCCATATTTTGCCCCGTGCCCGTTTTCTTACACGAGTTGCTCCGATATCAGCCGACATACCTTTTTTTATACGGGGAAATTTACGAATCCCCGGCGGATCGTGGATATCGGTCGGTGTATAAAGACTCCCGAGTAGGGTCTTCCCACTAAAACCCAATGGTGCGCCACTCCCCGCTTAAGGCAGAGTTGCGGGTACGATAGAACCTACCGCAACTCTACCAGCGAAGTTCGATAGTACCTAATGATCTTCTAATAATAAGTATGTATCTCTAACATGAATGAAAGAGAGATAAGATAACTCCCACACAAGTTTCGGTGACGGTGGCCGATTTCATTGAAACTAAGGCTAAGCTATTTTATAGTGCCCGAGTGCGTGCGCAGTACACAAGAGCACTCTCTATTCCTTTTACTCTCATAACCCAGTGGAACGGACGACCGACACGACTGGCGAGAGATCAGGTGCAGGACCGACTTTTTACATGCCCATCCGACGCATGGATCATCTTACTTGTCAATCAGGTGATCAGCCTGCATTGTCCTAACCAAACTTGGAAATAACATGTTTCCAACGCGGGAATCGAACCCACGACCTCCGAGTCAAGAGCTGAGCTCTGAACCACTGGACCACGGAGGCGTTTGATGAATGAAAGTCATGTAGTACGCTTTAGATAATACTCGCAAATCCAATAACATGTTTTCGCATTATTATGTTTAAAGAACAAACGTGAAATGGGATTTTACCATAATTATCAACGTAAACAAATACACACAATTATTTGTTCTCTCGCTTTATATAAACAGCTTGTATTGACTTTTCTATTTGATTTATACTACATACTGAGTATTTTCCGCAGATCGTCCTTTATGTTCTTCGAGAGAGTACCTCAATGGGGGTGAGAGTAATTGACAACATACCTATTCAATTATAGTCGTTTCAGCGTAATAGTCGAATGATAGTCACGTTTTTATCCTTAACTAGATGATGCCCGCAACTTCTTTGCGCCAAAACTCGTTTATCGCGCGGGAACCGTACATTTTTCCAGGCCAAAAAGTATCCTATGTCCTTTGCTCAAAATATCTCCATGCCAAATTTCAGCAAAATCGGTTCAGCGGTTTGGGCGTAAGGAGGTAACAGACAGACGCACAAACACACTTTCACATTTATAATATTAGTATGGAAGTATGGATATGGATTACTGACAGGCTTTCTTTTTCATTTGCTCACATGTTCTACGCGCCAAAGACATAGCCTGAAATCGAAGTGACAGGGACAGGTTTGAGGGATGCGACTTACGAGTATGGGAATCGGAATAAGAGATCTCGATTCTCGGTTCGGTTCGCACTTCTTAGTCTATGTCCACTCACGAGAGCAGTTGAGAGAGTGAGTTTGTGCCTTAAGGCTGCTCTTTCGAAAAAAGCGTGCAGATGAAACAACTTTTCATCGGCAATAATAGAGAAATTATATCTGAAAAAAAATAATTAGTAATCTACATGATATGATACGTAATTTGGTTTTGCTATATTTTTTCTATTGGTATCACATAATAAAGAAATAAAAAACCAAATCACCTCCAAATCGTTAAATGAAACCACTTTACTCCTTCATTATTTATAAAAGAATATAGAAAAAATATCTACTGCTTTGCAATACATAAGTTAATAATTTGGTTTTTTTACTTTTCTGAAATATGTATTATATTAAGCGTTAAAAAGGTTTTTTCTCCTATTTCGCCCTATCATGGATGCGGCGAGCGTCGTAACCGCCACCGTACAAGGCGCGCTGTTATGAAGGCGGGCATAAACCCGTTATTCCGTGACTCCCAGTTTACCTGGTTCCAATATAATAACGAAATGTAAAAAGATATGAAATATAAAGCACAATATTTAAAAGACTTTAAACCATAAACATTTTTATAAAACGTAATACTTTGGCTGTAATTAATTTACAAACTCACCTCCGACAAAAATCTAATTCATCGAAATATAAGTATTACTACTAGGATAATTATACATTTTATTTGAATAAATTGTTAGTAAATCTATATTAAAATATCTTTAAACGAACAATTTTGTTTCTTAATATTTATTTCCAAAGATATTTTAAAAAAAACATGAAAAATAGAGAAAATCCGCCCCTAGTAACTACAGTTTTATGCTAATCTAAAATGAATCTTATTGCGATGCGTATACGCTTGGTCTTTGGTTGTGTGCAAGGTTATCGTTTTGGATTGAGATTGATCTCTACCTTAATGTCATTTACGTTGATATTCGCACTGACAGACAATCGATCTGCTAATTTAGGGAGAGAGGGCCCTTAACAAAAACTTAATTTAGGGCTCGACATTGTTACTTCACCTCCAAATATGTTTAAAAAATGAAATATAACCTTAGAGCTTGTTAGTAAGCAAAGTACCAAATTCTACTTTAGTTTCGTTCCATGCCGCGTAAGTTCTAAATACTCTTTTGGAACGTTGGGGGTGGGGGCTCCTCAAATCCAATTCCTCGGAGCTGGCGCGTGAGGTTCACCATGAGACCATGATATCGATGAATTCGGAGTACGGACATCGATTTGATTCTTTTTCGAATCTTCGCATATAAATTGTATTAATTATCATAGTAATAATATGTTAAGAATATAAATTAATACATTAAGATGAGATTAGATAGATATAAACTGATTATTTTTAACTTTTTAGGGTTCCATAATCAGCCTTCGCTTAGTTCTACTTATTTATTACACGTATGCTCTACAGTCTATTGTCCGTGCAATCCACGAAGACGCGCCCCACCAATTTTTGGGTGAGCATATTTCCCTTTGATCGTGACGCTTTCTCTTAGTTGGTATATTTATTGTAGTGTGCGCGTGCACTCATAGGTAATTAGTGTGTAACAGTGTACCGATAACACTCAACATTGGCGAAAGCTTGCACACATATAAACGATTAGGAGGAATAGTGGGGCGCGTCTTCGTGGATTGCACGCGGACGATAATTATTATTATACAATATACAACGCAATGGGTACCTATTCTAACATTTTTTTTTTTTGATAAATGGAAAGATCATATTATATAAGTTTTATAACAACACACTTTTTTTTTTCGCAATAATTCAAAAGTTATTTCAAAATAAAAATTGGAAGACACGCCGACAGCTCCGGCACTAAGTGTCTAAACACACTAGGCTGAATTACGCCGACGTAAATTCCGCCGCGTTTACGCCGCGTATCAAACGCATACAAAATACGGACGGAACGCGACAGACGACACACTATGCCGAAATTCCGTCGCGAGCCGAATTTCTGTCGAGCCGAGTCGAGCGTAAAGTTCGGCAACGATTCGGTGGTAATGTTTTGTATAGCAACACACTATACGCGACGGAATTATTAAAACCGATCATAGCAAATCCAACCCGAACTCCAAAGCGTTAACGCACACATTACATCTGAGAATTTTAAATACTCACTTACGCGCGCGTTCCGCAACGGAAATTACGCCGCGTTTCGGCTCTTCGCGTAATTTATAGTGTGTCGCATCAGACGTAAGCGGCTGAACGTAATTTCGGCCACGTAAATTACGCCGGCGTAATTCAGCCTAGTGTGTTTAGACCAGGGATGGGGAAACTACGGCCCGCGGGCCATCTCCGGCCCGCAAAGGCTTGAAATCCGGCCCGCGGCCATCAAACAAAATGAAGAGAATATTTCGTATTTTTAGTTGTTGGTAAATAAAAGTTTAATTTAAGAGCCTACTGTCAAAACGCTAGCCTCGCCTACACACACCGCTATCCTCCAATCGTCATACAATGATTCCATATATCGTGCTCCCGGGCAATGTGCTTTACGCTGCAGCCATTTTTACTATGCTGCAGCTAATAGTGAACAATATCGCGTCACAACCGTTCCCGCATTATAGCACGAAAGTAAAGGTCGTAAGTCCCAAAAATGTTTTTGATGATTACTTAAAATTAAATACAATACTAATATTTCCTTTAGCTTTTATTTTATAAAGTGTGTGATTGTAGTAGTGCAAGTTATTTAATGATAGTAACTCAATAAGTGTAACAGATATTTGTTGAAAAGCCCAGAAAGATTCATAATTTCGAAAAATATAACTATCAAGTCAAAATAAGTGAATCGTGTTGTCCGTTGGCCAAATATCAGATAAATATACAATCCATACTATAATATTATAAATGGGAAAGTGTGTCTGTCTGTCCGTCTGTCTGTCTGTTACCTCTTCACGCTCAAACCGCTGAACCGATTTTGCTGAAATTTGACATGGAGATACTTTGATTCCCGGGAAAGGACATAGGATACTTTTTGTCCCGGGAAAATGTATGGTTCCCGCGCGATTAACGAATTTTTGCGCAACGGAGTTGCGGGCGTCATCTTGTGATTAAATAAATCTCAATTTCATTTGAGTCAATCGTCTTCCGGGATCGTAATAGGTACTTATTAGAAAACACAGCAAAATTTGGCAACCCGCTCTTAATTACAATTTCTAATTTATTTTTTATTCCAACAGTTATTTTGTAATATTTGCACAATAAATTACTGTTTCAGAAAATACATACCAATATTTTTATTTCAGTAATTAGCATAGTCAAAAATGCGACAACTTGGCCCGCCATATATTTTGTTAGTATTATATTGGCACGCGAAGGAAAAAGTTTCCCCATCCCTGGTTTAGACCCTAACCCGAGCGCGTGTGACGTCATAATTTTAATTTTCACCACAGAACAATAAAAACAGTAGTACTAACATACCACGAATTGTTTAACAAACGAATGTTTTTAATGGATGCGTACTTCTAAACCCAAAGCCTTAAATTTATAACAACTGAAAACCAAAACACACATTCAGTGCTTAAAGAAGAGTTTGTTTTACAATAAACAAAACGGGCACTTAAGACATTTCTTATTTCGAGTCGATTGTGGATTTACTAAAAAGTTTAGCTACGTACATGTCATATTATAGTTAACGCAAACAATTTTGACCTTAAACATCAACGAAATAAGGTTAATATTGCCGTATACTATTGAAATGTATTTAACATTGTGACGTCACATCTCAATCATGGCGCGTTTATAAGTCACGTGATTTTATTTAAATTTCATGAATTTTTAATTGTTGATAATTAATTGAAAAAAACATTTTTTAAAGGTTTTTGCATTAAATATCAATATTATTAATAATAATGTTTTAAAATACTTACATTAAAAAATCACTCATATATTTTTTTAAATACTCAATTATTGTACATAGAAAGAAGTAGTGAACAGTAAAACTTACACATGAGTAACGTTAGGCAATATTTTAGCATAAAATTGTCCAGCAAGATTAAATATGAATTTTCTTTTTTTGTCTGAAAAAATATTAAGTATATTGTAAAATTAATTGCATGCGTAGGCCCAAAAATAGGGTCTCGTTTAAACAATATTTGTACGAAAGTCGAAAAACAAATAAACATTCATTAATAATTAATTTATTTATACTAATGATACTACGTTAATGTGTGTTATGTGTATAAAAATAAGTGACGTATAATGATGAAATGGTGTGTGTGAGTTTTTAGCCGACTTCCAAAAAGAAGGAGGTTATATTTTGTTCGTTTGTAAATGTATACAGAAATAGTTCAGGTTTAGGCGAATTCTGAAAAAGGCACTAATTTAAAGTAAGAATTATTTAATACTTTTTAGTTCTTCACGAATATTTCTATTTCTATTACGAATATTACTATATCTTGAAAGTCGGGTAAAATTTTTTGTTAAAAATAATAATCTTATGTGTGCACTTTAAGTTCGTGGACCTATGTAACTTATACTTAGGGTCAGCTCACACCGAAAGGCGATAAGGCTCTTCATTCTTATAGCGATTCAAAATTGAGATTTAATTAGGTACTACAAAAGAATATACCTAATACCTACACAATGCCTACACATTTCATTACAAGAGCCCAATGCAGTACGAAATTCAAAGAAACTTGCTTCATATCCCGTAACAAATAAAGTTCAATTTTGATCGCTGTAATTGTAATTGTGATAACGAGGTAAACATTATAACTTGTTACTGATAAGACAACACGGAAGGAGTCGTCACTTTACGATTGGTCGTAAATAGATCACACACAGTCTTGACTCTTGACTGTTGAACCTCAAATCGGTCGCATACTGGCCGACAACAATGATCATGTGACTAAAAAAATGATAATAATTTATAATGAACAAAACAGTATTATATAATTCTCACTCTTTTTAGTTGGGGAGCTGAAGAGGGGATTTCGGGAGTAGCTCGAGCATGTCAGATTAACAAACCTAAGCGTCAGTGACCTAGGGGACGCGGTACGCGATACGAAAGCGTCTGCAACGCGAAACTGGCCGTGCACACCTGCGCGACTACGGTGCGAACCGTCAAACGTTAATATCATGACACAATCTATCAAAACGTATACAAATCAAAAAATCATAAACTAAAGAGTTGTAGAAAATAATATAAAAAAGGGTTTTAAAAAAGAAGTCTAGTTATGTACACTTCAAAACACGCGTCTGACAACTTGACGCGCACGTTCCGCTTGCCGACGCGAACATCCCGCGTCGCGGTCGTGCAGGTGTGCACAGCGTCATAAGATTACATGGGCAGCGTCCGCCGCGCGGTAGACGCTACCGCTTCGCAGTCGCTTTCGTCGCGTAGGTTTGTGCAATCCTTTAAGCTTAAAGCGTGTATAGGCTTCCGACATGTGTCTAGTTATCATGGTATAGAAATAAGATTTCTTACGTGGTGGGCTATTTTTTAAAATATTGAAATGTGATCGGATCTGTCAGATTAAGATAGAGGATGTTTATTTAGTATACCCCAAAGAAGTTTATAAAGCACTGACGATTCAAAGGTTAGGTAAGCCTGTAGGGACATTTTAAAATATGAAAAAATAAAGCTTAATATTTTCCTAACTAAGCTTCGCAGATATTTTATTTTGCACTAAACTCAATAATAATTTAGTCCTTGTTGTCTAAAATATATTTACAATTTACCTAAATAAGCAATTTTTTAAATATATTTTCTTTTTCAAAACTTTAAAATGGCTGCAGTTTCTGAACCCACCGTTAAAATAAAAATAAAAAACGCTCTTATTATTCTTTTATCAGTTTTACTTAACGTAAAAAACCTACTAGGTCTCCATGACGCTCGAGTGACTACAAAATTAGCACCCTCGCCTCCCCTACTATTAAAGTGCCTAATGCATAATTCTCCTAAACCTCAACTATTTCTGTACACAATCTTCATTATTTTGAAGACAGTACCAGTTAAGAATGCTGAGTTCTCTAACAAAATATTTTTAACCCTAGAACCGTACCCATCTTAAACTTTATCTAACGGTACCCTGGGGTACTAGCGCACCCCAACAATAATAACACATTTTTAAAAAGATATTAAAGTTTTTATTAATCAACTTACATAGACTTTTTAACAATAATCTCAGTCTTTCTGAACATAATTAAATCGCATTAATTTTGTACTATAAAACAATTTTGGCATATTTTGTTCTGGTGAATAATACAAATGAAAGTTTTGCACGTATCACATTGCGTACGTGATTTGTGGTCTTGGACCTCGGGAAGACAAAACACCTTCCAGATTTGAAATTAGGAGAAGCTATAGGAGGCGTTGGGGGTTTTTTTTTTAGTATATCACTAATACTTATTTGTAGATACGTTGGCAAAGTTCGGTATTGAAATCTAGACTCCTAGGTGCGGTTTTATGTGATCAAAAGCGTAAAAGTCTTCAGGTAAGTGCGCCTATTCTTGAAAAGTTGCTTAATCGCAGCATCTGAAGAATGTAACAGGATCATAGAATTGATCCCCACAATATTTAGTATTCCATAGAACATACAGAGGCTCCGGCGGCGAGTTTTGCGCGACACACTGTAGGTATGACTGCTTTTCTGTTTTTTTTATGCCTCTACCACGTAAAATATCTGGAACGCTGAGGACAGTGACTGGTTATGCATTAGAACAGAACTGCAAAGATACTTCTTCTATTTCTTCGACTGAATCAGGAGGTGACTCTACTTCTAAACAGTGAGGACTCTGAGATAAAATGACGTCATCGAGAAAATCTTGGATAACATCATCCAGCTCTTCATCAGATGCCTTACCTAAAAACAGATCTTCACCTTTTTCTTCTTCTTCCGATTCCAGAAGGCCAGAAAACCAGGCCTTTTCATCGATTGTAGATGTTTTATACAGTATTATTAGAGCGAAGTAACCACTTTCAAAATAATACTGTAGTGTCTGAGACAAGATTTTGAATGTCCGTATAGTTGCCCAAGCACATACGGCATTTTCGCAACATAGTAATTAGTCATTAGTCGGCCAAGTCTAGAGGAATTAACGGGTCAATACGTTTGGGACAAACAATGTGCGAGTTTCCTCACGATGTTTTCCTTCACCGTACGAGCGTCCGTATTCTGTACTTGAGATCTAATATCTCATTGGTACACGCCTACCACCCGGGATAAAACCTGCACTGCACGGTGCACCCTCTCGAGTGCGAACCAACGGTCTTCCTACTAGGCCACAGACGCTCTCAAGCATGCAATAAAAGAAAATAATTAAAGAATGAAAAGAAGAGGCACATACAACTGACTACTGAGGGACTTACTAAACGAAATCATAGCCACATGTAACCCATAGCATCTACAATAATTAATATGCCACATCGGTGTTAAGGCTGCTCTTTAGAAAAAAGCGTGCAGATGAAACAACTTTTCATCGGCATTAACAGAGAAATTATATCTGAAAAAATAATTAGTAATCTACATGATATGATACGTAATTTGGTTTTGCCATATTTTTTCTGTCGGTATCACATAATAAAGAAATAAAAAACCAAATCACCTCCAAATCGTTGAATGAAACCACTTTATTCCTTCTTTATTTATCAAAAGAATATATAAAAAATATCTACTGCTTTGCAATACATAAGTTAATAATTTGGTTTTTTTACTTTTTTGAAATAGGTATTATATTAAACCTTAAAAAGGTTTTTTCTCCTATTTCGCCCTATCATGGATGTGGCGAGCGTCGTAACCGCCACCGTACAAGGCGCGCTGTTATGAATGTTATTTTAATATTATTTACGTCGATATTCGCACTGACAGACAATCGACCTGCTAATTTAGGGAGAGAGGGCCTTAAGGCCCAGTAGTCCCTAAAATTAGCAGGTCGACGTCTATCAGTACGAATATCGACGTAAAGAACATTAAAATAACATTCATATCAGCGCGCCTTGTACAGTGGCGTTTACGCGCTCGCCGGGTGCCTTGATAATAGGAAATTGGAGAAAAAACCTTTTGTTTTTAGTATTACACAAATCAAATATATCAAACCGTTTAGGTTAAGTTATGACAAATGTATTACATTTTTTGTTTTTCCTAGAAAGTGTGTAATTTAGCCATAAAATTATATAATTATGTAAAACAGCGTTATAATAGTCATCTTTGAGATTTTTTTCTATCGAGCAGATTTTTTCAAATTGTGTACTGATATACCTTTGCGTATAGGCAATTTTCTCAATTTTAAAACGGTAATTTTTTAATACTTACTTAAATAATGACAGTTCCTTTACAACATTATTTAAAAAAACCCATTTTACGTAGTTGCAACAACTACTGCACCTTAACGGCATGTGAGTTGCAACATAGCGCAGTTGGCATATAATTATATTTCTAACAATATGCTGAAAATTAAAAACTACCTGTTAGTAAAGTAACGATTAACGTCTGATTCTATCACCCATCTTTTATATCTAATTTAAAGTACTCTTTTATTTATATTATATTTGAAGTAAAAATAAACTTTTAAGAATGCCAAACGCGTTGTATTAATATTACGCAACGCGCATTGATTAACCGTTAATTAAAAATGTTTCTACTTTTTCCGGGCTTTGACAAATTGTTATTATAAAAATATTCCAACGCTTAATTCGTTTTTAATGCGTTTTAAAGTTTAAAAAATTCTAGAAACCTTGTGGTTACTACACATAACGAAACATTGTGAAATTCGTAGCTAAATGCCGTACTCAGAGACGAATGTTAATTGTAATTTTAAATGAAGAGTTTGACAGATAATGTCAAAATCTTTATTTAATTACAAATTTCAATTAAGTTATTAAAATTCATTTCTGAGTGCGACAGTTAGAATCTTTTTGATTTTATTAATATAACTATGTGATCCGGCAAACGTTGCTTTGCCATTTACGGTGTGGCAATATACATGAGCCTATGCAGTATGTAGACTGTTATTATAATTTCAGATGCTGTCATAGAGACGCTCATTTGTGGCTTATGCCACGAACACGATAATGATTATGACATGGTAAGAGGTAGATAGTAAAAATAATATTTTTTCTACGATAGGCGCGATTCAGAACGTATGTGAAGCTAGCATGACAAAATTAGCAAAATAGCTCGGGATTGCGTTATTAATTAGGTGCTAATTGAGTGCTATTTTGGTGCAAACACCGCGAATTTAGTGCTCCTCAAAATTCGGAATAAAAGCTAATACTGCTACCTTCACGTGAAGCTAGCAGTGTACATAATTAAAAACCTTTAAAATGATGATAATATAGCTTCGTAATAAATACTTAGCAAATAAGTGCTCATTAAGTGCGCTTTCAGTGCACAAACTGCGAATTTAGTGCTCTTCAAAATTTGCGATAAATGTGAATACTGCTACCTTCACGTGAAGCTAGCAGTGTACAAAACCAAAATTCTTAATAATGATTATCTGGCTCCTTGATAAGTACTTTACTAATAAGTGCTTATTAAGTGCTGGCAGTAAACGTGGTTTTTTTTTAAATGCATTTTTAAATTTTTTATACCATATACTGCTCACTACACGGTACCAGCAAGATGCTCCTCTTGACTAGAGTATTTTGACGAATTCCACACTAGTAAACGATACATAGGAATGAAGTGCTCATAAAGTGCTAGCGAAAGGCGGAGAAAAAAAATTAAAATATGCATTTTTTATTTTTATACCGTATACTGCTAGCTTCACGGTACCAGTAAGATGCTCCTCTTGATTTAAGTACTTTGACGAACTCCACACTCATAAATGATACATAGGAATTTAGTGCTCATTAAGTGCTTGTAATAGGCGGCAAAAACAAAAGAAAATATATGCATTTTTTATTTTTCATACTTACCGTATACTCCTAACTTCACGGTAACAGCGAGATGCTCCTCTTGATTTGAGTACTTTGACGAATTTCGCACTCTTAAATGATACATTAGATACATAGGAATTAAGTGCTCATTAAGTGCTAGCGATAGGCAGAGAAAAAATTTAAAATAATATGCATTTTTTAAATTTTTATACCGTATACTGCTCACTTCACGGTGCAGCGAGATGCTCCTCTTGATTATTGAATCTTGGAGAGAGCAACGATTGGATCACAGTCATAATACTCTAATTGACTCTGCTCAGATTTTGTTTTTCTGAGAACATACGGTTTTGACATGTGTGGAGGATGAGGATCATCAAAAATCATATATTTCTCCTATGCAAACTCTGCCTGAAAGAGTCAGACAGACAGACAGACCAGTACCAGCGAGATACTCCTATTGATTCGAGTACTTTGACAAATTCCACACTCATAAATGATACATAGGAATTAAGTGCCCATTAAGTAATCGGCGTCTATAGGCGGCGAAAACAAAAGAAAATATGCATTTTTTAAAATCTTTATACCGTATACTGCACACTTCACGGTAACAGCGATATGTTCCTCGAGATTTAAGTACTTTGACGAATTCCACACTCATAAATGATACAGTCATAGGAATTAAGTGCTCATTAAGTGCTAGCGATAGGCGGCGAAAACAAAAGAAAATATGCATTTTTTTATACCGTATACTGCTCACATCACGGTAACAGCGAGATGCTCCTCTTGATTCTTGAATCCTGGAGAGAGCAACGATTGGATCACGGTCACAATACTCCAATTGACTCTGCTCAGATTTTCCTTTTCTGAGAACACACGGTTTTGACATGTGTGGAGGTTGAGGATCATCAAAAACCATATATTTCTCCTATGCAAACTATGCCTGAAAGAGTCAGACAGACAGACAGACAGACAGACGTAGACGTAGACGTAGACGTAGACGTAGACGTAGACGTAGACGTAGACGAAGACGTACACGTAGACGTACACGTAGACGTACACGTACACGTACACGTAGACTAACTTTGTTATGCTAGCTTCACATACGTCGATTCAGAGCTGTATCGAGCCATTTGGTATGCTATCAACGTTAGTATAAGAACAGATAAGAACGAATGACAGTTTTGGCCGATTCTGAAACCCATAGAACAATTAGTATAAAGGGTCCGGCCGTTTCGGAAGAGTTCGAAAACAAACAACGCGACACGTAAAGATATCTAAGTCCTAAATTTATAATTATATATTAAATATTGTTTTTGGAGTTTTCTCCTTAAGAATCGATTTTCATATATAAGGCGCCCGGTATGAGAAAAATCCGAGGGGTAAAACCTACTATAGTCCGTTCAATCCACGAAGACGCGCCCCACTATTCCTCCTAATCGTTTATAGTATATGTGTGCAAGCTTTCGCCAATGTTTGTGTGTTATCGATACATACTAATTACCTATGAGTGCACGCGCACACTACAATAAATAGACCAATTGAGAGAAAGCGTCACGGTCAAAGGGAAAGATGCTCTACTTCAATTTCTTATTTTTTATTATATTTAGGTGTGGATATTTTATGTAATTATTAGTTAATATAATATGGTGATTTTACCATTTCTATAATAAGAAGTTATAATAGACATAAATGAAATACGTAAAAAGTTTTATTGAACTTTATTGAAAAATTAAAATCGTTAATCATTCGATTCAGAAATATCTGATTCAGAGTCTGATGAATTATCGACGTTTATATTAAAACTGAAATCAAGATCACAATATCTCAGAGATTATTTTTAACAAAAAACATAAATATTAAAATTTTCTCAACATTAAAAAAAAATAATAAAAGTAGAGCAACTTTCGTTTCAAGTCTGGATTTTTGCGACATAGATTGTACTACTCGTGCACCTCGAACCGCTGACGGTTTCCAAATAATATACATACTAGTCTATGGCTGACGGTTCGCAACTGACGCTCGGGTGAAACTCCCCGTACCCCGCGATCCCCTCACCCAGAAATTGGTGGGGCGCGTCTTCGTGGATTGAACGGACTATAACAAGTAACGAAATCGTGTCACGTTTTTGGTGCGCACCTATAGTGCGCAACTTTCTAATTTGGCTGTGAGTGTATTAAGACCATTAAGGTAATATACCTATCGGAATATTATATTATATTATTATATAATATTATATTCCAATAAGTATATTAACTTTATGATTAAGACGTACATATGGTATGCTGTATAGGCGACTATACCTATATACTATATGTTATTATATTATTATTATATAATTATATTTTTCAGATAAAAAAGTAGAAGAGTAGTAGATTACTTAAAATTCGTGGACGGGGTAGCCGAGGCGTTGCCTTTGATGTTAGAAGAAACCCAGTTCCTCTAGGCCTGTTGGGAGCGGAGTTATGGCTACTTTAGTAAGACGTTTGACAGTCTCCGAGCTGTCAATGTCAAAGTTTGAATGCTTGTAACTCGGCAACTATTTGTCCTGGATATGGGTTTCTTCGGCTTGATCTTCCTGGATTTTTTCCCTATATTTGATTCTGGCCCTAAGGCCAGAATCACGACTGGAGTTTACATCATTTTTTTTTCTCAATTCTAAAATTGAGAAAAAAAAATGATGTAAACTCCAGTCGTGCGTCGGAGCTGACACACTTTTTTTTTAATCTTTAGATTAAAAAAAAAACAATATTTAAGAATTTACTGTAAGCTAATCCTGCAGAAATTATTTATAATTTTATCAGTATGTACAATAATTACACAAGAAATTAACCCTACGATGGCCCGCAGAGTTCAAGTGTTGATAGTACCGGCTGGCGGCCACTAATGATAACATAATATATTGTAATAGTCGTTAGATTGTTTGTTTACTAAGTTCATAAGACAAATTAAACTTATCACCACACATTAACACAATCAAGAACATAGAGTACAGACGACATAAACGGATACGACCATCGACACTATCTCGACGATCTCTATCTAATTATTTCTGTGGATACGACGCAAGGTGCATAGATAAATATAACTAGCTATATGACCGAGCTTCGCTCGGTATTCAAAAAATTCAAAAAACACACATAAAATGACATTTTATGAAAATGATTCCTAGCTAGATCGATTTATCGACCCCGAAACCCCCTGTATACTAAATTTCATGAAAATCGTTGGAGCCGATTCCGAGATTCCAATTATATATATATACAAGAATTGCTCGTTTAAAAATATAAGATAGTTAAGCATTTTTTACGTTGTGCGTTGTAAATCTGTATTAATATTATAGATGTAAAAGTGAGTCTGTCTGTTATCTTTTCACGCTCAAACTGTTGAACCGATTTCGCTGAGGTACGGAGATACTTTGAGTCCCCGGAACGGACATAAAGTGTCTAAACACACTAGGCTGAATTCCGCCGCGTTTACGCCGCGTATCAAACACATACAAAATACGGACGGAAAGCGACAGACGACACACTATGCCGAAATTCCGTCGCGAGCCGAATTTCCGTCGAGCCGAGTCGAGCGTAAAGTTCGGCAACGATTCGGCGGTAATGTTTTGTATAGCAACACACTATACGCGACGGAATTATTAAAACCGAACATAGCAAATCCAACCTGAACTCCAAAGCGTTAACGCACACATTACATCTGAGAATTTTAAATACTCACGCGCGCGTTCCGCAACGGAAATTACGCCGCGTTTCGGCTCTTCGCGTAATTTATAGTGTGTTGCATCAGACGTAAGCGGCTGAACGTAATTTCGGCCACGTAAATTACGTCGGCGTAATTCAGCCTAGTGTATTTAGACCCATAGGATACTTTTCATCCCGGAAAAATTACAGTTCCCTAGCGATAAACAAATTTTAGCGCAACTGTGGGCGTCATCTAGTAACTAAATATTCTATTAGGTACTGAGTTTGATCGTAAAAGGCTAGAAAGCAGACACTCAGGAGTCGGGTTTCCCCGAGTCCCGATCTGTCTATCGACCTAAATGTACCTGTACAAGGAAACTGTAGAGATCAACTACGATAACATGGCGCGCCCCTCCAAAATTCAAAACCTTTTGAAGTGCGTTGTCAAAACGTTTGAAGTGCGTTGTCTTGCGCGGTCGGCTAGTTATGATTAGTCGACCAACAAATCTTGGTAATAAGTGACATTAACAGAAATACGTGTTCTGTGATTGGTTGAATACTTACTACATACAAACTCTTTCATTAGGATGTGACTACACACATTGAAACAGTCATTTGGAGGGGCGCGCCATGTTATCGTAGTTGATCTCTACCTTATATTATAGGTAGTAATTGTAAAAGGTACAATTATATAAGGAACATAATATGCTGTCCCTAATTAATTAATTAGGGACATTTGAACGAGGCCTCATTATGTACAAAAACGTCTATCCTTATAGAAATTGCGTCTACTATCTACATCTTACATTTCAGGACTATCTTGAGTAACAAAGAAATGTCACACATTATCCTCCTGTGCAGAAACCCCCACAATTGAAGAAAACTTCAGGAAAACTAAATATAAAAACTTGAGGTCTAAAATTTCCAATTGTACTATCAGAGGAGTTGATTCCCAGGCAGATGCAGGGGGACCTACGTAGTTTGGTCGCGTTATGTCAAACCCGGCTGACAGATGATCAGATTGACATGATCCGACCAAATGACGTTGGTCTGTCAACTGCCTAGGAAACAATTTCCTCGATGGTACATCTTACTTACGTTTTAATTACTGCAGTTTTTCTATTCACTAGCGTTTTTGATTGGATAAAGTTAATATGAACCAATCAATACAGACCAATAGATAAGCTCTAGTCAAATAGAATCTGGCCAACGAGAGTTGAACCCAGCATTTATTTTGACTGGCAACATTATTCTGATATTGACATTAATAATTGTTGTAGTCGATGGTTTTCGGTTAAAATTACACGATTACATAATCTTGATACTTGATCATAATTATTATTTATAATTATGATCGTTTGATTTTTCATTCCAGACATCAATCATGCTATTTATTGGAACGAAGTTCCTTATCACGTGTTGCGAAAGGGGGCTAGACGGAAAAAAATGTAACGACACGACACCTTTTGACATAGATCAATAGATACCGCATGTGTATGTACTTCGTGGGACATGCGGTATCTATCTTGATCTACTTATGTCTGTGCTTTTGGCTATAGTTGTAACTCTCTTTCTCATAGAAAGCAAGCCAGTTATGATTTTTTGAGTGTATTCAGGTTTTTTGTACATAATTCACTTAAGAAATAACTTCGTTCCATCCGGGTGTCCTTTGACACCTCTCAAGTTTCTTAATAAACGGTATTTAAAAAAAAAAAGTAACAAGCGCATCTCATCTAAGCCAGGATATTATGGTCAAGATTGATAAATATTAATCTTTATCTAAAATCTCATTTTTTCAATATCTTATTATGATAAACTTAGGTAAGAGGACAAATTTTTAGAAATATTTCTGGGATAATAATTACTAATGTCTAGAATTATTATTATAATACGTGAGATAAAAATAGCTTATGTCTACAATCAGGCATCGAAATATAATAATTATAATCACTAATATAATACAGAGGTAAAGTTTTTTTTTCTTTATTATAGGAGGTAATCTCTGAAACTACTACAACAGCGGGGCTAAAATGGTCGCTTTGTTGAATCATGATATGAATCATAATATGATTCAATTCTTTAAAATCGCAAAATGCAACTCTGCTTGCAATTCATTTCTGTATTTTTGTACTGATTTGACATTTGTCAGTTTGACAGTTTTGACAATTCATTTG
The DNA here is from genome assembly GCA_905333045.1 of Lysandra bellargus. Classification (NCBI taxonomy): domain Eukaryota; kingdom Metazoa; phylum Arthropoda; class Insecta; order Lepidoptera; family Lycaenidae; genus Lysandra; species Lysandra bellargus. Next base: position 8,066,309 of record HG995328.1, read on the forward strand.
CTGAATTGATTGAGAGGAATTGCTAAATGTTACCAATGTCCGATTGCAAAAAATTTAACACCGTTAGAAAGCTAGTGTTCTTGAATGACATCCATACTTATATAGGCTATATTTTATGCACAAAAAGTTTAATATGTAATAATAATAATATATATGTTTATAAAGTAAAAGTTAAATAGTTTCAATTTTTTGTGTCGGCACGTGTCAGTTTAATCTTAAACCCGGCGCCGTATAAAACTGGATGTTTGGGTAGACAATAACAGGATGCACATAATGATATTTTTGGAACGAAGTTCCTTATCGCGCGTTGCGAAAGGGGGCTAGACGGAAAAAAATCATACAAAAAATTCTAATGAAACTTTTTGCCGCAGACATAGATCAAGATAGATACCGCATGTCATGTCAGACATAGATCAAGATAGATACTACAAGTCATGACAATATGACATGCGATATCTATCTTGATCTATATCTGTGCTTTTTGCTTATAGTTGTAAAGGTCTAAACACACTAGGCTGAATTACGCCGGCGTAAATTCCGCCGCATTTACGCCGCGTTTAAATTGCATACAAAATACGGGCCGAATACTAGAGGTGACACACTATTACGTCGCGTTTTGTATACGTTTGACATTTGCGGCGGAAATTACGCCGGCGTAATTCAGCCCAGTGTGTTTAGACACTAAGCCGTACGGTAGCGCGTGTTTCGCGCCCTCTGTCTCTCTCTCTTTTTTCTTTGTTTTTATATATTATATTTCTTTTATTTTTCTTTAATATATTTATATTTATTTGCTATTAATTTTTTTTGTTGAGTGTATACAAGTTTTTGGTACATAAGAAATAACTTCGTTCCGTTCGTTCGTTCGTGCTTCGTCCCTAGGGACACTTGAGAGGCGTCTAGACATGTCTAGACACCTGTTTGTGTCAAGTTTATTCTTGAAATAATTATATCGTTCTCAGAATTCCACGTGGGCGAAGCCGCGGGCAAAAGCTATAATATAATATAGAACGGTAACTGTCTTATGTAGAACCCCTAAAAATGGCTCTAGTTACTGATTTTAAATGTGTCAACTGTCGAAGAATATTATATATACTTATAGCTGTTGCCCGCGACTTCATCCGCGTTAGCATAGTAACAGAAATGGGTTTCATGTTCCTAACTTAAGAAATGACGGACTTTCATTCAAACTTTCAACCCCTATTTCACCCCCCTTCGGGGTAAAATTTTCAAAATTCCTTCCTTAGTGGTCTACTTAATAAAACAACCCTACTTACTAAATTTCGTGGCTGTAACTTTAACAGTTTTCGCTTAGCGATGATGAATCAGTCAGTCAGTCAGGACATGTAATTTTATAAGTATAGATGACTGACCCGAGTTTGACGACCAACTGAAACTACGAAAATTCAACGAAATGCACACAATTTCATTGACTCAGGTAGGTACTCTTCCATAATATTGTTATTCGTAGCTATCGGATATCTAATAGATTGATGCGTCATGCAAGCATTAAGTGACAGAGGACACCAGTCTTCTGCAACACATGTCTACTGAATTATTGATCTATTTAACTATAGTTCAAATGTTAACACAAAATATGGTAGTTATTAAAATCACCAGATACGGTGAGCGACTAAAAAAATTACTAATAAACTTTTTATTTGCACATAATAAAAATCCTTACTTATATTATAAATGCGAAAGTGTGTCTGTCTGTCTGTCTGTCTGTTACCTCTTCACGCTTAAGCCGCTGAACCGATTTTGCTGAAATTTGGCATGGAGATACCTTGAGTCCCGGGAAAGGATATAGGATAGTTTTTATCCCGGAAAAATGTACGGTTTCCGCGCGATAAACGAATTTTGGCGCAACGGAGTTGCGGGCGTCATCTAGTACAAAATAAGAAAAAGAAATTTTTAGAAGAGCGTCTTTCAGGCAACTATAATTTTAAATCGGCCAAGTGCAAGTTGGACTCGCACACAAAGGTTTCCGTACCGCAGGTATAGAGCAAAAATAGGCAAACAATTGTTCTTTTTGTATGGGAGCCCCCCATAATTATTATAATTGTTTTAATTTTATCACAAATTATTAAAGAACAAATACAAATGAATACTTTGTAAACATTTCAGGGCCTGTGTGTTGCAATTATTAATATCGAGCAAAAAACAGCAAAAAAATTACGTTAGTAGGGGAAATCTATACTTATTATAAAACAAAGTCGCTTATTTTCCCTCATGTCCCTTTGTTCCCTTTAATGTTTAAAACTACGCAACGGATTTTGATGCTTCTTTCAGTGTTAGATAGCCCATTTATCGAGGAAGGTTATAGGCTATATTTTATCACGCTAAGATTAATAGAAGCGAAGAAATAAAGGAAAATGTGGAAAAAACGGGGAAAATTATTTGAAAGGGCTAACTTGAACGCGCTAATCTCAGGAACTACTGGTCCGATTTGAAAAATTCTTTCAGTGTTAGATAGCCCATTTATTGAGGAAGGCTATAGGCTATATTTTATCACGCTAATACTAATAGGAGAATGTGGAAAAAATGGGGGAAATTATTTGAAAGGGTTTATCTCACGAACTACTGGAGTAATTTTTATGTTTTTTGGCACAGATAAGAAGTAGACCACATGAAGGATCGTGATAGGCTATCGATTTTAATAATTTTTTCAGTGGCTATATATTTTATACCCGTGCGACGCCGGGGCGGGTCGCTAGTATTACTATATAACGTACGTAATGTACCTCAAAAACCGCTATAACAGCAAATACGAAAAACAAAATAAATTTGTTTTTCGTATTTGCTGTTATAGCGGTTTTTGAGATACAGCCTGGAGACAGACAGACGAATAAACATCGAAGTCCCGTTTTTACCCTTTGGGTACGAAACCCTAAAAAGGATATAAAAAACAAAAGGATTATTATAAACAACTCTTAAAACTAACAAGATATTCTTAAACTAACTAGTATATTATCAATCAGCATTTTGCTGTTGTTTTTTCACGTCGCGGGGAGTAGAATGACACCAAAAATGCTGATTCGTAGCTGCTTGAAAAAAAAAAACTAAATTCACTTTTGGTATTTCTACGACACGGACCATCAGAGATATTTATAGGCAGACTAGATTACGCCCGCGACTCCGTTATGCCAAAATCCGTCAAAAACAATTTTACAACCGTACATCCTATGTCCTTTCCACGGACTCGAAGTTTCGCCATACCTTTCAAGAAAATTCAGCGCTTTGGAGAGCCATGCTTCGGCACGAATGGGCCGGCTCGACCACGAAATACCACGTTCTCACAGAAAACCGGCGTGAAACAGCGCTTGCGCTGTGTTTCGCCGAGTGAGTGAGTTTACCGGAGGCCCAATCCCCTTCCCAATCCTCCCCTTCCATCCCTACCCTCCCCTATTACCATATGGCCTATTCCCTCTTAAAAGGCCGGCAACGCACCTGCAGCTCTTCTGATGCTGCGAGTCCATGGGCGACGGAAGTTGCTTTCCATCAGGTGACCCGTTTGCTCGTTTGCCCCCTTATTTCATAAAAAAAGGTAACAAACAAACATACCTTATCATTTATAATATTAGTAGGATGGTAGACGTTACTCAGTGGGGCTATATCAAGCTAATAACATTCTTGTCTTAACCCGGCTAAATAAAGTAGGTCCATCATCTGCACAATTTGAATCAATTTCCCCGATATCGCTCACCATCTAAATGTAAGGTATTAGTGCCACCGCATATTAGAGACACGACAGTTTTTAGGGCCAACCCACACGTACCACAACCACACGACATCGCAACGACAAAATGTCGTCGAGCAGTGGTTACGTGTGAATGGTGTCGCTGCAGCTTTTCGTAGTTGCGTTGCGGTACCGACAAAATGCCGACGTGATTGCGTTGTCACCAGTGGTTGCGATGAGGTTACGTACGAAAGCAATGAAACGGAGGGGGGGAAGAGCGCGGGCGGTGCGCGCGCACTGTCATTGCATCGACGCAACGTTGTGGTTGCGATGTGGTCAGTCGTGGTTGCGTCCGACAAGTTAGCTGACAAGTGGTCGACAACGACTGCAAAATGTGGTACGTGTGAATGGTCCAGTTCATAAACAATACGAAATATACGCCCGACCACGTGGTGTGATTGTGGTGCGGTTGTGGTTGTCGCGTGGTTGTGGTACGTATGGGTTGGCCCTTAGACAGACTATCGCATAAAAAAGTACTAGACGCGCACATTTGAAACAAAACGTCTCATAGACAAAGATGTCTAATGATTAAACTGCACGGCGACAAGTCTGACTAACGACTGTCGGCTTCCCTTTGAAGTGTATGCGAGCGCGCAAATTAACGACAAAACTGTCTAGCGGTGTACCTAGTCTGATGTATGCGTTGCGTCGTCGTAGACAAAACAGTCTCGTCTTGGTATGCGCCGCATGGTAGACACAACTGTTTCTCTTTTATCTTAAAGCTGACTAGTCTATGTGAAACAAGATTGTCTACAAACTGTAGTGTCTCTAATGTGCGGTCATCCTTATAAGTACTATCAGTATACTCGGCGAAACACGGCGGTAGCGGTCATTGACTCCCTGTCAAAAACTTGTCAATTTCTATATAAACCGAGATTGACAGTGAAGTGTCAGATGATGTCAATCGCGGCGTTGTATAGAAAATGACAAGTTTTTGACAGGGGGTCAATGACCGCTACGCAATGTTTCGCCGAGTACAGTATAATAATTTCTTTCATATTAAAATCTTTAACTGTTCTAGCTACGTTATTAAATACAAAATTATTCAAATAGCTATGTCGCGTTATCGCGTACTTAGTGAAATTTTTCTATCATTATTTTTAAGTACCCCTTCCAATTAATTTCGAAATCCAAGGCCTCCATTTCCATAATAATGATGGCCATTAACGAAGCGACGCCATCTTTCCTTATTTTCACCTTTTTTATTGTAATAGAATTATTTTTATCTGAATTAGATAAGCCATAGTCAAGCATCTTAGTGCTATTCATAAAAATTATTATTACATTTGTTTACATATTCAGATTCCCAACAGAGGTATATTTATGTTTGTTTATTCGTGTGACGTTGCTTAAACATCTATAATATAAGTATGTTTCTAATATAAGAAAATAAATAAATATCCGTGGCGCAGTGGTGAGCACGTTGAGCTCAAGCCAGAGGTCGCGGGTTCGAGTCCCGCCGACGGAACAAAAAGTTTATAAAGTTCCTGGGTCATGGATGTGTATTAAATATGTGTATCATATAATAAAAATCTTAAATATATGTATAGTATAAAAGTATTAAATACATTTTCGTTGTCTGGTACCTGTAACACAAGTCCTTCTGGTACTTACCACGGGGCCAGACTGACGTGGTGTGAAGCGTCCATAGATATTATTATTATTATTATTTTATAATAATATCTATATACTATTTCGTATTTACCCGCAATTTAATCCAGGTTTATCTATATTTCTTTTATATTTCATTAAATTAAAACTTACAATAATATTTAATAATTATTGCTTCAACTTACGTAATATTTAGCATGGACTTTTAAATTTAATTCATCATTTTTTAAATTTCCTTCGACTTTTCAGACCAAGTAAGAACAACTTACAAACGAAAAAATCTAATTTTATTGGCATGTGTACCACGCGTACCTTGCATGATACATTTTATAGAATGTAAACTGCCAATAAAATATTATTTGGAAGCAGCAACGTGAAATGGTAAACAAATTGTTTTATCGCATTGGTCTCACATAGTTAATTATATCTGTCCATTCAAGATTTCTGGTTATTGAATGAATAAGTTACACTCAAATAGTTGAAGGCGGACGGTCACTCCGACAGTCTTCCTCCGGCCGCGTAGTGTACTCGAACACGACTCGTCAAGCAGATCGTGCAAACATCGTAACTTTAACCGCGGTTTGGAAAATCCGAGATATCATATCTAAGTCCTCGGCACACAGTTTAATCTCGTTTATTAGACCTCCCGGGGTATAATAAAACGGTTATATATTATGTAAAAACGAGTCGTCGGCGTAGTTTTTCGTTCAACATGAGTGAGCAAGGGAAGAGTGTGGGTAGCTGTGACAGTGACGACAAGAACTATGAGCTGGTCCCGCCTGAGGGAGGCTGGGGATACATCGTGTGCGTCGGACTCTCCGTTATATTCGTAAGTCTAAAAAACACTACCTCAGTATGCTACTCTACTGTCCATTATTGTAAGTGTAGTTCTAAAGGAACTCTATCTTAGTACTATAATACTCTACTGTCCATTATATTCGCAAGTGTCGCTCGATAGAAACACTACCTTAGTATTCTTACTGTCATTATAATCGTAACTCTATTTTGAAACCTTAGTACTCTACTCAGTAGAGTACTAAGTAATGGATAGTAGTCTCTACCTTAGTCTTACTCTACTGTCCATTATATTCGTAAGTGTAGCTCTATAGGAACTCTAATTAGTTTCCTACTCTATATTACTCTTTACTTTCGTATAATCGTGCAAGAAAAATGCAAAACAATAAAGATTCAGAGAAGAAGTATTCAGGGATAGGACAGAAATATGGTTAGTCATTACTCATTACTCATTAAACAAGTTCAAATATTTTATAATGCCATTAATTAAAAAAAGTATCATTAATTTTGTAATCAGTGACAAAAAAATCCATTGCACTCCTCTCATGTCGAAAAATCGTTTGTTAGTTGTTAGGAATAAGTCTGACCTATCGTAATATTCCGTTTTCGCCGAAACTCTAACACGTGCAAGACAATTCTAATAAAAAGTAGGTACTAGGTTCAATATAAGTAATAATATTTACAAACAAATTAACATACTTAATTAACAAAATGGTTCAACATAAAAATTACAATCGAATCGATCATGTTCTAACTTACGTTCCGTTTAAGCATATTATAATTAAAGTCTACTTAAGGCGCTGACTCAGGTATCCATCGGATACGTGATGTCTCGACGAAATATTAGACATATTTTATGACCGCTAGATTGCAAATTTTTTCTTTTCAAACCACAGTAGTATAGAACTATCTGCTTTCATCTAATAGAAGTAAATAACAGTTAAAATTTTAAAAATAAAAGCATGAAAAAGGTAATATTACATATAATAAAATATAATAAACATAGTAAAAATGAAGAAGGTAAGAAAGAATTTCGCAATAATTATGAATAAAGTTGAATAAAATATTACATACCTATTGATCTAATACGTAAGGAAGACGTCGGATAAAAACTACTTAATAGCATGCAATTTACTCACATGATAATACTGTATTTTATTCTAAAAAGTTTTGACATGTTACGGATCTTCCGTGTTGTGAGGAACATAATTTAATAATAATTCTGTAAGCTAATGGCCGCCAAACTTTGACCCATTGCACAAGAACGTGGGTCAAAATTTGACTATGCAGTTTAATAACGGGTAAAATGTGTGCGCTAAAAATACGCTAAGTGCCAGCCAGTAAGCCAGTCATATTCGCGTGCTAAAGGTTCTGTACCAAACGGCAACAACACACATTATAACTGTATTTTAAAAAGATAAAACCGACTTCAAAATTGTACGTACTTAATTGAGAATTAAAATTCCCTATCTCAAAAACTACTGAACCGATTTTGATGAAACTTGCAGTATTCCCTAAGTTGAACAATACCTAGTACAATAAAAAAAGAATCATTTAGATCGGACTTGTAGTTCCGGAGATGCGTGCACAAACATAAAAACATACATACAAAGATACTTACATACATACATACATACACTGAAATTTGGCACATTTGTTCAAAAGCTGTTATAGATTAACATATACAAAAACTGGGCGGTTCTGGAAATATTACATAAATACGCGTCGAATTGATAACCTCCTTTTTTTGAAGTCGGTTAAAAATGATCTTTCAGGTCAATTCAGACCGCAACGCGACGAGGCGAGGCGAGGCGCAGCGCGGCATAAATTTGTATGGATTTGACAGATTTCAATTGCGTGAGACGTATGTCAAATCCATATAAATTTAGAAATGCATCTACCCGTCGCGCTGTGGTCTGAATGAACCCATTATTACAAAATTACTGTGACTCTCGTCTCTCTGAGAGATCACTTGAGGAAAAACATAAGTTACACGAAAATGAACACCTTTGCAACAAGGAAACACGTAAGTTAGGTTAGAAAATTGACAGCAAAAATAATATTATAGAGTCTATTTTACGGCATTATTCGCGTAAAATAGGTTACTTATACCTATTTAATTTCTTATTTAACCTCTTATAATATTATACATAATATATTACTAGATGAAGCCCTCAATACCGTTGCGTCAAAAGCCGTTTATCGTGCGGGTACCGTACATTTTCCAGGATAAAAAGTATCCTGTGTCCTTTCTCGGGACTCAAAATATCTCCATAGCAAATTTTAGCTAAATCGGTTCAGCGGTTTGGTCGTGAAGAGGTAACAGACAGACAGATAGACATTCAGACAGGCACACTTTCGCATTTATAATATTAGTATGAATGGAATTTTGAGAAGTTCCATTTACTTTCTAGGAAGTCATTAATGCCACAAGAAATATACCTAATCCAAAAAAATTTTAGAAAATTATGGTATTGCTGCAAAATATTAACAATAATTTTAATATCAGTCTTAAATACTGCTTAAAATTTTAACAAACTATGTTTTATTATTATTTCATCGCATCATATATACAAGAATTATTTCATCGCTCGAACGCTCCAAAATAAATTTTCTTCGTGGTACAAAATTATCCTATATCCTCCCCATTAACTCAAACTACACACTTTTCTGCCTTGTTAGAATTAAACAACAAAAACAACAAATGCCCTACGTTCCATTATGCGTTAGAGCGCCTTCACATTACGTCGCAAGCAGTGCGGCAGCAGCGCTGCAGCCACACTGCTTCCGACGAAATGTGAAGGCAGCCTTAAAAACGATGAAAACGCTCAAAATAGGAGGCATTTTGAGCGTTTTGACATGTTTTGATCGTTTTTAACGCTAAATGGAACGCGGGGTTAATAAAACGCTCTTGAGTGCCAAAACTTAAATAAATTAGGCATATTTTGAATTTCATTAATTTTTAAATTGAGGTCACAAGGTATGGGTAAATAAAAACATGTTTGTATAGTTTTGTGTTTCATAGAATGTTGTTATTTTGCAGAAATCGAGGCTTTTCCATGCCAGCCGTCTAATTTATGACTTTAGCATTAATAAATTAATAGTTATCATATTATTAGTGGTTGTAAACAGGAAGGATTGAGTAACAGTTAATCAGATTCTCACGATGCATTCTGTCATCTGCACTTCAACTGTCACAAGTAATTACGAATCACGATGCATTAAATTTGTGACGTAACAATTATTTGTTGACGTCACAAATATACCTAACCTAACCTAATATGAGTTCAATAATGTTCGGTAGAATTAGTATATTTTATGACTTTAGAGCATTAATAATTTAACAGTTATTATATTAGTGGTTATAAACAGGAAGGATTGGCCAGATTCTTACGACGCGTCTGTCATTGGCTGCACTTGTTAATTAACTGTCACGGATCACAAATGCCGATGCATTTATTTTGTGACGTAATGACTAATTCCTGACGTCACGACTATACCGAATGTATAGATCAACTACGATAATATGGCGCGCCCTCCAAAATTCAAAACGTTTGAAGTGCGTTGTCTTGCGCAGTAGGCTAGTTATGATTAGTTGACCAACAAATCTTGGTAATAAGTGACATTAAGTGAAATATTACGTGTACTGTGATTGGTTGAATATTTACTATTTACAAATTCTTTCATAAGGATGTGACTACACACATTGAAACAGTCATTTGGAGGGGCGCGCCAAGTTATCGTAGTTGATCTCTACATCCGTAAAATAAATATATTTCCTAAAATAGTCTACACCCCTATTGAACAGGGGTGAAGACTATTTTACCACTGCTTAAATTTTAAGCAGTGGTTGGAATGTATGCAGGTGGTTTCGTATTATACAGGCTACGATAATAAAAACTATAGGTATACTTTATTGTTACATATTATTATAGATTATATTGATATTTTTTTATATTGGACCATCAATTATTGTGACAGTTAACTATTCGTTTTAATTACGATTTGTAGGAAACATGATTTCTAAGTAAAGGTCATAAAACAATACAACCATTTTACTATAATAGTACGGGAGCCCTAGAACATTTTTTTTGTAATTACTAACAAGCTAATTTTTTGTGAGTAACTACATTTTGATAAGACGAACAACACTTTTATTTTCGAAAAATCTCGAAAGTGGTAGCTAACAGAGATAGAAAGGATTTCATACTTTGACTTGATGGTCCTATAACAAATAAAATAAATTAATTAAAAATCAAAAAACCCGACTGCAAAAAATGTTAACTAAAAAGAACGAAACAAGAGCTGATTCTGCCGGAGGCATCGAATCCATGTTTTAATTAATACGACTCTCGCTTACGAGTTTCATGCCAGGATACCTAAATAGAAGGTTACCTACATAGAAAAATGTAGAAGAAGAAAGTGGATAATAAAATGCAGTCGGAGGCATGTCGCACCAAGTTTAACATTAATTCATAAATCATAAAATATATGCCTCCGACTGCATTTTATTATCCACTTTCTTCTTCTACATTTTTCTATGTAGGTAACCTTCTATTTAGGTATCCTGGCATGAAACTCGTAAGCAAGAGTCGTATCAATTAAAACATGGATTCGATGCCTCCGGCAGAATTAGGTCTTGTTTCGTTCTTTTTAGTTAACATTTTTTTGCAGTCGTGTTTTTTGATTTTTAATTAATTTATTTTATTTGCGACTTTTTAGTTGTAGTCATCTAACCATTTCGACAATCAATCTAATAAAAATTGAAAAACTACCGTACTCATATACCGTACACTTAGAAAAGTGTACCTACAATACGTTATAAATTTAAAATAATATATGTAATAGGTACGTAGGTTTGGTACTGTTTCAATGTGTTTCTAGTTTTAAGTACCAAATCATTGTTTTTTTTTTAATACTTTGTCATTGAATTTTCATCTTGTTTCAGTAATGTCAGTTAATTTTTAATATTGGATTTATCCATGCAGGCGGATTTTGGTTTTTTCTTATTTTATTACTAGCGGTCGGCCGCGGCTCCGCCCGCGTGGATGTCGGTGAGCTCTGCAAAAAGCATATCCAGGCAAGACTCGGTCAGCAAAATGATTCCCAGGTCAATTCACAGACTCCGACACTAACATCGACGACGCAGTCATTATACGCAGGCTGCACCCTGCACAGATTGTCTTCCTCACGCACGCACACCCGCCTTGGTGACGCCAACTATCGTAATATTTTAATTTCGCCATAATTTCAAAACCAAATGTCCAATTTTATTCATTCAAAGACCAAATTTTATCTACATAAACTGTACTTAGTAATGGAATAATTTATTTTGATAAGGATTATAAGAATGAGTAAAATGAAACGCGTTTAAATGTAGTCCAAAAAAAATTCAAGATTTTTTAATAAGAAAATGGTTATTGTGCCTCACTCGACATAGGTAGGTATAGTGTGTCGCGGACTTTTTTGTTGATAAATATAAGTTCTACAATAGGTTAAAATTTTATGGTTCTATCTTTTATAGTTTAGGCAGCGTACGTAAAATAAGTAACTTTTCTGGTTGATTTTTTACACCTTGCGTCCGAAGAACCCAAATATCTTACGGTACCCTATTTTTTCCAAAATAAAATTCAGCCTATGTTCAGCAAAAATAATGTAGAATTTCAATGGTAAAATAATTTTTCAAATCGGTCCAGTAGTTTCGGAGCCAAGCAAACAAAAAATCAAATATTTCCTCTTTATAATATTAGTGTAGATTTATTGTTCTATTTAATATTAAAACTGCAAGTTATATACATATTTAGAATCAGTGTTTGAAATCCTTTGTTTTGATACCCCACTCGATATGCTTGGTAGAATTTTTATTTTTTTTACCTCACAATATGGCGTCAAACGTCTGCCATTTTGTTTTTTTTAATGTCACCTATCTAAGAACACTTGGGTCATTAAGACAAATCTAACGATGCCTCAAATGTGAAAATCCGTTCAGCGGTTCTGAAGATACAAGGTAAGGAAGAATATTACAAACATACAAGATACGCGCTAAACACATAACCCTCCCGGCAGTCGGGTAAAAATTAAAACCGACTTCCAAGGTAAAACAATAATAACATCCTTATAATATGAACTAAAAAGTATTAAATAATTATTCCCATCTAATAGTGCCTTGAAAGAAAGAAACTTTTGGAACTGGCACCGACTTCAAAATTATGAAGATTGAGTACAGAAATAGTTGAGTTTTAGCCGAATTCGGAAAAAGGCACTATTAGATGGGAATAATTATTTAATACTTTTTAGTTCATATTATAAGGATCTTATTATTGTTTTACCTTGGAAGTCGGTTTTAATTTTTTGTTAAAAATAATAATTTCACTCTTTTTAGTTACCTAGTAAGCAAACGCGTACTATACGTAGAATAATACACCTGTATATTATTCTACGTATCTTATTACAGTCACACTTACAAAATATTATAACATCAGCTGCAGCCTGCAGATAATTTTAAACAATACATTAAAAAAAATCGAAGTGAACACGTGTGACATGCTAAGTAGCCGGTCACCGGACTAGTTTCAATAGGCTGGCACTCGCTCGACTTGTCAGTTGTCGCACACGCAGAGCACATAGTACCTCCGTAAGTAATTTGTATTCTGTGCATAGTACCCGGCCCGCGCCCGCGCCGCCGCGCCGCTTGCTTGACAGCCCTGGCAGATATGCGATGCGATGCATTATTATACTATGAACGCTAAACGCAATGCAAAAGGTTAAAATTAGGTTGTTTTCCAGAAAATCTCGGCGAGGTGAAACAGAATATTACATTATCGAATCAACTTTAACTTCTCAGGAGTAATGTCAAATGTGTGCCTTATGCTCTGGAGATAAGGTTGAATTTGGTGACATTGGTGACCCTGACGTGGTAATGATGATGATGATGATGAATGTAATTTGCACAGTAGCATATACTTTCAGTTCTTAAAACAGCGGCTGAACTCCCAAACTTGTATCTATAAGGAATCCGGAGTGTATCTTGTATCTATTACTCATGGATCCCATCATCAGGTCACCACTTTTGTGAACATGGTACCAAATTGGAGTGAAACCTAATACAAAAAAACAAAAATTTCGAAAATCGGTTAACAAACGGCGGAGTAATCGTTGAACATAAAAAAAAAATCCACAGCCGAACATATAACCTCCTCGTTTTTTGGAAGTCGGTTAAAAATATGGATTGTTTTATTTGTAGGACAAGGTTACTCTTAAATTATTTAACTATTAACCTACAAATATATACAAAAAATCAGCTAGTTAGGGTTCCGTTTTAGGGTTCTGTAATCAACAAAACTTGGTTGACTACTGTACCCTAAAATGGAACCCTAACCAGCAGATTTTTTGTATATTTGTAGGTTAATAGAGGTTAATAAGTAGTTATATAATTTAAGAGTAACATTGTCCTACAAACAAAACAATCCATATTTTAGGACCATCAAGTCAATGAAATCCTTTCTATCTCTGTTAGCTACCACTTTCGAGATTTTTCGAAAAAAAAAATGTTGTTCGTCTTATCAAAATGTAGCTACTCACAAAAAATTAGCTTGTTAGTAATCACAAAAAAAAATTGTTTTAGGGCTCCCTCACTATAACTTTACTTTGTAAAAAAAATACATAATGACAGCTAGGAGGAAGAGATACTATAAAGTGTACGAAGGACATGTAAAATAACGATTTGTATCACACAATTCCTTAGTTTAGCTTTATCCGAAGAAAATTATTATTGTAGCACCGAGGAAATTGATTCCTAGGCAGTTGACAGACCAACGACGTCATTTTGGCCGGATCCTGTTAATAATTCAATGTTAATTATTATTGTGATCTGTCGGCAGGGTTTGACGTACTAACGCGGCCAAATTACGTAGGTCCCCCATCTGCCTAGCAATCAACTTCTCTGATAGTACATTATAGTAGCCAATTTCCTTATTATTGTACAAAAAGAAAGTGATAAAATGGTGTCTAATATTTAATTAATATTGTTTATTACTCCAGCAAACAAATACTAAAAGAAATCATATTAAATAAGGCCTTATATGAAACTGTTCCTATATCTATTGTTACGGTACTTTCTGCAAATAAATGATTCTCATTCTTCTTCTTCTATAGCTAAGACCACAGACATAGATCAAGACCTATGTCTTGATCTATGTCTGTGGCTAAGGCGTACATTTATATTTACCCAAAAAATTCGATTCTACTATCAAAAATGTCGTATATATCTATTTGTTTTGACTTCTGTTTCTTTATTAGTAGTAAGTTTAAATGACACTGATATTGTATTTCATTACGAAAATTGGCCTTCGAGACCAAGTTAATAATAAACATAACATTAACTTGACTCGCATGTCTCCACGTGGAACAGAATAAATTATTTTCATAACTAATTATAATTAGGACAAGGCGTTATATTATAAAAACAATTATTGTAGTTAAGTTTTAATGAGTCAATACTACAATGTTACGTAGTATACAGTTTACATCCTCTTTGTACTATAATATAAAGACAAGCTTCATTCATACTTGTTGGCATGACAACGAGTAGCTCACTCTACCTATATCTCCCTATTCCCTTTGTCATACGAATACATCAATTATTAGTAATTAAGTGCGATCACTTCGGTAGGTTAACATGTTACCTTCAAAATATGCTGTTGTTACCCTCAACAACTTTATCAACAGCTTATTTTGTATAACAGGTCTATCTGTTATAGTATTTGCTATGTAAAATATTCCCATACATAGCTTAATCTGTGCACGAAGGCACCCAATCATTGGCAGTCATGTTATTATTGGCACCTTAGATTTTTTTTGAAAATACTTTACTTGGCTCGTCTTGGCGAGGGCACTTCGATTTTTTGTTTTATGAACTTCTACATTGCGAATTATTATTGGGTGTTTAATTTTTTCTTCAGATCGCTGGGACCGCTCACCAGCCAGTATTCGGGTTCATATACAATGACTTTCTGGACGAGCTGGGAGTGGGCACGGGGGCAGTTACAGTGGTGTTCGGAGTCTTTCAAGTTACATTGGCGATTACAGGTGCGTACCTAATAAAAAAATTAAAACCATCTAAAATTGTCGTATGTACCATGAGAAAAATCGATTCATAGGTAGATCGCGTATCTAACAATCCGCAAAGCAATTCCTCTCAATCAATTCACAAAATGAATTGTCAAAACTGTCAAACTCACGAATGACAAATTTAGACCTTTTTAGGGTTCCGTAGTCAACAAGGAACCCTTATAGTTTCGGTCTGTCCGTCCGTCTGTCCGTCCGTCTGTCTGTCTATCCGCGGTTTTGCTCAGAGACTATAGGACCTACAAAGCTGTAATTTGGCATGAATGCACATATTAATCATGGCAACAAAATGGTACATGAAATCTTAAAAAAATATTTTTTTTATGGTACCTTCCATACACATCAAGCGGGGATAAAATTTTCGCGTCCACCCCATCGTGTGGAGTGTCGTTGGATAGGTATTTTAAAACTATTATGAGTATTCATGGATCATTTTTCGATTTAGGGATCCGTTTGTGAAATATTAAGTTTTAAAGCGGAAAAAATCGTTAGAGTCCAGTGTCCCCCCCTTCTACCAGCTAAACGGTTGCTTCTGGGAATGTGAAAAAATTCACAGAGGTAGGAAATATGCTAAATTTAAAAGGAAAACTATCAGGGCTAAGAAGACTTCATAAGTTATTGAGTAATAGTCGATCAACTAAAAAAAATGTTTTCGGCGAAGTATAAAGAAACTTTTCGTTCAAATTCCTTTGAAAGTAACTGACATAATGTTGTTAGTAGTGTAAAACACGTTATAAATGTACATTCGTTGACCACACAAAAATTAAAAAAAAACAATTGGTATTACGGAACCCTATATATTGCGCGTGGCCCGACACGCACTTGGCCGGTTTTTTACCTTTAGACCGTTTTTGCCTATGAATTCATATTATCAGCTCTGATAGCACCTTATACAATAGATTCTTCACTCTTCAGTATCTTAGGCGTCAGTTATTCTTTGGGTAATTATTAGAATCTTTGAACTCTTCCGAAACTATTATTTACTATTAGTTTCTTAGACTTACATGACCAGTGACTCAAATTCTCGTATCTGCATAAAAATTTCGTCTCAAACTATTTTTGTATTTCACACTACTTATGAGACTTTAAAATAAAAAATAAATAAAGATATCAATTTATAAACATTATTCTGACTAAAATATCTTTGAATTCTATTTTTAAAATTTATTTTTAGCCAAGTCGGTGTCATTAATCGTAATAAAAGAACAGCTATTTTGGTTAAGTCCACTTTACATGTAAGTACGAAAAAAATCTATTTTTAAAAACTTTACCTTTAGCTATCTAAAAAATCCAAAACAACAGGTTTCTAAAACATTTATTTCACGTTATGAAACATGTTACGCAATACGCTACTCATAGTAGATTTTTTATATTCATGTATAATTATTATTACTTAATCAATTTATGTATAGATTTTTAATCTTTAAAGTTGGTATAAGAAAGGTTCTGTAACTAATTTGTGACTAAAGCAAGCATTTCTTTCCAGGTTTCTCCGCAAACATCGCCTTAAAGAAACTGTCGCTGCGGCAGGTCGGGCTGATTGGGGCCTTCATATATACGCTGGCCTCGTTCCTGGCCATTTTCGTGGTATCCACGACGCAGCTTATCATTACAAACGGATTCCTCCAAGGGCTAGGAATGGGCCTCCTAATTCCGGTTTCGTACACGAGTTTTAACAGCTACTTCACGAGGAAAAAGGTGCTCTATCTGAGCCTGTGTAAAGCCTCGA
This sequence comes from Lysandra bellargus, assembly GCA_905333045.1. NCBI lineage: Eukaryota > Metazoa > Arthropoda > Insecta > Lepidoptera > Lycaenidae > Lysandra > Lysandra bellargus. The sequence goes on from HG995328.1 coordinate 8,083,306, forward strand.
TTGGCATGATAACCATGGTGTACCCTTTGTTCATCAAGTTCACGATCACGGAGTACGGATTTCGCGGGACGCTGGCGATTCTCTGCGCGATATCTGCTCACAGCATCTTCGGCGCCGTGGCAATGCAGCCGGTGGAGTGGCATATGATTAAACAGTTTAAGTCCTGCGAGAAAATTGTATGTAAGTGTCCATTAAATAATTAGCTGGGAACATTTTCTCAGTAAATGTGTAGCATTATGTATTATTATGTTAGCGCCACATAATTGTATAGGCCATATTTAATAGGTTAATAGTAATTTAAAAGGACATTCTCATATTACATACGATACAATGCGTGAAATATTTCAAAGCTGTAACCAAAGACCTTATTTTAATAGAGATAGTGATTAGTGGCATTTTTATGGGGCACAAGCACAAATTATAAAAGTACCACTTTTTTTTTTTGTAATTTTATTTTAAATATTTTTAAGTTGAGCACTGCATCTTTTTTAGATTATATTTGAATAATCACTACTATCACTACTATTATATTATTATCAAGTTATAAAAAAAAACTACTTATTTTTTCTTTTCTGTACTTACTTAATAATTAAATTTTGAAACGCTTTCTAAACTCGTCACACATAATATTCAAGCATATGTGATTTATGAGAAGTACTAAAGAATATATTGACATACTTTATTATTGAGATATAAAAATATAATGAGGTGGCGTTCAGACGTGTACACGGGTTCTGCGCGTTTTGCTGTAGCGTTTTTTTTTCCCAAACGCTACGTCATTATAATACGCGCACGCCTAGAACGCGCCCTAAAATAATTATTTTCATATCGTATCGTATGCAAAATACACGGACAAGTCCGATATGAATTTCGATGAGACTACAACGAGACAATAACTTGATATTCTGTGACAATTTTATTCTCTATTTAAATATTTTATTTTAGCTCAAATAAATTAGTGCAACGCTTAGTGGAAAAGTTCATTTGTTTTTTTTAATTATAAAAGTCAAAAAGTAGTCTACAGCTTAATGAGCTGTACTTAAGTTTAGGCAGCCATTTATAAACTTGTGTATAATTAGAAATATTTGATTGATGAATGTAATATGCTACCTCTCATTTAGCGCCAGGGTGCCAATTAATCTTACAGTTCTTAATTTAAATTTCCTTTTTTTTTCAGTAATACCACCGACGCCTTCGGACGTGGAAGACATAAATAAATTCGACCTCGCCCTCCATAACAACCACTTGGTGCACAATACGAAGTCAGTAGAGAATCTGTTCACCAAGAACTGTTTAGAGACTGCCCATAAGGTCCCTGGCCTTTTGGCGCCCAAAATGACCTCACTGAGAAGACTGAGTATACCTGTTTTAATGGGCACAGAGAAATGTGATAGTAGGTTTAGTTCTAACGATAATGTGTACATGGAGAACCTGTATAAAGCCGCGTCCGTCAACAGTTTGGGCAACTTTGGTAGTATAGCGGCAGAGCCCATGCCAATTATAAAAAATAAGGAAGGAAAATGGTAAGTTTAAGTTTTGCTTATTATATACTCGTACATTTTGTGACGGTGACTAACCTAAAAAATCAAACATCGTCCTTCTCTCTTTGCACTCACGCCCTTCATATGCCAGGTGAAAAAGGACGACGCGGATTCATCGCCAAATTAGTTTTTTCTCAATAACTCGATAAATACATAACATTTTAAAAATCCGCTAGGTCGGTTTCTCAATGATAGAATTTTACACAATGTGTTAAAATATTAACTTAGTTCAATGCACGGTTATGGCAATAAATGAAAAATTCGTAAAAATTAGATGCATCTTTGTTATTTTTTTCTATCAAGAAAATTTTAATATATCGTGTTTTTGCTCAAATCGTATTCTTGGAAATGTAATGTAGTATCTAATTTTAGAAAATGAAAAAATTCGGGAATCGGGGCTTATTTTCAAGTATAAAAATGAATTATAAAATCGAAAATTTTTGGGGTAGTCGCCCCCTTAAGAAGTATGTTTTATGGTTATTAGTTATTACTGATTAGGATAGTGCTAGAAAACCTTACCATTTTTACTCACGTACAAGAGAGCCTACAGAACCGTACCTTAGTAGAGACTGGAGAAAAATTAATACGGTTAACAACTTGAATCATAATATTATTAATATGTTATTATTATACTTTTCTAAGATAAGTTGCCCTTCAAACGAGAACTTATTTATAGTTAATTCAGACGACAATAATAATTATTATTTACTTATACTCGTACTTTGAACAATTATTATAACAATTGCAGTATATTTCGGTTCAGTAAATATTTTGGTAACGAAAACAAAAGAAAGAATCAAGAAGTTAAAATTGCTATTGCAAATGTTTAAATACGCAAAACATTGCTGACGTCAGTAGCTTAATTATAATCACCAATTTGTTATTAATTACTCAAAACAGTGTCATAATACTTTCAATGTCATGTATTTTCGTTTTATCAATCTGCATTTCAACACTATTTATTATGTTTATGCCACAGACTTAATAAATACAGAAGTGTAAGATATCGGTGTTATGCTTAATAATTTATTAATATTTTTATTTATTATGTTTATGATGTAAGATCGATACGATAAGCAAAATAGTATATTTTATTTTTATTAAGGGTGAGTTGCACCAGAGGCGTGGTTAAACTTAAAGTTATGGTTATAGTTAAGGCCAAATTAACTTTAACCTTAACTTTGACCACAGAACTTTACAGATGTCTGTTGCGTTTATTTTTTTATTAAAGCTACAGTTAATGGTATTAGGAGTATAAAAATGGAATTATCCGTAAAAATCGACGGGAAAAATATTTGTTATTTAAATTGTCACTGAGAAACATAGTAAATGTTGACGAGAATTTGATACAAGTATGAGCGGTTCTCTGGGAGTGCAGTCTCTGGCAGGACGAAAGAACTACTATGCTAAACAACCTATTCTGTACATCTGGAGTCGCATACTACGGTGATCTCGTGGACAGCGCTAGGAACTTCTGCCATCAAGCGTTTTTGCCACAATGATTATTGCAACAGTCAAACACAATAAACTCCAATATTAACTTAGCTTAAGCTTAGGAGTCACAATTATTAACCTTATTTCCGTGGTGCTCCCCCTTAAGTTCTTTGACTTTCGGTCATTGCAACTTTGTGCTGTCTCGCGCTTTTATGGGGAGGGAAATTGGAATCTTCCTACTCCTCCTATTTTCTTCTGATTAATTTCGTTATGGGTCCCAAGACAGTTTTAGCATGTCCCTCGTATGAGATCATAATTTCAAAGGCTTTTCGTGGTTGGATACCGCTGTCGATCCTGGCGACACAGGAGATACAGTGGTGGGAATGTGCGGTGGGCCAAAGCCCGTTTTAAAAAAAGTATGAGCGGTTATGGTTAAAGCCAAATATGACGTAAAGACGCCATATTATTTAACCAAAGATTGTACATTTTGCACCATAGTTATAGTTAAAGTTATATTTAAAGTAAGTTGGTGCGACTCACCCTAAGTAATTTATTTATTTGTATTAAAATATTTTTGGTTAGACCGTACTCCGTAGTAAGAGTAATAAATATTAAGCAGAATTTCTTCATACTAGACTGCCCAATTGAGTACAGAAATAGTTGAGGTTTAGCCGAAGTCGGAAAAAGGCACTATTAGATAGGAAAAATTATTCAATACTTTTTAGTTCACACGGCTGCTCAACTGTATTTAAATTATATTTTGAATTTAATCAAGTTGTTTGTTTTGAAATGTCCAGATTGGGCGAGACACAGATAAGCAACACGCGACAAACTGTTATCAGGCGTAGAGACATACCAGTTGAGTTCATAGGCCAAGATCGAATATGTCAGTGATAATCCTGCTATCGAACTTGGGTATTAACTCATTGTGTGTAACTGACCAGAGATCAGATAGGCCGTTCCGGATGGCTACACAGCTATCAGGATTATTATTAACAACCGAATTATTACTAAAACAATAATTATTACTAAAGCAGCGTCAAGAGAGCTATGATTTTCGAGTAGGCTTTCTAGATGTTCTCGGCAAATTTTAATTTGTTTCGCCCGGAAACCACGTTCATTTCATTTCTCCGTTTGCGTTCTCCAAATCATTTTTCGACATTTTTTTTTAATTTTTTTATGAGCCTATACTATCCCACTGCTAGGCAAAGGCCTCCCCCAAGATCTTCCATCTGTCTCGCTCCAACGCCACCGCAGACCAGCCTGGCTTGTAGGCATCCAGTTCATCTCGCCATCTTTTTGGAGGCCGTCCACGGCGGCGTCGTCCGTCCACTGGTACCCATTCTGTGCTGACCTTTGCCCAACGGTCAGGATGCATGCGGCTGGCATAACCCGCCCAGTCCCACTTTAATTTTGCAGCTTTCATGCCGACGTTTTTAACACCCGTTTTGGACCGCAACATGCTATTTTTTATTCGGTCAGCTAGTCTTACACCTAACTTTCCGACATGAAAACTATATTTTATTTCTACACGGGACACAGTCCATATAGCAAAATTATTTAAAATATATTTTCATTGATTTAAGTGAAGATAGAGAGATACTTCCGCATTTATTAGTATGAATGTTTATTTCCACAATTTCTAAAACCTAAATTGCTAGTAGTTTGACTGTGTATTTAATACATCGACGAAAAGTGACACTAATGCAGTCTGATTTTTGATTACCAAAATGAATTAACTAACTAAACTCTAACTCCGCTGGCTCAGCGACCCGAAGTGGATCTTGGCCTCCGAAATGAGCTTCCGCCATTGAGCCCTGACCTACGCTACCTCCTGCCAGTGACTGACTTGAAGGTCCCGCAGGTCAGCTTCAACAGCATCTCTCCAGCGATACATGGGGTGCCCACCAGGACGACGTCCTGTTGGACGGCCCTTATACGCTCAGTTTACCCCGGGATCTCTCCCATTCTTTCCACGTGGCCCAGCCAACGGAGTCGGTGAGCCTTTGTTTCTCCGATTATATTGGGTTGGACCACCAGTTCTTAAATTTCGGCATCCTTCCGGATTCGCCAACAGCCGTCATTTGTTTTGGCCGGGCCCAGGATTTTTCTGAGGACTTTGATTTCAGCGACTAGTAGTTTGTTATACTCCTTTTGAGTCAGCGTTCAAGCCTCACAGCCATACATTAGTATAGGCCGAATAATCGTGTTATATAGATTCGGATTTTTGTATTTTTGCTGAGAAGCTTGGACAGGAGCACCTTGTGAAGAGCTGCGCTGCATCGCAGGGCATTTTTAACGCGAATGTAAATTTCGCCCTCTCGACTGTTGGGAGTACATGGTATCAGTCACAGTACACCCCAGGTACTTAAATTTGTGTACACCCCTATACGTTGTATCTCCGACATGTAGGTCTAAGCAAGGTGTACGCGTGTTTTTGTAACGTCTTATATGGAGATACTCCGTTTTATCGTGGCTGATCCTGAGCCCTACCTTCTTCGCTTCAGTCTCCAAAGTTGTGATGGCCTCTATGACTTCTCCACGAGTTTCACATAACAGGGCTAAGTCGTATGCCCTATCACATTATGCCTTAGATCCAGCTCTCCACGCCAAGTTCAAGGTTCTGTAATTCGAAATCTAAATTGCATACTGTACGTCATGTTAACGATATCATGTATTTTATGAAAGCACAAAAATAAACAAAAACTGTTTTCGTGAATCTTGTTTATAACGATTTTAAATCTTATTGAATATTAATTTATCTTAATATTATTATAAATATCCAAATTTTGATGTTTGTTATCACATAATATCAGTTTTCAGTATATTTTTATAGTTTCTAATTGATATTTAAGGCGCTATATTGAAAGTCATTTTACCGCAAGGGCAATTTTATACTTAATTTGTATGACTATAAAGTCGTGAATACGCTGCGGCCAAAAGCTATCGGCTCGGTCGGAAAACATGTGAAAAACGTAATTTTAATTATTTAAAAAATAACTAGGAGCATTTAAGCAAAATGCTTCTATACGATTTCGAGTTGCAAAGGTGTCTATCAATTAGACCAATTCCCTTATTAATTTCCCTTCCCTTGTATATATATATTTATATATATAATTGGAATCTCGGAATCGGCTCCAACGATTTTAATCAAATTTAGTATATAGGGGGTTTCGGGGGCAATAAATCGATCTAGCTAGGAACCATTTTCATAAAATGTCATTTTATGTGTGTTTTTTGAATTTTTTGAATACCGAGCTAAGCTCGGTCATATAGCTAGTTATTATTTAATTAAAGAACGCGATTAACATTAAAATTCATAGCCCTGCCTGCTTACTCCTCTTCTAAGATGTTATCAGAATGCTTTTTAAGTTTCTTTTTATAATTTTTTAAAATTTACCTAAGTATTTTTTAAGCCTCTAATAGACCTACATCAGGCATTTAAACGGTCTTGTTAGAAGTCATCAAACCAAGTCAAAAAATCAAAGTTAAACAGTCTTGAATGAAAATGATTAAAAAAACAACGTATTTTTTATTATTAAGGGCCTCCTTACCTCAGATATTTGATAGGGAAGCTTATGTTTAATTTATGTGTACTGTTATTTATATAACTAATATGATATTTTTGTTTCAGGCAAACGGTAGCTGAATATCTGGACCTGACTCTACTTAAAGACTTGGTGTATGTGAACATCATCTTTGGGATAGCTCTAGCATTTTTTGCTGACCTCACCTTCTTTACTTTAGAACCTTTATTCCTAGACAAGAACCATCTTAGTAAGGTAAGAATTGTTTTACTCGAAAAACTCTTAATAAACATTAAGTATAAACTTTATACTACCTAGGTATATTTAAATATTTTGCGGCCTCTCTACGTAATGTCCTATGATTGACCAATACAACCACGAACGTGAAGAGGGGAACATTCGTCGATGATTGCCCCCATAAACATTTTCGCAATCATGGTGCCAATTAGATAATTATTGGCGCCATAAAAATAATGTGGATACAGAGACACCTTTTTGTGCCTTTACATAAAACTTAGAAATCAATAAGTTAAGTTCTGTTTTACTCATGTGTGATGTGCCCTTATATTGGGTTCAAACGTTTCACGTACTGATCATCCTCCATTTTATTTGGCGTTAAAGTCTTATTTGTTCTGAATATTTTTCATATAAATAAATCAAGAGATAGAGAACCCTAAAAAATTAAGCGTCACTCTTATCAAAAATTGAAGTTTTGGCATTTGGTTGAACGATGATATTATGCAGATTTCTGACTTTTACTTATCATATTTCGTAAATAAATAAATATGGCAATAAATAAGGCTATAAAAATGTTGCGATAAGTGACAGATAAGCAAACAGTCAGAAGTCTAGCTCAGTCATTTAATGAAATGACGTTATTGAAATACGAGGTGATAAGGTTTTTATTACATTTTTTCGATGCAGACTCTACTAATGATGTCTGGACAAGTCCTAATTTAACTCATAATTTCATTTCTAGATTAGTTTTAACAATTTTTTAGGGTTCCGTAGCCAAAATGACAAAAAACGGAACCCGGAACGGATTATAGATTCGTCATGTCTGTCTGTCTGTCTGTCTGTCCGTCCGTATGTCACAGCCATTTTTTTCCGAAACTATAAGAGCTATACTATTGAAACTTGGTAAGTAGATGTAGTCTGTGAACCGCATTAAGATTTTGATACAAAAATGGAAAAATTATTAAAAATGTTAGGGGTCCCCATAGATACAACTGAAACAATTTTTTTTTTCATCTGGCCTATGCGTGTGGGGTATTTATGGATAGGTCTTCATAAATCATATTGAGGTTTCTAATATAATTTTTTTCTAACCTGAATAGTTTGCGAGAGAGACTCTTCCAAAGTGGCAAAATGTGTGTCCCTTCCCCTCTAACTTCTAAAGTAGGGGCATGATAATTCTAAAAAAAATATATGATATTGTACATTACTATAAAAACTACCAACGAAAATTGGTTTTAACGAGATCTAGCCAGTAGTTTTTTTTATACGTCATAAATGATAAACCTTAATTTAACTTTCATTATATCAAAAATGATATACTAAAATAAATCAAAAACCTTATGATTTCATAGAAATAATTCTTATTGCTGCTGCGGAACCCTTCATGGGCGAGTCCAACTCGCACTTGGCCGGTTTTTTGGACTAGTTTTTACAAAATTCTTAGAAGTTTTTGTAAAATTCATTTTTTACAAAAATTCTTAGACCTCATTTTCCTAACGTTTTGATCTCGTTATAAACTATACAAAATAGAAAGTAGTGGAACTCGTTTAAGGCTTGACTAATAATGATTATTATGATGCCAATGTAGTCACAAAAAGAGTATGTAGAGCAGTTCTGACTTTTGGCATTATATTTAGAGAAAAAAATCAAGGAAACTATGGAAATTTCTAATTAATTAACAGAATTAAATAGTTACGTCCGTGAAGACGTACACATAAAATTGTTGATAAGAAGAAGCATGCATTTTGATTTTGGAAATTAGCATACTGTTTACCAGACATAAGATAATAATATGTCTTTGACTAATGAATCATTGACATACTAAAATACTCCTTAGTGATTCTCTAATACTCATACGCCAAGCAAAAATTGCAAGTACAGACTTCATTCGAATAGTGCGTACAGAGGAATTAAAAATTTGATAGAGAGCTGAGACTTTATGATGAGAAAATTGCTCACAACTATTATTACTTATATGAGCATTATTTTTAATTTACTATTAGAAATGCAGTAAATTCATAAAAATAACAACAACGCACACTGTCGTGCAGAATCTGGCACAAAAAAACTACCATACAATTACCATGCATTAAATCTTTGACCTGTCAGACCATAGCAAACATAGCTCGCCGTCAAACAATTCGTTTGGCGAGATTTAAAATGTAATGTAGTATAATTTAAAAAAAAATAATAGGAGGCAAAAGAATACGCTCAAAGTAAAAACTTAGAAATTTATTCGTCTGTCTGTCTCTCTTCACGCCCAAACCACTAAACCGATTTAGCTGAAATTTTGTGTCAAAATTGGATATATTTTGTGTCTCAAGAAAGGACATAGGTGATAGGATACAATAATTTTATCCCCGAAAAATGTACGGTTCCCGCGCGACAAACGAATGTTGCGGGTGTCATCTAGTACGAAGTAAATAATATAGGCGAATCTCGACCGTAAGCGGATAATATTTATAGTAATAATTAGTAATCCTAAATTCTTTTTTCTATAAATTTTTCCATTTGAAATTTGAATGTTACAGAAGCACTCTCATAGGTACTTAATATGGTAATCGTGTAAACCTTCATTGATGGGGAATTTTATCAGAAGTCAGTCACTTGTCAGTTGTCAGGCGAGTTATGTTACTAAGTGCGACTACGGAGTACGAGACTATAGTAATGAATTATAACATTAACCGTTTGAATAAGACAAAATATGCTCAATCTAACTCTCATTTCTGATTGGTTACCGAAGTTTGACAGAAGTTTATCTTTTCAATAGCGCTGTTGAGCAGTTATGCCCGGGACACACGAGGCTAGTTTTTCAAGCTAGGATAGCAAGCTAGTGTTTGTAAGCTAGCAAGCTAGTACTTCTGGCTTCGTGTAGACAAAGCTATCTTCATTTGTAAAACAGAACTAGCATGCTCCAAGCTAGGTCAGCAAGCCAGGACAGTTTGGTAAAAAACTAGGTTGCTATACTAGCTTGAAAAACTAGCCTCGTGTGTCCCGGGCATTAAGGCCTCTATATCTGCCAATGACCTTGATCATTGTCTGTCAGTGCGAATATCGACGTTAATGACATTAAAATAACATTCATAACAGCGCGCCTTGTACGGTGGCGGTTACGACGCTCGCCGCGTCTATGATAGGGCGAAATAGGAGAAAAAACCTTTTTAAGGCTTAATTTAATACATATTTCAAAAAAGTCAAAAAACCAAATTATCAACTTATGTATTGCAAAGCAGTAGATATTTTTTATATATTCTTTTGATAAATAATGAAGGAGTAAAGTGGTTTCATTCAACGATTTGGAGGTGATTTGGTTTTTTATTTCTTTATTATGTGATACCGATAGAAAAAATATGGCAAAACCACGTTACGTATCACATCATGTAGATTACTAATTATTTTTTCAGATATAATTTCTCTGTTAATGGCGATGAAAAGTGATTTCATCTGCACGCTTTTTTCGCGAGAGGAGCCTTAACGTATTTGACGTCAGCCAAAGGCGTTGCATCTGTTAATAACTTAAAAAAATCGGCCAAGTGCGAGTCGGACTCGCGCGCGAAGGGTTCCGTACCATTATAGAGCAAAATCAGGCCAAAAATTGTGTTTTTTGTATGGGAGCCCTCTTTAAATTATTATTTTATTTAAATATTATTTTTAATTATTAAAGTACACATATAATTAAGGCTTTTGTGAAAATTTAAAGTGCCTACTTGTTGTCATCGTTGATACCGAGCAAAAAATGTTTGAAAAATTACGTTTGTTGTATGGGAGCCACCCTTAAATATTTAATTTATTTTGCTTTTAGTATTTGTTCTTATAGCGGCAACAGAAATACATAATCTGTGAAAATTTCAACTCTCTAGCTATTACCGTTCTAGAGTTACAGCCTGGAGACAGACAGACAGACAGACGGACAGACATCGAAGTCTCAGTAATAGGGTCCCGTTTTTACCCTTTGGGTACGGAACCCTAAAAACCACCAAAAGGGATAAGACAAAATGTGTAATCTCCAGAGCTTTTTAAAAAATATAGGTAGGTACATGAAATTATAATATTTTGAATACGCTTGAAAACCATATCTTTGTAAGTAGGGTAGTGATGGCATTTAGACAGGATGACTAGTAAACATTAAACATATTTAGACTTAATTTGAAAAAAGTAGATTACTTAACATAATATTTTACTGTCCCATCCACAATACTAGTAAATACTTATTAGTAATTACTCTAATTAGTAATTACTAATGCTAATGAGTCATTATACAATACGTACGAGATCGTATATAATATAGTAAAGAAAGAACAAACAAAAACGGAAAACCATAAAAACACCGTTGTTTGAAGGCTCATTAAATTGTGGAATGTTGCCACTCGACCATGATATTATTACAAAATATTGTGCAACTCTACATTATATTACCAAGTTTCATATAATTCGGTACCGGGAAAGTTACAGCTGAATCTAAAACATTAGGTTGTAGATAGGTATTGTCAATTTTTCGAACGTAGCTTTTAGAAATTTCGATTTTCTAAGACCTACGTCAATAAAAGTCAACGAACTAGCAACGAACCAATTAAAAATTATAAGCCATAGGCCATGGCCCGTGGCACTTAGCAACAGCAAAAGTGAAAACATTGTTTTTACTAACCGACTTCCAAAAAAGAGGAGGTTACAATATTATGTTCTGCTGTGGATATATATAATATTTATTTAAATTGATGTAGCGATTGTTAAACTAATATGTATTTGTGGTAGCGATCCAATATTTATACAGTTAATAAGTACATTACTAAGTTTATGTTAATATTGTAGTATTAGAAGCGTGTTAATTATTTATTTAATCGAGTATTCTATGTATTAAGTTTAAAATTCGAAAACAAACATGCATTGCATGATGATACATCGGTCATGGCCTCAACATCTGAAGAGCACATTGAAGCAACTATACCGCGCAAGAGTTCGAATCGGAATTGCATGAATAATGCTCGAGTAAGACAAAATCTTGCAATTTTAGCTTTACTACAATTCCTCGGAGCTCGCGCTGCGGAGTGTAGAACGTCAACCTTGTCACTTGACAATGGAAATTGAACCATTACAACGCACGTGGTCGGACACGCTTTTTACGAGTTCTCAGACAGACGAACATAAAATTATGAAAACCCGTTTCGACTTCCGAACGAATTCCTTTTAGACGCACGAGTTCAAATTCCGAAGGTTTGACTTGATGATAACATTAACGCACCTTACGCACCTAGAGAATGATTTGCTTTTTTTTTTTTAATTTAAATTTTCACATCAACTCCATACGTTTTCATATTATTATGTCAAACTACATAAGTACTTACTTAATATTATTACATAATTATTGCTTACTTAATTTTATTAAATAGTAAAATAAGTAATAAATAAATTATATTTCTGACTGCGGTATATATGTCGCAGTCATCTGGTTCAATCTGCGATTCGATTGAACGACTAGCGCATTCATTAAATGGCACCATTCAATTGAATGACTCGGCCGAACGTCGATTGAACGATCGTCCCTCAACGTTCAACTAGTTAGCGATTTGTAGAATAGCATTTGAAGATAGCGGACATGAAATCAGTCAGGTAAATGAACGTATTTCATTTTCTTCCTGCTGCGGCGCTACTATTCACTAAAACAAACATGGCGTCAAACAGCTCGCACAGCTGATAGCACTGTGTTGAATGTTGATATTAATTTATCGATTACATTTACATTAAAGTGCCTTATTTGTAATAACTAATGAAAAAATATGAAAGCGTGGATTTACCTATAACTACCCCGTCAACGGCTACTTGAAAAGAAATATAGCATCCCATTTAACGACTTCGCTATATGACTTTAGTCAAGACGTTAAACGTTACAGTCAACGTCTTGACGAGTTGTCCTTTAGTCATTTTATTGAATGGTGTCATTCAATGAATGCGCTAGTCATTCGATCGAATCGCAGAATAAACCAGGTGACTACGACATATATGTATATTGTATACACACAATGTGATTTAAATAAGTTACATAGCCTTCAAATTGCCACGGCCTTCTAGAGGTTGAGAGGGGGACGGGGGCAATGTATCGGTCATACTCATACATTATGTATGCAAACTTTAGGCAGATACCCGAAAGTTTGGTTTAACGCAGAATTTGCCTGTTTGTTATTTTTACTACAGATTTTATATACCTTATGTATCGAGGTAATTGGGCCACTTTGGTGTTGTTTTGGGTCGTTTTGACACTTTAAGTATGACATTTATATGTTATGGGCTATCTTTTTAAATAAAAAAAATAATTCTATACGTAACCTATACGTAACCACGTATACGTAACCACCTCTTTAGTTTCCAAATCCACAATTTTATCCGATATTACTCTCATGATAAGCGATTATTATGTTGGGTTTTTCAGAATAATAGACCTTTTTTGTCTCACTTTCAGAGTGAAATAGCGAATATCATAGCACTAGGGGGTGCTATGGACATGTCGGCGCGTCTGATTCTGGGAGTCTCAGGCCAGTTCTTCCGCATGAACAGCCGCTACATGTTCTACACGGGAGCGCTCTTCTCGGCGATATTTAGGATAGGTATGTATCCTCTGGTATCCCATAACATTTTGCACGGGGTGAGCATAATGAGCCGTTTTCATTCACCCCTATTGGGCAGGGAAGTGTGCCGCGCGAGAGTGTAAATGACTAATTTACACTCTCGCGCTGCCACTCGTCATGCCGGTGCAGGTGCCACTAGATAATAGGCATCAAGTAGGACCATTGTGAAAATATAATTAATTCATGTACCATCGAGGAAATTGATTCCTAGGCAGTTGACAGACCATCGTCACTTGGTCGGATCATGTCAATTCAATGATAACTGTGATCTGTCGGCTGGGTTTGATGTAACGCGACCAAACTACGTAGGTCCCCCATCTGACTAGGAATCAACTTCTCTGATAGTAAGTACCTACTTATGTTGATTATGTACATTTTTTAAATACGCCCAATTAATGCAAAGGATGTGGTTTAGATAAATTACTATTCATTTCTAAAGTGCTACTTTTAAATTAAATAACTATTAACCTATCAATATACAAAAAATCTGTTTGTTAGGGTTCCGTTTTAGGGTTAACCAAATTTCGTTAATAACAGAACCCTATAACGGAACCCTGACCAGCAGATTTTTTGTAAGTATATTGATAGGTCATTAGTTATATAATTTAATAGTAACATTGTCCTATAAATAAAACAGTCCATATTTTAGGACCATCAATTCAAAGTGTGAAATAGTTTCTATCTCGGTTAGCTACCACATTCGAGATTTTTCACAAATCAAAATGTTTGTCTTATCAAAATAAAGCTACTTACAAAAAAATTTGCTTGATAGTAATAAAAAAAATGTTCTAGGGCTCCCCGTACTAATTGTTATTCCATATCAAAATATTCTATCAGGAGAAATATTGTTATTGTTTGTCCCCAAAAATATTCGCAAGGCGTTCCTGCTTGCAAATTTTGTTTACGAATTACGATTTAGCCCAGATTTTTTTTTATATTTTGCAATATTAAGAATATTAGGTGTTTCGTAATATTAGTCACGAGTAGCACAACAAAACAATATTTTATCTATTCAGTTTTCAATGTTATTATTATAATGAGAAATGCCTTGGAATATTTTATTATTTTTTCATCATCTCAATTTTATGTTGAGCCTAACAATGGGATTATTTCCTCATCTTTTTTATTTCCTAATAAACTCTAGTTAAATACAAACCTTTACTTGTCACCGATGTAAAGTGATTAGGAAGGAAAAAGTACCTGGAAACAAAAAAAAAGTATGTTTAATTTATTTTAATGGCGATTTATTGATAGAGATGATAGAGATAGATAGGTGTCTAATTATAGTGCTCCTATTTTAGTGCACTAATATTTAAATAGCTAGCATAATATTATGCACTTTATACTGAATAATAATTGCTTTAATAGGTATACTTAGGCATGATATAGGTACATGTGATGAAACATTTTTTATATTTATTATAAAGGTGTAATTTGGATTACGCCTAAGGGGAATAGTTGAGTGCAAGTATGTGTGTACGAGTATGTGTGATGTATAATATTGTATAATATATTTTTGTCACGCTTGAGAACCTAAGTGGCTTGTGGCATTTGGGCTTGAGAGGTAGCTTACTAGATTCTTTAGTATCTATTAGAATATAATAATAATAATCATACCAAAATAAAATAAGATGATGTAATTCATGACATTAATATTATTCATTATTCATCAACGATTTCTATTCTATTCTATTCTATTCTAACAAGAGTAGGACCGTCGTATTTTCTTTTCTATCTTATATCTTCACTAGATGATACGCCCGCAAATCCATTGCACCAAAATTCGATTATCGCGCGGGAACCGTACATTTTTCTATTATTAAAAGTATTCTATGTCCTTACCCGGGACTCAAAGTATCTCCATACCGAATTTCAGCAAAATCGGTTCAGCGGTTTGGGCGTGAAGAGGTTACAGACAGAAAGACACACTTTCGCATTCATAACATTAGTATGGACTATGGATATGGCTTTTTTTTACGGGCTTTGGCCCACCACACATTCCCACCACTGTCTCTCCAGCTGTGTCGCCAGGATCGCCGTCCTGGCGGATCGACAGCGGTATACAACCACGAAAACCCTTTGATGTGATTTGATGAAAACTATAGAAAGTGGCTATAATATAAACTTTATCTTTCCAGTGCTAACCCAGTTCACTACATACACCCCGCTGCTGATAGTGACGGGTCTCCTGGGAGCTTTCCGATCCTTGGTGCATATCGCCCAGCCCATCGTCATAGCGGAACACGTGCCAATAGAGCGGTACCCGTCGGCGTACGGCCTCCTCATGCTGCTGGCCGGCGCCGTCAGCCTCAGTATCGGACCGATGATAGGTGAGGCAGAACTTATAAAGCATCATAATATCTGGGGGTAGTGCCCCCGCCATGACGAGTCAAGCGAAGCGCAACGGCGCTTCGAAGTGTTTCGTCGTTTTTTTTGAACCCTCATAGAGTTGGTTTCCGATGTACACATTCTCAGGATATGATGTCAACAATATGCTTATTAAACATACAAAGTCTCAATTGAATAGCTTTAATACTGACCCTAAATTTAACAAATTCTACAATATCAGTAAATATGCATGGCTTGTCTGTTTCGTTACTTACTTCAGATCAGAAACTAAGTATTCGCATCGAGGCGGTAGCGAAACGACGAAACCATAAAGTTACTTAACAATATGTAGAATTTGTTGATGTTACGGTCGGTAGAGTTAATAAATAGATTCAGCTTGGCTCTACATGAGATTTGATACCTTTTTCACAGGGCAAACCTTATATTACGGTCGTTTTGGCAACATTTAACATGAATTTTTTTTGGTGGGATTATAATATTGTTATCCGATATATTGAACCCACGATAGGTGAAGCATACCAGGGCACACGTAGCGTCAAACTAACCAATTTTTGGTAGTCATTCTAGTATTATTGATTGGCACGCTAAGTTTTTGTTTGGAAACACTAGGAATGACGATGCCATCCACATCAAAAAATCCTAATAGGACATACATGATACAAGTTCTTGTTTCAAATCTAAAGATTTTTCTTTTAATTTCAATTTGTTTATTTCAAGAAACTTAAAAACGGATACAATTTAACCAAACCAAGGTTTATCGATGAGATAAATTCATACAATGCAGGGCAAAATCCCAATTGTTGCTAGTTATTAGATTATTGGCAGCTTAGAATTACTCCCTAATTCCTAAAGTGCCAATAATTGGGCAAGTCTATATCAAAACGTAAGAAAGGAAAGAAAGGATTGAGTATTTTTCAAATTAAATAAATTCACAAAAAAGTCGTGATTAAAATTTTAATTGGACACCCCGACGAATTTTCCAAAAAGTTTTAAAATTTAAGTAAAGTTGTTGGACTTCAGATGAGTATAAGAATTTGTTATTTTCGATATCGAATTAATATATACCTAGTAAAATTACTTTTTGATTCCTAAAACTGCTAATAGGATAAATTACTACAATGTTTTCACGCTAGAAAGCAGCACCAGCACAGACAGTAAACAGGAAGTTTTGTTCAACGTTTCTGTCAATATTCTGAATTCTGATATTATGACTTGTGCAACATGTCGGATTTTGGTCGAATTATTTACTTTATATGCTAGTAGCGCCCTTTGCGCCGACCTTTGCGTAATATTCCCTATTACCTAACCCTCTTACTAATTACTATGAGTCATGACTTGACATTTTATTTAAGTATTTACTACTCTTAAGTTATTGTCAAACAGGATGCTCCCTATAATGCGGGCTCTACACTCGCGGCGCAAATTGCGGCCGCGATTCGCGCCGTGAACACGATTCGAACAAATTAATACGAAGTCGCGAAGCGCAAATACGAAGCCGTGAAACCCTCCACACTCGCGGTTCGTGGCCTTCGCGGGCTTTCGAGCCGCGAGTGTGGAGCCGGCTTTAGTAAATATTATTTAAAGGATATAATTGAAATAATCAAACAAGTACAGTAGGTACTCCTAAATTAATAATGCGCATGGAAATCTTCGCTAATTGTCGTAATCACGAAAACACCCGAATCTATGAAACGTAAGAGCCCCCAACAATGCACTTGCATTTTGCACCTTATTCAAAGGAAATAGAAGTAAATACGAGTTAATATAGTCGGTGTCTGTGCGCTGTGGGCCGGTCCGTCAAGGCGTTACCATGGTAACGTCCAAGCAACGTCAGGCGCAGGCTACGTCGCTGCAAAGCGCTGTTTTTCTTATAGTTAAGTTTAAATCAGCGCTTGCAGCGACGCCTTCGGACGCTCGGGAAATACGACCGTTGCCGAAAAATTAGGAAAATTCCTATGCGCATTATCACTTTGGGAGCACTGTATACTCATTATTCATATTTTATTATTCTGTAATAATATAGTCTGATTAACTAATTGAAATAGCATTACGAGAATTCCTTTCAAATTAAATAGTCTCTTTGCTATTTAAATTTCAAAGGCCACATTCAATTCTCATCAAATTGTTATTATTGTTAAGCGCCTAAAGAAAACATTACTATGATCTGCAGTGTACTTTGCTATTTATTGAATGTATTTTTAACCCCCGACGAAAACGTACCCATAGTCTGATACTATTTACTAATAATAATTATTATGTGTGTCTGTCCGTGGCACCGAGGCATCCAAAAGGCACATTCGACTTTGACCTAGTTATTTTGTTTGAAAGCTGATATGATTGAGAGCGACCTTAGCAATAGTATCGTCAGCGCGTTCAGTGCTGGAAAATTTAGAGGTTTATTTCATACGAGTTTTTGCCCGCAGCTTCGCTCGCGTTAAGAAGTATTATTATATACAAACTTTGATCCCCTATTTTCACCTCTTGGAGGTAGAATGATCAAAATCCTTTCTTACCGGATGCCTACGTCATAACATCTACCTGCATGCCAAATTTCAGCCCGATCGGTCCAGTGGTTTGGGCTGTGCGTTGTTAGATCAACATGTCAGTCAGTCACCTTTGAGTTTTTTATATAAAGATGTCATAATTATATGGAACTCCCTGTGATTGGTATTATCGTAGGTATTATCGAAGAAATTGGTTCATAGATGACAGACCTACGCGTCATTCGGTCAAACTATGTCAATTTAATATTAGAGCTCGACAAGGCTTTTAATGAAAGTGGCAAAAAAAGGAACAAACGCTGCCATCATACAAAAACACCATTTTTACATGTTTTTGACATTTCTCCTTTACCACCAACGCCCCGTCCATTAAAGTAAATTTTAAAGCCTTGTAAGTTGCAGCACTTTAGCCCTAATCTGTCGATTCCATGTCAGTTCGTTTTGACATAAAGCGGCCAAATTATGTAGGTCATCTGCCTATGAAACAATTTCTCTGATAGTACGATAGTCAGAAGTTTTTTAGATTCTCGTTTAGTAACCAAAATAATGTTGTTTCAGGTTTCATCCGTGACTACACAAAGAGCTACACTATAGCGTTTATAATGCTGGCAGTCTGCAACTTGATGTGCGTCATTCCCTGGACGATTGAAGCTATAATCATGAGAAGACGACCACGTCAGGATACACATACTTGAAGTATTTGACGCCTGTGTAACAGTCTATGTACACTGTACATATTATGTACTATCAAAGAAGCTGATTCAGAGGAGATAGCGGACCTAAGTATTTTGGCCGGGTATTATCAAACCCAGCTGACAGATCACACCTAGAGATCAACTACGATAACATGGCGCGCCCCTCCAAAATTCAAAATGTTTGATGTGCTTTGTCTTCCGCGGTAGGCTAGTTATGATTAGTTGACCAACAAATCTTGGTAATAAGTGACATTAACTGAAATATTACGTGTACTGTGATTGGTTGAATACTCACTACATACAAACTCTTTCATAAGGATGTGACTACACACATTGAAACAGTCATTTGGAGGGGCGCGCCATGTTATCGTAGTTGATCTCTAACATTGAATTGATATTATAATGACGTAGGTTCGTCATCGGCCTATGAATCAGGGCCCGTACCACGAAACGGTTTTGAAACTCAAACAATCGTACGAGAATGTTGCGTCCTACTCGAACGAACGTGAAATGACGTTGTTAGAGCAGGACGCGACATTCTCGTCCGATTGTTTGAGTCTCAAAACCGTTTCGTAGTAGGCCTACAGTTTCTTCGATGGTGCATATAATCTTGCAAGGATCTTGTGGCACTTGGGTGACTTTCCCAGGGTGTCTCAACTTTGATTGGCCTAGATTACACGGTCAATATTATCACGATTCTAGTATCACGGGATTCACGAATAGTACTGCGATACTGCGATTCGGCCTATTACACGATTAATATTATCACGGAATCGTGATAATATTGATGCGTGTAATCTGCGCCAATAGAATAGAACATAATATTTTATTGCAAGAATGTAGTGTTATAAAGGTCTTAACATTTAAATTAATATATTGTTCTTGTACATTCTGCCATACAGATGGCGTGCAATTGAACATGGAAAATATTTGTATGCTACTAAGGCAGTATTAGTTCTAAAAGCCACGTGCCAAAAGACCCTTGTCGGTCTACCCTCTACTGCCTCTGCCCCGCGGACGTGGTTGGGCAAAAGCTAGGACTTATTAAAATACTCATTTTATTATCTTGCCGTAGATATAGTGTAATATATTGTTCCTTGACATCTAAGTTGGTAAGAACACGATCCTATAGATTAAAGTTTATTGAAATCTGCTTCTGTGTGGGAGTTTTAGTCCATTTAATCGTTTTCTCATGTTTTTGACTTCAGTAGCTGTTCAATTCTGGGGTTTTTTAATCTGTTTAATCGGACATTATGACCGGTTTACATTATTCCAATCCAGTGATCCCATCCAGCACTAGATTGCTACTGGAATTATGTAAAAGAGCACTGGAATGTAATGGAATGCAGTTCAGTACATTCCTGTGCATTCCAATACCCGTTTACATTATTCCAGTAGCGATTAGGGTTGGACCTCATCTGGCAGCACGGAATCGCCTTTTTCCGTCGCCCTTTCTCTTTTTGTCGCTTAAAACTGCCATTTGCTAGACCGAGACTGAAAGCATAATGCGATAGCACGCGGCGGAATCCTCGATGCGATCGGCATCACGGACAAAATGCAATGTTCGGCAGGGAGACTCCGGAATGCTGAAGCACGCGATAGCATGCTAACGCATCCTTTCACCTTCGCATCCGATCGCCTTTTTTGTCTGCGGAATGCGACAGCGCGCGTTCGCATGCGGCAGCACACTGCAGCACGTGGTAGCACAGGCGGAACAAATGTGATTCCGTGCTGCCAGATGAGGTCCAACCCTTAATCGCTGGGTTGGAATAATGTAAGCCCACCATTAGAGTTGTTTTACCCGGATAGGTATTTCTAAAAGAATTAGTCTTATGTTCTCATCATGATGAGAGGTAAAAAAATCTAACGCCAAGTCCGATGAGTTGTCAGGAGTTTATATTTTCAATATTGATTGGTTAACTTTTTTCAGCCAATCAAAAGCACTAGTGAACAGGTAAACTTCTGTTAAAACCTCAGAGAACACTAAATAACTACATTTTAAAATTCATATTCATAAGTTATGTATCATGATCATTAAAAAATTTGGCATCCAAATATTAGCGTTGTAATTATAATTAACTTAATTAAACAGAATTGCTTACATATTAACATGAAGTTTTGAGAGATTATTGTAACTAGGTATAAAGTGTGTAACAAAAATAAGTGAATAGATGATGATACGTGTTCCTTGTAGAGAGTTCACTGTGAAAGTAGCAGCGCTGAAAGACCAAATTTTTTTTTTCACTTTTGTATGGGGGAACTTGTGGCGTTCGGGCCCTTGCTCATACAAAAGTGAAAAAAAATCGTCTTTCAGCGCTGTTACTTTCACAGTGAACTCTCTACATGGAACACGTACACACCCTAAAGTATTATCACTTATTTTTGTTACACACTGTATTATGAGCGATGTGCCATATTTGTGTAAGCATTACAAGTATTAAGGAAAATTCAATGAATATACTAAAGAATACAAACATGGCTGAGTTATATACTGCCCATAGCAAAATTATATAAGGTTCTTTTGTTGTGCATTAATGGAACAGCCATTTAGAAGACGTCCCAAGATAATAAAATACAATTTCGGCTTCCATCCAAATGGACGTACATTTTTACGTACGTTTTTGGGCTGTTTATCGTCCAATTGGTCGAATGGAGGTATCGTCGATTCAAAAAGTATACAGGGTGTATCAAAACAGTGAAAATACTTTAAAGTATTTATGTGTCCCTGTATAAAATTCACTGTGAAAATAGCATGGATAAAACAATTTCTGTTAACTTTTGTATGGGCAAATTCTGGCCTATATCAATCATAAAGGAAAAATTTGCTCTTTCAGCTCTGCTACTGTTACACTAACCTATATGTACCACCGAGGAAATTGATTCCTAGGCAGTTTGCGAACATACGTCATTTGGTTGGATTTTGTAAATTCGATGTTAATCGTGATAAAATGGCTTGACAAAACACGACCAATTTACGTAGGTCCGCCATCTGCATATGAATCAACTTCTCTCATAGTACAAAGGACTCATACACAGCCTACGGGTCTAAAATGGTCACATAGCAATTCCTCTCAATCAATTCACAAAATGAATTGTTAAAACTGTCAAAGTCACGAATGTCAAATTTGGACCAATTCAATTGGTCTAAATTCGTACTAATTTGACATTCGTGAGTTTGACCAATTCAATTGGTCTAAATTCGTACTAATTTGATATTCGTGACTTTGACAGTTTTGACAATTCATTTTGTGAATTGATTGAGAGGAATTGCTATATGACCATTTTAGCCCCGCTGAAGTATTAATAATATCACATTTTGTTTTGTTACACTCTGTACAAGGAGCTTAAAGCTCCCTTTAAAGGCAACTTGAGAGTTAAGGCTAGTCGATATGCCAATCGTATGTGTTCAAAAGTTGTCAAAAATGTATTCAATACTTTATATTCCCTAGATAATATTATCTCATATAAATATAGTAATTTGTACGTAAGTTATTTCATCTATACTTATTATAAAACAAAGTCGCTTTTTTTCCCTCATGTCCCTTTGTTCCCTATAATCTTTAAAACTACGCAACAGATTTTGATGATTCTTTCAGTGTTAGATAGCCCATTTATCGAGGATGGTTATAGGCTATATTTTATCACGCTAAGACTAATAGGAGCGAAGAAATAGAGGAAAATGTGGAAAAAACGGGGAAAATTATTTGAAAGGGCTAACTTGAACGCGCTAATCTCAGGAACTACTGGTCCGATTTGAAAAATTATTTCAGTGTTAGATAGCCCATTTATTGAGGAAGGCTATAGGCCATATTTTATGACGCTAAGACTAATAGGAGAATGTGGAGAAAACGGGGGAAATTATTTGAAAGGGCTTATCTCGCGAACTACTGGAGCAACTTTTCTGTTATTTGGCACAGATAAGAAGTAGACCACGTGAAGGATCACATACTATTTTTTGTGGACTAATTTGTCTGCGAAATATCTAATTTATGTGGGCGAAGCCGCACGGTACCTCTAGTTCATAATATTGCGCAATAAAATTGACCGTCTAGGTACCGCCTAATAGTAAGCGTCTTGTGAAAAACCAAACTACTCAGGATAGAAGTTATAAAATATTTCAGGACACCTAGGAGCTATCCTATTGAACTCTTTTAACAAAGTCAACAATGATAATAAATTATAATATTTTATATTAAGTATATGAAATGTACTCAAAGTAATACCCTAATTTAATGCGGAAAAACAAGATTTAAAAATATAATTTTACCACCCGTGGAAGTATACAGTAAGTATTAATAAACTATAGTCAAAATAATAATTTAAGGTGACATCGGCGGTCATTGACCTTTCTCAGTCTAGGAGGTATGTGAAAATGCTCGCAGTTTATTCTGTTAAAATATATTCATCGAAAAATCTCTTGGTAACTCTTAGGGCCTGTTTCATCACTTCCTGATTAGTGCTGGATAGACTATCCACAACTTAACTTGATAGATAGAGGGCCTGTTTCACCACTTCCTGATAAAGTGCCGAATAGGCTATCCACAACTTTTTCTACAGATTCTCCATACTCTATCTGTTATCTTAAGTGGTGGATAGCCTATCCAATACTTATCAGGTAGTGGTGAAACAGGCCCTAAGTATGATAATATTCAACAGCCTGTTTATGAGTCCGAAGCGAATATACTTCATTAAGTTCACATCGATTATGCAAAATGCGATATCGTCCTTAGACTAGAAATAATAACGTCTCCGTGGTCCAGTGGTTTAGAGCGTGGCTCTTGACTCGGAGGTCGTGGGTTTGATTCCCGCGTTGGAAACATGTTATTTCCAAGTTTGGTTAGGTTAGGACAATGCAGGATAATCACCTGCTTGTTTGACAAGTAAGAATATGATCCATATGCGTCGGATGGGCATGTGAAAAGTCGTTCCTGCGCCTATCTCCCGCCAGTCGTGTTGGTCTTCCGTTCTATTGGGTTATGGGAGTAAAATAAATATATTTTCTTGTGTACTGTGCACACACTTGGGCGCTATAAAATTACTCCTGCGTAACTGGCTTGGTTTCAATAACAACGGCCACCGTCACCGAAACCGGTGTGGGAGTTATTATTATTACTAGAAGTATCGGTCACTTCATTGTCAATCGCGGTTTGTATAGAAAACCATGAAACATGACAAGTTTTTTGACAGGGGGTCAATAACCGCTACAGACAGAATCGACAATTTGAGTATAGTATATAATAATTATATTATTCTCATGTTGCACATGGCTGTTTTTCTCAATAGCTAATATACTGAATGAATAATATTAATATATTATTATTATAACGAGCTATTTTATTTGTAAGTTGTAACTAATATTATAAAATTGGAAGTTACTAAGAATGCGATTATTACTTACGTCTATTGTTTACTCAAAATAATAAGAAGATACTACTAAACAGATTTGGTTAGTATGATAGTAACACAGTATAAATATCATGCTACGGGAACCGTACATTCTTCCGGGATAAGTTTAGTCAAGTGGCGACATAAAATATCTGGGAAGCTTGGATATAAGATTCTGAAGCTTAATTTATTTAAGTCTTTAAAATGTTCCTACAGGCTAACCGTACCTTTAAATCATCAGCTTTGTCATAAGTTCTTTATGTGTAAGCTTCTTTGGCGTACACTTAATATCCCATATATTATTCTATGACAGAGCAGATGACATTTCTTGAAATCACTTTTTTTCAACCCACCAACTGAATTCGAAATCTGATTTTTATACCATGATAACTAAACACATGTTTCCTACATATCGACTGTGAACTGGCAACTGGTACTATCTCAATTTTGACAACTTTACAGGATGAAGAAAAAACTTGTTTGCATCATTTGTATAGCATCTGGTATATTAAATAAAAATACGTCGTTTTTAAATATTTTTATTGCACATGTTATTAAAAACAAAAGTAGCAATATATGCTTCCTTCTAATATAAAAACGAGATAGGACATTATAAATCAACTAAAGAACGAACATAGGATATTTTGCTTGAAACAATAAGGCCTATCTTCAAAATCAAAATAAAACAGTAACGATAGGACATTATTAACTCAATATTCTATAATATAATGAAATTAAGTTAATAACTTACAATATAATTCTTATTCATAATAGTCTTTATATTTCCGACATTATAGGAACATTATTAGGTGGACAATTCTACAAAGCCATTAGTCTAGGTGGGTCAGTCATTAACAATTGTTTTTTTTTTACTTTTTATTCTAAATTTTAGAGGTCATCATTTCTTCAATAAAAGCTTTAGATATCTTTTTCACTGGCTCATCTAAATTAATTGTATTGTATACTTGAAACCCTATTTTATAAAAAAATACAATAGTTAATAAAATGATAGAATCTGCAAAAATAACAAAATAAGGCTTGTTTTATGCCACCTTTGCCTACAGTCCTACCTTAACTAGGCCAACCAATGCAGGCATGCAGAAGTGGCAAGAAATTGATTCTTGTGCTCTTTGGGATCAAAATTATTCCTGATAAGGCAAATTATCATAAAAGTTATGACAATCTTGAGGAATGACAGCTTTCAATTCTTGGAGGTGCAACCACTTCGTTTTAGGAATACGGCATCTTGATGTAAATAAGGGTGGGTAACAGTTCACTGGATTGAATCTCTTTGGTCTATGAGGTAAGTCCATCCAATCTTTGGTAAAATCAAGTTTCACCCTGATTACTCCTGAAGGATCATACATTATGACTTTGATGTCTGTGACCATTGGATCATTTTTTGTTCGACCAGGTCTAATGCTACTGTATCTCAAAGGTTTCGTGTAGTCTTTAAAAAAGTCGTAAGTCAGCTCAATAGCCTCGTACGGTGATGGATTTTTTCGTGCTTCTCTGGTCGTAGATACGTAATCACTTGGTAGTTTTATTTCTTTATTTTTTAATTTTCTTTCGATGCAAGCATGTACGGAGTCTACCTCCATTTGCGTGTGACCGACTTCGAGGTATTTCTGATAAATGAAGACTCTATGAAGCATACTAAAATTGAGCAGTGCATTTGCCATAATATTGTTACGGTTTTGTGCTGTACATCCATCAGAAAATATTACAACTGGTTTTTTATCAGAAGTGACACATTTTTTTTCTAAATAGTCAATCAAGCATGATACGAATGTTGATGCAACTAGTTGATTGTTTTGATCTTCTGAAAACCAATAACATGTAGCTTGCTTTTTTACAACATCGTAAATTGTCGAGTTATGACAAGCTAGTTTTGTTTTATAATAAAACGCATTAGCGTGGGTAAATGGAGCTAGCTTTACAGCTTGAAAATCTACTTCTAATAAAATTATTTTTCCTTCATTAGCTTTCTTTATATCCTCGCGTTTTTCCATTCTAGCAATCTCTTTCTTCGCTGTATGCACCTTCCAAACTTCTTCTTGTACATTTTTAGTTTCATAACCGGCGCATAAGTTACATTTATCTTTTTTTACATTAAATAATGAAATATTTTTTTCAACCATAACTTCAGTAAATTTTTTGCGGCTGAAGGCCGGTTGCAATGCCTGAGTACACGTCGACTCGTATAATTTATAAACCTCTTGTATTGTTTGAAAAACGGGTTCTAGATAGAGTTTTGTTGAATTCTGTCTATTGTAATGGGACGGCATTTTTGGAAGATTATCGAAAAAATTATTTAGACACTCAATTTGTGATAAAAAATTATTATTTGGTGTGGTATTTTTATCTTTTGAAGTTATAGGTATTCCATGCGAGCTCTCACTTACCCATGCTTGAACCATTCTATACCCAATACCAACCGTATTTATAAACATTTCTCGACAAACCTGATAGCTCTCTTGTCCATTATTCAAACTATATTTAAGGCTATAGTTACGTCGAGAAACACTGTCAGTAGTATTAGCTTTCGTTGGAACTCTAGAAACCGATCCACACACAAATGCTTTGCGTTCTCCCCAAGTCAAACTCCAAAATCGGTCGTAAATCGTTTTCCTCTGTTCTTCCGTAAATAATGAGCAATGACGTTTTTTAGACTTTAAACAAACATTACTAGAACATGGTGACTTCATTATTCGTTCTTCTCTTGGTGTATCTTGTACAACAGTTTTTCCAACTTTTCTAAAACCTAAGTAAGCTTTTCCTTCCATTCGGAGTTTTTTGTTGATGTTTCTCTTCCACTTAGCCGGCTCAGCTTTCTTTCTTCTTTTTCTTCCTTCACTCATATTATAATTGTTGGGGTCATTTTCTGAATAATTTCCTTGCACGTTTTGCGCTACTTGACCTGCACTGTTTTCTATGGTATCATTTGTCGCTAAAATTGATGGTGACTCGGGAGATTCTTCGCTTGATGGTAGTGTGTTTTGAAGTGCGTTCAGTGGCGTATTTGGAGACGAACTTAATGACATGTTTGAAGGTAAATTTGGGGACGTGCATGGTAGCGGGCTGAGTGACATGTTTGGTTTATCTAAAGAGGCTTCGTCGTTTATGTAATCATCATCTATGTTATGTTGTAAATCGAGTATGGCTGACTGGTAGGATGGCGAAGGAACGAACCGTGGAGATAAATAATCTGCAGGTAGAGAATCAAACATAGTGTCCACATTTGGGTTAAAATGTATGTCCTCAGTATAACAGCTGGTGTCTCCCGTAAGTACTATAAAAGGGACTGTTTTTTGCTGGTTAGACAAGGTAAAAGGGACCGTTTTTGGCTGGTTAGACTTGGTAAAAGGGACTGTTTCTAGCTGGTTAGACACGGTAAAAGAGACTGTTTCTTGCTGGTTAGACATGGTAAAAGGGCTTGTTTCTTGCTGGTTACACATGGTAAAAGGTACTGTATTTTTCTGACTAGACATATTCGTATGTTCAAAACCTGTGTTGATATCCTAAAATGTACAAAAGAAAGTTATTAGATATAAAATAAGCCAACACCTCAGCAGATTTAGTAATACGTACTAATTTACTAACACATTATTTATTAATTTCGTCATTTTCGTTTATTTTTTTGTTTAAAACTTATACAGATAAAAATCACAAACCTTAGCATTTTCTTTACTTTTATCGCCATTAAGTACTTCCTGTACCAAGCGCTTACCACGTCTCAACTTGTTATACTCCTGAAAAGAGTAGGTATAGGTAAAAGTAGTAGCTAAAATGGTAGCAGTGCGGCGTATATCAAGACGTATAAATCATTTGAAATTACAAATTATTTCCATAATTGTTTTAAATGCTATAGTAAACCCAACCAAGCAAGTGGCTAGTTAGTCAAGAGGCGGGTAGGTAGTAATAACCACATTCTGCAATTCTTATCCCGCTAGCCGGTACGACGCCGCGGTTAAAGGGCAAGCAGTCCATGCTAATGGCACTTGAATAAATATAATATAATACAGTAATATCATAAAATTTTGTTAGATGCCTACTTATAGCGGAATCGTGCATCTTAAAAGCATGTAGGTAATTTATCGTATACATAATATATAAAGGTAAATCTACCGAAAAGTATTTTTGGTTGATGTCATTCTTAGTTGAAAAGAACCACAAAGTACTATCTCTCAGTCATTCCAATCTGCTAAAACTTTTAATGTCGATGCATAATGTACTATCTCGATTTATAGATTATTAACGTAGAAATATTAAATATCAATGATTAGTTTATAATGAAAACATACCATTTCAGCTACTAGAAGTCCCCAATAATGATAACTAATAACTTATGGCACAGAAACCTAATAAATTCACATAAAACAGTTATTTGTTTCAAGAGCGCGCGAAATCACGTTCATCTCCGTACACGTTTGGTGAGATAGTATTAAATGCTCGCATTCACTGCGCGTCGAAGTTAGTACAAGTTGAATGAAGTCGATTCTGGCGCCATATTTAAACGTATCTGAGATGGGATTTATTGCAGCGTTGCGGAGTATGAAATAGTATAAAATTGTATTAAAAAGTGAAATCTTCAAAGAATTGAGATAGGACCGGTTGCCAGTTCACAGTCGATATACAAGCTTAAGGCGACGCCTTGATAATTTGGCTGTAGCGATATCGATTTTTCTCAGCAATGACTAAAGATAAGAAATTAAAGTTCATAGTCAGTATTCATCATGTCTTTGAATTACCCATAGCATAACACGATTGGTCAACTTTTATAACACAGAATAATCAATCAAAAAAACCTCTGCAAAAAAAGTAATTCTAATTTTGCCAACAGAGGAGAATGATTTAAGCTTCCAAAATTTGTACATAAATTGGTTCAAGCATACACTTTAATGTACCCATAGCATTATTACATATAATAAAATATATTTATGGTTTTTAAATTACGTGACAAAAACCATTTTGTCGCTTACGCCCTTTCAATTTCTTGCTGTTCCATTTTTTGTTTTCTATGTGTCTAAACACACTAGGCTGAATTACGCCGACGTAAATTCCGCCGCGTTTACGCCGCGTATCAAACGCATACAAAATACAGACGGAACGCGACAGATGACACAATATGCCGAAATTCCGTCGCGAGCCGAATTTCCGTCGAGTCGAGTCGAGCGTAAAGTTCGGCAGCAATTTGGCGGTGATGTTTTGTATAGCAACACACTATACGCGACGGAATTATCAAAACCGAACATAGCAAATCCAACCTTAGATCCAAAGCGTTAAGGCGGGCATAAACCCCAATTTGTTATTCCGTGACTCCCGGTTTACCTAGTTCCAATATAATAACGAAATGTAAAAAATATGAGAAATAAAGCACAATTTTAAAAGACTTTAAAACATAAACATTTTTATAAAACCTAATACTTTGACTGTAATTAATTTACAAACTCACCTCCGACAAAAATCTAATTCATCCAAATATAAGTATTAACTAAGATAATTATACATTTTATTTGAATAAATTGTTAGTAAATCTATATCAAAATATCCTTAACCGAACAATTTTGTTTCTTAATATTTATTTCCAAAGATATTTAAAAAAAACATGAAAAATAGAGAAGATCCGCCCCTAGTAACTATAGTTTTATGCTAAGCTAAAATGAATCTTATTGCGATGCGTATACGCTTGGTCTTTGGTTGTGTGCAAGGTTATCGTTTTGGATTGAGATTGATCCCTGCCTTAACGCACACATTACATCTGAGAATTTTAAATACTCACTTACGCTCGCGTTCTGCAACGGAATTTACGCCGCGAAATTTCGGCTCTTCGCGTAAGCGGCTGAACGTAATTTCGGCCACGTAAATTACGCCGGCGTAATTCAGCCTAGTGTGTTTAGACCCTATTAGAGGCCGGGCCAAAAAAACAAGCAATCTAAAATATATTATATCCAACACAGTTTTTTACTTTAACGCGGCACGGCGTCACCTTAATTTGACATGCTCGAGCATGTGGCGAAATCCCCTTTTCGCATCCCCTGCTATTACGTAAGAAACATTTTCTCGTAGGAAAATTACTCGGGCGGAGCTGCAGGTCTGCAAGGTGCATCTTCCTCTGGTAAACAAGTGTCATTTTCGTCAAAAACTGATCTCATGCACTGAAAATTATGGTTTTGATCTCATTCGATTCGGAATACCATCTAGAACATTCTATCAAAATTCCAAGACGGGCTGAAAAAAAAATGCAAAAGCTATAAACAATTAAGTAAACATAAAAATAAGGGTTTGGTTTTTTTTAAATATTTCAAAAACTATTTAAGATACTAAAAAATTGAAAATAGATCCTTAAAGAGCAGGAAATTTCGTAAAAAAAATCCTAGATCCTGGAACCTTACCAATAATCCTTATAGCTTTAATTGAGCGGCGAAAGTAACGGTAAAACAGCGTGGTTCGGGTTTCGCGTGATTTGCCGCAATCTGCTACGTGAACTAAAAAAAAAATATTTTAAGTGATTAAATATTAATATTAAGGAATAAAAAAATTGGATACTAAGCAGACATATTGATAAACAATAATCCGTTAACAAAAATAAATTATCACAATTTGTTTAATTATTATGCTTTTTTTAATTTGTTAATAGTCACCATTTTAATGTTAACATAAAAACGCTGATTATTTCTAAACAAGAAATCTAGAAATTTTTATTATTCTTTTGAGCTAATCTTAAAAGGGCTTACAAGAGATTCCCGTTGACAAAATTCATTTTTTTTTATTTTTCACTTTTTTATTAACATTTAAAAGCATTCCAAAATTATTCATGTAAATAAAGCAATTACGGTACTTATATATCCAATTATTGTTATTATTTTGTTTTATTGTTGTTAGAAGCCAGATAACAATATATATATTTATATTTATAACTAATAAAATTTAAATAATCATTTTTATTGATGAAAAAACCCTAATTGTTTTATTTACATGAAAATTTCATGAATGCCTTTGTTGTTCATAAAAAAGTGAAAAATCAAAATTATTGAAATTTTCCACCGGATATCTCTTCTATACCCTTTTAAGATTAGCTCAAAAGAATAATAAAAATTTCTAGATTTCTTGTTTAGAAATAATCAGCGTTTTTATGTTAACATTAAAATGGTGACTATTAACAAATGAACAAAAGCATAACATTTAAACAAATTGTGATAATTTATTTTTGTTGACGGATTATTGTTTATTGATATGTCTACTTAGTACCCAATTTTTTTTATTTCTTTATACTAATATTTAATCAGTTAAAATATATTTTTAGTTCGCGTGGCAGATTGCGGCAATTCACGCGAAACCCGAACTACGCGTTTTTACCGTTACTTTCGCCGCTCATTTAAAGCTATAAAGATTATTGGTAAGGTTCCAGGATCTAAGATTTTTTTAGGAAATTTCCTGCTCTTTAAGGATCTATTTTGAAATTTTGATTATCTCAAATAGTTTTCGAAATATTAAAAAAAATTCAAACCCTTCTTTTTATGTTTACTTAATTGTTTATAGCTATTGCATTTTTTTTCAGCCCCTCTTGGAATTTTGATAGAATGTTCTAGATGGTGTTCAAAATCGAATGAGTCCAAAATCATAATTTTCGGTGCATGAGATCAGGTTTTGACGAAAATGGCTGAATCAGACTATTTATCTAAAACTAGATTCGAATCTTCCCGTAAGGCAGAGGTTTATTTTATCGCTAAAACTAAGTACCTAAGTATTCAACATTATTCAATATCAGAAATGTAATGAAATGACATGCGGAAAAAAATAGAATTGTAAGGCATCCATTAGACGGTAGGTTTTGCTGCCAGTTTTACCACAGTGACAGATGGGTAACCTACCGTGTAAGAGCGTGACTGACGGTGATTGACGAAAATCTGGATACATTCGTCAGTCCATCAAGTCCAGTCAAACATAATTCATGATTGATGGAATTGACTGACGAGGAACCTACCGTGTAATGGATGCCTAAGAACATTCAGATATTATATTATACTTAAATATAAAAATATTGAACCCGTAGACAAAACTTTAAAAAATTTAAAGTAAGTACAGAAAAAAAGACAGCACGTAGAAATATTGATAATAACTAAATAATATTATGTTATAGCCAAACTATATTAAGTATAATATTGTGGTATGTGGTTATAATTTTTGCATAAACCAACGTTCAAGCATTTGACCGACTACAAACCAGTATGCGAGCAAGCGCTACTGCTTGCAGACTTGGTTTTAAGTCTTCTTTAACTTAATAACAAGTTTAAAATATAAAATATATATATATCTATTATTAAAAAAAAAATGACAACTAAGAGTTTGGGAGAGTGTAAAGAAGTCCCACCCGAAGGAGGTTGGGGATACGTAGTCTGTGCAGGAGTATCACTTATTTTTGTAAGTTTATGACAGTTTTTTTGTAATTGCATTGTGTAATTGTTATTCTTTGTGATTACTTATTATTTTTTGTGATTATTATTTTTGTTATTATTATTTTTTGTGATTGTAAATTTATTTTCCTTAATGCGTGTCAATTTTGAGTAATTGTACGGAGCTTCTTTCACCAGGCTTCGCGATAAAAACTTTCCTTTGTCATCCGCATCTCTTCAAAATTTAGTTTAGTAACAGACAAACATATAAAATTTAATTCTGGAAGCCAAAATTATAAGTTCTGCCTCGCAGCCAAAATTAAACTGCCTACAATCAAAATAACGAGGCACATTCTATAAAATTTCATACTGACAGTAATTTATAATGTGAAGTTTCGTAGTCTTATCGTTTGGGCTTGCACTGGTTGATCTATGTCTGTGCTGACAGCAGTTAAAATTTACCTGGACTAAGATGTTAACACTGGTCTGCAACGAAATCCTCTTTTTCATAAAAATATGATAAAGAAGAGTTTAGTGTGCTAAATAATGATTATCCTTTCTATCATGTACAGATGACATAGGCTTTCGTGGCTTTAGCACGAATTTGCACGCCTACGTGCCTACGCAAGTGCGCACTACGCAGATCTCTTTATTGTGTCACCTCTCGCGCTCAATACGTTAAAAATTTGATTTGTGATTGTTTCTTGTTTACACCGATTTTATAGTAGGGTTTTTAATTTTATTTATACGTAATAGCTAAAATATGTCGTACTTGTTTATTTATTCACCTATAAAAGCAAAATAAAATCACACAACTGGAATAGTGTTCTCAATAATGCTTTCTATTTATTTTATGCTAAGAAGTTGCATGAACTCCACTGACTTTTCTGCTACTTTTTAACCGACCTCCAAAAAACGAGGAGGTTATAATATAACCTAGGTTATAAAATAAAAAAAATATCCACAGCCGAACATATTATGTTCGGCTGTGGATATTTTTTTTATTTTTGTATGTTCAACGATTACTCCGCCGTTTGTGAACCGATTTTCGAAATTTTTGTTTTGTTGTATTAGGTTTCACTCCAATTTGGTACCATGTTCACAAAAGTGGTGACCTGATGATGGGATCCAGGAGTAATCGAGGGAACTCCTCGAAATTTATATGGAAACATATGGTGATTTTGGTTTTATGTGAAGTGTACTAAGAATATGCTACCAAAAAGTCAAATGTTGGGTCAAGGTATACCATGGTTTCGAAGATGTTGAGAGAACTCCTGACTCTTATAGATACACGTTTGGGAGTTTCGGCGTTGTTTTAAGTACAGAAAGCATATGCTACCATGCAATTCAAATTCATCATCATCATCATCGTCATCATCATCATTACCCGATTTGAAAAATTCTTTCAGTGTTAGATAGCCCATTTATTGAGGAAGTCTATAGGCAATATTTTATCACGCTAATACTAATAGGAGAATGTGAAAAAAACGGGGGAAATTATTTGAAAGGGCTTATCTCGCGAACTATTGGAGCAATTTTTATGTTATTTGGCACAGATAAGAAGTAGACCACGTGAAGGATCATAGGCTATCCATTTTAATCATTTTTTCAGTGGTTATATATTTTATACCCGTGCGACGCCGGGGCGGGTCGCTAGTTATTAATATAAGCTAGTTATAAAAAATTTGTGATTTTCACAAAGTCATATTAAATCTTTCATGTAACATCGTGTTGGAATGTTATATGATTTAATTATTAATAACCAAGCATTATTTATTATATCTATTACAAAGTCGTTTTAAAATTAAATTATAAAAAAACCGGCCAAGTGCGAGTTGGACTCGCCCATGAAGGGTTCCGCAGCAGCAATAAGGTTTATGTCTATAAAATTTAAAGGTTTTTGATTTATTTTTATATTTTAGTTGATTTAATGAAAGTTAAATTAAGGTTTACCATTTACGACGTATAAAAAAAACTACTTGTTAGATCTCGTTCAAACCAATTTTCGTTGGTAGTTTTTATAATAATGTACATCATTGTATCATCATCAATGTACATCATGCCCCTACTTTAGAAGTTAGAGGGGGGGGGGGGGCACATTTTACCACTTTGGAAGAGTCTCTCTCGCAAAGTATTCAGATCAGAAAAAATGATATTAGAAACCTCAATATGATTTTTGAAGACCTATTCATAGATACCCTATACGCATAGGTCAGACCATTGATTCCCAAAGTGGTCCAGGTGGACCCCATGGGGTCCACGGGAGCCCGATAGGGGTCTACGCTTGCGTGGAAAAAAAATGGGGGTCCACGAGTCGTTAACGGGGGTGTATAAAAATTAGGTGACCCGATTTGACTTTTATGAATATAGGCAGACAATATTATATTAATAGCAGATTAAATATGACAGAGCGAGGAGATTTAGAAATAAGTAAAAATGTGGTAATTTTTGTTTACGCAAAATTATCTTGTTTGAAACATATTGTTGGGGGGGGGGGGGGGGGGGTAGTAGCTGTGGGGTCCACCGGATGCAGCAAAATGTTTAAAGTATGCGGTTCACAGACTACATCTACTTACCAAGTTTCAATAGTATAGCTTTTATAGTTTCGGAGAAAAATGGCTGTGACATACGGACGGACAGACAGACAGACATGACGAATCTATAAGGGTTCCGTTTTTTGCCATTTTGGCTACGGGACCCTAAAAAGTCAAACAAAGAGTTTTTTACATTTAAAATAACATTTTGAATATTATATTGTTCAGCTCTTATGTAAGAGAATTAATACATGAAACGATGAGAGAAAAATGTTGTAATTTATAAGTTATTTTTTTTTACAATATTAAGAATATTAATACCCCGATCGTGGAAAACCAGACACAATAATATAACTTATCTATAGTTATCGCGGCCGCATGTGGACGCTTGGGAGTTAAAGCATTAAATACATCTATTATTTTATATAAAATGCTTTGTCCTGAATGACACCATTGACACTTGAAATTTTGGTGGAGTGTTATCCAATACATATATTTATTTTGGCAGTGGGTTTTATCATCATGAAAAAGTCGATTAAAATTAAATAAATGTTTAACAGTGACTTTTTTTTAATTTTAAAATTTAGATCGGGTAAATTAATGTTTGATTAAAATATTGCATATTTTACAGTCAGGTTAATAATATTATGCACGTTTTGCAGTAGATTTTATGCTTACGCACATTGAGTAGTCATGGAAATTAATGCTTGGCAATGAGTTTTTTTTCAAACCCTACAGTTTTTTTGATTTGCTAATCTCAGAAACTACATTTTCGAATTGATAATTTTATTTTTGTGTTGCATAGTTCATTCAATAAGGAAGGCTCTAGCACCAATGTGACGGCACGACACACTGCGACGAATCGGTGCGGTGGAAGAAACAGTGGGAAATGGTGTAGTATGGGGAAAAATCTATGTTTGTTATATACTGACGCAGACGAAGTCGCGGGCAGCAGATAGTTTGAAATAAAACATTTTTCTGTAATTACATTAAACAAAATTGTAATCGTATAAAACAATTTTAATTGAATTACTTGTAA
This sequence comes from Lysandra bellargus, assembly GCA_905333045.1. Taxonomy (NCBI): domain Eukaryota; kingdom Metazoa; phylum Arthropoda; class Insecta; order Lepidoptera; family Lycaenidae; genus Lysandra; species Lysandra bellargus. The sequence continues at coordinate 8,119,564 of HG995328.1, forward strand.
ATTCATTGACTTAATGAGATGCGATAGCAACTACACGATTTAAATTCTACCGTCATGCAGGAATATTATATTCAGAAAGAAATAGGAGCTCCAATTTATGAACTTGGACTGTATGAAACGCCTTTTTCATTTGTTTTTAATGTTCAATTTTATATATAGGACCTTTTAAAAATTTATCGGTTCTGTATACTTACGAAATGCCTTCTTGGGTCAGTTTTCATTGCAATGTGACGTGTCGATGCAATGCGATGCATTTATAAAATACTCATTCAAAAACTAACTTTGTTGAGTTAAATAGCATAAATTAAAAATTCATAGACGTTGCAACCGTATTTTTCACCTTGGTCGAGTCACTCAAAAACAATCCATTTGTTTTTTATTCTAATTAAAAATTATCCCCACGTTCAAAAGGTAATGAGACTTGAGATATTTAGGGTATGAAAAAAATATACCTAATATATCGCGGCCCACCCCACACTTTGTTTTCTTATCAAGTGTGTAACTATGTTTATAAATATTATATTAAATATCCTTTTGTTAAAATTAATTTCTTATTGTTATATTTTTTTACTGAAATAATTTTCTCGATCTCACGCGTTTCACTACATTCGTGATCAGGGGATCGTGACCCGTAGGCTGAAAAACGCTAGCTTAAACTATCGCAATAATTAGTCTACTGTTAGTATCTGGTGTCCTGAAATACAGGTAACGGTTTAGGCACCAGTCTCCCACAAAATCTGTGTTTTTTATGTAGAATCTTCAATAATGTGTAATTTTGTGGTGAGAAAATAAATATTTATTATTATTATTATTCATCCACAATTTTAGATAGCTGGAACAGCGCACAAGGCGGTGTTTGGTCTGATCTACGTGGACTTCCTAGAGGAGCTCGGGGCCGGCACTGGCGCTGTCACTGTGGTCTTCGGAGTTTACGAAGTGTCTATCGCTATATCAGGTAACTATGTGATGCACATCTTTATGCCAAAAATAGTTTAGCGCGAGAACCCCATATAATGTTTACATGTATTAAAACTATCATAATTTATTATTATCCGTTCTCAGGTTTCAAAGTATATACCTTTTTTTTAACGGGCTTTGGCCCACCACACATTCCCACGCACAGACATGTATCTAGATCTTATTTCTGTGTTCCCGCCACGGTAGGAAAGTGAATAATTATTACACTTACGAAAGTATATACCTTGCAAAATTCTATCAAAATCTACTCAACGGTTTAGGCGTGAAGTTGTAACAGACAAACACTTTTGCATTAATTTTTTCATTTTACTGAGTAGTTTCTTAAAATAAATTGTCTGTTTTACAGGGTTTCTAACAACGATCATCTTGAAGAAACTCTCAATCCGTAAAGTCGCTTTCATTGGCGCCGTGATATACGTGGTGGGCTCAATATTTGCTATCTACGTAACCTCAACACTTCAACTTGTGATCACCAATGGTTTACTGCAAGGAACTGGCTTGGGGATTCTGTCGTCAGCATCTTATACTTCCATCAACAGCTACTTTGAGCGGAAAAGAGTATTTTGTTTGGGACTATGCAAGACGTGCCTAGCGGTTACCTCGGTGGTATACCCGTTGATCTCTAAATTCTTGATGACGGAGTACGGGTTCAGGGGAACTCTAGCAATAATATGCGCAATATCTGCTCATTCTATTTTGGGATCACTAACATTGCAACCGGTCCGATGGCATATGAAGAAGAAATATGCATCACCCGAGGAGAAAAGTAAATATAATGATTTTATCGATTTTATCAACTTTTGTATGAATTTCCACAATAAGTCCATAGTTAACGTGATTAAACTTTACTCATAAATTGTAGAACTTACTTTGGAAAATAATTACAAAAGGGAAATTGATGTCACAAAAAATTGCAATGAAGAAACGTGCCATGATGAACATAGTAAAATTGTGTTGTTTGGAGATGAAACAAAATCACAGCTCGATGTAGAAAAACAGTTATTAAATGCGTCTGCCAAAGTTATCGAGATTAAATTAAGTGTAAATGGAAGAGAAGATTTCAAAAATTTAGCACGAAAGAGGAGTAAGGCCAAAACAACTAGGTATGTAAGTGTTCCAGCTACGGAATTTAAAATCCGATGATAAAATATTTAAGGACCAAAGACTAAGAGGGTACTATGGAAAAATATTTAAATAACGAGCGTCGGAAAGAAAGGAATTTTGAAAAGGACTAAATTCATAACGTCTTGTCTCTCTCTGACGCCGACGACCGAAGAGACTCTCATCAGCTGTGTGGGTATTTACGCCGAACTGTTAAAATAAGAAAAAGACAAGACTACCTGTAAAAACTAGATATAAACAAGTAGTGTGAGGCCTTAAAAATTCACTCTACTTAAGGGGGCGACTAACCTAAAATTTGCCTCGAATTGTTTTATTTTCTAAAATTAGATACTACATTATATTTCCAAGACTTCAATCTGAGCATAAACACGATATCTTAAAATTTTCTCGATAGAAAAAAATCACAAAGATGCATCTAATTTTCACGAATTTTCCATTTATTGCTATAACCGTGCATTGAACTAAGTTAAATATTTTAACAAATTGTATAAAATTTTATCATTGAGAAACCGACCTAGCGGATTTTTAAAATGTTGTATATTCATCGAGTTTTTGAGAAAAAACTAATTTGGCGATGAATCTGCGTCGTCCTTTTTCACCTGGAATATGAAAGAGGTGAAGAGAGAAGGACGATGTTTCATTTTTTGGGTTAGTCGCCCTCTTAACGACTACTTTAAAAAGCCTTCAATTTTTTGTGACACTACCTAAACTAATAGTACTGTCTCGTTTTAGGCGTGTGATATACGATTTATTGGTGTGCGTCCCCCCAGAAAGCCCAATCGAGCTAGGTGTATTTTCAATATATCAGAATTTAGAGCAAAAATAGAGCACCTCTACAGTCAAGTAAAAAAATTGGAGCATTAATACGAACGACGCTGCGAGCTAAAAACCGTGGGCTTGCTGACGTCCTGTCCCGTCAGCACGCCCAAGCTAGATCTCGGGAACCGTTGAGAGTACTATCGTGTATTGTGGTTCAAATTTTCGAGCAAAATTGGAGCACTCTGCTCCCGTGAAATCAACTTCGAAACTAGAATGTGAAAGGAGTTAGACGTGATTAACCGGTGGGCTTGCTGGCGTCCTGTCCCGTCAGCAAGCCCACGCAGATCTCTGAAACGGTAATGATTTGGATTATGATTAAAAACTCTACAATAGAGCCCTATTTAGAGCACTCTGCTCCAAAAAAAATATTAATGTAGCTTCAATAGTTATCGAGTTACAGGCCTTTGAAAACGGGCTTGCTGACGTCGCGTCCCGTCAGCAAGCCCATTTGGAGCGTGAAAACTACTGAACGGAGAGTCGTCAAAAATATCTCAAATCGTAGCTTAGAATGAGAGAACTATGCTCCAAATAGATCAAAATCCTAGGTTCTACGGTTTTCGCGCTATCAGCGAAAAACACTTCAGCCGCCAAAATTTGTCGATTTTCACAATCGCGCGACGTTGCCGTTCCGCGCAACAAGCAAATGAACGCTTCATTTGCCGTTGGTGTACACGAGAATGAACCTTCAGATGGTTTATTTAAGAGTCTCTTTACTTGCAATCCTAAGATGGCACGTAGTTTATGTCTGATATAATAGACCAGCAGCTATCGTTGCTAATTCGACATTTGTAATCTTCTTGTAAGTTCATGTAAAAGTAAGCTTGTTTGCCTACTCCCTATATTGAAATGTTACCTAATAATATTTCATTTGATGTGATGTGAGTCAGCACAGCATGATTAAGGGCCTACACGAGCCATAATGGCGCCGCCATTAGTTAAAAAATAATTACTCACGTAAGTAGTACCTACTTTTAAACGAAAACTCAGTTTTCAAGTTAGGCATTTATTTAGAAACAATCAATCGGCAATATATAGAAAGCTGTGTAATATCTATTATTTTTAACTGAGAAATTATTTTTTAACTGATGGCGGCGCCACTTTGGCTTGTGAAGTTGTGATCTTAATAGAAGTGTTGAAATAAAACAAGAAACATACAAATGTGTAAATGTTATAATTGTTACAAATCAGTCTTGTTTATAAATTAGAATAGGTAAGGTGCCTGAAGGTACCTTTCGCACCTTTGCTTCTTATAAAACAGTCTTAATCATCATTTGGTTTCTTATGTTACTTTACTACGATTATGATTAAATAAATATAGCGTTTCATTTATTGTAATGTTCCTATTACGTTTTTTCCAAACATGTTGAAATAAAATTTAAAATAAACTAACAGACAATATAAGTAAACATCGTAACAATAGGTAGGTATAGTGCTTAAGGTGACGCCGCGCTAAAGTAAGAAACCGTGTTGGATATGTTTTAGATTGCTTATTTTCTATGAGAGGCCGGGCCGGTCTCTCATAGAAAACAAGCAATGGAACAGCAAAAAATGGAAAGGGCGTAAGCGACAAAATGGTTTTTGTCGCGTAATTTAAAAACCATAAATACATTTCATATAAGCTATGCACATATTAAAGAGTATGCTTCAACCAATTTATGTACAAATTTTGGAACCTTAAATCACTCTCCTCTGTTGGATAAATAGGAATCCCTATTTTTACAGAGGTCTTTTCGATTGATAATTCTGTGTTATAAAAGTTGTCCAATCGTGTTATGCTATGGGCAATTCAAAGACAAAGACATGATGATTACTGACAATGAACTTTAATTTCTTAGCTTTAGTCATTGCTGAGAAAAATCGGCATGGCTACAGCCAAATTATCAAGGCGTCGCCTTAAGCAAAGTTATACAACAATTTTTATCACATTTTTAGTCATAAAATGGCACTAAAATTATGTAAAGTTTCATGTGCACAATCACCTCTTTATTTGTGTCCATTTCGCTATAATCCTCACTTTTGAAACCTTCATGAAAATCAATTTTGAGTAGGTATGCCAAAAAATATTCATGAAATAGTCGTGACTACATGCCGAATCTCGAAAATAGTCCTTCAACGATTCCAGAGTTATGGGTACCTTGGTGAGGATTATAGCGACATGCTTTTTCGGTATAATCCTCACCTGTTTTCCACTAAACGTTTACGGATTTCAGTATAAACTTGGTATCAAAAAATAGTCCGGAAATAGTCGTCCCAAACGATATAAATTTCGACCTGGTTTACTCTGTATAAGTATGTTAAAAACCCATATAACCCATGTAAACTATACATATAAAAAATCCTCAACACACCTTTATAACTCTGGAATCGTTGAAGGACTATTTTCGAGATTCGGCATGTAGTCACGACTATTTCATGAATATTTTTTGGCATACCTACTCAAAATTGATTTTCATGAAGGTTTCAAAAGTGAGGATTATAGCGAAATGGACACAAATAAAGAGGTGATTGTGCACATGAAACTTTACAAAATTTTAGTGCCATTTTATGACTAAAAATGTGATAAAAATTGTTGTATAACTTTGCTTAAGCACTATACCTATTACCTACCTATTGTTACGATGTTTACTTATATTGTCTGTTAGTTTATTTTAAATTTTATTTCAACATGTTTGGAAAAAACGTAATAGGAACACTACAATAAATGAAACGCTATATTTATTTAATCATAATCGTAGTAAAGTAACATAAGAAACCAAATGATGATTAAGACTGTTTTATAAGAAGCAAAGGTGCGAAAGGTACCTTCAGGCACCTTACCTATTCTAATTTATAAACAAGACTGATTTGTAACAATTATAACATTTACACATTTGTATGTTTCTTGTTTTATTTCAACACTTCTATTAAGATCACAACTTCACAAGCCAAAGTGGCGCCGCCATCAGTTAAAAAATAATTTCTCAGTTAAAAATAATAGATATTACACAGCTTTCTATATATTGCCGATTGATTGTTTCTAAATAAATGCCTAACTTGAAAACTGAGTTTTCGTTTAAAAGTAGGTACTACTTACGTGAGTAATTATTTTTAACTAATGGCGGCGCCATTATGGCTCGTGTAGGCCCTTAATCATGCTGTGCTGACTCACATCACATCAAATGAAATATTATTAGGTAACATTTCAATATAGGGAGTAGGCAAACAAGCTTACTTTTACATGAACTTACAAGAAGATTACAAATGTCGAATTAGCAACGATAGCTGCTGGTCTATTATATCAGACATAAACTACGTGCCATCTTAGGATTGCAAGTAAAGAGACTCTTAAATAAACCATCTGAAGGTTCATTCTCGTGTACACCAACGGCAAATGAAGCGTTCATTTGCTTGTTGCGCGGAACGGCAACGTCGCGCGATTGTGAAAATCGACAAATTTTGGCGGCTGAAGTGTTTTTCGCTGATAGCGCGAAAACCGTAGAACCTAGGATTTTGATCTATTTGGAGCATAGTTCTCTCATTCTAAGCTACGATTTGAGATATTTTTGACGACTCTCCGTTCAGTAGTTTTCACGCTCCAAATGGGCTTGCTGACGGGACGCGACGTCAGCAAGCCCGTTTTCAAAGGCCTGTAACTCGATAACTATTGAAGCTACATTAATATTTTTTTTGGAGCAGAGTGCTCTAAATAGGGCTCTATTGTAGAGTTTTTAATCATAATCCAAATCATTACCGTTTCAGAGATCTGCGTGGGCTTGCTGACGGGACAGGACGCCAGCAAGCCCACCGGTTAATCACGTCTAACTCCTTTCACATTCTAGTTTCGAAGTTGATTTCACGGGAGCAGAGTGCTCCAATTTTGCTCGAAAATTTGAACCACAATACACGATAGTACTCTCAACGGTTCCCGAGATCTAGCTTGGGCGTGCTGACGGGACAGGACGTCAGCAAGCCCACGGTTTTTAACTCGCAGCGTCGTTCGTATTAATGCTCCAATTTTTTTACTTGACTGTAGAGGTGCTCTATTTTTGCTCTAAATTCTGATATATTGAAAATACACCTAGCTCGATTGGGCTTTCTGGGGGGACGCACACGATTTATTGGATCTAACCATTCTCAGAGACGCTATTTACGTAAACATCGTAATCGGAATGGCGCTCACATTTTTCTCCAACAAAACCTTTTTTGTATTGGAACCTTTATTCCTAGACAAGATCAAACTAAGCAAGGTTGGTTCTAATAAAACATGGATTTATTATAAGAAGTTTTTTCAGTTGTGTTTTATCACTACTTTATTTTCAGACGGAGATAGCAAACGTAATGGCAGTAGGTAGCGCCACCGACATGGTGGTTCGACTTTTGTTTTCATTATCAGGAATATTCATTCAAATCAACAGCCGGTATATTTTTTACGTCGGAGCTCTTCTACAAGTTATTTTTAAAATTAGTAAGTCATTATAATATTATTATTTTGACTATTTATATATTTTTTTGTAAATACATTGATAAGTAAAAACAAGTGAATCCGCGACGCGGTAAATTGATTTTATCTTACTACTAGACCTATAACTGCTTGTCTCTATAATTTGCACATAAAAATACTAGATGATGTCAGCAACTCCGTTGCGCCAAAATTCGTTCATCGCGCGGGAACAGTACATTTTACCGGGATAAAAAAAGCATCATATGTCCTTGCTCGGGACTCAAAGTATCTCCATGCCAAATTTCAGCAAAATCGGTTCAGCGGTCTAAGCGTGAAGAGGTAACAGACAGACAGACAGACACACTTTCGCATTTATAATATTAGTATGCATTGGTGCCCTGTTTCCTCACACAGAGAGCTCGGTAACAATATTTTTATGCGCGTGTAAAAGAGTGCTAGGTTAGGTCTACCTGGCGACTGGACTTTGGATAATTCTGCTTCCAGCTATCGTACAGTTCACCACCTATATACCGCTGCTTCTACTGACAGCTGTGCTGGGAGCCCTCAAATCCCTGGTGTTCATCACACAACCGATAGTTCTAGCGGACTACATGCCTATAGAGAAGTACCCGTCAGCGTACGGTTTCTACATGCTGTTGGACGGCGCGATCAGTATGACCGTCGGACCTTTGATAGGTAAATATCTATGAAATTTCGCATACTGCTCTAGTAGCTTTAGTACTAGTATATTATAATAACGAAGGTACCATTTTATATCTGCACTTGCGATAGGGTCAAAAGTGCGCCGAAACGGTTCGTGTAAATAGTGCACGGCATGCGCGCTGCCTGTTGATGGAACTTGGCCTGCGCACTTCCGTGCTTAGATATTGTAACAACACTTTTCCTTTTACTACATACTGGTTTAACTTTTTGTGACAAAAGAGTATCCATCCATTTAAAATTAATCAATCTTTAGGAATTTTCTATTTCTGCCCAACACTAGGATTGTATAATAATGCAAGCCTCAAAGAAAAATATTACATTACAATCAAAAAACTTTTTGAAAAAAAGTTTTTATTTAAACACTCTAAAAAGAAGAAAAACTCCTTATGTTCAGTTGAGGACGGTGTTGTATTACATTTTATTGCAGGACTGCTAAATGATATGGCGCTTTCTACCAAATAATATGAAAGGTCATGAATTTTCCCATACAGAAAATTAAAAATTTCTATTTAGCACTGCTACTTTCACAGTGAATTATTAAAGGAACACATGCACATTATAAAGTATTATCATTTATCTAGATGATCCTGTACATTTTTCGGGATAAAAAGCATCCTATATCCTTTCCTGGGATCAAAGTATCTTCATACCAAAATCGATACAGCGATATGGGCGTGAAGAGGTGGCAGATAGACAGACACACTCTCGCATTTATAATATTAGTATGGATTTCTATACTAGCCGGTTCTTCTCGCCGGGTTAGTTCCCGAACCGCTGGTAGGCATCTTAGTTTCTACGTTCTTCCTACGACGTCCAAAAAGTGTACTCTGATATCTATTTTGAAAAAGATATTTTATTTTATGTCATTTTATTATATTATTTGTTGCATCTTTTTTTCAGGCTATATAAGAGATTATACCGACAGCTACGTCGTCGCCTACTCCATGCTCGCTGTGTGCAACCTGTGCTGTGTCATCCCCTGGACTATTGAAGTAGTGTACAAGCATGTGAAGCGACGAAACAGTATCGACGAAGACCAAACTAATAAATTTTTATAGGTCGCCTAAACTGGCCATAGACGCAAGTTGCAGTCGGGACCGACTGCTTTAGAGCAGTTGCGTTGAAATTTGTACCGACTGCTCAAGAACTGCGGGGCTAAAATGGTAACGTTTTTGCAATCCCTCCAGAAAATGAATTGTCAAAATTGTCAAACTGACAAAATATGTCAAATTAAGTAGTACAAATTGTGCAAATTACTAGACATAATATGAATTGCAAGCAGAGTGATTTTTAAAAAATAAATCATAATATGATTCGTTTTTTAAAAATCACTCTGCTTGCAATAATTCATATGTCTAGTAATTTGCAAAATTTGTACTAATTTGACATTTTTCAGTTTGACAGTTTTGACAATTCATTTTATGGAGGAATGAGAGGTTTTCTTATTTTTAATCTCCACCAGACGGCGCGACGATAGACACTTCTAGATTTTCTATTGGTTCCCCACCGATCTGAAATTATCTGCAGGTTGGCATCACGGATACATATTGGTTGTGTTTCTAAAAAATATCAGTGTATTGGCAAGTGTGGCACAAATCAAAATATCTTAAACCTAAGCGATCATTGGCCTAAGCGATTAGGCCAGTATACTGGTAACAGTTTAGGAACATGCAAATTGTCAAACTGAAAACTGACAACTGAAAGAGTTTTGGCGGGCATGTCATGGGCATGTTACTTTTTATTGTTGGTGTGGTTTTTATTATTTTTTCCCAAATTGTGTTATTTGGGTCTATGATGTTCATTGTTGGTAAAATATTAGCCGTGAAATACCCGTTATCTTGCACAAGTGCAGGTAAGATGTTGTCAAAACCAAAATGTATAATTCCTGTGATATTTGGTCTAAATATCGGTAAATAGGGCTATTTCTTCCGTAACTTTTAACTAAAACATCGTTGTAATAACTTTGTTATCATAGTCATTGGAATATTATGGCGTCTTTTTCAAATTGAAATGTATCCAGTTTTACATTATTTTGCCCAGTTTTGTAGCAATTATTGATGGTATTCCCTGGTATCACCGATAATTGTCTACCCATACGCCATCTAGTTACTAAAATGGAAACTGTTTGACAATCAAATTAAAAAGTTCAGAAAATCCCTCATTGCAAAACGTTACCATTTTAACCCCGCTGTTCGAGCGGTCCGTGTATTGCGGATATTATGAATTTAAAATGAAAACTGCAGATCGCCGTGCGGCAACCGCATCTTGCAGTCGGTTCTCGATTGTAATTTATAAGATGCGGTTGCCGCACGTCTATAGCCGGCATTACAATAAGAACTGTTATTTTATAAGATGAGGAGGAATATTTTACGTACATACATCCAAAGACTTGAGATTTTTGACTGGAGTTTATCTATTCGTCAGTGTTTTTGGTTGGTTAACGTGTTGACGTTAGCCAAGAACATTTTAATTTTTAACTACGAATAAACGATTAATAAAGCTTATCAATATTTTTCTTGAATTGCAGACAAATTACATCCGTTGACAAATGACATGCAATATAGAATATTTATCAATTAGGGATTACGCTTATCAATTTCATTTTGTTATCAATAAAAGATAATGTCCACGACAGACACAATAATAAAGCAAATGACTCATTTAAATATTTAAATATAATATTTAAATACATAATATATGTACATAGGTACCGTATATAATAAATTGTCAAGTATTTATGTTCAAGTCTTTTGTATCCGTGTGCACGGTAGTGCACCCGCCGAGATGAGCCAAGCAAAGCGCAAGGGCACTACCTACCTTTTCTCGAAGTGTTTCGCCGTTTTTTTTAACCTTCATAGGGTTGGAGGTTGATTTCCGATATGCCAGATAGTTTATATTCTCAGGATATAATGTCAACAATAGACTTATTGAACATACAAAGTCTCAATTGAATAGGTCTAATACTTTATATTTTATTGATATCTATTAAAACCGACTTCCAAGGTAAAAACAATAATAACATTAATATGAACTAAAAAGTATTAAATAATTTTTGCTATCTAATAGTGCCTTTTTCCGAATTCGGCTAAACCTCAACTATTTCTGTACTCAATCTTCATAATTCTGAAGTCGGTGCCAGTTCCAAAAGTTTCAAATATTCTGTCAGAGGACTGAAGATTCAGCTATCTGGTACCGACTTCAAAATTATGAAGATTGAGTACAGAAATAGTTGAGGTTTAGCCGAATTCGGAAAAAGGCACTATCAGATAGTAAAAATTATTTAATACTTTTTAGTTCATATTAATGTTATTATTGTTTTTACCTTGGAAGTTGGTTTTAATTTTTTGTTAAAAATAATAATTACCTTGGAAGTCGGTTTAAATTTTTTTGTTAAAAATAGTAATTCCACTCTTTTTAGCTATCCTACAAAATAAGGCTTTATGTGTAAATAACCAATACGAATGTTAACTATTCACACTATGTTACTGTAAACGGAATTGTGGTAAATGCTTGCATCTAAGCAATGCTGTAATTTCCAAACTTTTATCTTTAAAGGTTCAGGGGTTCTGTTCAGTACCTTTGGACCAACAGACACCTTCATATGAAATTTCTCTTATTCGTAATGTACGTTTAAGTATATATTTATAGAAACAACATTTTAACCACTATGAGTGTTTTGATAAATTTCAAGGATTTCCCTCGATTGCTCATAGATCCCATCATCAGCTCACCACTTTCGTAATTGTTATACAAAATTACTATCTACCCTACACAAAAACACAAGAATTTTGAAAATTGGTCCACAAACAGCGAAACAATCATCAAAAACATCTGCTTCGATGCAAAATATCACGAAAAGTACCAATAATTTGGTCATAATGTGATAACTCATGGTATAATTATGGTTGTGATGATGATGATCAATCAAATTGATGTGTTGGCTTATGCTTTCAGTTGTATAAACAACGCCAAAATCCCTGAACCTGTACCTATAAGCATTCAAAAGTTCTGTTCGGTACCTTCGGATCCAGGGTATAGCCTGGAGCGAAGTCTTACTTTTTGGTAGTATTTACCTCGAATGCTTCAGAAATAATTGAAATCACTATATGTTTCCATACAAATTTTAAGGAGTCCCCTCGATTCCTCATGGATTCCATCATCAGATCACCACTTTTGTAAACATGGTACCAAATTCGGATTCAATCCTGTACAACAACAAAAAAATCAGGAAAATCGGTCCACAGACGGCAAAGTTATGGTTGAACATACAAAAAAATATATACAGACGAACATATAACCTCCTCCTTTTTGGAAGTCGGTTAAAAATACGCCGAGGTTATACGCCGTAAAATAAGTTTAGTAGGGGGATAATGGAAGTTTAAATGAGACTTTTACCAATTTTATGAATAAGAACATGAAAGTTTACACGGGATGGACATTAACTAAAAACCTCTTAATAAAAAATAAAAAACACTAAAAAGACTGCCTAGTAAGTAGCAACTTACAAAAAGGACTGAAATCCCACCAAAAACATTTCATGTAAAAGTTACCTCGACGAGCACAAAAGGTTTGCCCTGTGAAAAAGACATCAGATCTAATGTAGAGTTTCGTTACTTCAGATCAGAAACTAAATATTCGCCTCATCTCCACGACGCGCGACGGTAGCGAAAAAGCCATACATACTTACTGATATGTAGAATTTGTTGGAGTTAGGGTCGATAGAGTTAGGCCGCGTCGATTCAGAAGCTTGGCTCTACATTAGATCTGATGACTTTTTCACAAGGTGAAAAAGTCTTTTTCACACAAACCTTATGTGGTCGTCGAGGTAACTTTTACATGAAATGTTTTTGGTGGGATAATTATTATACCAAAGCCTTGAACTTAAAAAGTTAACAAATAAAACCAAAAAAAAATAAAACCAACCAACCAATAAAATATTATATGCCCGAAGTTATGCAGTACTTGTATATAACTAAATTCTAGAAGAATACTTATCTTCGAAGGACTCAAAAGGTTTTAAAAATCGCATCACATAGCTTTACGGTAGCATTAATATGCTAAGGTCAAAAGAATGATGCTATCAAGAATATATCTAGTCTCTGATAGCTATAGAATAATTAGATTATAGGGGTCTGAGCTAAGGCTGGTTTAGAAGAAGTAGCGAGCGGAGCGTGGTATAATATGATTGAACTAGACAATTTATCACTCTATTGGCGACTTCCGTTCACTCATACATAAAAGACATTGGTTGCTTCCGTTCACTTACACATAGAAGAGATTCAAACAAAGGTTTGTGTATATTTCGAAATATCTATATCTATACTTATTATAAAACAAAGTCGCTTTTTTTCCCTCATGTCCCTTTGTTCCCTTTAATCTTTAAAACTATGCAACGGATTTTGATGATTCTTTCAGTGTTAGATAGCCCATTTATCGAGGAAGGCTATAGGCTATATTTTATCACGCTAAGACTAATAGGAGCGAAGAAATAGAGGAAAATGTGGAAAAAACGTTTCTTTTTTTTCGTCGCATAATATAATATCTACGTACTGATTTAACCGCTGTGACAGAATCGTTATTAATCTGATAAATATGAATTTCAAAGAAATATTTCAATAAGGTACTAAAATTTGATTATTACTAAGTATTAAAAAAGTTTGCTATTAGTAGCTATAGTAATTAAAAGAAGATTATTTTATTTTATTAAAGGTGACAATCTTGATTTCGTCAGAAAGGGTACCTCTTACGCGATAGAAAGAGAGCGGAAATGTAGGTGAATATAATTGTAGGCACCTAGCACTGCGCAGTCGGAATTTGAACTTTATAGTTGAGTCGTTATTTCTTTAAACGGGTTACGCCAGTGGGAATTCTGTTGGTACTACTAATATATATTCTGTGTCGCCGCGTTAGTTCCCGAACCGGTGGTAAGCATCATACTATATGACATTCTGAAAATATTTATTTTAAATTTATTCAGAAATAAAACAATTTTGATTTGATTTGATTTGATTTGATAATAATATATTACTAATACAGCTGCTTAAATGTGTCTTAAAGGATTCTCATCAAAATTTTCCATGCTTAGTTCAGGTACTTACCTGAACTAAGGGTGTAAGTTTACACCCTTTCGCCTCCAAGACCGAATAGGAATCAAAATATGACGATTAATTTATCGCATCAAAACAACTAAAATTTAACATTCATCAAGTCATTTGTGATGAATTTAAATTAAGGCTTTATTTCACACAAAGTCCACATCCAAATTATCTTATCAAAGGCGGAATCGTGTACTAATGACATCAAACACGGGGCTAAAATTCATCTTAAAGAGAATATTATAATCACTATTATTATTCCTCTCAATCAATTCAGCAAATGAATTGTCAAAAGTGTCAAACCGACGAATGTCAAATTAGTACGAATTACTAGACATGAATTGCAGAGTGAATATGATTCTCCAAAGCGACCATTTTAGCCCCGCTGAGCGAACAAACACGTCGGTGCGTCCACATTTGTATCATTTGCGCGATCAGATCTCCGTCGCGATCATCGCGCCGTATCAAGTATGCGTGTCATAGTGTGGACGCCTATTAGATCATTCTACAGATCATGCGGGTATTAGATACGACACGTATCAGATACGCGGTTAATAGCGACCGGGGCGTATCATGATACGTGTATCATTTTGATACGCTTCGATGATACGCGACGGAGATCTGATCGCGCAAATGATACACATGTGGACGCACCCTTACATTTTGCACACAACTAATATAATGCTTATCGCTTTGGAACAACAGACACAGACCAGAATAATATTAGTATTGCCTCAACGGTGTTCTGATAGAGTCGTGAGTTTTAAAATGGATGTGCATAAAAATAAGACGGACCCGTGGGGATATGTTGTTTGTTTAGGCACAATCGTCACTTTTGTAAGCAGTTTTATGTTAATATCAAAAACATATTCAACATTCATCTCGAATTCAGCGAATACCATTATAACAATTTGCGCTGTTTAAAATAACTTGTTTACTAATATAATGGAAGAACATAATTCGCTTTAGCTTTTGATGTCTCTTTGGTATGTTTCCATTCATTTAAAATTCTGTTGTCAGCAGCAAGGACTTTGTTTACGCAAACTAAAAGTCCTAAATACTTTTTGCTTGTAAACATTCAGAATAGCAATTTGAAATAAAAATAATATTTTTGGGTTTTTTTGCTAATTGAACCTCGTCTGCATTGCATTATCATCGAATACTATTTCGTATCGTAAATAAAAGAGTCGCGGGTTATACTTGTAAAGTTAACCGTTTTCCTCAAAGGTACTTGGCGATGATTTTTTGATGATAACTGATAAATAAGTCAATCGATGGCAATTAGTAAAAATTTATGAGTCTCCGCAAGGCCAAAACCTTGAAGCAAAATATATTATTTTTACTCACACGCAAAATCTTGGGTTCTTCCGACATTATTTTAAACGTCGAATCAATTTGAATTTGGAATAAGGGAAAAGCAGAGAAGAGAACAGCTTATTAGCAGCATTACTACAACACTTGCTCTTCAAGCATAGCAATTAGCAACATTCAAAGGCATAAGTTGAGAAGGTGGAAAAAAGTGCTCGCTAGAAGATTAGAACTGGAAGTTAAAATAGCATAAGAAAAATAAACTCCATGATCGCGATAATGAACTATTTGCATGTTTATGAACATCAGCTTATAACAAACAAAAATACAACAAACTTTATCAATTTGATAAGATACGCGCGCCCCTTCAAATTACTGATTCAATGTGTGTAGTCATTTTATCCAAGAAAGAGTTTGTTTGTAGTAAGTATTCAATCAATCGTAATATTTCACTTAATGTCAGTTATTACCATGATTTGGTGGTCAACTAATCATAACTAGCCTACCGCGCAAGACAACGCACTTCAAACGTTTTGACAACGCACTTCAAACGTTTTGAATTTTGGAGGGGCGTGCCATGTTATCGCAGTTTATCTCTACTAAGATCTAAATACTAATAAGCCTGTCTTGAGAAAACAAAATGACAGGCTCTTTTGCCAGTGTGTGTTAATTGTGAAATTATTTGAGTATTACAAACAGTATAATGTTCTTTCTGTTGTTCCTCCTACTTATAATAATAATAAACATTTTAACAAAATAGGTACTTACCCAAACTGTGCGACACCGACCATAACATTAAGTTTAGGGTGGATGGATAGTTCAAACCAAGAGATGAAAAGGCGAGTGACAAAATTTCACAATTTCGACATTTAATTTTTGCAATTATTGTGACTCACCTCAGTATATTATATTGTTTGCCTCAGGTTCGATATATTTTATGAGTTCGCAAGAACGCGCAGTTGCACGGCTACACCGAGATCATAAGCAATTGTTAGGGAATGCAATCCCGATTCCCGACTCAAGATTGAAAGAAATAAATATCAATCCCGCAAAATCCCGGAATTTTCGGGATCCCGTCTAGTTAAAAAAAAAGATAAATTCGGATGACTGAAACAGCTAATAACTGCTTGTTTGTGATAGTGAGGTTAATGTCATTTTTAACCGACTTCCAAAAAACGAGGAGGTTATATGTTCGGCTGTGGATATTTTTTTTTTTTTTTTTTTTTTTGTATGTTCAACGATTACTCCGCCGTTTGTGAACCGATTTTCGAAATTTTTGTTTTGTTGTATTAGGTTTCACTCCAATTTGGTACTATGTTCACAAAAGTGGTGACCTGATGATGGGATCCATGAGTAATCGAGGGAACTCCTCGAAATTTATATGGAAACATATGGTGATTTTGGTTTTATGTGAAGTGTACTAAGAATATGCTACCAAAAAGTCAAATATTGGGTCAAAGTATACCATGGTTTCGAAGATGCTGAGAGAACTCCTGACTCCTTATAGATACACGTTCGGGAGTTTCGGCGTTGTTTTAAGAACAGAAAGCATATGCTACTATGCAATTCATATTCATCATCATAATCATCATCATCATCATCATCGTCATCATCATCATTAAGGTCACCAATGTCTCATGGCACAGAATTAATAATAGTACAAGGCATAGGTATGGGTATACTAATAATAATAATTATGTACTGTATAACAACACCTGTTTGTTTAATACATGGCGGTCGGCGCCGCAGAGGCGACGGCGTCGCCGCGCCGCCGCGCCGCGTGGCGCGTGGCGGCAGACAACAGATCGAATACTTTACTAATTACTTTATAAAATTTAAATAGACAAATAGAATTAAAATAAAGTTATTTTAAAAAGAGCATTTACACAAAACAAAGTCATTAAGTGTCTTTTTAATCAGTTATACTTATTAATCGATAGATGGCGCACTAAGTATCGATTTGAATTCTTGATTAAGCGCTTATTCCACTTATCCTAGCTAGGAAGTCCTAGCTAGGGTCCTAAAAAATTTAGTCAAGTGGAATAACATTTAGAAGCTAGGATCCTAGCTAGGATCCTAAATCGGAAAAAATTTAGTCAAGTGGAATGACATTTAGAAAGCTAGGATCCTAGCTAGGACTTCCTAGCTAGGATAAGTGGAATAAGCGCTTTACAAGAACAGAGCTGTCAATAATTATGATAATATTAAATATTATGAGTAGCTACGCTACATCCTATGCAAGTTTATACAATTTTTTATCTGATAGATCCTTCGATCGTGGAAAAACGAGACACAATAGCCTTTCTATTGTTATCTCAATCGCCGGTGACCGCTTGGGGCTTGAAGCATTAAAATTGTTAAATTACTTTGCACAATATGTTCACTTCACTGATAATATATGATTTTGTGAGTGTGAGTTGTGACTCTTGACAAATTGTAATAAGATACGTAAAATATACGCGAAGGTTTACCTACTAGTGTAACTAAAAAGAGTGAAATTATTATTATTTTTAACAAAAAATTAAAACCGACTTCCAAGGTAAAAACAATAATAACATTAATATGAACTAAAAAGTATTAAATAATTTTTACTATCTAATGGTGCCTTTTTCCGAATTCGGCTAAACCTCAACTATTTCTGTATTCAATCTTCATAATTTTGAAGTCGGTGCCAGTTCCAAAAGTTTCAAATATTCTGTCAGAGGACTGAAGATTCAGCTATCTGGTACCGACTTCAAAATAATGAAGATTGAATACAGAAATAGTTGAGGTTTAGCCGAATTCGGAAAAAGGCACCATTATGGCCCGTATTCACTTTCATTAGTAATAAGTGCAAGTGATTAGGGCAAGTGATTAGTTATTAGGAAAAAGTAAGTGTGGACAGCGACTGTTTAGTGCAAGTGATTAGCCGGCTGCGTAGTAACGTGATTAGTTCTGTATTCACTTTGATTAGTGATTAAGTGCAGGTGACTAGTACAGGTGATGAGTGATTAGTAGAAAGTAATGTGGACAGCGACTGATTAGTGCAAGTGACTAGTCGGCTGCGTAGTAACGTGATTAAAAGCGTGTTCTATTTTTTGCGAGTGCAAGTGCGTGACAGATGAAAACCAATTTTGGTTTCGTTTGACAGCTCGAGATTGTTACTATTATTCCGCTAGGTATATTAACTTTATGGGCCAGACTGACGTGGTGTGCCGTGTGAAGCGTCCATAGATATAGTATATCATTATTAAATAATATACCTATTAAAAGTACAAAAGGACACCCTTTCAATTACTTCCATACTAATCCATACTTATTACTTACTAATATACTAATAATATTATAAATGCGAATGTCTGTCTGTCTGTTACCTCTTCACGTTTATACCTCAGAAGTCAGAACCGATTTTGCTGAAATTTGGCATGGAGATACTTTGAGTCCTGGGAAAGGACATATAAAAATACTTCGTGGTCTTTATATATAAAACTCAAAGGTGACTGACTGACATGTTGATCTATCAACGCACAGCCCAAGCCACTGGACCGATCGGGCTGAAATTTGGCATGCAGGTTTTTGATCATGAGGCATCATCATGAGGCAGAAAGGATTTTGATCAATTCTACCTCCAAGGGGTGAAAATAGGGGATCAAAGTTTGTATATAACAGTACTTCTTAACGCGAGCGAAGCCGCGGGCAAAAGCTCGTTTTTAATAAAACCAATATTAAAAATGAAGGACATGTCAAAATGGCAGTTTTATTTTTGAAACTAAGACGCTCGTGTTGACAGCTACTACTGAATTTACTAAATTAAATTACTAAAGAGCCACTAAACAAGAATTGGACACTACTTGCACTACACACCTGCACTCCACTGCCTCAATTACTAGTCACTTGCACTTGCACTAATCAAAGTGAATACAGGCCTTTAGATAGTAAAAATTATTTAATACTTTTTAGTTCATATTAATGTTATTATTGTTTTTACCTTGGAAGTCGGTTTTAATTTTTTGTTAAAAATAATAATATGGATTGACATCATAATATGGACGTGTAAACCTTTTGTAGTATCGAAACGGATGCCACCGTATCGCCTGCGGTAGCACTGAATATACGCAAGCTGAATCTGCGCGCTGAAAACACGCGAGCTGAAATAACGCGCGCTGAAAACATGCGAGCTGATATAGCGCGCGCTGAAAACACGCGCGCTGATTTAATGTGCGCTGAAAACACTCGTGCTGAAAACACGCGAGCTGATATAGCGCAAGCTGAAATCACGCAAACCGAAATTACGCGCGCTCGCGCGCTGAAAACACGCGCCCTGACATAACGCGCGCTGAAAATACGCGCGCTGAAAACACGCGCGCAGAAAACAAGCGAGCTGAAATCGCGCGCGCAGAATTCACGCGAGCTGAAATAACGCGCGCTGAAAGTACGCGAGCTGAAATAGCACGCGCTGAAAACACGCGCGCTGTTATTATGCGCGCTGAAAACACGCGATCCGAAATTACGCGCGCTAAAAACACGCGAGTTGAAATAACGCGCGCTGAAAATACGCGCCTGATATAACGCGCGCTGAAAACACGCGCCCTGACATAACGCGCGCTGAAAATACGCGCGCTGAAAACACGCGCGCAGAAAACAAGCGAGCTGAAATCGCGCGCGCAGAATTCACGCGAGCTGAAATAACGCGCGCTGAAAATACACGAGCTGAAAACGCGCAAAATACACGTCTGAACGCGCCCTGACACGGAACTGTTTGGCGTCCCTACTTCCTGCCGCTCGCGGCCGTCAGTCAGCGCCATAGAGTACGTCAACGCGCCGCTTGCACCCCGAGTGGACGTATGTAGCGTCGTTGTACACTGCCGCCCAATCCCGTCAATCTCGAACGGGATCTCGTCATATGATGCGTCGGGATTGATCTCGAAAAATTAAATCGGGATCCCGCGGGATCGGGATTGCATTCCCTAGCTATTGTATGTAGATGGCAGCGCACCACGCTGCTATTTAACCCATCAAGCCCCATAAGCTCACCGGTGAGCGAGACACAATAGAGTAACAATAGATTTCCAAGAATCCACGATCGAAGGACTAAATAAATAGTACCATAATATATTTGCTTATAATCTCGCAGTGTAGCCGCTAAGCCGCGCATTCGGGCGGACGCTATAAATCCAATCTCACGCTTTGAATCATAGACTTTAAGGCCGGTAGGTATAAATACCGAACCGCGTCTTGAGACCGGGTCGCATCTTAAGTACTTACTATTTATACCAGGCTTAGAGACCTTCATAATACGTTCCTACCTAAGTACGTTCACTCACCCACAAAAATCTAAAAACTCCATAAAATCACTTTTCTGCAAACAAACCCTAGAAATTCTATGGCAGGGGTCACCAAATGGCGGACCGCGGTCAGCATCCGGACCGCCGACTCATTGTGTGCGGACCACGGAGCTAATACAAAGGTGCGGACTGCGGACCAAGCATGCTCGAAGATAAACTTCTATAAAAATTAATTTTGGTCTCAACATACTGATGAACATGTAGCAACAAAAATTGACACTTTTCTTATCGATATAAATACCTTTGTAATTTCCGTAATTGCGTATTAGTTATTAACTTATTACCTATTGTTTATTTTTTTAATGTGCGGACCGCGAAGGTCATTTTATTTCTTAAAACGGACCCCGAGTGAAACTAATTGGTGACCCCTGTTCTATGGTAACAAAGGGAAACATAATAACGAATTGCACAACATAATAATATGTTACGTTTATTGAACTGATAAAACAAATAACCTGTTTACAGATCGCCGGTGTCGGCCATGTTAACTCATTTGGGCTAATCTACAAGGATTTTATCCTGGAAACTAATTCCTCGGCGCGATCGATAACGACCGCCCACGGAGTCTTCGCTATTATGTTAGCTGTTGGAGGTAAACAAATACATAACAGAGATTTACACGGGCCGATTCTGGCCTACTTATTTTTACAATGCCTCCGTGGTCCAGTGGTTAAGAGCATGGCTCTTGACTCGGAGGTCGTGGGTTCAATTCCCGCGTTGGAAACATGTTATTTCCAAGTTTGGTTAGGACAATGCAGGCTGATCACCTGATTGTCTGACAAGTAAAATGATCCATGCGTCGGATGGGCATGTAAAAATTCGGTCCTGCGCCTGATCTCTCGCCAGTCGTGCCGGTCTTCCATCCCACTGGGTTATAAGAGAAAAAGGAAGGAAGAAAAAGGAAGGAAAAGAAATGGGTATGTACCGCACCGATTTTAATCGGCGAGGTACATGTATTTTTTCCTATTCATAGTATAATAATAACAATTATTAATATACTGTGGAGCTTGTCCGTAGGCAGAGTAGGTACCTACCGCGATACTTTCGTAGTTCGTCGCAGGGGCGAGGGGAAATAGGAATGCAGTGTTCAACATTCCAATATTCAAATTGTAAAGAATATTTTTGATTTCCTAAACCCGTTACCTATTTGCTGCTACGAAATTGGCGATACGAATCATTGGCGAGTCCAACTCGAACTTGGCCGCTTTTTTACGTTAGGGACCCCTCCCTTATCAAAGCTATATATATGTCGCAGGGAAAAGAGGATATCAGGGATTTCACGATATCCCTAGGGATATCACGAACTCCCGGTAGATGCCGAATATTCTTGTTTGTTACGTCTTCTTACTAAAAATATCTAGTGATATGTCATTTCACTAAACTAAATCTAGTGAAATGTCAGAAACGCGGATACCGCCGAATAAAAATCGAGCCACTAATTTCTCTCGCTCGCTCTAGTTCCCACACGTGACACGGGCGCTAGTGGGAGTGAAACAAATGCGACGCTCGAGCTGGCGCGGCTCGTCTAGCCTGGAGACAGACAGACACCTTTGGTTACGGAACCGTAAAAACTCGAAGAGCTCGAAGAGCTGGAGTACCTGTAGTACCTGTGCCTGTACAAGAGCCTAACCAAAATAGAGATCGACATGCCACCTTTTCAAAAAATATTCAACTTGGTCGGCCGCTTCATTTGACGTCAAAAATCAAAGGTCTGAAGTATCTGATGAAGAATCCTCAGTTGGTTTCAACTGTATGATTCAGAGATATGGCGATGCCCCCTCAGATCTGCTGTAGTTGAGTTACACGTGTGATTATAATAATAATAACTCCCACTTTGGTTTTGGTGACGGTGGCCGGTTTCATTGAAACCAGGCCAAGAGTAATTTTATAGCGCCCAAGTTTGTGCGCAGTACACAAGAGCAATCTCTATATTCCTTTACTCGCATAACTCGGTGGGACGGAAGACTGACACGACCGGCGAGAGATCAGGCGCAGGACCGACTTTTTACATGCCCATCCGACGATTGTCAGATTCCAATGTTAGATGATCCTATCAAAGTACCCGTGTGTATACTCGAGCAAGCGAGAGAAATGCGTGGCTTGATTTTTATTCGGCGGTGTCCGCTTTTCTGACGTTTCACTAGATTTAGTTTAGTGAAATGACATATCACTAGATATTTTTAGTAAGAAGATGTAACAAACAAGAATATTCGGCATCTACCGGGAGTTCGTGATATCCCTAGGGATATCGTGAAATCCCTGATATCCTCTTTTCCCTGCGACATATATACGCCCGTGGTCAAACCGGCCACAGTCACCAAAACCGGTGTGGGAGTTATTACTTATTTTTATTTTTTAGCCGACTTCCAAAAAAAGGAGAAGGCTGTAGGTTTTCTGTTTTTAGGAATCTAGCTGAAAATTGAAATGACCGAAAAATCATTAATAGCGACCCGTGAAAATCTCGTCTAAGATTTACTGGATTACCGACCGCACTCAGGAATTTAAAGATTTCGTAACTTAAATTTAATGAATATAATGTTATGCGTAAGCTCCAGTCGAGCGCTTTGTTTGATGCTCGGCCGTACATTCTGACATTTAAAGAAACGGTTCCGTAGAATAGAAATGCTCAAGACTACTGAAAATACCTGTTTTTTATGGTCCCAATTATTTTACACATTCTTTCCTTATCTTACAGGATTAATACTCAACATCATGTCAAAAAGTAAACTTTTAAGAACGGGTAGCTTCATCGGTGCCACTTTATTTATCGTCGGATCATTATTGAACGTGATGATATCAAATACCGGCCATCTACCTCTGACGTTTGGGATGCTCCAGGGCATGGGCTTCGGAATGATGGTGCCCGTCTGTTACTCGACACTGAATATTTACTTCGTGAGAAGAAGGACGCAAGTGATGAGTCTGATAAAGGGAATACAGGGCTTCATTCTGATATGGTATCCGCAGCTGATGAAGATACTGTTGACTTCTTACGGGTTCAGAGGAACTCTGGTGATCATAGCGGGCATATCGCTACACACGCTGCCAGGGATGATGACGATGAAAGCCAAAACGACGGATAAAAGACGAATAGCGAGTATTTTTTATCTTGTATCACTTGACTCGACATTTTGTATCCCTTTGGGCTGTTTAAATAGATAATATTGGAGCTTGAAGATGAAAAGTAATATTAGGCAATCTTTTTCCCTACATGAAATGTTTTATATTGAGGTAGCTTTGCAATATGCTCAACGAATTAAGATTTGGTTCTGTATATCTTGCATAACGAAGAAATTACTAACAATGAATCCTTTTCAGGAAGAGTTAACTTGGCCAACGTAGAAAATAATGAGAATGCAGATTTATTACAAAATACAGAAAATTCATTGCAGAGGAATAAACCGCAGAATCATAGTACGACTGCGAAAATAGTGTAAGATAATGTTTAATATTGTTGCTACTCAAGCGTTTGATAAAATTTAACAAAAATCTTTTAACCTTAGGTAGTATCTGTAAGTACCAAAAATATAATCTATAAGTGCTCCCTCACCGCGAGCATTCACGTGTAATGTACCGTTATAGATTCGTCTTTGAGCATTACATTACAATAATACCTCCCTGATAGTTGGGACTTGGGGAGGGGAAGAGGCGATTTCGGGATTAGCTCGAGCGTGTCAGATTAAGCTTGTATAGGCTTCCGACATGTGTCTAGTTATCATGGCATAGAAATCAGATTTCTCACGTGGTGGTTAATTTTTTTTTTAATATTGAAATGTCATCAGATCTACAGGTCAGATTAAGATAGGGGATGTTTAATATACCCCAAAGAAGCTTCCATATAAAGCACTGACGATTCAAAGGTCAGATAAGCCTGTAGGGACATTTTAAAATATAAAAAAATAAAGCTTCATATTTTCCGAACTAAGCTTCGCAGATATTTTATTTTGCATTAAACTAAATGATTTAGTCTTTGTTGTCTTAAATATATTTATAATTTACCTAAATAAGCAATTTTCTGAATATATTTTCCTATTCAAAACATTAAAATGACTGCAGTTTCTAAACCCACCGCTTAAATAAAAAACGCTCTTATTTTTTTATTAGTTTTACCTAATGTAAAAAACCTACTAGGTCTCCATGACGCTCGAGTGACTACAAAAATAGCACCCTCCCCTCCTCTACTATGACTGATGAGCATTCGCGTGTAACGTAATATTACAGATTCGACTTTGAGCACTCCATAGCAAGTTGACTTCACTTTTACGTAGTATTGATGTTACAATTTGTATCAAGATATTATACATTGTATCATAACAAGGTGCGCATTGTAATTTTCGGTTCTCCTCCGTCACTGATGTAATGCTCGACTCTGTAACGTTACAAGCGAATGCTCCCGGTGAGGGAGCACCTTAAGGCATCTGCCTATTATAGCGATCATACGTAATTTGGTCTGATTCTGTCGAGTCTTGCTATTAAATCTGTGAGTGTTGTTATCAATATTTTTTTTCTGATGAAACCTACATTCAAAAATTATTTGATTGTTGTAACTGTATAAACTCTAAGGGTGGGTTGCACCAGAGGCGTGGTTAAAGTTAAAGTTAAGGTTAAGGTTATAGTTAAAGGTGCTCCCAGACAGAAGCTATATAACGTTAGATAACATTTTTTAACAAATTATAACAAAAGACACGTTTATTTTTTGACATGTTGTAGCGTATGTTACACGATGTTATAAAATTATACACGCGTTACACAATGTTTTATGACGTTATATAACTTCTGTCTGGGAGCACCTTGAGGCTAAATTTAGCTTTAACTTTAACCTTGACTGGAGAAATTAGCAGATGTAATCTGTTGCGTTTATATTTTTGACGTGATAACGTCTTATAATTCGATATGGGGTGCGCGCCCGAAAAACATGACAGTTCATGCGTCGTTACCTCGCTCTGAGGCGTTCCATATAAGGCTTGAAGTGCAAGCGAGAGCGCGGAACGAGCGACAAGGAAGCACAATCGGCCTTTGCGTTCGGCAGCGTTCGACATCCGTCTCTCTCCTAAGTCCTACTTGAGTGAGCGATGCTTATATTTTAAAGAAAGTGAAAAGTAAGTATTGCCGCCGCGTGGACGCGAACCTGGAACTTGGCGCTGTTATACCTAGCTTGTCCCGCTGGGCCAACAAGACGCTGACGTAAGTGCTGCAATTGTCGATATCTTGCTACTCGAAGTTGGTAGTGAGGTGACACTTGTAGTAATTACTATTGTTTTTACGTAACATTTTTAATTTTTTTTTTTTATAAAATATAGAGGTCCGATAGCAGTAAAAAATACAATAAAAGTACTTTGGTGATATGTTCAAATAGAACTTTGTTCTTTGCATAGGTCGATTTGAAAGAAATACATCGAAATAACTTTAGGTTACAGTCGAAAAAGTTTGTTTCTAATTATAGAGATTCGGAAGCGAGGTTTAAGGGGTTAAGGATAGTTGAACGTGACACGTTGTCACGTTCAACTATCGTCAGTAAACCGACTTTACTGACAACCGATTTTTTTTTATTCAAGCTACAGGTAACGGGATTGAGAGTAAAAAATTTAATTATCCGTAAAATCGGCAGGAAAAATATTTCTTATAACAACACAGAAAATTTTCACGAAAAAATGTCGATTTAAGTAGGTATGAGCGGTTATGGTTATAGTTAAATATGGGAGTTGACATTTCGCACTGTAGTTATAGTTAAAGTTACAGCTATAGTTAAAGTTACAGTTATAGTTAAAGTAAGTTGGTGCAACCCACCCTAACTTGTCTCACTTCACCAAAAATTTAATTTCAGGAGGAGCATACTTGAGATATTAAACGTTAAAATCTTAAAGGACTTCGAGTACTGCAACATCTGCGTCGGACAGAGTTTCGTCAACTTTTCCGATTTGATATTTTTCATTCTACTACCGATGTTGTTGCAGCAGTTCGGATATGGGACGGTTGGTAAAACAATAACGGTCTTACCACAAAAAACTAAACATCTGGTTGAACAGTTGTTATGTGACCATTTTGTACTGAATTTTTCTCTAATCAACTGTTCAACCGCGGGTGCTTAAATCTCTTGTGGTAAGACCGTAAGGGTTGGACCTCATCTGGCAGCACGGAATCGCCTTTTTCCGTCGCCCTTTCTCTTTCTGTCGCTTAGAACTGCCATTTGCTAGACTGAGACAGAAAGCATAATGCGATAGCACGCGGCGGAATCCTCGAGGCTATCGCATTATGCTTTCTGTCTCGGTCTAGCAAATGGCAGTTCTAAGCGACAGAAAGAGAAAGGGCGACGGAAAAAGGCGATTCCGTGCTGCCAGATGAGGTCCAACCCAAATTCTTTTATACAAGACTAATGCGCACTAATGATATAATATAATTATAGGTCTACCAGAATCTGATGACAATTTTTGACAGCAGATTTTAAAAAATATCCATGATCATTGCATAAATTTTTATATTTGCATGTTTAACACACATAATCAACCGCTATAAGAAAAAAAGGATCAAAATGTTTTATTCCAATGACCTTGGTATTGCTAGTCAATTTATTTTCTCATTTTTTGCCATCAGATTCTGGTAGACCTATATAATTGCAAAAGTGGGCCTGTCTGTCACTCTGTTTTCCTGTCCTTTGGCTACTTCCACCAAACTAATTTGAACCAGAAGTAAAATTGACAAAATTGTATTTCGTTGAATTAGGTGCTTTGCTTTTGTAAAGTATGAGTTAGTATATAGTAGGTAGCTAGTACTTGATCGTTGGGCCGTGCAGCGCCACGATCTCGTGGCAGTGCTAGGCGGGGACCTCTCGCTCCCGAGCATGGTGCGCTGCATGCTCGAGAGCGATGAGGCCTGGCAGGCGGCGGTCTCTTTCTGTGAAACCGTCCTTTCGCAGATTCGGCCGCGGAGCGGAACAGAGAGGATGATCCATCCTCAGGACGTAGGACGGCAGTGCGGAGGCGTCGCTATGCGAACCTCCAATAACTTCCGTCCCACGGGGCTCCGGGTCATGATGGGACCTACCCGGCTTAGCTAGTCCCGGCGCCGAGGGGAATGCTTCAGCTTGCCGAAGCGTTCCCTAACTTTGGTGGAAGTCCGGCCCCTTGAGGTAGACCGGCCGGTTGTGGAGAGAGTCCTGTGTTAGACTGATCCAGGAATATCCCTCCGTATACGGCTGAAGGCAAACCGCAGGTGGTCTTAGTGGGTAAGCCCGACGTCGGGAGTCCCACATACCCCCGGGGTGCTTTAGCTTGACTGAGGCACATCCCCAACCTCGGGCACCTATAAAGGGCTACCCACTAAAAAAAAAAAGGTAGCTAGTACTTATCTAATTTTTTTACGAGTTTTAAGGCTCACGATTTTTATTTCAGAACCAAATCGCGCTTTGCATTTCAATAAGTGCAGCGGCCGATGTTGGGGGGCGTTTCGGTCTGGCCGCAGTAAGCAGCTTCGTCAATGTCGACCCCAGAGCATTGTTCTACGTGGCAACATTCTTCACATTCATTGGTAGACTAGGTAAATTGCCTTCTGTAGCCCTAGCGTGGCCACCAGTAGAAATGAAAAAGTATAGACAAACTGTGGAGATAAACTTAAGGTGCCGTTCCGATCTTTTTTCGTTACGAAAAATTCAATTAGAATGCCACTTTATGACAGACTATAGTTCTAAAAATTCAAATAATATCCTACTTTATGACATATACTATAGTCCGTCATAAAGTGACATTTTAATTGAATTTTGTCGGTCGCGATTAGCCGCGGTAAAGATCGGATCGGCACCTTTAGTTTATGTCCACAGTTTGCCTATACTTTCGCATTTCTACTAGTGGCCATTGTATTGCTACTGGAGCTTCTGGATAGTTCTTTATTTGTTCTTGAATTTATTTTAGTACTATCAGATAAGTTGATTTATAGGCAGATGGCGAACAGTAATTTGATCGCGTGAAGTCAAATAAAACCCACCCGACCAATCACAGCTAACATGAATTAACATAAACCGACCTAGGTAATGACGTAGTCCGTCAAATGCCTAGGAATTTCCTCGGTGGTACAATAAATTCCTTATTGGCATGTTTCCTATGACCTCGTACATGCAAAGTTGGAACACTTTCACAATCGTCTGGAATCGTATATTTTACAGTAAATTAAGTAATATAGCCTATGTTCTGCTTCGTCGTCTACTCTGTATATACCCCTTCAAAATCAGTCCAGCTATTCAGGCGCCTGTGTAAGAGATGATTAATGAAAATAAAATTTATCTTTATAGTAATACTACAAATAACAGAGTTCTTCTGGGTGGTAGTGGTGATATGTGTGCTGGGAGTATTGCGGGCTCTGCTTCACATCACCAGCCCCGTGGTGATCTCCAACCACGTGGCTCATGAGGACTTCACAGCAGCCTACGCTTTGTTTCTACTGGCTGCGGGCGTCATCAATGTTATATTTTCTCCGCTAATTGGTAAGGTAACTTTTCGCCATCGTCCCACGCGAAAAACATACCATCCTCATCACCTTGATGAGTGGCAGTCTTCCACAGTGCGTTTTTCGCGTAACTTTCTGCCGCGCACTGTAAAACTCTGAAACGAACTGTCACCAGCAGTATTTCCGGACCTTCAAGAAGAGAGCGTATTCCTTCTTAAAAGGCCGGCAACGCGCCTGCAGCTCTTCTGATGTTGCGAGTGTCCACGATAGTTGCTTATCATCAGGTTACCCGTTTGCTCGTTTGCCACCTTATTTAATAAAAAAAAAGTGATGGAAAAAGTCTGTCTCTACAGGGTTTAGCAAACTAAGTGATAATACTTAAATTAGGGTATGTATTGTGTCCCTCGTACGTAGTTCACAGTTCAGTCTTGTGATTTGTATTGGCAAGTGCCCGATCGTCATGAATTTTTCCATACAAACACGAAAAAGTTACTCTTTCAGCACTGCTGCTTCCACAGACTCTATATTGTGCTAAGAGTATGGACCGCTTATTATATGCAAGGAGTAAATTGAGTACTTTTAATTATTATTAAACATTTCAATGATTTTATTGAAACAGGTTTTTCATAAAATTAGCTTTAAGTTCCAAGTTAAAATGAATTAAATAAAACATGTTCCTATTTATCCCGAAAAAGTGTTCATTTCCTACATTATAGGGCCCAGCGTCTTAAAAATATCTAACGTACAATTAATTGTATTTCAGGTATTCTGAAAGACATCAATAAAGACTATATTCCAGCTTTTTATGGAATGATTGCCTGCTGTATCCCGTGTTTGATATTGTGGCCCCTGGAATACGCTTTCAGAAGAAAATTAAGATATTTATTGTCATTTTAATAGAGAAGCTAATAGAAATAATCACATATTTTAAAGCCTCAGCTGTATCTCATTTAAGAAACATAATATATTTCTCATAACATTTATTATAGTTAATAAATTATTAATTTATAATATTAGACCTGGATAGGATAAGACATAACTTACTTTCTAGAACCTATGGTTTCATCCATCAGAAACTCAGAAACAGTTATGTCTTATCCTTTTGGGATCCAGGTCTATATGTCTTATTTGTTTTATTTAAATACTAAGAAAGCGTAAACATTTTTGGATATTTAACGGTCAAATTTAAAATGCACTGCCAAGTTTAGCGATAAATTTGTAAGAGCGTAGAACGTTTTACTCTGACAAGCTTCCGGTACAAGAAATTGAAAATTTCACAAACTCACGTGTGTCGTTTCCAGCTTTGAAAAGAAATTCAAATAAACTTTCAGTTGAATAAACTTCCTTCAATGTCTGCTAACAAATAAAACATTCATAATATCCATACTAATATTACAAATCCGGAAAAGCGTCGTCCTGTCTTTAGGTTTGTCTATAGCAGTGGTTCTTAACCGGTGGTCCGCAAACCACTGGTGGTCTCTGAAGGCATTCCAAGTGGTCTGCAAAGCCATCTTAATAATATGTGAGAATTCGAAATTTTGTAAAGAGTATGCTGTCACAAAAATCACGTTAAATTAAAATCTGTAACTTTTACATTTTTGCCAAATGAAAAAATGAGTGCTAATTATAAAGTTGTGCTTGTTTTCTTTATCAAACAACCCGTAATTTTGGCAAACCAACAGGGTGGTCCCCGGCAAGACTAACATAATATTTTGGTAAGATGGTCCCTCATGACTAAAAGGTTAAGAACCTATAGTTATATTATACCGAGTATCAAACTTTTCATGCTTAACTGGTTTTGATGAAATTTAGAGACAATTTGAGTCCTTGGAAAGGACAAAGGCCCTCATCCCGGCAAAATTT
This sequence comes from Lysandra bellargus, assembly GCA_905333045.1. NCBI lineage: Eukaryota > Metazoa > Arthropoda > Insecta > Lepidoptera > Lycaenidae > Lysandra > Lysandra bellargus. The sequence continues at coordinate 8,150,652 of HG995328.1, forward strand.
ACGGTTCCAGTGCAAACAGGCAGGCATCAATTTTACTCAGACGAGTTCAAAACTTCATAATATTAAGTAACTATCGTTTATAGAGATAAACTACGATGACATGGCGCGCCCCTCCAAAATTCAAAACGTTTGAAGTGCGTTGTCAAAACGTTTGAAGTGCGTTGTCTTGCGCGGTTGGCTAGTTATGATTAGTTGACCAACAAATCTTGGTAATAAGTGACATTAAGTGACATATTACGAGTACTGGTTGATTGGTTGAATACTTACTACATACAAACTCTGTCATAAGGATGTGACTACACACATTGAAACGGTAATTTCGAGGGGCACGCCATGTTATCGTAGTTTATCTCTAAGAAATTTATGTCTCGTCTCATGGTATGGGCATAGTTACAGAGTTCCTAATTCTTATCTACAAGACCTTTGAATTTTAATTTGATGTATAGTATGAAATATGCTAAATGCTAAAAACGAATTGAATTTTAATAAAATTAAACCCAATTAATCGTAAGTTAAATAGTTATTTGAGTTTAAAAGTTCGAAAATAATTTATTGATGAACGATTTTATTGAATTCATTTATTTGAATTTCGAACTCTACCTGTGAGTTGGCGAAAACCAATCAGCAATCAAACTAAAGGGTTTTTATCCGACATGTCATGTCGACACGTGCCGTTCGTCTGTAAGAAGCCCCTGGTCAAAATTTTGTCTGTAATCCTGATTTGATGACGTCATTACTGTAAGGCCGTGCTATCCTAGCCAGCCGGGTCGACAGATATTTTGACCGGGCTTATGATCAACATGGGAACTTTTTTTATTAAAGTCCACAGCAAAAATAGGACTCCAAATCGGAAAATGGATAATTTTATCTGATGGTAAGTGAGGTAAATTACTAAGTAGGGTAGTTACACTCAAAAATGTACGTTCGTTTAAAACTGCAGCGTTAGCGTTATTTTTTACTGATTTTCTCGGAGACTCTTATATCCTATACCTACTCAGCTATATTTTTTTAAATTAATTTTTCTTGTTTCCCCGTGCAGTATACATGTAAATTATTACATTATTTACTCAGCTATATAACGGTACATAGAGCTATGACCATCATATTATTATAAATACAATAATCGCTTCGTTTTCGAAATAAAAGTCAATAGAAATCTAGACCCAGGTTTAGCGGGGAGTTGAACATGTTTGAGTGCGCTTCTAGGCTTTGGCGAAAGTCGGGCGGTCGATACAGCTCGCCCGGCGCCCGGCCGAGCCGTGACGCCCGGCCCGTGACACTGTATCGCCGTGACGTCGTGACACCGTGACACCATGACACTATGACGCCGCGCCGTGTCGCCGATGACACCCATGAGCATGACACACCCGACAATGGTAACTCCATTGTGGGCAGCAAACTTTGGCTTTATTTTTTTGGGTTTTCTACTGATCTTACAATAATTGAAGACGTGAGTGGAAGAATCGAACAAGTAACATTTCGTAACATACATTTTTTCCCTAATTATTTCAATAAAACTTGTAACTTATCTGGGTACTTCATAACCTAGCAGCTAGCTAATATATCGGACTATATCTATACATATTATAAAACAAAGTCGCTTTTTTTTCCTCATGTCCCTTTGTTCTCTTTAATCTTTAAAACTACGCAACGGATTTTAATGATTCTTTCAGTGATAGATAGCCCATTTATCGAGGAAGGCTATAGGCTATATTTTATCACGCTAAGACTAATAGGAGCGAAGAAATAGAGGAAAATGTGGAAAAAACGAGGAAAATTATTTGAAAGGGCTAACTTGAACGCGCTAATCTAAGGAACTACTGGTCCAATTGAAAAAATATTTCAGTGTTAGATAGCCCATTTATTGAGGAAGGCTACAGGCTATATTTTATCACGCTAAAACTAATAAAAGAACGTGGAAAAACGGGGGAAATTATTTGAAAGGGCTTATCTCGCGAACTACTGGAGCAATTTTTATGTTATTTGGCACAGATAAGAAGTAGACCACGTGAAGGATCATGGGCTATCGATTTTAATCATTTTTCCAGTGGCTATATATTTTATACCCGTGCGACGCCGGGGCGGGTCGCTAGTATATTATAATCCATAGTTTTTCTATTTCAAATAATTTTTCCGGATCTAAAGCCTATACTTAAGCAAAAAAATGGGAAGTTTTTTCATGTTACTTACCTTCTTTTTCCACTCACGTCTTGAATTATTGGTGATTAGTCAATTATTTAGTCAAATATGTCACCTTTGAGTTTTATATAATACTAGCTGTTCCGGCAAAAGTTGTTTTGCCATATAAAGTATTTCTCCCATATTATTTTACACCATGGCAACACTATCCCGTCGCACAAACAATAGTCACCGTCAGTCTCGAGTTGTAATAATTTACTATTATTTATTCAACAAATGCACTCATCAATATAAAAAGTAGATGTTGTCCGATTCTCAAGCCTAGCCGATATTATGCTCGCTAAGATTCACGAAAATCGGTCGAGCCGTTTAGAGGAGTTCAATTACGCACACCGTGACATGAGAATTTTATATATTAGATATAGATAAAGATATAGATATAGATATAGATATAGATATAGATATAGATATAGATATAGATATAGATATAGATATAGATATAGATATAGATACAGATATAGATATAGATATAGATATAGATATAGATATAGATATAGATATAGATATAGATATAGATATAGATATAGATATAGATATAGATATAGATATAGATATAGATATAGATATAGATATAGATATAGATATAGATATAGATATAGATATAGATATAGATATAGATATAGATTATAGAATATAGATATTTAATCTATACTAATATTATAAATGCGAAAGTATCTCTGTCTGTCTGTCTCGCTTTCACGCCAAAACTACTGAACCGATTGTAATGACATTTTGTACACAGATAGCCTAAAGCTTGAGAAAGGACATAGGCTACTTTTTAACTGGACAAAGGGGTTGTAAGGGGGTGAAAATGCGTAAATTTGTTCAAATTAAGTTAGTTTCAAAAATTATAAAAGATGGCGCCATGCATCTCCTACATCGCGCTGACGCTTGCTCAGAAAACGTCTTTCTATAAGAGGTGATATCGTATTCGGTATTGCAATAGACTTTCGATTTTTTTATTGTTATTTCTTATTGACATTATTAAATAACTCAGTACTTTATCTATGCAGTGACGTAACCTTAAACTTATCATGATAAATCAATGATAAATAGTTTATGGGTAGAGTTGTGTAATTGGGGGGCTAAATATACTTTTGGCATAAATAAATAAAGTTTAATTAAAAAAAAAAAGTTATGTGCACACTGCACAGCTGTTTTCGGGTGTTTTGATTTAAGGGGTATTTATTTATAAAAGCTTTTGACACCAATTTTGTTGACATCGCGCGCTATAGCTAAGTAGTAAACTGAAGTCCACGCGGACGAATACGCGGCCAACAGCTAGTTTAAAATATAAAAGCGCGTCTCAAGAACTTGTAACTTCAAAATAGTGTTGAGCGAAATTGGTCTTAGTCTTGGTCTATCAGAAAAGCAAGACCGAGACCAATTTTGCTCATCGTCAAAATTGTATCAATATGTTTGCAATTTCAACATAGTAATGTAGAAAAAATCGGCCAAGTGCGAGTTGGACTCGCGCACGAAGCGTTCCGTACCAATAAAGAGCAAAATTAATATAAAAAAATGTGTTTTTTGTATAGGAGCCCCCTTTAATTATTTATTTTATTTGAATTTTATTATTAACTATTAAAGCATAAGTACGGCTGAGTATTTTGTGAACATTTCACGTGCCTTCCTGTTGTTATCATTGATACCAAGCAAAAAATTTTTGAAAAATCACGTGTTTTGGATGGAAGGCCCCCTTAATTATTTAATTTATTTTGTTTTTAATATAGCGGCAACAGAAATACATAATCTATGAAATTTTCAACTCTCTAGCTATTACCGTTCTTGAGTTACAATTTGGAGACAGACGGACAGACCGACATCGAAGTCTCAGTAATAGGGTACCGTTTTTACCCTTTGGGTACGGAACCCTAAAAAGGTGTGAAAAAACGACAAAAGACGACTTTCAAGGTATAAGAATCGGAATCCAGGTCACCTTTCTATGTTATGGATGGAGAGCAAAATCCATGATCTGTGGAATTTGCCCTCCATCCATAAGGAAGGCCTGGCGACGTGTCGCCTCGTCAACACCATCATAATAATATAATGATCATCACTCATTAACGTTACATTCTTGGGAGCCATTAGTTGTAAGACTTGTAACTTGTAAGACACTTCAGCGCTTGCCTCTGAAGCGCCGTCCTATTTCCGATGCTTACAAAGAGTGGGATACAAAGAATAATTTTTTGTTGTTTTTTAGCGTAAATTATACTATGTTCCCATATTTTTAAAAATAAAATGCTCTAAGGGTTCTGAAAGTAGCTCTACGTCTACTCTATCTGAGACAACTATTTAGGCTAGCCACAATAACCACAGCGTAACCGTCTTAATATTTTACTTTTGTTAGCTAAACAATACCTAAAGTCTTGTAGTCAGCAAGAGCACAGAATACATATTGCAAGAGTTACTCTGAATAATAAATCCATCGGAAAGTTTAGGGGGTTCTTATATTACATGGTCGAAAATCGAATAAAAATGAGAGTAGTACTTACTCTCTTACATCGCAACAAATACATTTACACAGATTAGCTTGGAGTGCTCATGAGAATAAAATAGTGTTTTTTACCTGCTTACTACTTATTTAAACAAGGATACAATTTTTATAAACGTGCTGATTTTGTAACACTCACTGCCATCTAGCAGAATAATAGTGAAACAGATTTGAAACTCCCACGAAACATGCTGCCATAGCGTCAGTTTGTGTATATGTTACTATTTTAGTTCGAGCTTTATAAACTAGATGGCGGTATTTAAAATTTTTATCCTTAAGGTCCCAGGGGGCAGCACATTTCCGGAGAACACTGCAGCCAGAAAAATAATAAAGGAAGTCTTTTTAGGGTTCCGTAGCCAAAATGGAAAAAAACGGAACCCTTATAGATTCGTCATCTGTCTGTCTGTCTGTCTGTCTGTCTGTCCGTCCGTATGTCACAGCCACTTTTCTCCGAAACTATAAGAGCTATACTATTGAAACTTGATAAGCAGATGTAGTCTGTGAACCGCATTAAGATTTAGATACAAAAATGGAAAAATTATTATAAACTTTAGGTCCCCATAGGTCCCCATAGGTACTAATGAAACAAAAAAAAAATTTTCATCTGGCCTATGCGTGTGGGGTATCTATGAATAGGTCTTCAAAAATCATATTGAGGTTTCTAATATCATTTGTTTCTAACCTGAATAGTTTGCGAGAGAGACTCTTCCAAAGTGGCAAAGTCTGCCCCCCCCCCCCCCCCCCCTCTAACTTATTATATGTTCTAAAAGTAGGGGTATAATAATTCAAAAAAATATATACTTATGATGTACATTACTATAAAAACTACCAACGAAAATTGGTTTGAACGAGATCTAGCCAGTAGTTTTTTTTTTTTTTTTGTCGGCAATTTTCGTTGTCACTTTATAACTCACCTATCCAAACCAAATTTTCAGGGTTTGTTCGGACTATTTAGTAGATGGTTTATGTGAAGTTTGCACATAATCGGTCGAGTGGATCCAGTAGTAATCGAGGGAACTCCTCAAAATTTAAATGAAAACATATGCCGATTTTGCTTTTGTATGAAGTATTCCAGGCATATGTTACCAAAAGTAAGATTCTGCACCAAGATATACCATGGTTCGAAGGTGCTGAACAGAACTCCGAACTCCTTATATATACAAGTTTGGGGGTTGGGGCGCTGCCTTAAGAACTGAAAGCATATGCTACTATGCAAATTACATTCATCATCATCATCACCATCATCATCACTACCACATCAGGGTCACCAATGTCACGTGACTGTGTGCGTTACGCTCTGGAGTTACGGTTGAATTTGTATATTAGTGAGTCATTTCGTTCGTCGCAGATCAAATGAATCATAAACCTTATAATTTCATACAAATAATTCTTATTGCTGCTGCGGAACCGTTCATGGGCGAGTCCAACTCGCACTTGGCCGGTTTTTTAAGTTTGCTGACAGAGCAAAAACCTCGCAGCACTAAGAAGGTAGGTTCCCACCAAATTTCGGTTGATTTTTCCACCACCAAAAAATTTTGACGAAAACAAAAAAACCATTGGAATAATAAATTACAATAATAAAATTTATTCACTTAATTTAACAAATTCTTAATATAATTCCGCAAATAAATTACAATAAGAAAATTTATTACTTTTTACTTAGGTCTCAGATTCTCAGTGCGACTTAGGTCATGAATTTCAGAGCCCTTGCGAGTCGCGCGTGGCTAGACCGGTAGACACGCAATCGAACGGATTTTTTGCTTAGGCGACTAGGCGTATTTTATGACATTTCGTGACTTATCAAATAACTGGATGGAAACAGCGCCCACGATATAAAAATAAACGGTAGACCATCTCAATACCGCCCGATTCCCGAATCTGCGCTCGCACAAATAATAATATTACTTTGCGCGATTTTACAGAAAAGAAAAGGGAAGAGCCTGTAAAGGGTCTATAGATCTATATGGCCCTTTACAGCAGGGGTTCCCAAACTTTTTTTGTCTACTGCCCACTTTGAGAAAATATTGTTTTAGCATCCCCCTTGTTTCAATTTAAAATGCACCCAGATGAAATAAATCACCCCCCAAAATTTCTACACAGCGACCTAGAACTTCAGCGCCCACAAGGCGTTATCGCCCACTTTGGAAAAGACTGCTTTACAGCATAATAATATTATGATTAAGATGAATATTTTCGAAGATATTACAGATTTAAAACTTGCGGGCCGTAGCGTTTGCGGCGGTACAGGCCAATGCGGGCCACGGACGGGTGGTAATGAATATAAATTAAAACTACTGAACCGATTTTAATCATTTTTTCAGTGAGTGACATAGGCTATATATATTTTATACCCATGCGAAGCAGGGGCGGGTCGCTAGTACTGCATATAATAATATCAGAATTATTGTAAAGAGCGCTTAGTCGAAATGTATTCGCTAGTTTCGATAGCGAAGTTAGTCTATGTCAAAATTGTACGGGATTCGACATAACGCATCGCTAAGGGTTGGGCCTCATCTGGCAGCACGTACTCGTAATCGCCTTTTTCCGTTCGCCTCGAGGATTCCGCCGCGTGCTATCGCATTATGCTTTCTGTCTCAGTCTAGCAAATGGCAGTTCTAAGCGACAGAAAGAGAAAGGGCGACGGAAAAAGGCAATTCCGTGCTGCCAGATGAGGTCCAACCCTATGTGTACATGAGCTTGCGTTATGTGAAATCCCATTATTGACATCTAGCTTAGCTATCGAATCTAGCGAATGCAATACCGAAATCGACTAAGCACTCTGGACAGAGTCGCTCTACTGTTTTTATTGTGGATCAGACATTTATGTTAACGAAACGGCCATGTTTGAGGTATCGTGGCGATATCGGGCGTCTGTGATTGCTATTTCTAAATAAGATTTTAGAGGTCTCGGCCTTGACCGGAGATATATCTGTTTCGATGAACTTAATTTTGAAACGTTTAAAACGGTTTTGTTATCTGACTTCTGAACCCTGGTTCTATTATACAGCTCAGTTTCTGAGGAGATCTGACAGGAGATTATCTTTTCATTAGCGATTCATCATCATCATCAAAAATATATTTAAATATTAAATCGCGAGCGAAAAACTTTGGATACCTTTTGACGAAAAATGTGAAAACGTAGGTGAATGAAATTTCGCACAGTTATAGTTTATACGGTGAAGGAGTGCATCGAGCTATTATTTTGAAATTATGCTTTTATCATACATTTTTTTAACAAATAAAATATTAATACACACACTACAATTGCACACTACCATCTTTTTGAATGACAAGAAGCCTTTTTTTGGCCGGGAAATGCCATTATGCATCCCCGGCAGTGCTGGGGAGGACAATCGGGGTATGTGGGACTCGCTGCGACCGACGCGATGAGATGGTAAGTGGCCGCAGCTCTACCTACTAAAACCTGACCGTGTTCCTTTCTGCGCCGCTACTGACAGATCCACGGGAAATATGGAGCCACCGCAGTTCTATCAGCCGGCGTCTGCCTGGTTTGAATGACAAGCCTATAAATACGAATCATACTTTTTTGTTTATCGAATTTCGACCATTGGGTGATCTCTAGTATACAAACTCTTCAAAAAATGCTCAGTTGTATGAACGAATCGTTTTGATATTTTACATTATTTTGATACTACGCAAACATTTAAATATTTTATGATTAATTAGAACGCGTTTGTTTAGTGGCATCGGTCCAAATGGCGGATCAAGGCGCAAAATCACTTACTTAATATAAAATTTCAAAATTTAATAAAGCAAAGAGCCATCAATAAAAACCAGCGTGGCGTGGCGACCTGTCACTTTACCACATCAGCACTTTGCAGGTTTCACATTAAAAGTCTCTAGTCAATAAATGTAATTGTTTAGTTCCACGCTAGAGTTGGATGTTCGCAGTTCAAACAGAATTAAAAGTTTTAACTGCAAAAAGGTTACTGTAAGTAAAGTTTGCAATCAGAGTATTACTTTTATCGCATTACTTTTAAAATATTTGTACGACGTATATAATTATAAAAGATCTGCTTAGTGTATACCTTACCCATACTATAACATTATAAAAAGTATCTGCCTGCTCGTCTGTGACCTCTATCAATTTTGATGTTTTGCTCATTAGATATCATCGATATACTTAGTAACGAAAGCATTTTGTTTACGTGTCTTGATAATTAATTTCACGTGCAGAAAACCTTAGAAATTTGATCTCACGATGTTGACCGCTACTATAAAAATCCATACTCTTAAGTAGAGCTATTATTGGCGAGGAATTAGAGCTCCAACCGCAGACAACAATATTATATTGTGATATTGAACACTGCCACCTCATCTAACCACAGGCCTTAGTCCACGATGTATATACTGAACCACTCTCAGACTTTATTGCCAAGTAATAAGTTCTTTATTATCTGTTCTTCATTAAATTGAAGTCTGATTAAGTATCATTAATTAATGTCTCTGAGTGCGGCCGTAAGATGCTTTCGTTAATTTAATTATTAAAGTTCGAAATCGAAAACACAATTGTCACAATGACTCGTCACTTAGCAATACGACGCGACGTCAAAATTTAAATACTTACACGTTTTTCTGAATTTGAAACATATCTGGTACAATTTATAAATGTAGTAGCTGTCCCGGTGAACTTCGTGTCACCTTAAAACCTTCCCTGGGCTTCTACAAACATTTTAAGACTAAAATCAGCCCAATCCGTTCAGCCGTTTTCGAGTTTTGGCGCGAATAACACATTTGAAAATTCATTTTTATATATAAGATTATAATTTGGCTAATGGCCTTAATGAAGCAGCAAGATCTAACATGATGAAATGCACTTTCAGAGAAGTTGATTCCTATGCAGATGGGACCTACGTAGTTTGGTCGCGTTACGTCAAACCCAGCTGACAGATCACAATTAAGGCGACGCCTTGATAATTTGGCTGTAGCGATGCCGATTTTTCTTAGCAATGACTAAAGCTAAGAAACTAAAGTTCATTGTCAGTATTCATCATGTCTTTGTCTTTGAATTGCACATAGCATAACACGATTGGACAACTTTTATAACACAGAATTATCAATCGAAAAGACCTCTGTAAAAAAAGGGATTCCTATTTTTCCAACAGAGGAGAGTGATTTAAGGTTCCAAAATTTGTACATAAATTGGTTGAAGCATACACTTTAATATGTGCATAGCTTATATGAAATGTATTTATGGCTTTTAAATTACGCGACAAAAACCATTTTGTCGCTTACGCCCTTTCCATTTTTTGCTGTTCCGTTGCTTGTTTTCTATGAGAGGCCGGCTCGGCCTCTCATAGAAAACAAGCAATCTAAAACATATCCAACAGGTTTCTTACTTTAACGCGGCGTCACCTTAACATTGAATTGACATATTCGACCAAATAACGTTGGTCTATCAACTGCATAGGAATCAATTTTCTCGGTGGTACATTGTATTTGTACCTACATTATGCGCTAGATTTTTAACTAGCGAAAAAGGCTCCTTTATCTAGTACGTTTACAAGCAAAATGATTCCATTGAGATTAAAAACTAGTTGATTAGTTTGTTATTGAAAATTCGGTCGGCAAAACAATCGATATTTTCAGTTAGTAGAAAAGATAAGATCAGGGATAAACCAAGGATAAGCAGCCTTAGTACAAACGTAATGGATTACTTGAGTTGATTAATGAGTTAACAATTCTCCCAAACGCTATTCTAATCCATTACCCATAGAGATATTAATAATAAACATTACCGTACTTTTCTCAGACGGACAAATGTTATAATTAAAACCCGACTGTGAGGATCTTAAAAACTGGCAAATGGTTCTTCAGGCAGTTGACTAGAAGTGTCCTCGGAGTCCTGCAGGCCATGAAATCAGTCGCTAGCTTCCTATGATCTAATACTTATATTTTAGTCAACGATCGAATCTGTAACCTTTCAAGTCAATTGAAACGACAAGTACGAGTAAAAATAATACAGTTTTTAACAATGAGGAGGCTAAAATAATGAGGAGGTTTTATGTTCGGCTGTGTATATTTTCTAAGTTTTTTTTTTCACTAAAATAAGTTATAAAACCGACTTCCGAGGTAAAAACAATATTAATAGCATCCTTATAATCTGAACTAAAAAGTATGAAATAATTTTTCCTATCTAATATGTAGTGCCTTTTCCCGAATTCGGCTAAACCTCAACTATTTCTGTACTCAATCTTCATCATTTTGAAGTCGGTACCAGATATAGCTGAATGTTTATTTCTTTGACAGAAAATGTGAAACTTTTGGAACTGGCAGCGACTTCAAAATTATGAAGATTGAGTACAGAAATAGTTGAGGTTTAGCCGAATTCGGGAAAAGGCACTACATATTAGATAGGAAAAATTATTTAATACTTTTAAGTTCATATTATAAGGATGCTATTAATATTGTTTTTACCTTGGAAGTCGGTTTTAATTTTTTGTTAAAAATAATAATTTCACTCTTTTTAGTTACCTAGTAGGTAAACTGTTAGTGTCAATTCAAATTGTATAAAAAAATAGTTTCATATTGTCTTCACTAGATGTCACTGAGGCGCTCCTGTGTCGCGCTATCGCTTGTACGTAGAAGTTTTATATAGGTAGTTGTAACTTGTAACAGATTTCTATAATGTTGTTGAAAGTTTGTAAGCAACTGACAACTCAACTGTGAGCTTGGTGTGAGCAGTGAGCATTGAATTGGCAACATAAATCATAATATTAAGTGGTAATTGATCTCGTATAATTGTTATTAAGTTGACCTCCGTCATAGTCCGCGAATTTATAAGTGGTCGTCGGTGGTACTGCGTATATTCTACGTATCTTATTACAATTTGTTAAGACTGTTAAGAGTCATACGGCATACCACAAGGCCCAAATATCAGGCAGATAGATAAATTTAAACAATACATTTTAAAAAATCTAAGTGAACAGCAAAAAGCTCGCAGCGCGGCATGCCGCATGCCCTGACATTCCGGTTAGAACTTGAATACGATATTTACGCACGCGCCGCGCCGTGCGCGGCGAAGCCGTTGCCTCTGCGGCGCCGGCCGCCGTGTATATTAAACAGCCTATAATAATTGGTGTTGTTATGTACATAATAATTATTATTGTATCCATACCTACTTACTAGCCTTGTGCTATTATTTATTTTGTGCCATGAGACATTGGTGACCTTAACACGACGTGGTAATGATGATGATGATGATGATGACGATGATGATGATGATGAATTTGAATTGCATGGTAGCATATGCTTTATGTTCTTAAAACAACGCCGAAACTCCCAAACGTGTATCTATAAAGAGTCAGGAGTTCTCTCAGCATCTTCGAAACCATGGTATACCTTGACCCAATATTTGACTTTTTGGTAGCATTTTCTTAGTACACTTCACATAAAATCAAAATCACCATATGTTTCCATATAAATTTCGAGGAGTTCCCTCGATTACTCCTGGATCCCATCATCAGGTCACCACTTTTGTGAATATGGTACCAAATTGGAGTGAAACCTAATACAACAAAACAAAAATTTTGAAAATCGGTTCACAAACGGCGGAGTAATCGTTGAACATACAAAAATAAAAATATCCACAGCCGAACATATAACCTCCTCGTTTTTTGGACGTCGGTTAAAAAGTATGTAAACTTAGGTATGAGTTATGACGCTGGTCACTCATTTTAATACCATGTCATCTCATTTAAAAAATAATAAAAAACTGAACAGTGAACACAGTCGTGGGCGAAACTCAGTGAAATGAATATTCCCACTTGGGATGCAAATATATTTAAATGTGGAGCCTGCACGAGACTGATGGAAATGGATTTATTCAATTGTTAAGCGAAGTCCTAGGTGTATTGATAAAAATATGGGCTCTTCACGTAATGGGGCGCGGTGGAAAGCGGCATTAATATATGGAATCCGACGTGCGTGATCTTATCAATGCTTTACAGATGGAAATTGGAATTAAAAATTAATTGGCTAGTACGTACTGCAATATAATTGACGATACGCACATCCATATTCCATACAGCTCTGGCTCGTAAATTCAATCATGGTCTTTCTAAGCATGAGGATGCGTATATCCAGCTCAGTCTCGTAAAATGAGTTATAGTGGATGTCGGATTATATGCACGATCAAAGTGCCGAAATATGCATGGAAATATGCACGGAAAATGGCCGAAATATGCAATCAGAAGTCACAGTATTAAAATTTATCAATTTTTCGAACCGTTAATAAAAGCGCCAATTTTTATAATTTCATCAAATCTAGGATTTTTCATTTCTTATGTCAGCACAAATAATAATTTTCTACCAACATTTTCCGATAGCAATCTTAATGTCCATGGAAATTTATTAAATCGTTAACTGCTTTATTCTTTTTTACTAATGTTGCCAACTACAATGAAAAATTTGTTTTCAGTCTAAAGTTATTGTACCTATTGAGTATATTGCATTCTTTAAATGGGGATGGAGCCACATATTTGAAGTGTTTTGATCTATCGTACCTCTGTATTGTGGTTTCGGTGTGTGTCATAATAGCTAGTTTGGAGACTACGAGGGCATAAAACTACCGAAATATGCACTATCGCCTAAAAAGTGCTATTATATTATGCATTTGCATATGCAAGTATGCAAATGCGTATAATCCGATGTCTAATGATAATATTATTATTTAACTAGATGACGCCCGCAACTCCGTTGCGTCATTCTAGGATGAAAATTATCCTATGTCCTTGCCCGGGATTCAAAGTATCTCCATACCAAATTTCAGAAAAATCAGTTCAGCGGTTTGGGCGTGAAGAGGTAACAGACAGACAGACATACCGACAGACGTACAGAGAGACAGACACACTCTCGCATTTATAATATTAGTTTATTTACTGACGTTTAGCCGTTTAGGTAGAAAAATATTTTAGTACGCAAGCTACTCTTCACTTAACACGTACAAAGCATCACCTAATACGATAAATCTTAAAACATTTGGCATAAATAAATTAAATTAAATCAATTACATTTAAATCGATTTCATTTGATTGAGGATTATTAAATTATATTTTATAAGATAAGCAGAATATCGTTCATATAGGACCCTTAATTTATATAAACGGCAGCCACTGTACTTTATCTAGAGTTCACAGAACAACTCGGTATTACTTATTTACCGTTGCCAAGTGTAGGGAAGAAAAAGAGATACTTATAGTCTTATACTCAAAAAGCAAAAGCAGATACTCATTATAAAAAGCTCCTAGAAAAGAACGTCCATGCTCCTGTATAGGTATTGGAGTGGAATTTCCTTTTTGGAACATTATTTCTCCAAGAATTAATTACGTTAATTGGTAATTAATTATAATGACCTTTTGTAGATGCTTATAATGAAGCTGAACTGAAATAATTAAAAATATACTGGAAAATTAAAAACACTTTTCCGAAATAAGTTATTTTCTCTTCGTAGAGGAATTCCACCGAAAATATCGCATCAGGTGAGGTCAAACGTTATGACTTCTGTTCAGTATTTTGCTGTTAACTGGATCTTTATTGCAACAACACAAGGGTCAAAATGCTATGGAATCTCTGTGGTAGCTTAGCTCTGTACTGTGAACGCACTATAGTCTTTAGTCTTAAGGGGCCGGGCTACCCTCGAAATTCTCATACATACGTAATACCAAAATCATTTTCTCATATGAAAATATTTAACATGTTTGAGTTATTTTTCAGCTTAAAATAGTAATTACCTAGGTTCCTGTACATATATACTGTTTTCCTGTACCTATATAGAAACACTAAAAAAAAATTATTGTGTATAATTTTTTTTACTAAATTTACTACTAAATATTTAAACACTAAAAAATAAAATAAAACACTAAAAATATATAAATAAATAGTAAATTTACTACAAAATATTTATACTCTAAAAAATATTTTTTAGTATTTAAATATTTTGTAGTAAATTTACTATTTATTTATATATTTTTTAGTGTTTAAATATTTAGTAGTAAATTTAGTAAAAAAAATTTATACTCAATTTTTTTTTATTGTTTAAATATTTTGAAGTTTATTTTTGTACAGGAACCTAGGTAATTACTATTTTAAGCTGAAAAATAACTCAAACATGTTAAATATTTTCGTATGAGAAAATGATTTTTGTATTACGTATGTATGAGAATTTCGAGGGTTACCCGGGCTCTTAACTAGAGAAGTATGTTTTAGGATACAAAAAATGTGTGCCTGTTGAACCGAAAAGTAGGCGGTTCGGTAAGCGAACGGTATAAAGGGGGTGACAGACACGCGAGTAAGTACACGGACATATGGCTCGACATAATATAATGACATATGGATACTCGACAATAACATAATCCGATAGCCTCGAGGATTCCGCCGCGTGCTATCGCATTATGCTTTCTGTCTCAGTCTAGCAAATGGCAGTTCTAAGCGACAGAAAGAGAAAGGGCGACGGAAAAAGGCGATTTCGTGCTGCAGGATGAGGTCCAACCCTTAATCGCCTGTGTGTCAGCAAAGAGCCGCGAGCCGCGAGCACGCGCCGCGAGCCTGGGGGCACGGTAATCCAGTGTGAGCGATTCTCGTGTGTCACCGACGCGAGCCGAGTAAGTTCGCGTACTTTAAGTTCGTTCCGTGTGTCACCCCTTTAAAATAAAAGCTGAGCTTGCTTAAAACAGACCCACGGTTATGCTTATGCTAGAGCGCAATAATTGAAGACTTAATCCACTGATGTCTTCAATAATAGCTTTAAAACTAACAAAAAATACTATCTACTGAATTCAACCATCTAGCAGCTAGCATTCTCTATCTAGATTCAAATAGCATTCATGAAACTGTTTCGAAAATATGTATAATAAATACTATTTACGAAATTGTTATTTTGTTTACCCTAGATCAAATTGGGTCTAAGCAGCCCATTGAGGCACAGGTGCTCTTTATCACGTTCGCTCAATTATTTTAAGAGCCCGGGTTACCCTCGAAATTCTCATACATACGTAATACCAAAATCATTTTGTCATACGAAAGTATTTAACATGTTTGAGTTATTTTTCAGCTTAAAATAGTAATTACCTAGGTTCCTGAACAAAAATTAACTTCAAAATATTTAAACACAAAAAAAATATTTTTTATGTATAAATTTTTTTACTAAATTTACTACTAAATATTTAAACACTAAAAAATATATAAATAAATAGTAAATTTACTACAAAATATTTAAATACTAAAAAATATTTTTTAGAGTTGAAATATTTTGTAGTAAATTTAATATTTATGTATATATTTTTTAGTGTTTTACTCTATTTTTTAGAGTTTAAATATTTAGTAGTAAATTTAGTTAAAAAAAAAATTATAATACACATAAAATTTTTTTTAGTGTTCAAATATTTTGAAGTTAATTTTTGTTCAGGAACCTAAGTAATTACTATTTTAAGCTGAAAAATAACTCAAACATGTTAAATACTTTCGTATGACAAAATGATTTTGGTATTACGTATGTATGAGAATTTCGAGGGTAACCCGGGCTCATTAGAATGAGAATAATCTTAGTGAAAAATTGAAAATAAACTTTAAAATTACTACACTAAAGTGCATAAATGCTTGAACCTTCCAAAAATGCTGGCGCGAGTATACGCAGGAATCCCCTTTACCCACGAATACATACTATACTCTCCGTTGCGTTCCGTTCTGTCTGCGCTGGCCCTTAGCGTTGCCCTGACGATTTTAGCTAGCAGCGTGAAAGCTTCCGTTAAGGTGACGCCGCGTTAAAGTAAGAAACCGTGTTGGATATGTTTTAGATTGCTTGTTTTCTATGAAAGGCCGGGCCGGCCTCTCATAGAAAACAAGCAATGGAACAGCAAAAAATGGAAAGGGCATAAGCAACAAAATGGTTTTTGTCGCGTAATTTAAAAACCATAAATACATTTCATATAAGCTATGCACATATTAAAGTGTATGCTTCAACCAATTTATGTACAAATTTTGGAACCTTAAATCACTCTCCTCTGTTGGAAAAATAGGAATCCCTTTTTTTACAGAGGTCTTTTCGATTGATAATTCTGTGTTATAAAAGTTGTCCAATCGTGTTATGCTATGGGCAATTCAAAGACAAAGACATGATGAATACTGACAATGAACTTTAGTTTCTTAGCTTTAGTCATTGCTGAGAAAAATCGGCATCGCTACAGCCAAATTATCAAGGCGTCGCCTTAAGTCAATTAAGAAATACGACCCCTATTCGTCTGGCCTCGCGCTAAGCGTGAACTGCCGCTCCGCAGCACATGCGTAACACCGCACACTGCTCTCTGCAAATCCTATTTTAGGTATTTTATGAGCATCATGACATAACACGGAAACGAAACTGTAAGGCTGGATTTATATGCGTTTTGCGGCTACATCGCGAGATGAGTGATGACAAGCAAAATATGTATTTTTCTTTTATGAAATAAGGGGGCAAACGAGCAAACGGGTCACCTTATGGTAAGCAACTTCCGTCGGCCATGGACACTCGCAGCATTAGAAGAGCTGCAGGTGCGTTGCCGGCCTTTTAAGAGGGAATAGGGTAATAGGGGAGGGTAGGGAAAGGAATAGGGGAGGATAGGGAAGGAAATAGGGGAGGGTAGGCCTCCGGTAAACTCACTCACTCGGCGAAACAAAGCGCAAGCGCTGTTTCACGCCGGTTTTCTGTGAGCCCGTGGTATTTCTCCGGTCGAGCCAGCCCATTCGTGCCGAAGCATTACTCTCCCACGCCAAATGTATGGAAATTACAGTGCGACCCCACCGTTATTTAAATAAATCGTTACATTTATTCATTTATTTACTTATTTTACTTTAATAAAGTTCACCAACAGTACATACGGTACATTGATAGACGTATAAAATAATTAAGCAAAGTAAAGATCTGATGTATGTAGGTACCAATGATATTAGACAAAGATAACAAAGATAAAGATATTAACAAAGATAACAATATGACTAATATTTGAGTTACAAGAGAGAGTGCCAAGTGGTTTGAAGGGCATTCATCAAAGAGTTTTTTAAATTTATTTATGTAATGGATAAATTAATCTCGTGTCACAATGTTAGTCCACGAACTCCTCCGAACTGGCTTTACTAATTTTTACCAATTTTTATATGCATATTCAGTAGGTTTGAGAATCGGCTACTGGATACTTTATATATTGATAAGTGCATTTGTTGAATATAAATAACAGTAAATTATTACAACCTGAGACTGACGGCGACCATTGTTTGTGCGACGGGATAGCGATCGACGTTGCCATGGCGACATACTTATTTAGTCACTTCAATAAAATAATATGGACGAAATACTTTATAATATTATGGCAAAGCAACGTTTGCCGGGACAGCTAGTATGTATATATATTTACTGTCAGTACATAATAATTAATAATATAATATTTAGTTAGTATAAATTGCTTATGATGTCACGGTGAAGCAGCTAAACCACGCGTTCGACGCGTTTAAATCCAGCCTAAATAAATGAATGTATGTCAAAACCAGCTTACCACTTTTTAGTTTTTACTTTTTACCCTTTTTGCATAGTTAAATAAAATCGGATAGTAGTGAGCCGGATATGCTTTCACAATCCATGACGTCATAAAAAAATTACATTGTATCTTTCAGCCATATTATATATACTCATGTCATATAGACGACCTCTGTGGCTCAGTTGGTGGGCTGTTGGTAGTTCATAACTCAAGCTGGGGTCGCGGGTTCGAATCCCGCAGACGGAACAAAAAGTTTTCAAAGTTCCTGGGTCATGGATGTGTGTTAAATATGTGTATGATATAATAAAAATCTTAATTATATGTATAGTATAAAAGTATTAAATATATTTCCGTTGTCTGCAGGTACCCGTAACCACAGGCCGTAACACAAGTCCTTCAGGTACTTACCACGGGGCCAGACTAACGTGGTGTGAAGCGCCCATAGATATTATACATAGATTATAGAGATAGTTATATTATCCTTTTTTTTGAGACGGTGAATGCTGTTGCGCATGCCGGAGGGTTTGGGGCAACTCCCCCGGGTATGTAGGACTCGCTGCGGCCGTAAAGATGGTGAATTGACTGCAGCCCTACCCACTAAAACCCGTCTATACTCTTCCACTCTTCGCACGCAGGATTGCGAGAACGCGTGAGCTTTCTTTCCGCGGCTCTGCGTGCGCGTGCCTGCTTGTCACCAGCGGGCCCTCCTCGAGCCCATACGGGTTCCGTGGCCAAACACAGGCCCATCCAGGGCTTGTGTAGGCCTGACATTTTGGAGTCGCGAGGCGCGAAGAGTATGCAGCGCATCGCGACCCTCTCGGGGAAGTTATATTTTCCTAGCCAGCCATTTTAACGCCTATACTAGGGTACACACTACGCAGGCGAATCAGTTACCCAATAAAGAGATTTTGAACCAACAAACAGATACATTTTAACATAAATAAGATAACTTATTAATCACACACCTACGCGACAACTCCAGCTGCATGGTTTCCGATACAAAATAAATTAATCTTCTGCACAGACCACAGCCGAAGAAAGTAAACTTCATAAATTATTCGTATTTCTCTGGCAAGGACATTAGCGAGTATTGCGGTTTGGAGAAGGCAACATCTGTCGTTAGCTGGAGTTCTCGCGCGTGCGTCTAGAATTTTCCAAACTTGCAGCAATGCTGATGCAAAAGTTTAGGACCAGTGACCACTCATGTTTTGAAATTTCGTCAGTAAAATTTTCTCTTGCCTAATACAGATTCATTTTTCTTTTGAACGGATTTAAAATGTTACGACTTGAAATTTTACTAATATCTTTTATCGCGGGCTTTGAGCGCGGCGAGTGGCAACTGATTCAAGAAATTCCATTATAGTCCATACTAATATTATTATAAGTGAGAAAGTGTGTCTGTCTGTCTGTCTATCTATCTGTTTGTCTGTAACCTCTTAACGCCCAAGCCGCTGGACCGATTTTGCTGAAATTTGGCATGGAGATAGTTTGAGTCCCGGGAAAGAACATAGGAAACTTTTTATCCCGGAAAAATCAACGGTTCCCGCGCGATAAACTAATTTTGGCGCGGAGTTGCGGGCGTCATCCAGTAAGAGATAAAGCGTGAAGCGATGGTGCGGAAAAAGTTTACTTTTATAAGCGTGACTCTATGATAATTGATAGACTTTTATTATTTTATATCCAGCTCAATATCGCTCAAATAACAATTCATTTTCTAATCTTTTGCATATTAACAAACTTCGAAAACCTCCATCCGCTTTCACCCGAATCGTTAAAAGGAAATTCAAAAGCCCAAAAAGCGCTAACATTGGAAAAGGGTGGAATGTACGGAATGTAATTGTACGGAAGGAATTGTTATCCATCACTGTGACATGCCGATATTACGTCGGGAACCAATCTATGTTGAAAGAACTTCCATTTAAGTGGTTCATCCGCCCTCATAACACGATGGACATACGAAGTTATATTAGATTGTGATATGGGGATTGGGAAGCCAGAGAAAACGTTTAAATCTTTACCTGTACCGACAGATAAAGACCCTAACCGGCTGTTAAACAACATGGATAAGACTTTTAGAGAAATTATAATTTCGACAGCGAAGTTACAAATCGAAAACTGTAAGCGCGTAGTATAGTTTAAAAACACTATGTTAATATCATTATTATAGCACTGACGCAAACGATTCCCTATACAACTTTTGATATTAATTTGATATTATACGTCCATGGATATAATATGAAGTTTGCGTCTCGGACCTTGAATCGCAGTTTGGACTTTAACGAGTCTCATTATATTCTAATTTATAAGTATTGTCCAAGTACCGTCTTCATAAAGTTTTATAAGTTAAAAGTTACTTATTATAATTTACATTAAATTATTTTAGGAGCTTTCAGTCGGTTGGTTTTTTTGGAGGCGTTTGTTTTGTTATGCAAATGAAGTTACCAAAAAAACACTAAATTACTTATTTTACAGCTCTTGTTTTCGAATTTCGTCATCGTAATAAATTTAGCAAAGGCGTTTTGGCTAGTGATCCATTAATACTTCAGTCGGAATTTCCAGGAATTGCTATTGTATTCTATTGTTGTCGCGATCACCGGTGCTCGCGCGGGGCCTGAAGGATTAATATTTTGTTAGCGAAATCTTTAAGGCGACACCTTGATAATTTGGCTGTAGCGATGCCGATTTTTCTCAGCAATGACTAAAGCTAAGAAACTAAAGTTCATTGTCAGTATTCATCATGTCTTTGTCTTTGAATTGCCCATAGCATAACACGATTGGACAACTTTTATAACACAGAATTATCAATCGAAAAGACCTCTGTAAAAAAAGGGATTCCTATTTTTCCAACAGAGGAGAGTGATTTAAGGTTCCAAAATTTGTACATAAATTGGTTGAAGCATACACTTTAATATGTGCATAGCTTATATGAAATGTATTTATGGTTTTTAAATTACGCGACAAAAACCATTTTGTTGCTTATGCCCTTTCCATTTTTTGCTGTTCCATTGCTTGTTTTCTATGAGAGGCCGGCCCGGCCTCTCATAGAAAACAAGCAATCTAAAACATATACAACATGGTTACTTACTTTAACGCGGCGTCACCTTAAGTAGATAACACCTATTTGCTATTTGATAAACTACCAAAACAGTAGTTCAATGACTATTTGATTTGAAAATTAAAATAGAACGTCGTTCACAAAATAATTAGCGTGTGGGCAGAGGGAGGCTACAACCACAATAGACACCACCATACCACAACCCACAAGACTTCGTTATGTTGACAACCACAGAACAAAAAAAAAAAAACAGTTTTTTTTTTGTTCTGTGTTGACAACGAAGCGTCTTTGTTGTGTTGCCGCACCAAAAAATTAACACTTCGATGTTACAATAAAAATTGTCGCGGCGTTTTTAGCAAATGACGAACAAAAGATAAAGTGCGAGAGTGAATGACGCGGACGCCCTGTCTTCGTATTGTGCTTAATTGCGCGTTGTCGCAACGCAGCTATTTGGCGTACAATGCTTCTGACAAAGCAACGCGACGTTTATATGAAACGACAATTAAGAGAGTCACGAAAGGACAAGATGAATCTCACGCTGTCTCCGTCTTGTAGGTACTTTTTTGCGCGTCGCTGCAACGCAGCTATGGTATCCAATATTTACTGTACTAACGACGCAACGCGCCGCAGTAACATGGCCTCGCTATTAGCTGACGCCTCAATCAGTCTATTGATTAAACCAACATTCAGCTGACGTTCAGGTGCGCTGCACTATTAGTACTCAGTCGTACGCAAATGTCAAATGGCAAAGTAGAGTTTGAGAGGGGGTTAGATTTGTTAAATGATTTTATGCGTGTACCAGTCACTAATGATGGTTTTCTAAACAACAATTAGATGATGAAAAGAAAAGTATTTTCTATTTCATACTACAACAAAATATATTAATATTACAAATTCAAATGTTACCTTCTCACGCTTATGCCTCTACCCTTTTGGTACCGAACCGTACGTTATGAAAAATTGCTACGAATGTTATCTGCCCGGAGAGGACCTATATTGTCCAGAGAAGACATAATTATATAATCACATAGGATATTTTCAAGCGTATTGAATGTAATATATTATTTTATGATATTAAAGTAACCGTTTATTATGTGCGGAGGCGTATTTCTCCGATCGGACTGAACGCAGGCTGACCTGGGGGGTGTGCCAAAATGTTTTCGTTTTTGATTCGTTATAGAATCGCCGATGAAAATGTATGTAATTGACATATAAGCGTTCGTTAATATGACGTTGACGTTCGACTCGTCTTATGTCACTTCCATACATTTTGATCGGCGATTCTATAACGAAGCGAAAACGAAAAAGTTTCGGCTAAATGGCCTGACTGACTCGAGCATACACATGAGTCCGGTCAGTTGCCCGATTAGTATCGTAAATTTGTGAGTTAATCACTGAGTTAGTAACGAAACGGAGGAGTGAGTAACGGAAAGTCTCACTTTTGTATTCCCTTGCATACAAAAGTGAGACTTTCCGTTACTCACTCCTCCGTTTCGTTACTAACTCGGTGTTTACCTCACAAATGTACGATACAGAATCGGTCAGCTGGTCAGATCGGTCGTACGGATCGACCGGCCTACCCTTATGTCGAGGCCTTAACTTACTGTGCGAACGAAGTTGCAACTTGCAGAAGTTGCAGGCAACATCTAGTTGTATTAATTATTCATTCATGGAATATCAGTAAGTAAATACGTTTTCCAGATAGCGAAGTTACATCGAGAATTTACATTCCAATGCAATTTGAACTGGAAACTAACATTGTTATTCATGAGTGTTCAAATCCTAGATATTGAAGGTAGATGCAAAATTATGTAAATTCCAGGCCCACTATATACAGAACTTTAAACTGTTCAAATTAAAGCCACAATATAAATAATATATAGTAGACCAACTTCAAACTGAATCGCGCTTGCGTGATTTGAGATGACTTGAAAAAGTAAAACATCGCGAAAAACTTTTTTCAGTGACAATATTTTATTCTTATCAATCAAACTACAATTATTGATTTTATGCTTATTAATCACCCGACTCGAGTGCATCCACACTTTAGGGTCAATTTACACTTCGACATCACGTAGCGTTGCGATACATTTTTGCTGCATGCTGATTGGCTTCTTGTTCCAATCGCGATGCCTCGTTACAGTGTTATTCATCCCATAGTGATATCATTTATCTTGAAAGTCGCTCTTTTGAGATCACACATAGCTGAATAAAACTACTGTCTGACATTTATACTGTGTAAAGCCCTAATGTTCCGCAACTGATGACGATAGTTAGCACTGGGATTTCAATATCACTTGGAATAACTTTTGTTCTAATTGTAACATAAAACCATGTCGAAACTCGTTAATGACGCCGTAAGTTGGAATCATCAGAATAGGAAATAAAAAATAGCAAAATATGCTATTTTTTATTTCCTATTCCAGCAACCAAGAGTTTAGATATCGATAATATATTTCAACTAAATCGTCATCCAAACAGGCAGTCAGACAGACAAACTTTCGCATTTACAATAGTAAAAGGCCGGCAACGCACCTGCAGCTCATCTAATGTTGCGAGTATCCATGGGTGACGGTAGTTGCTTTCCATCAGGTGATCCGTTTGCTCGTTTGCCCCCTTATTTTATAAAAATATGTTATGGATGTAGTGTACTGTATATTATTTTCATTACGACACTAAAATATAATTTATATTGTGTCCTAGTTTTTTACGAGATTTGATTTCACTGAGACTATCAAACCTTCAGGGCAATGTAACAAAGCCTAAAAGAACCGTAAATAATTTACTTCCAAAGATAATATACAAAAACTTTCCTTTATTATTTTACTCCAAAGAATCTAATGATAATAACGTGAATAAACCCTTGGGGTTAGCGCAAACGTGCGACCGACAGCTGCGATCTGTCGCGGTCGCCGCGATTACACGAATATAATACCCCCACATATTACGGTGAGGCCGATTGAATCCAGTCGAACTGATTGTAGGCCGACCTGACTGGGCCTGTGCGCAGTCTCGTGAGTATTAATGAGTCCAATCTGCTGTCTGATCCTTTATTGTGGTGTCGATCGCTAAGTGTACATTTTTGTCACATTACACCTAGAAAAAAAAATACATTTGAAAAAATATATAGAGTCAATAATTGGTTTGTCAGAACGGGTTGCTATATTGACATTGAACATAAATAATTTTAAACTCGCCATTATTCAAGTATACGCCCCAACAGAGAGTGCAAACGAAAACAAAATATAAGAATTTTATAAAATACTTAATAAAGCACTGACAATGACAAACTACAACAATATTATAGTGATGCGCGACTTTAATGCCAAAATTGGTTTCCCTAAGCCGGAGGAACACATGATAATGAAGAAATTTGGCTACGACACCAGAAATGCTGCTGGAGAAAGAATGATAGAGTTTGCATTCGAAAACAAGCTCTCAATTATTAATACATTCTTTGACAAAAAACCCAAAAATAGATGGACGTGGAGATCACCCGACGGTAAAACCAAAAACGAATTAGATTATTTCCTGTCCACCTTTCCTCAGAATATAGAGAATATTGAGGTATTAAACATTGAATACCCTTCTGACCACCGGCCAATCAGAACCAAAATAAAAACACGGGCACAAAAGCCGGACAAGCTATAATAGAAATAGTAAAAACCAATTAAAGTCCGAAGAACAAATCTCTACATTCCGCAATTATCTACAGGGAGAGTTAAATTATTATTACAAGACCGAACTGATTATACAACACAGCAATATTATGATAAGTTACAAGCAGGCAAAACACTCCATTATCACAGACCGTACCCGGCAACTAATACGCCGCAGACACGAGTTACAGAACACCAAACCCAAGTCACGAAGCATGAAAAATGAGTTAAAAGCGTTATATAAACTGACAAGTAAATATATAAAACAAGACTACACTGCCTACAGGTCGCATAGAATAGAAAAACATCTTAACAAAACAGGAAGCCTAAAAAGAGCTTTTAAAGAACTGAGAACTCATAAAAACTGGATAGAAGAATTAAAAGGCCAGGATAAGGTGCATAGTAGCAGAAAAGAAATACTAGATATTGCAACAAGCTTTTATAGAGACTTGTATAACTGATCTACGTCTCTACCTATTCAGGAATATCCCTCACACGACAACGAAGTCGTCGAACCCATATTAGAAATAGAGGTTATTGAACAAATAAAAAAGTTAAAATTAGAAAAGAGCTCAGGCTCAGACAGAATAACCAAAGAAATCATAAAGTTAGGATGCCCGTAATAGCTAAGCCAATAACGAAACTGTTCAATATGATTTTAGAATCTACATACACTCCCTACCAGTGGTCTGAATCTCATATAATATTATTATATAAAAAAGGCGATCCAAAGGACATCTCTAACTATCGACCAATAAGCCTACTGCCTACGCTATACAAATTATTTTCGTCAATCATAGAGACAAAAATTAGACAAACACTTGAAAACAAACAACCCATAGAACAAGCGGGTTTTAGAAGAGGTTTCAATACTACAGACCATATTCACACACTCGAACAAATAATAGAGAAGTTTCAAGAATTTCAAAGACCGCTCTCACAATATCTCATGCTGCTATTTGGAGAACTCTACACGACCAAAATGTCAACCAAAGATACATCAACATACTAAAACACCTTTATGAGAAGAGTCAAAGTAGAGTTCACTTGGAAGAAGTGGGCCAACCTATAAGAATCAAAAGAGGAGTCCGTCAAGGTGACCCCATCTCGCCCCGCCTTTTTATAGCTGTGCTAGAGTCGGTCATAAGTAATCTGAATTGGCAACATATGGACATTAATA
Source organism: Lysandra bellargus (assembly GCA_905333045.1). Lineage (NCBI taxonomy): Eukaryota > Metazoa > Arthropoda > Insecta > Lepidoptera > Lycaenidae > Lysandra > Lysandra bellargus. Next base: position 8,176,765 of record HG995328.1, read on the forward strand.
TAAAAGGAAAGAAACTATCACATTTAAGATTCACTGACGACATAGTTCTTTTTAGCGACAGTTATGAAGAATTACAATGCATGATATCTACTCTACATAGAGCAAGCTTGGAGGTCGCCCTAATATTAAACATATCTAAAACTAAAGTAATGACAAACAGCATTCAGAAACCGGTAAAACTTGAAGACGTCACTCTAGAATATGTAAACAGTATATCTTGGCAAACAAATTTCTTTTAGCTCCGATAACAACCAACAAGAAATAGACAGAAGAGCTCAAAAAACATGGAATAAATTTTGGAGCTACAAGGAAGTACTGAAAGGTAACTTTTCCGTTAAATTAAAAAAGAAAATAATGGATTCGTGCATCCTACCCTCCTTGACGTATGCATGCCAAACATGGAAGTTCACCCATAAGGCAAAAAATAAAATTAAGACCAGTCAAAGAGGTATGGAAAGGAGCATGATGAAGATAAGCAAATTACAAAAAAAACCTCACAAAGCCATACGAGAGAAGACTGAAATTACTGATGCCGTCAAGCACGCCCAAAAATTAAAATGGCAATGGGCAGGTCATGTAGCCAGAATGACCGATGACAGATGGACCATACGGACAACTGTTTGGCCAGGACCAGCAGGCTACAGGAAAAGAGGCAGACCACAAGCAAGATGGGGTAGAAGTAGCGGGCGATAGAAATGTATGAAAATCTCTGGAGGAGGCCTTCACCTGAGAAGGGGTTCTTGCTTAGACACTATGACTAAATTCTATATTAAAATTGTATCAAATTACATGACATAATAAATCTATCCAATGATAATAATTTGACTTGACAAAATTTAATGTCATAACTTATGTTTAATTTTAATAATATTATTTATTTCATTATAATAATTTGATAGGACTATTATTTATGACTTGTTTAATTTTGAAATTATTATTTAATACTATGATTTAATTATAATAATTTGACATGACTATTGATATTGTTATGACATGTTTAATTTTGTAATTATTATATTTTAAACTAAACTGATTTAATTTCCCTATTGCTTATAAAAACAATTAGAATGTGATTTGATCGAGCAAATTGTAATTGGCAAGAAATAAAAGGCTTTTTTATTTTTTTATTTTATTTTTTATTTTATTTATTTTACACCTAGAAGACGTCAGCTAGAGTTATATGGACCAAGGAATAAGATTGTAAAGTCACCAAGTAAAAACTCAAATGTAGGTATGAATATTGAGCAGCGACAGGCGGGACAGCAGTCATTCGCTCGTCTGCACCAATCCTTACCTACTGTTTACGTCTGATGTTTGTACATTTATTAAAATATGAGATCTCGTGAACGTTTGGTCTGGTTGAAATGGGGCTCTTTTCTTTATTGTTCCACCTGGATATTGTTTACCCAGGGGCGAAGCGCGTATCCCGAGGGTATAACTATAGTTTAATAGTTTCACAGCTTTTCTCTATTCTCTATTTTATAGTCGCTCGCACTGAGCTTAAGCGGAAAATGATATTTCATCGCATGAATGTAAAAAAACGCGTATTTTGTTTCAGTTATCTTTTTTAAAGTTCCAGTTTCTATGCCAACATTTTATGTTTGGTGTTGCAAAATGAAACAGTTTCAACTTAACATATTAATGACCCACACCTTATTCAAATGCTTTTACCCACATTACATACACAATTACTATATTATGAGACTTTTTGACTCAGACACACAGACACGTAAAACTTGTAAGACTCCCCTTCCGTTGGGAGATAAAAGACGTCTAAAAGAGTTTGTGTTTCAAACTATGATAACAAATATCTTAGGGTGACCTTAGGTATAACACGAGATATTTTAGCTTCTCCATATCACATAGTATCCATAAACATTTGCATTATATCTTGAGGTGGTTCGTTTTACATACAAGAATAAAATCGGCATTCACAAGCTAAATATTAGTAGATATGCCTCGATATTTGCGTAGGGAATTACTTTTGGATACTTATTTTCGCAAAATCAATAAAATTTCATATGTATAATGTCACAGATATTATATCAGACGGTGAAAAATCTTTAAGTTGACATAACCCGACCAAATGAAGCAGTTCCGTCAACTGCCTATGAATCATCTTCTTCGATGGTATAATTCGGTCAGCTTTCTCCTTAATCTGGACAGCAATGTCATGTCGCATGTCATGTTCATCGTCTGATATAATATCTGTGACATTCTAAATATGAAATTTTATTGATTTTGCGAAAATAAGTATCCCAAAGTAATTCTCTACGCAAATATCGAGGCATATCTACTAATATTTAGCTTGTGAATGCCGATTTTATTTTTGTATGAAAAACGAATCACCTTAAAATATTTGTTATGGGTAATGCTAGGTGGAGTAAAACCTAGGTTTACCGTCAAGCACGACCAAAAATTAAAATGGCAATGGGCAGGTCATGTAGCCAGAATGACCGATGACAGATGGACCATTACGGACAACTGTTTGGCCAGGACCAGCAGGCTACAGGAAAAAAGGCAGACCACAAGCAAGATGGGGTAGAAGTAGCGGGCGATAGAAATGTATGAAAATCTCTGGAGGAGGCCTTCACCTGAGAAGGGGTTCTTGCTTAGACACTATGACTAAATTCTATATTAAAATTGTATCAAATTACATGACATAATAAATCTATCCAATGATAATAATTTGACTTGACAAAATTTAATGTCATATCTTATGTTTAATTTTAATAATATTATTTATTTCATTATAATAATTTGATAGGACTATTATTTATGACTTGTTTAATTTAGAAATTATTATTTAATACTATGATTTAATTATAATAATTTGACATGACTATTGATATTGTTATGAAAGAGTTTGTGTTTCAAACTATGATAACAACATACCTTAGGGTGACCTTAGGTATAACACGAGATATTTTAGCTTCTGCATATCACATAGTATCCATAAACATTTGCATTATATCTTAAGGTGGTTCGTTTTTCATACAAGAATAAAATCGGCATTCACAAGCTAAATATTAGTAGATATGCCTCGATATTTGCGTAGGGAATTACTTTTGGATACTTATTTTCGCAAAATCAATAAAATTTCATATTTATAATGTCACAGATATTATATCAGACGGTGAAAAATCTTTAAGTTGACATAACCCGACCAAATGAAGCAGTTCCGTCAACTGCCTATGAATCATCTTCTTCGATGGTATAATTCGGTCAGCTTTCTCCTTAATCTGGACAGCAATGTCATGTCGCATGTCATGTTCATCGTCTGATATAATATCTGTGACATTCTAAATATGAAATTTTATTGATTTTGCGAAAATAAGTATCCCAAAGTAATTCCCTACGCAAATATCAAGGCATATCTACTAATATTTAGCTTGTGAATGAAAATGACGTTGTGCGTGTTTCGAAAATGTACCAATTATGACTCAAAAGAAAACAAAACACATGGAATCTCTTACGACATGTCTTGATTGCAATAAATACCTCGATTATTTACATTTTCAATTATTTTTTCGAACAATCTGGAAAAAATCGAATTTTCGTCATAGCTCAGGCGAAGAAAGAGACAGCGATACGATTCGACGTTTAAAAATATAACTGTCTCTTTTATGTAAATGGTTTTTCATATCTTTTGTTTCACTTATCTGTCAAATTTGTCAATGTTTGCAATTTTGAATTTGAAGATTATTCGGAACAGATTTAAGCCGGAAAATAGTATGAACGTAACAGATCTGTATATTATGTTGAATATCATTAGTCCCAAAGAAAGACAAAGCCAACAGTTGGTTTCAATCCGTTACTTTTGTTGCATAAAGATTTTACATTCCATCGTGCCACACCCCGTGTTTTGCAATCTTTGAATAAGTGCCTATTTCTCGTTGTTCGTTAGCTCGTTTAAAGCTGACTGAATCGCAGTGGCAATTATCTCTGGAGCTGCAGGACGGGCTGCTCAAATCCGACCGCTATCCGTTTACCAGGCGCATGATGTTGTTACAGTCGCCGGCTCTCGGGCTATTTCCAGCGGTTTCAAAATGGCGGACATCACTCAACCACAATAGACAGAACGAACCAGTAGGTCGACTTCAAACAAGCTGACAAATCGGCGCGTTGTATCACCTGGTACCGCTGCAAGTATGCTATAAACTCAGCAACGTAGTGATGGCGGCGTGCGGTCGATATGACATACTGCATCAAACGTATAAATTTTGAGGACACTTCTAAGTCGGCCTACTGGTTTCTGTCTGTCTATTGTGACTCAACACTCTAATCTTTATGCCTGATTATACGTGGATTATACTCAAACGTAAATGATCCGTAGCTCGAACTATACAGCGTACAATCCTGAATTGCGATTTCTAAGTTTTTGAGATCAATGCCGCAAATACAACGCCTGACTCTGAACTGACTACAGTGCAGTGGGCTCCGGCCGAGTATGCAACCTCATTTGGTCAGAAGATCTTTTTTGGCTACCACTTATATTCTTATAATAAGTACGTACTAACAATACTTTGAGTATCTAAATGTACCATCGAGGAAATTGATTCCTAGGCAGTTGACAGACCAACGTCATTTGGTGGGATCATGTCAATTCAATGTTAATTGTGATCTGCCGCTTGGGTTTGACATAACGTGACCATGTTTGGCCACGTAGGTCCCCCATCTGCTTAGTAATCAACTTCTCTGATAGTACAATGTACAGATATGTATGGTCTAGCTCAGTCAATAAAAACATAATATTTTCCTGTAACTTATAAAGGTATGAAGATACTTTAAGTCCCAAAAAGGGCACAGGTTAGTTTTATTGCGGCAAAACTAATATCTTTGCTAAGCTACTGGTAACGTTCAATATAGTTTAAGGTCAAACAAGGGTCCAGACACCTGAAGACTGATCCAACAGGATCAACATTCAAAGGATAAAATAGGGGCCGATCTCCCCTTGAGCAAGTTACATTGTTGGATAATACAGAGCATTTACAGGGTACAAACAGATACAAAACTTTTTGGTATCTAATAGCACGACCGTCGCCAAGTTTTAAAGGGGCTGTAGGTATCTTTTTCCGAGGTATTTTACCCTTTTACAAACGAAAATATGAAGCAATTAAGGCGCTATACTGAAAAAACTGTCCTTTTTGACGTAATACTATAGGACCCTCAGAAATGTTACAAATCTGTTAATGAGATATAGCCTTATCTAGGTATGAGAAGAACTAGAAACACGATTAATGTATTTTGCCTCGATACATTTAATTTTCGAAATGACCTCTTAAAAATACGAAATTTGAAGATTATTTTTAAACCAAAATAGATGTATTGTAGGAAATTAGTCTAATTGTTAGACACCCTTGCAACTCAAAATGCTCATAGTTATTTTTTAAATGATTATAATTACGTTTTTTCGCATGTTTTCCGAGCGAGCCGAGAGCTTCTTGCCGCAGCGTATTCACGACTTTATAGTCATACAAGTCATGGATATGTATTAAATATGTGTATGATATAATAAAAATCTGAAATATATGTATAGTATAAAAGTATTAAATATATTTCCGTTGTGTGGTACCCGTAACACAAGTCCTTCAGGTACTTAGCACGGGGCCAGACTGACATGGTATGAAGCGTCCATAGAATTAAAAAAAAAAAAAACTTCATATTTTCGTTTGTAATGGAAGTAAAGGCTTGATTACATTTTAAATAGCATGCAGGTATTTATAAATCATGGAATAAGGATTAGTTTGTACATAACGAGACGAATTACTACCTAAGAAGAATTTTAATAGTCCATTGAATGGATTTCTCAAAGGGGGGTCTAGAGTGCGTGAGCGGGATCGTGAGATTTTTTTTCGGAAACGTGTACAGAGTAACTAGTTCATAAACATACTAAAAGTCCTGGACACTAGGGGTACTGGCGGAGTGGGGGGAGGGGGGAAAGGACCCATTTTTGTGTTTTTCGCTTATATCTCAAAATTGGTGCGTTCTAGAGAAAAACTTTCAAAGAGTAGATAAAAGACCATAAAATTATCTACAAATAATACCTTGAATGTTTCATAAAATTACTTACCGTTTTCGAGTTACACCTTTTCGAAAAGTAGGGGTAAAATGGGGAAAATGCCCATTTTTGTGTTTTTCAGTCATATCTCAAAATTGGTGCATTCTAGAGAAAAACTTTCAAAGAATAGTTGAAAGACCATTAAATTATCTACAAATTGCACCTAAAACATTTTTAAAATGTCGTACCGTTTTTGAGTTACACCTTTTCGAAAATGAGTTTTTTTTTTAACTTATTAGCTGCTGGTCTATAACTTATTAGCTGGCCCGGCATACGTCATCCTGACCAGTAAATACACCTACCCTATCCCTATTCTATTCCTGCCCTATCCCTACCCTACCCTACACCTGGACTTTAACACTTTAATCTACATCTGACTTAACATCTGATCATCGGGTTCTTTATAAATTCGGTGTCTCACATGATTTTTTTCATTCTTTTAGCATGACTTTTTCATTCTTTTAGCTTGGGAGGGTCCTGGTTCTTCCTCTGTCATTTGTTCATCCTCATTGGTAGGCGTTTCTTGAAGCTCTTCATCATCATTATCGTCTTCTTCATTAAAAGATACGCCGTTGAGGCATTTTCCTTCACAGTGAAGGCATGCCGCTGAACAATTATTGAGCATTGCTTTTCTGCACCCACATTTGCCACTGCTACAGTCTTTTGTGCAGCGGCAAAATATTGTTTGTAGTAGTGTCTCGGGGGCTGATGCGTCTTCAGTTTTTATGGGTTCAAGTATGTTTTGTGTAGATTTCCATCCCCACATTTCTGGAGGCAGCTCGTTTCCGAGCCACTGCTGCACTTGGTAGTAGGTGCGCCGGGAATGTTGTTTAGCTGCACTTTCAGTTGGTGGGAGTGAGCTAATGTCTGGCTTTAATTTTGCCACTGACCTCATAAAACACTGGAAGCGGTAATGGTTGAGGGAGGTTGCTTTAGTTGGAGCCCCCTACCATTTTAAAAAGCAAACCTTCCCAGCCTCTTCAACCTCACTTTGAGTGGAGCAACGGTTGTAAAAGGTCATGGACGCTTTTTTGATAACGTCAGATTTTAAGTATTGATTTATGAAAGCCACCTTGCTTTTTCTGAATGTCGCAGATGTGGTATCGCAGCCAACAGATTGTGATAAAATGTTTTATCTTCTATATTTAAAAGAAAGTATTGTTAGTTATAAAAGTAACTCAATAACGGCTGACCCGATTTGGCTGGAAATTGTTAGGGGTAGCTTAGAAAAAGAAGAACATAGGTTTTTTTTGTAGGTGAGTAGGTTGGGTAGAGGTATGTATGGTAGAGTTAGGGTGTTTAGGCCGTATTTACTCGGCAGGATGACGTCTGCTGGGTCAGCTAATAAGATATAAATTAGCAGCCAATAAGTTATAGAAACTCATTTTCGAAACGGTGTAACTCGAAAACAGTAGGATATTTTTAAAATGTTTTAGATGCAATTTGTAGATAATTTAATGATCTTTCAACTATTTTTGAAAGTTTTTCTCTAGAATGCACCAATTTTGAGATACGACTGAAAAACACAAAAATGGGCATTTTCCCCATTTTACCCCTACTTTTCGAAAAGGTGTAACTCGAAAGCGGTAAGAAATTTTATAAAACATTCCAGGTATTATTTGTAGATCATTTCATGGTCTTTTATCTACTCCTTGAAAGTTTTTCTCTAGAACGCACCAATTTTGAGATATAAGCGAAAAACACAAAAATGGACCCTTACCCCCCCCCTCCCCCCACTCCGCCAGTACCCCTAGTGTCCAGGACTTTTAGTATGTTTATGAACTAGTTACTCTGTACACGTTTCCGAAAAAAAATCTCACGATCCCGCTCACGCACTCTAGAATTGCTTTATTCGATGGACTATAACACATGTGTCGCCTGCGGTGTAGGGCTGCTCCTATTTTGACGTCGCAACGCCTCGAAACGTCGCGTTGCTATGTGATTTGACCTTTATTACCATTTTTGTAACTCCTACTCACAGCTACAGATTCTTTAAAAAGTTTATAGATACACCCATTAAGGTTTCATTGAGGGCGTTTACAGTGAAATAATGATTGCGGGCGGTGTGAAAAATAACAGGACGCCCTTACAATAGTATCGGTGGCAGGGTCACGTTTTGTCTCTTTGATAGCACTTTAAGCCTTATTGTTGTGACGGGTCGCCCGAGATTCGCGTAACAAGCGTTTATATTCCGAAAAATAGAGCCATAGAATATTCTAGGCTTCAGGGAGATTCTATTGTGGAAATATTTTTCTTTAACGCTACTGGGTCACTAGGCTTTGCCTTTGTGCCGCCAGAAATTGATTCATAGATGCCGAAGCTTCTCGTTTAAACGGGCATTGGCCTATCATACGTTTCTTCAACTGCATAATATCCAGTGTTGGCTGCATCGACATCCGCGGGTATCCAACCACTTTAGTATAATGCAGTCTGAGTGAACCAAAGCCTTCTTACGACCCGTTACAGGACTAAGTATGTTATTTGAAATGAATTATATCAAGTCCTTAGGCATCCATTACACGGGCATGCAAGCGTCAGTCAATTCCGTCAGTCATGAATTATGTTTGACTCATAGACTTATAATATACGGGTACCCCGAAAATGCGTGACGATTTTTGATCTGTCAATCCGTGCGTGTGCTAGTGATGTATATTTTACTATCGATAGTATTGTCCGATCGAGTTATTTTACCTACGTTTCTATGAGAAATAAATAATTTATGCAACTTTGACAGATTTTGTAATTAAAATTTGGCAGAAAAAGGTGACGATTGAAAAGTAGATACTTACACATTTTCGTTTGGGGTGATTTTTCGAGTACTCGGGCTAATGGACCCAAAAAAATTGGACCCATTGGGTCCAACGACTAGATATGAATTTTTAACATATTTTCATCTAGCGATTGGACCCACTGTTCATCTAGCGATTGGACCCATTGTTTTCTGGAATGAAATTTTGAAGTAGTGTTGGCACAAAAATAGTCAGAGCCTATAGCCAAGACTTTTTCTTTATCGCTTCTTTATAGAATCGTCGATCAAAGTGTATAGAATTGACATTAGACGAGTCGAACGTCAACGTCATATTCGCGAATTTTTAAGTCAATTCCATACATTTTGATCGTCGATTCTATAGAAAAGCGATAAAGAAAAGGTCTTGGCTAAGGGGTCAGTTATAACCATATTATTATTTTGTATATTTAAAACTTAGAACACTCTCATTAACTTATATTATAATTATTACTATTGAGTAATTTACTACTTGCTTACTTACTTACTTATTTATTACTATTAAGTAATTATTTTGTTTTTTATTCTAATCTACAACTTTTTTGCTGGCCCTACGGATATAAGCCCCACGGTCATAAAAAATAATTATTTGGGTCCAATCGCTAGATGAAAAAATGTTAAAAATTCATATCTAGTCATTGGACCCACTGGGTCCAATGACTAGGGGTCTATGGGTCCATTAGCCCGAGTACCCGATTTTTCAATCGTCGGATATGTTATAACATGAGGTTCTTATAAGGGTAAATAATATACACATTTTAAAGTTACTTATTATTCAGGTAAAAACTATCTGACAAATCAGCCCTTACATTAATAGAAATGCAAATATTAAGTTGAAAGTAAACGACAAACATAGTATATTATTTATTCTTAAATTAAATACATATCATAATACCCTTACACCCCCATTACATTTTTAGATTAGTTTTATGTTCTTGTTAAATACCGATAGTTGCGTGTGTACGGTAAATTATACGGCTATTGCTGAACCAAAGATTTCCTTTGGTAGGATTGGTCCTTATGGCCCAAGGATGGATTTAAGATGTGGAGCTACCGCGATTTTTGATGTAATTTTTTTTTAAATTTAGCAGCTTCTGCTCTGGAGAAAAATAGAGTCTCAATCTGTATAGAGGCATTAATTATGGTAATATTCCAAGTTCGGTACCATATCCGGATGACTTAAGAATGCTTAATTCATTTTAGGACTCATATTTGCACGATAAAGATGTTAAACAACGTAAAAAGAAGAAAAAGCATTATTTAAACGCGCTAATCTTAGTATGAGTCACTTAATTACTCGTACGATTTGAAAAATTCTTTCAGTGTTAGATAGCCCATTTATCAAGGAAGGCTATAGGCTATATTTTATTACGCTAAGACTAATATAAGCGAAGAAATAGAGGAAAATGTGGAAAAAACGAGGGAAATTATTTGAAAGGGCTTATTTCACGAACTACTGGAGTAATTTTTCTGTTATTTGGCACAGATAAAAAGTAGAAACGTGAAAGATCATAGGCTATTTATTGTGGACTAATTTGTCTGTGAAATATCTAATTTACGCGGGCGAAGCAGCGCGGAACGTTTAGTAATATTATAAAGCTGAAGAGTTTGTTTGAACGCGCTAATCTCAGGAGCTACTCATCCGATTTGAAAGAACCTTTCAGTGTTTGATAGCCTAGTTATCGAGGAAGGCTATAGCCTATATTTTATCACGCTAAAACCAATAGGAGCAAAGATACAGAGGAAAATGTGAAAATAAAGCTGAAGAGTTTGTTGGTTAGTTTGTTTGTTTGAACGCGCTAATCTCAAGAACTACTGGTCCGATTTGAAAAAATATTTCAGTGTTTGATAGCCTATTTATCGAGGAAGGCTATACTTTATCTTACTTTACTTATATTTTATTACGCTATGACCAATAAGAGCAAAGATACAGAGGAAAATGTAAAAAACGGGGGAAATTATTTGAAAGGGCTAATATCTCACAGACTACTGGAGCAATTTTTATGTTATTTGACACGAATATATAGTAGACTACGTGAGACATGGGTTGTTAATTTGTGAAAAATATACGGTTTCCGTGAAATTTCAGATTTACGCGGACAAAGCCGCGCGGAACGTCTAGTATTATTAATATTTTTATTGCTCCATTCATCACCATGTCTTTGGCATGCAGAATAATGCGGCTATCAGCCTCCTTATATTAATTAAGCCCTGTCAACAGCGTTTTCGTTGTCGTTTCGTCTATCTTTTATCTAAATATTATTCCAAAATTGGCATTTAAATATTCGATTCAATAGAAAATTATACCAAACTCGACTTTAAACTTAAATCCCACGCAGTTATTGACCTCATACCTTGGTAAAGCTAAACAATAGTACCTTTAGTTATGCAAATATGAAAGTAAAGGGGAGGATTAACAATATTTTATTTGAAATAGAGAACTAAAGACAGAATATAGCGAAAATAAACACATCGTAGCAATTAGGACATGAAGATTAATTACCTGTAAAATGTATATTTTTCAGGATTACTCCGATGATTTACACTGCAATCACTCACAGAACAAGTTGCCATTGTTATATGTAATAGTATTTGTCGAAAATAATAAAGGACTTAAACAATAAATTGCAAATACCGAAAGGGCATAAAAACGATTGACGACTTTTGACGACCTGTCAAATGAAAGTGGTTAAAGTTTTCATTAGACTGCCTCTCTCTTTTCATCTTGTTATAATTCCATAAAGGATTTTCTTCTCTTTCGCACGCTTTGTTGGTCTTTAGCATCATACGTTTATGGTTTGACTGATGGTGACTGATGGACTGACGAATGGTATTAGACGGTCACTCAATTCTCTTCAGTTTTATGTCAGTCAAAGCCAAAATTTTCAAAGGTATACATACGTTTCTAACTTTTTCCCAATTTTGTCAGATGTGACAAAACTCACTCAAAATTCGTGATTGGTGGTTGCATGAAGCAAAAATCAAAATATCCAGATTTTCATCAATCAGCTTCATGCAACCGTCTGTCACGCTCTTACACGGTAGGTTATCCATCAGTCACAGTCTTGACTGTGGTAAAACTGACAGCAAAACCTACCGTCTAATGGATTAGTCATGATCTGTCAGATGGGCTTGACACTATCCGACTAAATTACAAAGGTCCACCATCTGATACCACATTGCTGAAACTCAATTAATTAGAAGTCCTTTTGGAAATCGACCTTTTCCTTTCTACAGTAATCAGATCTAATATTGCCGTCTATACAAATGCTAATACGTTCGACCTCGCATAATTGATTCCCAAGACAAAGGAACGTTACCGATTGCAATTTGAATACAAATCGTCAGTTGTGGCTGTTCGGTGCTTGGCTTCCCAAGGCATCCGTAAAGTATGTCACACGAAGAGAGTGAGGGAGGGGGTTGACAAGAGACACGTCGGTGTGACAAGGTGTGGGCAGTGGGGGGTCCTAAGTTTTATGACATCAGATTTTATCAATATCGCGATATTGAGGTGAGATGTGATGTCACAAGAGGCTTGGTCTCACAAAATATCACTTTTAATTACAAGGACATAGGTACCTGTGACAAGGAGGGGGAAGGGTGTATAAAAATCATAGAATTCGTGTACGTCACACGTAACAAATAATGATCCCTAAGCGAAAAGTGAAATTATTCCATTGATTCCAACAAGGACTAGCTAGGACACTTCATGCTCGGTGTATCACATATTATTGCCTCTCGCTTCGGCATTTGTGGTGCTTTTGTGATTCGAGATCGGAATGTGTATCATTTGGTGCTCATTGAATTTGGTACATCCATACTAATAAATGTGAAAGTGTGTCTGTCTGTCTGTTACCTCTTCACGCCCAAACCACTGTACCGATTTCGCTGGGTATAGTCTATGGAGATACTTTGTGACCCGGGAAAGGACATAGGATACTTTTTATTGCGCGACAAACGATTGGCGCAACGGATTTGCGGGCGTCATCTCGTCTAGTCTTTGGGGGAGGCCTTTGCCCAGCAGTGGGACATTTTGGGCTTGAAATAATAATAATAATAAGTCTCGTTTATAATAATTAGTATAAATGTAGATGTGTCAAGACAAGTCCTCAATACAATTCAACAAAAATCGCACTTCTTATATTTTCATTAGCCTAGCTCTATCGAATCAATCGCCACTAATAATTATAAAACAAAGTATCGTAAAGGTTGGCATGCGGTCTCGTAATCGTCTTACGGTGGCTTACAGCTCGCCGGCCGCGGCAGGGGCAGTAATAGGCCGGCCCGAAGCCCCGCAGGTACTGACTCGTCATCACTTTATATATCACTAGCTTCAGCACGCGACTACGCCTACGTGGAATTCTAAGAACGCTCGCGTAGAATTCTGAGAACGAAATAATTTCAAGAAAAAAAACTACTTTTTATGCATAAAATATAGCCTAGATGTCACTCAAGAATACACCAGCTTTCTATCGGTGTTAAAATTTTTGCAATCGGAGTCTCCAGTAGTTTCAGAGACTAGTGACTACATCCTACAAACAAACAAAATTTATCTCTTTATTATATTAGTGTAAACTAGCTGCAGCCCGCGACTACGCCCTCGATTTAACTACTGCCACAGAATATATTATGTTAGTAGTACCAACTACTGCGCCAATAAGCGGCAAATCCTGAATCGCGCTATCGAAGTTTTCGAAGTGTAGTGCACTTGGAAAACTTCGATAGATATGTACGATATTATACTATATAATAAATAATATATATACGATATAAATAATTATACATATAGTATACGATTACTAAAACTGACCTGAAACTCCTGAAATCGTATAACACTATGAGCAACGAAAGAGGTTCCGACCGAGCAATAATCATAGTGTTTCATAAAGTCATTCTTCAGTTGCGAGTGTCCATGAGCGACGATAGTTGCTTTCCACCAGATGACCCGTTTGCCCCCTTAGTATAATATAAAAAAGTAAGACTTTCCAAATCCGCAAGACTCAAAATATCTAAGACATGTAACTTGTATCTTAGTCTAAGTTTTCGACCGCAAGTCTTTCGATCTAACTTCTAACTTACGTAACACTCGATTACCCTTGGCCTTACGCCGTAATTTCGCGTGTATGACTGTATAAATTATTCTATTTCGTGTCTTGAAATAATTTTTATCACATTTTATGGTGCTATTTGAAAACACACATTTGACATAGGAACAACGGCGTAGTTAAAACCACATTAATCTTATTATTGGGCAGAGAAGGTGTTATCCAAGGCACTTAAACCCAGAACTTCTAGGAGAAAAACTCTTGAACCTACAGCTGGAGGCCACAAAAAATCTGAAGGGGTAAGGGATCTGGTAAAAAATAATAGGGCTGAAAGTCGTAAGAACAGACGTGGGTGACAGTCACGAAAAACTTGAATTCGAGAGTAAAGAACTACATAATATTATATTATAACTAGCTGTCCCGGCAAACGTTGCTTTGCCATAATATATTTGCCACATTATTGTATTGAAGTGACTAAATAAGTATGTCACCATGGCAACTCGATCGCTATCCCGTCGCACAAACAATGGTCGCCGTCAGTCTGAGGTTGTAATAATTTACTATTATTTATTCAACAAATGCACTTATCAATATATAAAGTACCGAGTAGCCGATTCTCAGACCTACTGAATATGCATATAAAATTTGGTAAAAATCAGTAAAGCCGTTTCGGAGGAGTTCGTGGACTTACATTGTGACACGAGAATTTTATATATAAGATTTATAATGCTAGATAAGGCCCAATGTTTAGTTGCGCCAAATTCCTATGTCAAAGGACACGAGAATTAATGTACCTCTATACTAAATCTACAAAATAACAGACAGACGGACACACTTTCACAAATTATATTGGGTTCACACGCACACTTTTTAATTTAACCTCTCGTTTTAATGCTCTAATTCAGGGGTCACCAATTAATTTCGCTCGGGGGCCATTTTAAGAACTGAAATGACCTTCGCGGTCCGCACATTTTATAAAAAAATACAAAAATTGCAAAGGTAAATTACATACGGTACTATGAGAAAAGTGTCAATTTTTGTAGCTACCACCACCACCACCATCTCTGTGAAGCTTAGAGTGAAATTGGTGCAAGCTATCGATATTAAATTTCTGGAGATGTTCATCAGTAAGTATAGACCGAAATTTATTTTTAACGAAGTTCATCTTCGTAAATGCTTGGTCCGCACACAATGGGTCGGCGGTCCGGATGCGGACCGCGGTCCGCCATTTGGTGACCCCTGCTCTAATTGTAGCTTAGCCCTTGTTGTGCCTTGTTTGAATGTTTAAAGACACTGTTTGTGACCAGTGTCGCTCTTATCAAAGCTATCTACAGTCAGATGCTAAGCTATTACACGTTTATTGGTCGTAACATTATGCAGACGTGAACCGGTCCGACTGAGCTCTGTTATACCCGCTACAGACTTCAAGATAGATCTGCACAGTTTGGCGTAAAGTACGTACGCTGCCATATTTCCGATAGTTTACTTTTAATTAATAATTTGTTATATTATATATTATAATTTTAAAATATTCCATTCTATATATTATAAATGTGAAATTAGTGTGTCTGTCTGTCTGTTACCTCTTCACGCCCAAACCGCTGAGCTGATTTGGCTGAAATTTGGTATGGACATACTTTGAGTCCCGGGAAAGGACATAGGATACTATTTATCCCGGAAAAATGTACGGCTCCCGCGCGATAAACGAATTTTGGCGCAACGGAGTTGCGGGCGTCATCTAGTAAGTAATAAATCTATGTCATCGCTTCAAAATATAAAACAAAGTAACTTTCCTTTGTCTGTCTCTATAAGATTTTTAAAACTTCACGTCGAAATTTGATGTAGTTTTCTGTGGTTTTTAGTCAGAGCGATTAGAGAGTATAAAGAAAACGAAAAATACAAAAACGTTGCGATTGTGTTTTCTGTGGACTGTGACTGAACTGATCAGTTTAACACTTTCGTCTGTAACAGACATAACAAGGATCGTAAACTTCAAACTTGCACATGTGCTACACGATACACCCAAAACGAGATAATAAAATTACATAGCACCCTAATTGAGTTCCGCCATATTGTATCGAGTGTAACAGCTGAGGTAAAAAAGATACACATTACACAATTAATAAGATCTACATGATAAACCAATTATATGAAGGTTTCTTAAGGCACTTCCCTACGGAAATGCCGTAATTTACCGTTTTTAGAGCCTTATTAACTCATAATTTGAAAGCTACAAAATTATAATAAAAATACAGCAATAATGTCTTCTTCAGTATGAACGTTCCTTTCATAGTTATTAATTTCCTATTTTTGTTTTTATACTTATGATATCAGCTTCCAAAGTAATACCAATTTATTCAAATTCAAGCATACATTCAGCATCTCCTTAGTATTTACAAATTACGGTTATTTGAAACACGCGCTAATTATTATATATCGACAATTTCATTAACTACCTACATACTGGACGTTTGAATTTTTTTAGGTCTATTTTGAACTAAGTAAAAAAAATAGGATTTTTGTGCGATCTCGGCAATGCGTCAAATGTATGGTCAAGGTCGTTTACTCGGGGGATGATCTTAACACATGTGAAATAATATCGTCACTCCTGTTTTCAAATTCAATGAACAAGATTATTGCACCTACATGTAACAAGAAAATAGGATAAGGTGGTCGACAATAAACCACCAAAATTTTCAAGACCTGTAACTCTACTCCTGGCAGCCCTAAGTGTATACTTTTTACATAAAATTGTAGATAATATAACTGGCTACATTATGTAGTACTTAATTTTTGTTATAGTACCATAACTTTTTATGTTTTTATATTTTTTTATTTATCGGGAAATGATTCACTGTGTACACTTAATGGTACTCAATGAACCGGGGGTTGGTACACAATGAACCATGTGTGCAAACAATGAACCATGCCAATAATCAAAGCATTCAAATTATTAGATTATAATAAATCTTGTTAAATAAAACTCAGGAATCTATTTAACGTACCTATATATTTGTAGTTACAATCAAAAAGCGTCATTTTTGGTAAAAAATGGTACATAATAATATCGTAAATATTAATGAAATTAACCTTAATTTCTTAAATATCAACAATTAGGTTTTTACGTAGGTACTAATCAACAGACAACAAGTTGGTAAGTAAGAAGAAGTAACATTTATAATATTATTTTCATTATCATTAATTAACAAATTCCTAAATCTAAATGAGATCTTGTTAACAATAAATTTTCTGTAATTCTATTCAGTCATAATGTTCCTATTTGTATCACAATAATTATTTTCTTTCAGACTTTTTTAACAAAAACATAAAAATTAAACTTTAATAACGCATATTTAAAAGAGAGATATTAACAGGAAATCTGTAAGTAGTTTGACGTCGATTGTTAGAATTTTCAATTTTTGGAAATGGTAGAATATATTTAATATCTGCAATATTAACACCAGCTGTATCAGGTTCTTTTGGTTCAGTAAATTTCTGTTGAATCTTACTTTTTAATTTTAAGTACGATACATAAAAATCACAATCTTCTTCATCATCTAAAATTTCCAGTATTTTAGCGACATAATAGATCTTTTCATTTTTTGTTTTAAAAAGTATTATAACAAAGTCATTTTCACGGGGACTACGTCTAAGTGGTGGGAAATCATCTTTTAGAACTATCTCATCTTCATCAGAATCACTTGTAATCTCATTCATCTCACCGCCAGAAGATGATCCACTTGCCTGAAATTCTTCTTGATCTTCATCCGAAGATTCAACTAGGGTCACATTTTTCTTTCGTCGTTTACAAGTATTTTCCTTTCCTTTGAATAAGTTATGTGTTACTTTTTTTACAGCTTCAGTCTTTATTGTTATTTTAGACTTCTTGTTTTTCCTTTCAGCCAGTGCATTCTTTTCTGGCGTGTCGGTAGCGATCATACTTTTGCCAGCTTTTCTACCACCTTTTCTAATATTTCGTGGTCCTGCTTTTAAAATTGGTCGAAAATCTTTCGGTGAAACAAAATTTCCTAGACAAGGTTGAGATCTGTCCGGCGTATTAGTGGAAGACGATCTTGTAGGTTCACAAAAATCTATTATGGATGCAGAAGAAGCATTTTCGAACTCAAAAATATCTTTCATTGTTGATATAGATGTTGCTTCAAGAGATAGAGAAGGTAAGTTTCTAGGTTCAACCGTATTTTGGTCATAATTGTTGGGAAGCGTAAGCAGAGAGGGTGAAGGCGTTCTGCATTCACCCGGGTCTTGAACGGTATCCAGTACTGAAACATTCGACAGGGTTGTAGCACAGCTTGTTGTGTCGTCGTCATTTACATTTGTTGGTATAGTTCTGTCTAGTATCGGTTCTGGCCTGTCTGTGACGTTACTTGGCAAAAAGTCTAACTCCGAAAAAATATCTCTATTAAATGGAAAGATACCACATTTTTTAAAAGCATTTGTTATGTTTGTTGGGGTTAACGCTTTCAAGTATGCCTCTCCAACACATTCTGCTACATCATATATAGAAATAGGTCTCCCCGGGTTGCGTAATAGCCATGAATCAACAGCAGCGTTATAATAGCATTTGAAAGGTCCATTCACACCAACGTCAAGTGGTTGGAGCTTGTTTGTAGTATGCGGATGCAGCGTCAGTACTGTGACTCCAGATTTCTTTGCAATGTCAAGTGCTTCGATTGAGAGATGACTTTCATGGTTATCCATCAGTAATAATGATGGATTGTCTTTAGTAGACGCTGTAAATTTTACGAAATGTTTTATCGTTTCAACAAAAAGGTCACTATTCATCCAACCTGTCTTAGAAGCCAATCCCAAAGTTCCAGTAGGTGCGCCTCTAATCATGTGCGCTACGTATTTTTTGCGCGGAAAAATCATGACAGGTGGGAGCGCGTGTCCAGTTGCATTAACGATTAAACACGTAGTTACTAAAATCCCACGCTCACCACTAGTAATCTTAGCGATACTTCTACCTTTTTGGGCTATCACTTTTCCAGGTCGTTGTACTGTGGAAGTAGACGTTTCGTCTAAATTGTAAACTCGAGTGCCGTCACCAAATTGTGGAAATCTTCCATACACTTCTTGAAGATTGTCAAAAAATGATTTGACATTCGTAGGATTGAATGATGTGGCTCGTGCAATACTACATGCTTCTGGTTTTTTTATGGACAAATCAGGGAACCTTTTTTTAAATCCACGTAACCAATCTTTACCCGCCATGCCCTTTTCTTTCCAAGAAGTGGGATATTTGAGCTTGTTTATTTCCGCCATTTGAAAGGCAAGTTTTCTGCATTCCTTTATATTCAAACCGTAAAATTTGTTAGCACAATCAAGCATATAATTCTTGAGACTTAATTCTTGCTCCTCCGTGAATATTTTATTTACACTGTAATTTGGTTCCATGGAAGCAGACTGGTCTTTCACATATTTTATCACATATCTTCTTAATGTTGGATATGGTATGTTGCTATCTTTTGCAGCCTTTCTTAGACTCATACCGCTAAGATGTTTATTGACAGCAGCCTTCATTGCTTGAGGT
The DNA here is from genome assembly GCA_905333045.1 of Lysandra bellargus. NCBI lineage: Eukaryota > Metazoa > Arthropoda > Insecta > Lepidoptera > Lycaenidae > Lysandra > Lysandra bellargus. Next base: position 8,196,207 of record HG995328.1, read on the forward strand.
AGGTGGGATCCTTTTTTCCTCGCAGATCTATCTAATTTTGTTCGGCCCATCCTAAAATTTTGAATATTTATTAGGTTTTTTTGTAAAATAACTAGGCATACAGTGCAATTTTTCTGGGTTAATACTCAATCTACTAAAGCTGGTACGCAATGAACCAAGAGTAGTAATCAATGAACCAAGGATGGTACTGAATGAATCATTGGTTCATTGTTTACTCTCTCAAAGTGGTTTATTCTGTACCACCCCATACTTAAAAATTTTGAGGTTAAGTAGCCTGATGCACAAACACGAGGTGCTTATTGAAACTATCTTAAGTAAAAGCCCAAAAAACAATTAATTTATTAATTCAATTGATATTCGGCTACTATTTACACAAAAACGACGAGACGAAATTTTACTTACTTTATTTTTACGCAATTTTCGCTACAAAAACACAAAGCACACATGCGCGCGGCCGCCTGCGCCGCTAGCTCGGTGTCGACTGGCGAGGGAGGTGGGCCCCTCAAAGACGCTTACTTAATGCAGTTTGCACCAAACGGCAACGTCGCGTTTCTGAATTATTTGCATGGTTAACTCTGTACTGCTGGTTCATTGTCAACCACTTAGCCTACGCTCTACTTAGGGCCTGTTTCACCACTTCCTGATAAGTGCCGAATAGGCTATCCCCCAATTAACTTGACGGATAAAGTATGGAGAATCTGTCAAATAAGGGCCTGTTTCACCACTTGCTGATAAGTGCCGGATAGGCTATCCGCCACTTAACTTGACAGATAGAGTATGGAGAATCTGTCAAATAAGTAGTGGATAGCCTATCCGGCACTTTATCAGGAAGTGGTGAAACAGGCCCTAAATGTAATATTTTCCTTCGATTGTGGAAAAACGAGACACAATAGGCTTTCTATTGTTGTCGCGAGCACCGGTGCTCGTACGGGGCTTGTTGGGTTAATACTAACACATGTTTTCTATTTTATTATGCACGTAAAATAATTATTATACTAATAAACTTTCCGTTTGAATCACTCTACTTAAACAGCGTATGAGAATTCGTTGTTTTGTAGATACAAGTAACAAGATGAAGGGACAGACAGAAGCGACTGCTTAAATATTATGTATGTACTTAGTGATAATGTGCTTAAAATTCAGATCCAATTATCAAAAAAGTGAAAACTAACCAAAATATTGCTATAATGCATGGTAAATAATTGATATTTAATTAAGGATTGTGATTACTCCAGGTTAAATTGGATATAGTGAATAATTATAATTACGTGTATAGCTGATTAAGCAAACAAACATACATTATTTAAACTAACAGCTACATTATATAATAAACCTTACTGTGTTAAAGTATCAAGGTTAGAATTTAATTAATATTGAACCCTTTTGTTCGCTGACTGGTAATGTCAACGCACTGAACAGTTATTTACACAATTGTTGAAATTCAATCATTTATAGTCGCGATAATGGCTTTATAATGACTATTATCACAGAATATATATATTAGTAGTACCAACTATTATCTACTTCTAATAAGGCTACTATAAGTATAACCGCTCACCTAGCAAAACTTGCAGTACAAAGTTTAATTTATAATGCTCGACCGTTTTAAGACAGTAAAAAACTGCTTTATCTCATATAATATTGTCAAGACTGACTGAAGACTGTGTATCTTAGATAAACGCTAAGTCTAAAGTTTTAGTAGGACTTAAATTATCATAAGATAATATTTTGAAACACAAGGCCGATTTAGAAATTATACCACCAGCAGCTCTACATTATCCCTAAACGTGTCTAGGTTTGTAATAAAGGTTTCGTGTAATTACTAATATAGATCTAAACGTGACCTAGGTATTGCTAAGCTGGGCCAAACCACGCGATGGGTCGCCATTATAAAACAAAAGAGTAGGACCGTTACTAAGCAGTCACGACTGTTTTAGGTTTATTTTAGTTTTAATTCAGCTTTCCCCTTAGTAAGTTCCTAGCCTGAGGAAGATAAAAATCATACTTACCCCTTTACAGTCAGGGCTTCAAATAACGTTATTTTTTCATAACGTTATTGCTTCAAGGGCATAGATAACGTTATGAAAATTTAACCGATACTAGAAATAACGTAAATGTTATAACGTTATATAGGATTTATAACGGTAAATATATGTTCTTTGATAACGTTATAGTCCGTCAAGAAAGTCATGACAGGCGGGAAAATTTTCTAAACGTAATCACGCTTTTAAGGTGTATTTTTTTTTGTATTTTCACAGAGAACGCTTATTACATTTTAAATATGAGTGAGATTTGGTGCACCGTGCACGATCGCATACCTGATACCAGAAAATAACGTTATACTTACCGTTATTATTATAACGTTATTTTTTGTTATGCCATAACGAAAAAATAACGTTATAATAATAACGGTAAATATAACGTTATTTTACTAGATATCGTTAAAAAAATAACGTTATCTGGCTACCATTATGAAAATAACGGTACGTAACGATATTTTTTCTGTTATTCGATAACGTTATGAAGCCCTGTTTACAGTATGACGAAAAATCTGATACAAACACTGAAAAGTATATCTGAGTTCCACTATCGCTATGAGGAAGAATCTGATAGAAACACTGGAAAGTAGCTCCTGATGTCCACTATCGCTATGAGGAACAATCTAATAGAAGCACTGGAAAGTAACTCTGATGTGAGATGTCCACTATGGCTATGAGGAACAATCTGATAGAAACACTGTAAAGCATCTGGAAAATAACTCAGATATCCACTATCGCTATGAGGAACAATCTGATAGATACATAAAAGTATCCCTGAAGTCCACTATCGCAAATCTGGGTTAAGCTTGATCTCAGGCAGACAAAGTTGATCAGATCAGGTTGGTATTCTCATAACCAGATTGTCAATCGCAGCCGATTCCAATCACCAATATCTGGGAATCGTCCAAATAATTTTACTTTGTTGCTTAAATTCGATGCACCATGCATTCGGTAAAACCCCGAGTTCATTGGAACGTTAAATAACATCTGGTATCTCAGTTGGCAACTCGCCAAAGTCATACGAACGTAAATCAACAGGTCGCGTCGTTCACGACGGAAATTGTGATACAACCTAACTAGATTATAACCCCCGCCCGCCTCCACCTGGCACGCTAGTCATCGCATGGATTCAGACTATGATTAATGACTAAACGAACCCTGTTACAACCTTGCGTTAAACGTAACATCCCCTTTAGGTAGTGCAGTATAAAGTATTCATAACTCCATACTAATATTATTAATGCGAAAGTGTGACTGTCTATTACCTTTTCACGTCCAAACTGCTGAACCGATTTTGTTTAAATTCGGTATGGATATACTTTGAGTCCCGGGAAGTTACAAAGGATACTTTTTATCCCGGAAAAATGAACGGTTGGAGCTAATTTACTCTATCGAGAATAATTGATCGGAATGGTACTCTTAGGCCCACTTGCGCAGATCTGAGTTAAAGTAATAACTCTGAGTTAAACATCATGTGAGTGTCACCAAGTGAGTGACAGAGTGACAGAGTGACAGAGTTAAACTTAAATTGTTTTTGTATTTAGTACTTACCTATGAAATATCTAATTAGTTACCTGGATGCCTTTTCAGGACGGTTAAAGAGACTAAATAATTTGGTCAATAACCTTATGTAATATGTATTCGTCAATCAATAGTAGATTCAACTTGATGAAAATCGCTAATGCGTAAATTCCCCCACCTTATATTATACGTGGAGGCCGATCGGGAAAAGTGATAAAAATCTATGAAAGTTCAATTTAGTGTGATAATAATGACATACGGGCAAAATTGTAGTGTGAACCAATCTTATTGCACTAAAAATACTTACTTAGTAGAAATAGGTAGTACTAAATTGCGAGTTTGCGAGTAAAAAATAATATACAGTATGCCGAAAACCTTTCCTTTTCAGAAACATAATTTAAATAACTTGTCCAGAGTTCCAGACCAAAAACTAGGAAATATGAGACCCAACATATAATATTTTGTTTTAGTGCGGAGTATGTTATTACCGTTTACTTCGTTCATAAAATTCAAATAATACTAAAACTAAAGAAGTTTCTACAATAAAAACTTTTTCGTTTCCCATTCTACAAATATGTGTGTCAAATTCCATTCCCTTCCTTTTTTTTTGACTCTAAAATATATCCCAATCTACAGCTCAGATATCTAGTTCCAAAATGGAACTTGTGTGGTGAGGCATAAGGCCCTGTAAGGGGGAGAATATCTCCGAATCTGTAGTAGAAACTATTCGATGTCTATTTATAGTTGAACTTCATGGGAGGTCATGTTTTCGACGGTCTACACTCTACGCTGACTCACAGCTGATAAAGCGCTATCACATGATAGCACGAAACAAGGCCATGTAACTCTATAGGCAAATGTGAACAGCTGAGTTAATACTAAACAGTATTATTATTTTTAACAAAAAATTAAAACCGACTTCCAAGGTAAAAACAATAATAACATTAATATGAACTAAAAAGTAATTTAATTAAGGTCATCATCATCTTCGTCATCATCATCATTACCACGTCGTGTTAAGGTCACCAATGTCTCATGGCACAAAATAGATAATAGTACAAGGCATAGGTATGGATGCAATAATAATAATTATGTACATAACAACATCAATTAGTATAGGCTATTTAATATACACGGCGGTTGGCGCCGCAGAGGCAACGGCGTCGCCGCGCGGCGCGTGCGTAAACATCATATTCAAGTTCTAACCGGAATGTCAGGGCATGCGGCATGCCGATTGCCGCGCTGCGAGCATTTTGCAGAACGTGTTCACTTAGATTTTTTTATTAAATGTATTGTTTAAATTTATTTAACTACCTGATATTTGGGCCTTGGGGTATGCCGTATGACTCTTAACAGTCTTAACAAATTGTAATAAGATGTAACGTAGAATATACGCAGTGCCACCGACGACCACTTATAAATTCGCGGACTATGACGGAGGTCAACTTAATAACAATTATACGAGATCAATTACCACTCAATATTATGATTTATGTTGTCAATTCAATGCTCACTGCTCACTGCTCACCTCACACCAAGCTCACTGTTGAGTTGTCAGTTGCTTACAAACTTTCAACAACACAACAGAAATCTGCCACAAGTTACAACTACCTATATAAAACTTCTACGTACAAGCGATAGCGCGACACAGGTGCGCCTCAGTGACATCTAGAAACTATTTTTAGACAATATGAAACTATTTTTTTATACACTTTGAATTGGCACTAACAATTTACCTACTAGGTAACTAAAAAGACTGAAATTATTACTTTTAACAAAAAATTAAAACCGACTTCCAAGGTAAAAACAATAATAACATCCTTATAATATGAACCAAAAAGTATTAAATAATTTTTCCTATCTCATGGTGCCTTTTTCCGAATTCGGCTAAAACTCAACTATTTCTGTACTCAATCTTCATAATTTTGAAGTCGGTGCCAGTTACAAATGTTTCAAATATTCTGGCATCTGGATTTAGCTCTATCTGGTACCGACTTCAAAATTATGAAGACTGAGTACAAAATAGTTGAGTTTTAGCCGAATTCGGAAAAAGGCACCATGAGATAGGAAAAATTATTTAATACTTTTTAGTTCATATTATAAGGATGTTATTATTGTTTTTACCTTGGAAGTCAGTTTTAACCTATTATTAAAAATAATAATTAGGGAAACATTCTATTACAAAAATCAGAATTGGGCAAAATCATCGTAGTGTATCGTATGTTATAGTTCAATTTGTATTTGTTGAATAACATGTCAAGAAACGAATTCTGAACCATAACTTAAAACTTATTTAAACAAATTAAGTATTACGAAATACAGGCAAAACATATTTTGTTAACTATTAATAATAAGTTGCTTCAATATTTCACTCAAAAGAGTCTAAAATGAAATCAATATAGATTTTTTTCAAACTATACGAAACTGTTTTTCTCTTAATTGTACTTTTTAGACATTCCTTGTTTTTCCCGTGTGGTCTTCAAATACTCTACATTCTACGACGTAGGGTGCATGCTGAGACAGAAATAGGATACTTATATTATTAGTACCATCAGAGTTTATTTCTAAGGTCATTCTCCGATCTTTGCCGCAAGCGACCGCGACCAACTAAAATTCAAATAAAATGACATAGGTGATAATAGGTGACAGTAATTATTAATCCTTCGATCGCAGATTCTTGGAAATCTATTGTTATTCTATTGTTGTCCCGGTCGCCGGTGTCCTTATGGGGGTTGATCGGATTGAATAATTATAAGTACACATAAGGCTACAGGTTTAATTATTGGTCTTGCCTCGTAGGTAAGTTGCCTACATCCTGAATTTTTCTAAGTTATCCAAATATCTACGGATTATACAAGTCAATACAAGTTATAAGAGCTCTACGAGCACGAATTAGCATTCTTCAACTGGCAAAGTCTATATCAAATCAAACCTAATCATGTTGGTGAGCAAAAACCTTATAATATCTGAAATGAAAGCGAAATTGGCTTTGTTTGTTTGAGGTTCCCGAGTAAATTGATTAACGGATTTGACTGAAATAGAACCTCGCAAAAAGCCATCGCGCCGAAAGAGATTCTTTTTAATTCCTGTTTTTCATATAGGTTATGGAGTATAAATTATAAAAAGTCGGCCGTAACAAAGGCATTAAAAATAAAGCAAAATAAGTTTTTAGATGTGTTATTTACAAAAAAGAATAGTTACAAGATTTTTTCGTTTGTTGCGAGCAAGCAATATAATTATTGCATTTTGTATCTTTTCAGTCACTATGGAAATTAAGTATCCATTAGACTGAGATTAGAGTTTAGAGCTATGATATTATATTATAAGTTTAGAGTATTAATAATAATTATTACTTATTATTTGAGAGAACTGACTTAGGTTATCTTTTTAATATGCAATAAGCGTAGCAAATTAATGTTATGTATAGTTACTACATAATATTAATTTGCTACAAATAATAAAGTTAATAATAGGTAGTTCATAATAAACTAACGTTCAGACATAAAATACCCATTGTTGTAAGTTTGTTTGTTTACCCATTTTAAGTAGTTGAAGTAAGTATAATAGAAATAGAATCAACTATACTCCACTCGGGCTAGCTTGTCGCTAGCGGTCATTGACTTCCTGTCAAAAACTTGTCATTTTCCATATAAAACCACGATTGACAATATCTGACACTTCATTGTCAATCGCGGTTTATATGGAAAATGACAAGTTTTTGACAGGGAGTCAATGACCGCTAGCGACAAGCTAGCCCGAGTGGAGTATACTGGGTACGTCGCGCGTCGTAAGGCATAACATCTTATAACCCAAGAGGCAGTGACAGGCAGACATTCGTCCATTTTATAAAAGCTAAAAGTTTACAAAAATATTATGTTATAAAACTATTTTCCTTGGGATTACACTAGGAATGTCTCCCTCTACTGGATACCGGATAAATGTTTTTTTTTTTTTTATGTTTAAGGCCGGTATAAATAGTACTCAAGATGCATCTCGGTCTCAAGACACGGTTCAGTTTCTGTGATTGGTTGGCTGTCAAAATTTGGACCAATCATAGAGCCGAACCGCGTCTTGAGACCAAGATGCATCTTGAGTACTGACTATTTATACGGGCCTAAAATTATTTTGCAATTCGATAGGAAACGAACTGGACCTAACAAAGAACGAAGCTGCATAATAATATAGAACACTAGCATAAAAAAATGTGTTTCACTCGGAGACTGCCGCCGTAAAGCTATTGCATAGCATTTTTTATCAACTTATTCAATTATAAATCGCATACGTCTAGTCGCACGCATACAAACACTGCGTTGAAGTCTGGCCCCGATCGGTACAGTGCTGGTCCGAAGTTAGGTTTATTTTCATTACGGAGTTTCTTGATTCGGACACCCGCACTAAAAAGTAAAAACTATGGAATAGCTTAAATTTGCTAGCGTTGATACAGAAATAATTATACGTGGGAGAGCCATGCTTCGGCACGAATGGGCCGGCTCGACCGGAGAAATACCACGTTCTCACAGAAAACCGGCGTGAAACAGCGCTTGCGCTATGTTTCGCCGAGTGAGTGAGTTTACCGGAGGCCCAAGCCCCTACCCTATTCCCTTCCCTACCCTCCCCTTCCCATCCCTACCCTCCCCTATTACCCTATTTCATCTTAAAAGGCCGACAACGCACCTGCAGCTCTCCTGATGTTGCGAGTGTCCATGGGCGACGGAAGTTGCTTTCCATCAGGTGACCCGTTTGCTCGTTTGCCCCCTTATTTCATATAAAAAAAAATACAAAAACCAGACCAATTCTATAACCATTAACGCGTCAGTATCGTCGGTGAAGCATGTATGGCACAAAATATTAAAATCTTAACAGTTTTGCGAAAATAACGTTCCAAAGAGTAAGCTTTAGAAAAATTAACCGCAAACATTAATTAATTCAGAAGCTGCATGTTCCTGGCTGAAAATGTTTTTGACTGCTTTAGCGAAACTTCAAGTGCTCACTTATTTTAATGCAGAAAATGCACATTAAAATCTTTCTCCGTTTCTCTTTGCTTTTCAAAGTTCTATGTTCAAAGGTTAATAATTGCCGAGAATTCTGCCCGTCTATAGATAGTAGCTCGTCTTTTACGTTAAGTTTTTTCACGTATCGTAAACTGCTGCCAATCAATTAAAATTAATTGGCAGGTATACCAACCAACAAACATGTTTAAATTAAACGTTTTCTGGTTAAATCGCATTTGGTCGATCAGATACTTTAGATACGTCCTCATTTGTATGAGATTTAGGTTAGGTTACGTGACCTAAACTAACTTAAGGTTCAATTTCACCAACGTCTGTTAGTATTAACCGCTTGTTAAAATGTTGTCTTCCCTTTAATTTATACGAAAAACGAGAGAGGTAAAATGATATTAATTCAATCGTTTACTTTTGCAGTCGTTGGTGAAATTGAGTCTAATTGTCATACTTGAATGAGGTAACTTAACTCACGATTAACAGCAACTTATTTCTTTCTGAATATTTTGTTATCGAACCATTACGTAACTTTAAACCAAACGTCCAAAAAAGGGTGTTTCTGTGTTCAAATGTGGATATTTATTCTCGACTTTAAAATCTGAACTTCGACATTTGTGTCTGGATTACATTAAAAAATGAAATATGGGTCCTATTCCCCTATACTAAGACTAACTTCTACTACCATGAAACTCCCACTTTTCCAAGCTCAGTCTTACATTCAGTCTTTTGAATGACGCACAAATTAAATGAGTTTTAGTCTCAGCATAATTAAGTTCTTTAACACTTTGAAATGTGCTCTTTTGAATGCCTCTATGTGACCCATTTTGCAGTTTTTTCACTGATGTAATCGAGTTTGCTCAGCAAGCCGAACTTAGCTTTGGCCCAGTTTTATTAAACTTTGTATTCTGTTAACATTCGTGGTAGCGCATTTTAATTTCTTTTCAATTACGCCACGAGGTTTTTTATTATATGAATTTAACAGTTAATCCGTACTATGCTGTAATTGGCAAAACTTGGCGGTAGAGGTCATTGACTCCCTGTCAAAAACTTGTCATTTTCTAAACAAAACCGCAATTGACAATATCTGACACTTCATTGTCAATCGCGGTTTATTTATAGAAAATGGCAAGTTTTTGACAGGGAGTCAATGACCGCTACCGCCATGTTTCGCCGAGTACAGTATAATACCTGTGATACATGAATGCGTCTGTCTATTCATATGTTACATGTTACTCTTAAACCGCTGATCTTCGGTATGCAGATACTAAGTCCAGGAAAAGGATATAGGATAGTTTTCATTCCGGTAAATGTATAGTAATTGTTGATTTAATATAGATTTAAACGAATATTTTCGAACATAATACAGGGTGCAATTAAATCTTCCTGCCAAATTTTGATATATTGATCCTTGTGAAAAATAAAAATACACGTATTTTTTCTTTTATAGTCACTCAGTACTAAAATTTTGAGAAATAGCTTCCGCAAGTTATCCTAAAAAACACTACAATTAATGGACACGATGCGCCGGCCGCGCGTGACCGGTGACGTGCCCCTGCGCGCGCGCCTCATCCCGCGTCACCCCCGATCATTCCCCCGCGCCGCAATTGACCATTCTGCAACGATTTTAAATGGGATAAAATATGTCATTGAAAAAAAAATAACACCCAATTTTTTTGGTTAAATGGACTCTCCTAATGATACCTAAGCCCTAAAAAAAAATTGGCAGGAAGGTTTAATTGCACCCTGTATTACAGATTTAAAAATTGCGGACCGTAGCGTTTGCGGCGGTCGCGGCCAATGCGGGCCGCGGGCAGTAATGAATATAAGTCAAGACTACTGGATCGATTTTAATCATTTGTTCAGTGGTACATAGGCTATATATTTTGTACCCGTGCGAAGCCGGGGCGGGTCGTTAGCTGGTATATACATAATATAAACAAGCTTGAGCAAGTACTGGGAATCTTATTTTCTATGTATCGAAAGAGACCGCCATTCTTACAATGTTTCCTATTTATCATACGTAGCTTTAATCCTCTTTAGGCGTGTGACTGACGTTAGGTTAGGGATACAATATTACTACCTATGTTTAATTTTCTTCGTCAAAGGCAAGCATACACCTGCAAGTAATAAGAAACTTTAGTATTTCAGCTCTCAGCTTAGCAATTACGCCGGGAAACTGCGCGCAGCGAGGCGCTAATGACATGTTGATCTCACTATTTCCTTCACATACGACCAACTTGGAAATGCACTGAAAAACTTCGTAACCTGCCCCCCTAGACAAATGGCAAGCGATTATCGAAACGCTAACGCTAACGACACAAAATGTATGGGATTTGACATTAGTATTCGCTAGCCAAGCGATGACTTATGTCAAATCGCATACATTTTGTTAGCGTTTACGACAATCGCTTGCCACTTGTCTATTAGGGCTGGTTAGTCAAATTGTATTCACCAGTTTAGTTAGCAAAGTTAGATGTCAAAATTGTGTGGGATTAGCTATGTCCACATTATGCGCTTTCGTCTTCAATTTTCGTCCTTTTCTTTCATTCAACTTGAATGCGTCAACGTCCAACGAATGCAACGCCAACATTGCCATCTTTGAAGTTTTGGATACGGTCAGAGGGTCGTCACGGGCATGCCTCAGGTTCGCTGTTGACTGCGCTATAACGCAAGCCCTTGATGAACAGAAAAAGGCTCAGTGTGGACAAAGCTATTTGACAATACGCTACTTAACGATGCGTTATGTCAATCAGAGCAAAATAAACACTGAGCCCTGAAGTGTCGATATAATATCAAACTGGCGCTCTACTAGGTATAGCTCAACAAAGAGATTCAACGGAATCATGCCCAGTTTGCCCACACACACGTACCCAACGTGCTATCGGAAAGATTAATTCATAGCCTGGTTACGTGGAAGCCAGCCGACAGAACCCGCACCTGTTTGACTGACTTGAGAAAACCGTGCCGTGAATTTTTACTGGCCCATAAATATATTTCCACTCCTGCAGGCTGCAGTGATAACATTTTAAATTATAATTAAAACTTATTAATCGGGACCTAACGGACTCCTTCAGTGGTTGCGGTCACTTTGGGGGCTGAGGCGTTCTAGTACAAAGGAAAAGTTTTAAAACAGGTTAAGGCCCAGTAGTCCCTAAAATTAGCAGGTCGATGTCTGTCAGTACGAATATCGTTAAAATAACATTCATATCAGCGCGCCTTGTACAGTGGCGTTTACGCGCTCGCTGCGTGCCTTGTTAATAGGAAATTGGAGAAAAAAACCTTTTGTTTTTAGTATTACACAAATCAAATATATCAAATCGTTTAGGTTAGGTTATGACAAATATACAATTTTTGTTTTTTTCTAGAAAGTGTGTAATTTAGCCATAAAATGATTTAATTATATGGCTAAATTACACACTTTTTAAATAAAAAACAGCGTTATAATGGTCATCTTTGAGATTTTTTTCTATCGAGCAGAATTTTTCAAATTGTGTACTGATATACCTTTGCGTATAGGAAATTTTCTCAATTTTTAAACGGTACTTTTTATACTTAAATAAATGACATTTCCTTTACAAAAAACAATATTTAAAAAACCCATTTTACGTAGTTGCAACAACCACTGCACCTTAACTATGAGCACATAATATATATTAGTTGCTATGCGTTTGGTTGATATATTTTTTTTTTATGAAATAAGGGGGCAAACGAGCAAACGGGTCACCTGATGGAAAGCAACTTCCGTCGCCCATGGACACTCGCAGCATCAGAAGAGCTGCAGGTGCGTTGCCGGCCTTTTAAGAGGGAATAGGGTAATAGGGGAGGGTAGGGATGGGAAGGAAAGGGAAGGGAATAGGGGAGGATAGGGAAGGGAATAGGGTAGGGGATTGGGCCTCCGGTAAACTCACTCACTCGGCGAAACACAGCGCAAGCACTGTTTCACGTCGGTTTTAACGTTACCCTTCCGAAACGTCATAATATTGGTATGGCCCTCAGAACAATAATCTGTGGTATGCCCACAAGTTTTGATTTATGGACTAGGGAGAGCGCCCATCAAAACCAAATAACGTGATTTTTACGTAGTACAGATTTAAAAAAAAATACGGATGTAACCTTGTCTAATCCCGAGTGAAGCATAATAATGGCCGCCCATGTAGGATGTGTGGGTGTCATTGGCGCCGTCACTCTATGTACAATGACAGCGGGTTGTAGTACCTAATTGCGTGTGTGAGTGTCGGTCACGTCACAGAATATATATTAGATGTACCAAGTCACGTTTACAATAAACGAAATTGTGACGAAATTGTCGTACCTTGCATGCTTCACCTCTTTATAGTGTAATGCTCTATCCGTATTTTTTTTAAATCCGTGTTACGTAGATGATTTATTATCTTTGAGTTGTGACTTGTGCCAATAGGATGCAAATACGTGACGATGGGGGTACTGGGCACTTAATCAACTTACATTTTATTAATTTCGACAGCGAAGCTATAAATGAAAATTACGTGAGATTAAACATAATATTAAAGCATTACAAACTCCCTGTCACGACTCACGACGCGCTCTGTAAAATTCCGTTCATATTTTACTGACTTCACTGTCGAAATCGAATGCAAGTTTTCTAAGTGCCCTAATCCATGGCCCCATAAAACTAAATTTTAGAATTCCTAAACCATAATTGTATTAGCTTACAATAAAAAAAATTGTTTGTTTAGAGTGAGGCCAAACCGAAGGCTAGCCGGTTAATCTTTACACAAAACATTCAAGTAAACATTTGCATAATAATAACTGTCGAATTTAGAACGGATTTAACATAGACATAATATTAGACGCTAATTGTAAAAAAAATGCGATTTGATTCAGTTTTCATGCTGTTGGAAAAAAAATGTTTTTCTGTAAAACATGGTCGTTCATTTACTATATTTTCATACCTATCATTCATCCGGCAATCCACACTTACTTTGTGCCTAAAGTCATCGCGCGGGAACCGTATATTTTTCCGGGATAAGACCTATTATTAGGTATTAGGTCCTTTCCCGGGACTCCAAGTATCTTCATAATATCTATTAAAACTTTCAACTTTATATATTACTAGCGACCCGCCCCGGCGTCGCACGGGTATAAAATATATATAGCCACTAAAAATAATAAATAAATAAATAAAAATTGTTTTATTTCTGAATAGATTTAGAAAAAAATGCTTTCAGAACGTTGATATTACTGGTGCCTACCACCGGTTCGGGAACTAGCCCGGCGAGAAGAACCGGCGTAAGAAACTCGCACGGGGCCCACTTTTTTACCAAAAAAAGTGAGAAAAAATTAATCTTTTAAAATAAAATTTACAATGCTGTAACTTAAAATATACAATGACAAGATACATACATAATTGTAAGTCATACAATGATAACACAAAAACATAATACTCCCAAGATGTGCCTTCATATTTTATGAAATCATTGACCTTATAATAGGCTTTGGCACACAAACGTTCTTTGACTACTTTCTTAAATTTATTAATGGAAATATTTTGAACATTTTCTGGGATTTTATTGAAAAGGCGTATGCAAAAATTATTAAAATCGATAGCCTATGCTCCTTCACGTGGTCTACTTCTTATTTGTGCCAAATAACCTAAGAATACTAAAAACTATTTATTATTCGTAGCAAATAACATAAAAAATTGCTCCAATAGTTCGCGATATAAGCCCTTTCAAATAATTTCCCCCGTTTTTTCCACATTTTCCTATTAGTCTTAGCGTGATAAAATATTATAGTCTATAGCCTTCAAATAATTTTCTCCGTTTTTTCCACACTTTCCTCTATTTCTTCGTTCCTATTAGTCTTAGCGTGACAAAATATAGCCTATAGCCTTCCTCGGTAAATGGGCTATCTAACAGTGAAAGAATCATCAAAATCCGTTGCGTAGTTTTAGAGATTAAAGGGAACAAAGGGACATGAGGGAAAAAAACGACTTCATTTTATAATATGTGTAGAATACAATACCTACTGCTACTGTGCTATAAATTATAATATAACTGATAACATTTACACAAAACAGAACGACATAACTGTGCGAATGAAATTGTTGTTAACATCTAGTTTTCAATAATAACTAATAACTAAGGGAATGGCACTAATGGTAGATACGGAACTAATAGATGACACTTACGACAAAAATACCATAAAAATAAGAATTACTCTAATTATTTCTCAACACTGTAAATTTTATAAGCTATCTGTAATTGATGCGAAAAAATATATTACGGACACCTTCGGGAACAAAATTTTAAAATGATATCAGTTTTCGTAAATAATGTGACCGTGTCAACACGCGCTCGGCAATTTCTTAGCAAATAAGTTAAGGAAGGCGAAATTTTGCACGTAAGTTTTGAATACATTTATTTGATTTTTTGTAATTTCTATTTTATTCATGTTGTATAGACTAATTAATGTTTATCATTTTTTATCTATTTTCCCTAACAATATAAAGGGTGTCTACTATTAGTTCTTGAAAATGTAAAAAACCTAATAGATGACATGGATCTCGTCTTTTAGTTTTGCAATACATACTAAAGTTATTTTGTAGTTTATTCTACTGCAAAAATTATAATTCTATTAACAAACTAACAACTTAGAACTACTTTACCTAAAAATGGACATGGTGTCTAATATTAGACCTTGTACTGATGTAAAAATTGATTGCTTTAGTTTTTTAGAAGTAAAAAGAAGAAAAAGGAGAGCTAAGAAAAAAAAGAAGAGAAAAGAAGAAGCAAGAGAAGCATAGAGACTAAAGACTGAAAATTAATTTGCTAGGAAAAAAATATGAAAAATAAAAATAAAAGGAATAGTTTCAGCATGGAAGAAGAATGGATAGAATCTGGAGACAACGTGGATAATATTTCTGATGCATGTAGTTATTATGATGAAGTAAATGAAATCTTTTGAAAAACGGCAAATAAAGACCTAATAATATGAAAAATGTAAAATGTAATTTAATATTCTATGTCAACTATTAGTTCATATTGGTGTCTACTATTAGTGATGTCCGTTTTTTGTGATGTCATCTATTAGCTATTTTGACTAAGTTTACAAAGAGACCAATAATATTTTTTTATTGATTTGTCAGTGAATAATTATAACTGTGATTATAATAGTTTTATTTTGTAAGAGTTACCGAAGACACGGAAGAAGTTACCAATCCTTTATTCTCATAAATATATATTTTATAACATTCAAATGTTTCATGTTTCCTTAAAGTGTCTGCTATTAGGTCTTTTCCCTTATATAACTTAGAATTTACATTACTGGCCAATAAACATTTTTAGCATTTTCCTCAATCCTTTAACCCTACTTAATTTAATCTTTTAATAAATTGCAGCGTGCTTCAGACGTTTCATTGAGCTTGGGTTTTATTACGAAATTCTAGTTTTTTCAAATACTTCCTTTCAAACTCTTGGCGACTGGAAAAATTATTGTAACTATGCCGTTCCATTTGCATTCCAATTACGACTTCAGTGCAGTACATTTCATGGGTAACTTTGCGGAGAAGTAGGATTTTTCGTGTCAATATAAAAAAATATAATTATCTTAAATACTGAATAATATACAACTTTCTAACTGCAGGTTCTAATGGCTTTTAGGCTGTGTTTCCACCTGCAAGACAACTGTCACGAGAAGTGTCTGACAGTCTGTCTGACAGCAGCTTGCAAGTGTAAACCCCGTAGCAAGTGCTATCGCGACAATTTGTCATGCGCTTCCTGCGAGTAGTTGCGACAGCATGTCTAAACATGTCTGCGAGGACTCGCGAGTCGCGACAGATCTCGCTGCGGGTCACCGCAGATATACGGTCTAGTTTCGTATAGCATTTCTGATTTATCCGTGAGCTTCTCGCACGACACTTATTGCAGCAATAAATTGCAGGAATTAGTATGAAATGTAAACAATATTGCAAGAAACTCACGCAAGACTTCCGCGAGTTTGCTTGCAGGTGGAAACACGACTATTTTTGTCGCCTCACGGCCGCAATCAAGAGGTATTTAATGATGATTAAACTTCAATTTAACGAAGAGTTTGAGATATTATTATGTATGGGACATATGTCAGAATCTTCATTTATTTATTTATTTATTTATTTATTTATGCAATGTTCGTACATAGGCGGACTTAATGCCAGATGGTATTCTCTACCAGTCAACCTTTAGGTGTCCAGAAACAAAATTGTGTAGGTGCCAATAGTGCGAAAGGATAAAAAATAACAATAATAAATAAATGAAGAGCAATCTAACAATACAAATTACATAAAATATCATACTATATATGCTTACTTCATTTAAAAATACTAGTACATATATAAGTAATTAATAAATACATATATAAGTACATATATAAGTAATTACAGATTCGTCTCTGAGTGCGGGCTTTGAGTTAGATTTTTAATAATAATAAATTCTTTATTTGCACACAAAAGAAAATACATAAATGAGACAAAAAAAACAAAAGACATAACAATAACAAAAAAAGTAAGTATATAAAAAATTACAAAATAGTGCAAAAAGGCGGTCTTACTGCTTTAAGCAGTTTAAGCAGTTTTTACATTAGCGTTGCTAATATTCGTTGGCCCGGTTAACACTATCAAGAGATCTATCTCGTTTCCCAGCTACATAACAAAAAATATATCCGCAGCCGAACAAAAAGTCATTTTTGGAAATCGGTTAAAAAACAGAGAAATTACCCCATGATATTCCAATTTACAAAGAAATTGATTCATAGGCTATGGCAGCCCTGTGTAATTTAGTCGCGTTATGTCAAACCCAGCCAATAGATCACGATTCACGAATAATTTGACATAGCCCAACCAAATAACGTAGGTCCGAAAGCAACCCATAAATCAAATTCCCTGATAGTACTTAAGGGGCCTGGTCCCATCGAAATTCTTATACTTACATACGTAATACCAAAAAAATATTTTTTAAAGTTTAAATATTTTGTAGTAACTTTAATATTTATTTATATTATTTCTAGTGTTTTACTTTATTGTCTAGTGTTTAAATATTTAGTAGTAAATTTACTACAAAATCTTTAAACACAGAATTTTTTTAGTGTTCGAATATTTTGTAGTAAATTTTTGTGCAGAACCTAGGTAATTACTATTTTAAGCTGAAAAATAACTCAAATATTGAAAATATTTTCGTATGAGAAAATGATTTTGGTACCTATTACGTATGTATAAGAATTTCGATGGCCCCCGGCCTCTTAAACTTTATTGTCCCATTTTCCTCTCGAGTACAGAGTGGCCTGATTTTATTACTCGCTGATTTTAAAACAATTCATCGCATCGACACCAGATTGTAAACAATACACTCCCACTGGGTATTTATAGTTACTAACCGCTGGCGGTATTGTGTATCTGCATATTACATAGCTCCTATAACATCATGCAACTTTATATGCGGCGTAAGTATAATACGAATAAATTAAGTTTTAAATAATACCTTAAGGGCGTTCCCTACGGAGATTTCGTAATTTACCGTATTTAGAGCCTTATAAACTCATAATTTGAAAGCTACAGAGTTATAATAAAAATACAGCAATAATCTTCAGTATCTCAACATTTGCATTCGTTTCCACGTTTTAAATGTTCTATTTTTGTTTGTTATACTCATGATATCAGCTTCCAAAGTAAAACTAATTTATTAAAATTCAAGCATACATCCAGCATCTCCATAGTGTTTACAAATTACTTTTATTTGAAACACAAGCCAATAGATCAACAATATCATAAACTATAATACATATTCCACGTTTTATATTTTTTAGGTCAATTTTGAACTAAGATAGGTAAAAAAATAGGGTTTTGGTGCGATCTCGGCAACGCGGCAAATGTATGGCCAAGGTCGTTTGCTCGGGGGACGGCCTTAAGGTGGCTTAGAACTACGTATGGAAAGTAAAAGGAGGAATCTCGGGATCAACAGGAATTATTGAAATAAAAAGCATTTTGTAACCCTATTACCATGCCGTACAAGGAAAGTTCGTAATATTTCGGCACTAATGTTTTATGTTGACGTAAATAGACAGCCACTGTTGTTCGTAAAAAGTGAAAAGAAAAGAACAGAAAGAAAACTAAAATCTGCACCCCTTGGAAATTATTTCTGCCGGCGCCCATGACGTCATGGTCATACGTTTAGGCTTTAGAGGTACTATTAAACTACCCGTTTAAAATAGAGTTGGCCATACATAAGGCGAGACCATACATGATTTTACAAATGTATCCCATCCCATGTATCCCAAATAAAAAACATTCACGGAACGATTTTAGACTGCCTACAAACCATTTGCTAGACGGTTCGTTCATAGCCAGCATAGCCAGGCTAAAAGAAAGAAGGCTTAAAAAAGAAGAACTTACCTGATTCTGGAAGGAGTTTTCCCTTGAGTTCCACGTCGTTGTCAGCGGCCGTAGCGCCGTAGTTCTTGAAGGCTTTGCCCGTGGCCTCGTCCGACTTCGTCACTTTGAATCGTTCCGACATTTTCACTTCACAACACTTCTAGTTTGCACTCACACACTAGTCATATAAAGAGAACGAAAGTCAACCTTGTGAGAAATATTATAATCTTAGATAAGCACTTACAGAAATTTGAGGCTTAAGTAAAAATAATTTACTTTATGAGAGCGGTAGTTTGACTGTCCATTTGACTCTAGCATTGCCCTTGTGCGAAACAAATCTTAAGAGGTAAATCACTCTTTGGTATATTATATTTTCTACTCCTATTTTACTTTTATTGTCTTATTTGCAGGTCCTTGGATAGCATTAGCATATCCGTCAGTCCTCGGGTTCCCTGAGATATCAAAGGGATTTCGTGGTTGGTCACCATTGCCGATCCTGGCGACAAAGGTAAAGCTGTGGTGGGAATGTGTGGTGGGGCAAAAATATAGCACTACCTATAACCTAATAATAATATTATGATGTCACTTTATTTGTGAGCTGTAAGGTGTACATTTCTACATTTTATGTAGAGCATTGAGTAGCTATTAATATTCGCAAGTCTAAGGCTCCACACGCACTTAAACTATGTAACAAATTACAAATGTTTTAAATTGTTTTATATTAAGTAGTCACGATTGTCTGCACATAAGTCTGTCACGAATTTCAGGTTACGACCCGACGTAAAATATAACAAATTGAGCAAAACTGTTGCACAAACGTCTTTGACGATGCTTTGTGAATGTAACTCAGTGGAAGGTTGCTGCTGTTAGTTATTTTCCGTTAGTAAAATATAGAAGCATACTGTATATTATTTTTAATATGCAATATTTATATTTTGAAACACTACATTTTACGTTTTCTTTCATAATTATTTGCGGATATATTGTTTATATGGAGATAAAAACCAACGCAATAAGATTACAATACCAGTAAAACAAAAGGTTTTTTTTTTTCAAAATCGCATTAATTCTTGTTTTGCTCATTTTCTTTCCGTAAATTTTCAGCGAGAACAAAAGGATTTTAAACTAAATTTTAACCTGGGCGACCCGGGCGTTGGCTTGAAAAGTCGCCTACCTAAAAATCGACCTAAAATGTTTTCATTGTGTTTCGAGCGGGGTTGTGGAGTGAGAAGGGTATGCTCCCTTCGGAAGGGAAAACCCAAGGGGAGTGATCACTTGTTAGTCTGGCTTTGGGAATGCCCTGACAATTATTGTACGGTAAATACAGTCCATCAAGTAACTTTAGAACCTAATTATTTGCTACGAAAATATATAACTTAGTTTGGGGAAATTAAAATGATATTATTATAAGAGGCTTTTAATTTGAGCCTCTGTTTTGTTAGATCAAATCGTTATTGGGTAGGTATAGCTGAATCTTTGTATTTCAAATACAAAAAACTTAGACAACTTTTTTCAATAAATGTATAGGATTTGACAAAGAGAAGTTATGTAGCAATGTAAGGCTGTACTTTTAACATTTAGGTTTATGAGGACGACATGGTCGCCTCTGTTTGTGAACCAAGTCCTAAATAAAGATAAAAAAAAAAACATTTAGGTAAGTAATGAATGAAACTCAGCTTCAAATAAATAATATATATTATTTTGCGGAAAATGCATGGACCTTATGTCAAAATTTTCATAAAATTAAAATAGGTACCTATTGAAGTAATCATGAAATCAATCTGAGTGCAGTGTTAGGTACTAATGATTCGCACAGAAAAAGGACAAAAATTTTAACTAAGGCAATCATTATATCACTCTAAGCGCAGTCGTAAGGTACTTTACAGTTTGTACCATCAGAGAAGTTGATTCCTGGACAGATGGGGGACCTACCTACGTAGTTTGGTCGCGTTACGTCAAACACACAATATAGCAAAAAGTGAGAAAAGAAATTGACTCTAGCAATACCGTGGTAATTGGAATAAAACATTTTGATCCTTTTTTTCCTTAAAGCGGCTTATTCTGTGTGTGAAACATACAAATATAAAAATGTATCCAATGATCAAGGATATTTTTTGAAAATCTGCCACCTAAATTTACCATCAGATCCTGGTAGACCAATAACATTGCTATGACAATATGATCAGACCAAACGACATGGTCTGTCAACTGCTTAGGAATCAATTTCTTCGATAGTACATCTGACATTGTGTCCCATGTGCTAATGGTCTCGGTGAAGCCCGTTACACTCAATTAATTTTCAATACGTATCAATTGATCGTTTAGAATGTATTTAACTGGATTGATGCAGTATTTGTTGATACGAAATGCCTTTGGTACAACAAGAGTGGGTTTTTGACAGAAAACTTGAGACATACTTGCACCCAACTAAAAATTAGCCTTTATTGCTGTACACTTATAAAACATTATTTTATTATCATTAACTTAATCTAATTTCAACTAAACGTTTAATATAATTAAATTAATAAAAGGTAAAAAATTAGTAATTGCTCTTAAATAATTATAAAATGTCAGTTATACACTTCATCCACTTACGTTTTTAAGTTACGAGAAAAATAATAATATAATTGAACCTAGGGTTAACTTTAACCTGGTACAAAAACTTTAAGACTGGTACACTGGGCCTAATGGTTTTTGAGATTTTGAGTTTATCTATTCACTAGCTACTAGGTACTAACTATTGGTCGAAAAAAGTCCAATCAACACAGCTATTAAAAACATAGACCCTAAAAAAAGAAAGAAACTGGGCAAGTAGAGTCCACGCCACAAAAGAAGTCGCGGTGTTACATTCTGCAACCGCGTTTCTCAGGGTGCGTCCACATTTGTATCATTTGCGCGATCAGATCTCCGATCAGATCTCCGTCGCGTATCATCGAAGCGTGTCAAAATGATATGCGTATCATGATACACCCCGATTGCTAATAACCGCGTATCTGATACGTATCGTATCAAATACACGCATGATCGCCAGAATGATAGGCGTCCACACTATGATACGCATACTTGATACGGCGCGATGATCGCGACGGAGATCTGATCGGAGATCTGATTGCGCAAATGATACTAATGTGGACGCACCGTTAGTGTTTATAACTTTATAGCATCGTTCATTAATAATTTTTGCATTTTTTTACCTTAGGCGTACAAGGTCAGTTAACAAGAGCTGGCACGATCAACACATTTAAATATTGCGCTTGTGTAGTGTCTGTGAATAAGCGCGTGGCGTGTCGTCGTACTGCATACGCATCATAAAAAGTCTGCCCGTCTCTCTCGCGCGCGGTCTATCTTATAAGCGTGAAGGGGACAGTTATTGTTTTTCTTATGCTACTGTTTATAAATATAGCGTGATGTTTTTCTTATGCTACTGTTTATAAATACAGCGTGATGTTACAAGTTGGTAACGTGTGATCGGCGAGCGGCCAGCGTTCGGAACCGTACGATAATTATCGTGCACATACGATAATTTTGTGCGTACGTACGATGTACGATAGCATACTATTATCGTACGCAGATTATACGATAATTTTTATCATGTTGCAAGCATATTAAATTTTTAAACATACTGTATAGTGAAATTACATAAGTGACAGCACTGTCAACGTGCCAGCTTTAGTTAACTGATCTATATGTATGTAGAGTGTTTATAATATGATGAATCTTGATTAAGCTGAGAGAGCTAGAGGTAGACCCCCAGCGACATGGTGGACGTATGACTTAAGCACTAGTTGTAAATAAATTGCCTAAATCGACAACCACAAATATAATTTCTTAGCGCCAAATCCAGGTTGGCCGACGGTGGCGACGAATCGGGATCAATGGAAGGACTTTGGGCAGGCCTTTGCCTAGCAGTGGGACAGCATAAGCTCTTAAAAAAAAACCGGCCAAGTGCATGTCGAGCCACGCGCAATATAGGGTTCCGTAGTACCGTTAGTTTTTTAAAATGTGTGTATGGTCAATGAATGTACATTTATAACGTGTTTTACACTACTAACAACATCATCTCGGTTGGTTTCAAAGGAATTTGAACAAAAAGTTCCTTTATACTTCGCCGAAAACATTTTTTTTAGTTGATCGACTATTACTCAATAACTTATGAAGTCTTCTTAGCCGTGATAGTTTTCCTTTTAAATTCACCATATTTCCTACGTCCTTGAATTTTTCACATTTCCAGAAGCTACCGTTTAGCTGCTAGAAGTTTTAGAAGTTCTAGAAGTTTTTCCACTTTAAAACTTAATATTTCACAAACGGATCCCTAAATCGGAAAATGATGAATGATGAATACTCACAATATTTTTAAAAAACCTATCCAACGATACCTTACATGATGGGGTGGACGTGAAAAAAAAATCATCCCCGCTTGATGTGTAGGGGAGGTAACATAAAAAAAAAAACTATTTTTTTAAGATTTCATGTACCAGTTTGTCGGCATGATTAATATGTGCATTCATGCCAAATTACAGCTTTGTAGGTCCTATGACCTATACTCTATAGTCTCTGAGAAAAACCGCGGACAGACAGACAGACAGACGGACGGACAGACTGAAACTATAAGGGTTCCTTGTTGACTACGGAACCCTAAAAAAGCGCAAATGTATTGGGAGGGCCGACCCAAAGTAAAGTGGGAACGAGCTAAAAATAAGACGAAGAAGGATCTTGATTAAGCTGATGTCTACCAAAATCTGATAGCAAATTGAACACTAATTTAACGCAATTTTTCGTGCACTTTTTCCATTATATTTTAATAAATCACACGACCGATTATTTCGAAACGGGTCGTGTAATTTGTCAATAATAATTTCTTAATATAGTGGAAAATGTGTACGGAAAAGTTTGTTTGATTAGTGTTCAACATGAATTTTTACCAAGAATCAGTTCAGTACAATCAATTACATAAATAAAATTATTAGTTGTCAGTTTTTCCGAGGGTCTTCTTTGATGGCGCGGACTCTACGATTTCTACGAAGTATATTTTATGTGTGGGTGTGTAATGCTAATGAGTATGTCAATGTAATTGAAGACATGAGTACATGAAGTGGATAAATAACAATTTGAAAAGGTTTCCTTGCATTCTTTTTTGCGTTTTTTTGCATAAACTCAGGCTTTAGAGGAGCGAAAAAATGATTTGAAATCAAAAAAAAAATGATTCTAGTATGTACCAGATGTAGGATTTCCAATTGTGTTAGCAACGCTAAAACTCGATAACGGCTGAACCGATTCTGCTAATTGTGCCTTAAAATGATCCTTGAAGTCCAGGGAAGGTTTTTAAGTGACACGAAGTTCACCGGGGCAACTAGTATATTATAATGTATAATATTAGAATCTACATGATGAATTAGGTAAGCTACAAGGTTTAATTAAATTATGAGAGAAAAAATAAGTAATTTTTTATGTTTTAAAATGTAAGTTACCCACTTCATCCACTCATTTCTTCAATTATCATCGATCCGTCAATGTTTGCAAACCATTATGTTTTATTATTTAGGTACACTCAATTTGTATCAGGTACGTGGGTTTTTCGGTATAAATATAAATTTCTTTGCGTATCTGCCCACTTTTCCCAAGCAATTATCGAATTTCTATCAAATACTAGTTGTCCCGGCAAACATCGTTTTGCCATATAAAGAGTTTCGCCCATAATATTATTTTATTGAAGTGACTAAATAAGTATGGCACCATGGCAACGTCCATCGCTATCCCGTCGCTCAAACAATGGTCGCCGTCAGTCTCGAGTTGTAAAAATTTACTGTTATTTATTCAACCAATGTACTTATCAATATAAAAAGTAGCCAGTAGCCGATTCTCAGACCTACTGAATATGCATATAATATTTGGTATTAAATAAGTAAAGCCATTTCGGAGGAGTACGGTAACTAATATTGTGACACGAGAATTTTATTTATAAGAAGATTATAATAATAGATATTGTATTCTTTATCGATCCAATGATGAATAGACATAAGTTACAAGGTATGAAGGCAATATTGTTATTTGCTCACCTACTCTCTTTTTGTTGCACCCGCTATTATTGAATCAACACTACCCGAAGATCTTGCCTTATCTACCAAAATAACTAAATCGTGTTCATATCAGTTTGCATACTCTTCAGTTGTTTTCACTCGAAGTCAAATATAGTAAGTACTTATATATTATACCATTTTCAAGATAGGTACTTGGAGTCACATTGCTGATATTAAAAAAAATACAGCCGAACATAGAACCTTCTCTTTTTTCGAAGTCGGTTAAAAATTACAAATTACTATTAAATAGGTAATGCATTGTTTTTGCAAACGCTGTGTTACTTAGCCACGTGTTAAGTCAAATCCACGAATATTGAATAACTTCTGTCTTCGCCGAAATGATCGAATGCAAGTTGTCTAAGCACCCTGTAGGCGCAAACAGAGTCATCAGCGCTTGTTTCGGATAAACAATGTAAAGTAAACTCCGCGCCGGATGTACATCGTTACAACATTGCCAAATTACTCATATATACGTGTACTAATTCATTTACTCAGTTACATACACTTGTAGAACAAAATGTTAATTTTGTTCCCTGGCGAACTCTAGCTGACTCTACCGCAAGTTTTTGGTGTCAATATTATGAATTATGTGCCAGTTTTATCAGTAACTGATAAGTGTTAATCTTTTTCTTTTAATCGGGCTTTGGCCTACCACACATAATCTGCACCACTAAATCTCCTGTCGCCAGGATCGACAGCGGTACGACCACGAAAACCGTTTGATATGATCTCAGGGAGCCCGAGGGACATGCTAAAACTGTCTTGGGACCCGCAACGAAATTAATCAGAAGAAAATAGGAGTAGGAAGAATAACTCCGAATCTCTGATTATCCTGGAGATAACAAGAAAAGGCTTGAAATTAAAAAAATGGCCAAGTGCAAGTTGGACTCGCACACGAAGGGTTCCGTACCATTTAAGAGCGAAAATAGGCAAATAATTTTTTTTGGATGGGAGCCCCCCTTAAATATTTATTTTATTTTTAGTATTTGTTGTTATAGTGGCAACAGAAATACACAATCTGTGAAATTTTCAGAAGTCTAGCTATAGCGGTTTTTGGGATAACGTCTGGAGACAGACAGACATCGAGGTCTTAGTAATAGGGTCTCTTTTTACCCTTTGGGTAGGGAACCCTAACAATGGGAATCGTTGATAAAATTGGCAATTAGGAATGGTTAAAATCCAAGTTAAGATAACATTATTTAGTGCTGAATGCCGATGATTATCCTGGAGATAACAAGAGAAGGCAAGTTAAACAATAGCCATGTTTTACAAAATTGGCAATTGGTAAAACTTTAAACTCAATTTGACAAAAAAAATAGTTACTTTTATAAAACAGAATTAAGTTCAGTAAATGAACTACATCGCGATGCGAGGCAACAGTGAATTTTTGATTGATTGGAAATTGATATTCATCTCGCCTCTACCACTAACTTAATCATCATCATCATTCAAATATGCCTTATTAACCCATCAAGCCCATTGGGGCTTGATGGGTTAATGTTAATGGGGATTGCCCCATAAGCCTAAGGACACCGGTGACCGCGACAACAATAGAATAACAATAGATTTCCAAGAATCCGCGATCGAAGGCGAAGCCGGTTGCAGGATATGAAATAACAAGTAATTACTATAATAAAATCTATAAATAATTGCATAGGTACGTAGAAAGAAAACTAACAGCGTGACGATTATTATGTTGCAAGTTTCAACTTGCATGATGCATAGGTAGTCACTTACGTATCCAAAACAAGCATAAAAACTCATTTACATCGCTTTCAAAGGATTATAAAACTTACTCGGCGGCACAAGCCTATCAGTGCATTTACTGATAACGTATCTCGATCGATGGAACCTTTGAACTAGCCATGAATCTCACATAACAAATGCAAAATCTAAAAAAACATTGCACATCGCAAAACTAAACCAAAAAGTTCACCGAACATAACCTACACAGAACAGCTCACTCCAGTTTGGTTTTCACTAAGTTTGTTTGTTTTTTTTATCGATAACAAGTAGTTAATTGAAGGTGAGACACACATGAACACGCGTGGTGCGCGCGACAGCCGGCCCGCGTCTGTTTAGAATTCAGTTTGTAGGAACTCGGCACTCGCGTCGACTCTCTGCGCAATTGGAATACCATCTGCATAATATTATAAAATATTATAGTTTCGTCTCGCGCTAAACTCAAAAGCTTTTCAATACGCACAATACAGAAAGCATTGAAAAGAGATAATTATTTATACAAACCGTAGAAAGTTTTACTTTGTAGCGATGAAAGAAATGTAAAAGTAGGGAATCAAAAAGTTTTAAACTTTTTAAAGATTGAGTTACACTAGCCATATGTTTTATGAGTTATGACACCTAGGCCTCGGATGCGTCGCTACGTCAATCCCACTTCAACACTCTCTGTCTGTCAAATTTATTTTTTAAGTACCCACAATAATAATTATTATTATAACAAGTAACAACTAACCAAGTAGCAAACTGTAAAAATAAATTGGACGGCGTTATGTAATAACAGATTAAGCGACACTTGAGAGAATTCGAGAAAATAAGCTTCAAAGATTTTAAACTTAAAATTGTCGCTGTGAGCTCATTATTTATGTTACGTGTATTATTTTTTTACTGTCAATTAAGATGTATATAAAGTTTAGATTAATATAGAATATATTACTGTGTAGAATATACTTTAAAAGATATAGCCATTTTTCCGCTTAATTCGATAATGATTTATAGCAATATATTAAATTTGTCAACGTACATTACTGTCGTTTGATTTTTTAATACGATTTATTTTGGGTGAAATAAAGTGCAATAAAAGATTAAATCCAAATATTTTAATGCAAATTTCTCAAATTAAACAAAAGTTATACAGTTTTTTAAAGATGATATTGTTTGTATATAATGATTACGAAAATACACATAAATTGGAATAGTTTTTTTATAGTAGTGGTATTTACCACAAAATAACATAATTACTGGCTTGTCTCGCTATCCTTTATGAAACTAATATAAATGCGAAAGTGTGTCAGTGTGTCTGTTTGTTACCTCTTCACGCCCAAACCACTGAACCGATTTTGCTGAAATTTCGTATGGAGATACTTTGAGTCCCGGGAAAGGACGCAGCATATTTTTTTGTCACAGAAAAATGTACGGTTCCCGCGCGATAAACGAATTTTGGCACAACGGCGTTGCGGGCGACGTCTAGTCTTTTAATAAGTAATTAAAATTGCACTTTTTCAACATAAAAAAACAAAAAACTTAACGCTCAGTGATAAAAAATTAATGAAATCATTTTTTTATTTTTCTAATCTTCATCTTCTATATCAAAATCTGCTGCCAGAATAAATCCAGATTAGGCGGTTAGTTCGTTATTGCGTTTTTAATGAATAAATTGAATCGGATTCTCTACAACTTTTGTGAATATACTTAATTCGTTTATGCATTTTAAATTCCTGTTTATGTATTTTGTAACAGCAACTTAGGCGCATAATTCTTTAATACGTAACTAGATTGTGCAAAACTTCTAACAAAGTTTGATATGTCGCTTGATTCACCCCTTATTATAAGGCACTAAGATTGACTTTCGAACACAAAATTAGCTGAACACTAATAAAACACACTTTTTCTTGCACTTTATCCACTTGTGGATAAAGTGCAAGAAAAAGTGTGTTTTATTAGTGTTCAACATGAATTACCACCAAGAACCGTCAGTACAATCAATTACATATAAAATTAGCTGAATACATAGTTAATGATGCCTAGAATCGATCTGCATTCATAACTCATTTTTTTTAATTTTGTCGCTTGATTCGTTATTACATAACGCCGTCCAATTATTAGACGCCTGTCTGAAAAAAATACTAAATACGCACACTTACAAAATACTCCTTGAGCTACAACATCATCCAGGCATTGAATCAATCTTCGAATTTGCGAATTGAGACACATCACACAGCCCTGCATTTATAAGTACTTAGTATCCCTAAGTAGTCTGTGATTTATAAATAGGCCGTATAGGACGCGACCTAAGAGAGACAGCGTTCTAGAGGGCGGTAGATTTCATACATGGGGTGCGGGAAATAAAGTGACCTACACTCATTAAAAGAAATCCGGCACTGCAGAGATACTTTCGAGGTGCTTATTGCATTTAAATTATTATAATTTATATCAAACGCGTCGCCGTATTATTACTGTCGCATTCGATGCTATCGCATCAAAGGTTAAAATATTTTGAAAACATTAGCAGCATCACAGAATATAATATGCAGCATTGACATTTTCTGCAAGAACAAAGTTTATATTTGACTAGTCTTTGGCAACTTTTCCAACTTATCCGACAAAATGTTCTAAGTTTATCTTAGATCCATAATATTCTATGATATTAATTTAATATATTATAATATTATTTATATTCTTATAATATTGAAAAAGGAAGAAAGTTAAATCAAACAAAAAAGTTACATTTTACGGTATAATTTTATTTGTAACAAAATATTTGAAGGTTCCAAAATCAATGTGTTGTATCTTCAATCGTCTTTTGCTTTGTAAAAATCTTCCTGCTTCGGAGAAGGCCTCACTGTCTGAAAAACCGACAGCAAAATGATTAATCTTGGAAACTATTTATTTCAGAGAAACTGGCAGTCCAAGTAATTGCAAAATGATCGATCAACGAACCGCTGAATGGTTAGATGTCTGAAGCCGGAAAATTTTGCACCAACGTTTCATATTACATTAATTATATTATATCGATGGCCCCAACGAATAAACGTGCAATCGAAAAAAGACAACTTTTCAGGAAGACAAAAAAACGTTTTGAACCACATAACTTTGACTACATAATAAATAGACAAATATAGTGTATCATCAAATTGAAGGTAAAAAAAATATCTTTCAGCTCATATATTTATTA
This sequence comes from Lysandra bellargus, assembly GCA_905333045.1. Classification (NCBI taxonomy): domain Eukaryota; kingdom Metazoa; phylum Arthropoda; class Insecta; order Lepidoptera; family Lycaenidae; genus Lysandra; species Lysandra bellargus. The sequence goes on from HG995328.1 coordinate 8,226,140, forward strand.
AAAATCAAATATTAACGGTTTACTACATATTTAAGAAAAACCATATTAAATTATTATTCTAGTGAATAATATGTGACTTGTTAACACCATTGTATCAATGCACGTTTATTCGTGTCATAAATTAAGTTTAAACAAGTGCAGTGAAATGTTGCATGGTTATTCCACGTATATTTTTTTCGCCCTGAGCCATGCTCTGGTAATTTACATGCTTATTCTTGTATATTTTGTTGCTTTTACATGTTTGCAAAGATAAAAGCCCGTATATTAGTGTTAAGAAGTTGATTCATTATTTATGTAATATGACCTTATTAGTGTATGGTATAAAATGTAAATCTATACTAATATTATAAAGTAGAAGAGTTTGTTTGTTTGAGCGCGCTAATCTCAGGAAATAATTTTTCATTGATGAAAATTATTTCTTTATTAGATGGTTTATTTATCGAGGAAGGCTATAAACTATAAATTATCACTCTAAGACGAAAAAAAGCTAAGAAACATAGGAAAATGTAGAAAAAACCGGGAAAATTATTTGAAGCCCCTTATCTCGTGAATCATTGGATGAATTTTTAAGTTATTTGGCACAGATGTAGAGTAGACCATGATGTGAAAGAACATAGGCTAGTTTTTGCGGGAAAATGTACGGTTTCCGTAAAATTTCTTATCTATGCGGGCGAGGCCGCGTGGAATGTCTAGTTAGCTAATATTTTCTTGTTGACGGTTCAGTAAAAAATATTGTTGGCCTATTGTTGTTGTTGATAGATATTGAGTTACCTCGCGTCTATGCGTGGACACATACATATAAAATGGAGTACAACATTGCTTAAAGATCCTTCAAGGGAGAGATCAATTGGGCAAAGAAACAGCACGTTATAGTATTGGTGAGAGACTCGAGTGCTTTCCTTTGAATTCTGGTCTCTGGACTAAGCTGTTGAAGGGTATTTTTGAAAGCCATCCTACGATCCCTACAAGTAGGAAATGGATCGTTGGCCCACGACGCAAAATACAAAAACGATCTTCTGGGTAAGCTCCTTGCGTCAAACTCGACCCTTGATGACATTGGGATAAAAACCGCCGACCATACTGTATAAAAGTGTGCTTCATAATTGGCTCCGGTCTTAAGGCGTCATTTTTGCTTCTCCTACTCTTCTGGCATTGTCCCGGCTTCATAGAAGATAGCCTTAGTGTACTTGATACAAGAAAGGTGACCGCTCAAATTCTTCCAACTACAGACAGATAATGGAATCCATTAACAGCTCTTTCGATACTTGGGCGGCCAGACTACAAAGCGACAAACACGACAAACAGTACGGGTTTCAAAAGGGTCGCTTGGCTGGTTATCTCTTGGCGTACCAAACTCATCGTTGGGCTCAGGTGATTGTGTGAAGAGGAGAGGCATTAGTTGTTAGTTTGGACATTGCGAAGGCCTTTGATCTGGTTTGGCTCAAAGCGCTACTATCAAAGCTTCCATCATAATATGGGCTTTCCGAGAATTTATGCAAATAGGTCACAAGTTTTTGACAGATCAATGACATTCCAATGGCATTTATTGCTGTGCGGATGATAGTACAGGTGATGCTCTATCCACCGGCTTCCACCATATTTCTCGGCTAAATGGCATCGAGAGTCGAAACGAACTTATGTCTAAAATAGAGAATTCACAGAAGAAAGTCTCTGAATGGGGTAGATGATACTTTTCTGATTCTATTCTTAACAGGACGAGACAGTATTTCAATCTGGACTAATGCCTGCAACTCTACAAGGTGCAGGTTCGGCATCATATGGAATATACTGTTCTCATCTCTGGGCAGGGACCCAAAAATACCAACAAATCCCTTTGGATCATGTCCAACAAAGGGCCGCTCGAATTGTTAATGTTGTGAATTGTTGTGAATTGTTGCCATAATGTTTCAAACAGGCTGGACCCCTTGGAATTACGCCGAGATGTAAATAGCTTCACTCTGCATCCTCAATCGGTTGTATCATAGGGAACGCTCTGAGGAATTGTTCGGAATCATACCTCCTGCAACTTTTCGCCATCGTACCACGTTTAAAAATATACCATCCTCATAACCTTGATGAGTGGCAGTCTTCCATCGTACTTTTTTCGCGCAAGTTTCTGCCGCGCATTGTAAAATTTGGAATGAACTATTAGCAGCAGTATTTCCGGACCTATACGACCTGCAAACCTTCAAGGAGAGAGCGTATTCCCTCTTAAAAAGACCAGCAACTCACCAGCAGCTCTTATGATAAACTTTACAATAGCTCTTCGAATAACCTTTACAAAAACAGAAAAGACAAGAGAAGTTAGTAAAAGATAATAGAATAGCTGTAATTATTATATTCAAAGTTTCGCCATCTGCAATGAGGCATTTGTGATAGAAGTTGCTTGCATTTTTACACGAATAATCGTGCAAGAGTTATAACCCAAAGGAAAAGATAGACACGAACGCCAGATTGTTTTAATACGTTTATTCTGGTGAACTCAAATAAACAAATAATCTGCAATAAGCGCATGTTTTATTGTTAATGTGATATATGTTATTATTTTTTCCGTACAAAAAAGGTGTACATTGCTATAAAATCGTTATTTTAAGTCAAAAAATTTTTTTTTTTTTTGGGGTAAGAGCTCTTGCACGTTTATTCGTTGGGGCCATCGATATGCACTTAAAAAGCGTATCAAAAAATTCTGTAAAATTTCATTACTTAAGTCTTAAATGAAAGCCATTAATTATTAATCGTTAAGATCTTCAAGATCATTCTTCAGGCTAGATAAAACGTTTAATTTCTGTGTTTTCAAGGATCAGACGAGTGAGCTCGAACGCTATGATTACTAGGGCTACAAACATTTATGCTCGGATTATATTTTTTGTTACTTTTTGATTTTCTCTTAAACAATATTGAATAAGTAATAAAAAGTTGTAACAAAAATACTACCCGCATTTATCTGGTACTTATAATATTAGATAGAGATAAACTACGATAACATGGCGCGCCCCTCCAAAATTCAAAACGTTTGAAGTGCGTTGTCAAAACGTTTGAAGTGCGTTGTCTTGCGTGGTCGGCTAGTTATGATTAGTTGACCACATAGAGAAATATAATACACGGGGGTTGACCAACAAATCTTGGTAATAAGTGACATTTAGGGTCTGTTTCACCGCTTCCTGATAAGGCTATCCACCACTTAACTTGACACATAGAGTATGGAGAATCTGTCAAATAAGCCTATCGGGCACCTTATCATGAAGCGGTGAAACGGGCCCTAAGTGAAATATTACGAGTACTGGTTGATTGGTTGAATACTTACTTACTAGTTACTACATACAAACTCTTTCATAAGGATGTGACTTCACACATTGAAATAGTCATTTGGAGGGGCGCCCCATATTATCGTAGTTTATCTCTACTTGATTTAAGGTTTGCTTTGGTTTTCTAGATTTAGAATTAAAGCGTGGGTGGCGCTAATTTGATGTAGTAGCAGTAACTTATTATATTATGCGTAGTAACTTATTAGTAATCTGTGGTAGTAGGTACGAGAAAGACTTGCGCGATGTTGTTACCCTTTATCATCAGATGTTAGGTGCTTTTATTGCTGGTCGGTTGATAGCTTGTAGGAAATCAAGGGATATACGGTATACCTGAAAGGCCACGACCTTGGACAGTAGGGGGCACATTCTCATGATTTGGCTCGTAGTCACGAACGGTTGATGGGGCCATGGGTTAATGAAAGGATTTGTTGGTTAGTTTGTTTATCCATAATCTTACCTTTTGGAGTTTCCGACTCTCAACGCTCCGCTGGCGTATCGATTGGAGCACCGCGTATGCCGTATGCATCGTGGCCTGCCGGAGCTCGGGGCAGTCCGGCCTCACACGGCCTTCTACCACCGCTTTCGACACCCCGTCCACTGCCTCGCTCCACGTCACTGGGAAACGTCGATATCGATATTCTATGGGAATTTTACATTCCGAGACTGGCTGCTACTTGCGCTACCGTATTGCCCTGAATACTTCTGCGACAGTAACGAACTAACGACGCAAATGATCGTTTACACGGGCAGTGGCAGCAGCATGACGAGTTGCAAGCGGCAGCGCTAGATTCTCGCGCTGTCCACTTCCCTCCCCTACAGGGCTGAATATAAATACATATAACGTAAGTTTTTCATCCACAACGCAAACAAACGTAAAGAGCCTGTCCAAATTATGTCCACGTTACGACGTCGTCAACGTGAAACGGTGCGGCAACGTGACGTTACGTTGTCGTGACGTGAAAATTTACGTCAACGTAACGTAAAAATGCACGTCACGATATAGTAACCATTATGCCTGGTTTTAGGACAGAAATTAAAGTTTTCAACATTGTTGTACATTATATTTAACGTTACCTAATCAAAAGCACTAATAGATTATAGCTTATACATCAGAATAACACATAGGCTACAATTTTAACCGACTTTCAAAATGGGGGAGGTGCTATGTTCGTTTTTTTGTGTTCAACGATTACGGGTCAATTTATATTAGCGCAGAAGCGAAGTATCAAAACCGAGCATAGCAAATCCAACCTTAACTCCAAAGCATTAGTTGCATACATTACATCTGAGAATTTCTGAATCTGAGAAATTCCGCCGCGTAATTTCGGCTCTTCGCGTAATTTACAGTGTGTCGTATCAGACGGATGCTGCGGAACGTAATTTCGGCAACGGAAATTACGCCGGCGTAATTCAGCCTAGTGTATTTAGACACATTTACATATTATACATTTGCATGTAATCCCTGGATGTAGGCAGTAGGCTGTAGCCCCCAAACCGGACGTTCGGCCGGCAAGAAAAAGTGCTCCTCAACAAAATCCGGGTACTTAAAACTATTCTAATAACAAAGCTTTACAATGTTTGCTTACTGGCTATGAACGTAGAAAAAAGGCGGACGGAGCCTTATTATAACACAGCACCGTGTCTTCAGAATCGGCCACTGGCCAGTCTGATGCATGTACCTATATTAAACACGGTCCGCACGCACACATTCTTACGCTCTTCCGGCCATTTGACAGGCGTAAGAATGTGTGCGTGGCCGACTCTGAAGACACAGTGCTGTGCTTAGATTCCGTCCGCCTTTTTTAGGGTTCCGTATTTCTACGTTCATGTTACTGGCTATTACAGAAACATATTGTACGAAACATACTTGGATGCCTTATGTGTGGCAGTGTGATTTTCTTGATGACCATATCCATGGCACTGTTGATACGTTTATTCAAGGATCGCATCATGACTCTACCGGCTATATTCACCATCTAAGCAATAATAATAAATTAATTATTAAACTACTAACAAAGAATTTCTTGCAATTGTTTAACAAACCCTAAAACTAAGTAGCCAAAGAGCTAGACTCTAGATCTTAGCCTATAAGGTTGGGACTCTAATTATAGCTGCAGCTATAGTTAATAGTCTTATCAAAATCAAAATTGTTTTATCACTACATAATCATAAATCGAAGTTGCTTTTTTCCCCCTATGTCCCTTTGTTCCCTTTAATCTTTAAAACTACGCAACAGATTTTGATGCGGTTTTCTATAATAGATAGAGTGATTCAAAAGGAAGGTTTTAAGTATAATAACACTAGATGACCCCCGCAACTCCGTTGCGCCAAAACTCGTTTATCGCGCTGGAACCGTACATTTTTCCGGGACAAAAAGTAGCATATGTCCTTTCCCGGGACTCAAAGTATATCCATGCCAAATTTCAGCAAAATCGGTTCAGCAGTTTGGGCGTGAAGAGGTAACAGACAGACAGACAGACACACTTTCGCATTTATAATATTAGTATGGAAGTATGGATTCATTAAATAGTGGAGAAATACTGTTATTTTTGAGATTTCTAATGTGATGTCGTAAATAATTATATTTTTTCCGATTACATTACAAACGCAGGCTGAACCCTACGAGATTTATCGAAATAAAATACAAATACTAAGTATTGCGCACTATGAAAAGGTCTACAGAAATCTTCGCGATGGTATATTATGTCTATCTCTTAAGGATATCCCACAATATTATCATTTTTTGTCATTTACTTTTAACTTCAAATACGGCAAAATCCTTATTCAATAATTAAATACCTTAAATACATTATTAATTTAATATAGAGATCTATATGGCCCTTTACAGCATATGATTTAAATGAATATTTTCGAAGATAATATTATTACAGATTTCAAAATTACGAGACGTAGATTTTGCGGCGGTACCGACCAATGCGGGCCACGGGTAGTGGGTACTAATCAAAACTTCTGAATCGATTTTAATCATTTTTTAGTTTCTGAATAAATTTACAATAAATATTTTCAGAAAGTCTACATGGTGTCTACCACCGGTTCGGGAACTATTAACCCGGCGAGAAAAACCGGCGTAAGAAACTCGCATCTCTCTTTAGACTAAGATCCCACTGAAAAATTGCTACGTCCATGGAGTATACAAGGAAATGAATTAATGAGAATAAACTCAAAATCCATTTAATAACATCACACTTACACAAAGAAATCTTTCCATTAAGAATATTAAAACATAAAAATGAATGATTTACCTCAATCATTTTCCTTCTTTCAGGTAAATTACTGGCATTAGAGACGGGGTCTGGCAAATTCTCGACATTATCGGAGAAAGTCACCTCTACTAGTGTAGTCAAAGACGGCTGAAAGGAGATGAAGGTATTACAATTTACATGTAACTAATGTAAAATATAAGTAAGTCTACCTATAGAAACTACTTTTTTAAGACTCTCTTTTGAAATAAACACTCGACTTTATTCAAATTCATATTAATCAAAGCATCTTTAGCAATGCAACCAAATTAAATGTCACACATTTTAGTCTACTTGAAAAGTCAAACATTATATTAGTCAAGATTTTCACTGACTTTAAAAAGAGGGAGGTTTCTAATTTGACCGTAAATAAGCTTTTTATGTTTGTTTGCGGGCAATGTCGTTGCTTATGAATCGATTTTGATGATTCTTGTTTTGTTGGAACTTCTTTCCAAGGTGGTTTAATGATAAGGAAACTCAATCCAAACGGGAATTCTGGCTGAGCTAACTTACTACTGGCGTGGGTGGTCGATCTCTGGCAGGCTTCAAATCGTAATCCACAGAGTCCTTAGCCTGTATGTGAGTTACTTCGCCAAAAGCGATGGCCGAGTTACGCTGGTTTCTAACCTTTGGCGGTAACTCCATATCATTTTGTGTGGACCATCGCTTCTGGCCCCTGAAACAAAAAAAAAATCCTTAGCCGAAGATAGAACCTTTTAAAAGTCGGCTAAAAAGAACAGTACAGTACAGTCTTTTCAAGACAATCGCGGCTCGGAAAGTTTCTGTATATTTTCAATTTCCTTTACTTGATTAATGTTAAACGTTAAGTTAATAATCACTTTCTGAACCTAAATTATGTATTAAAACTTGAACAGTTGATTGGTTTTAACTTACAGTAAAACTACGATAACATGGCACGCCCCTCCAAAATTCAAAACGTTTGAAGTGCGTTGTCTTGCGCGGTCGGCTAGTTACAGGTCAGTTAACAAGAGCTGAACACGATGTTGACATTTAAACATTGCGCTTGTAGTGTCTGTGAATAAGCGCGTGGCGTGACGTCGTACTGCATACGCATCATAAAAAGTCTGCCCGTCTCTCTCACGCGCGGTCTATCTTATGAGCGTGAAGGGGACAGTTATTGTTTTTCTTATGCTACTGTTTATAAATACAGCGTGATGTTACAAATCGGTAACGTGTGATCGGCGCGCGGCCAGCGTTCGGAACCGTACGATAATTATCGTACACATACGATAATTTTGTGCATACGTACCGATGTAAGATAGCATATTATTATCGTACGCAGATTATACCATAATTTTTATCATGATGCAAACATATTATATTTTTAAACATACTGTATAGTGAAATTGCATAAGTGTGAGCACTGTGAACGTGCCAGCTTTAGTTAACTGAGCTATATGTTTAGTTTACCAACAAATCTTGGTAATAACTAATAAGTCACATTAACTGAAATATTACGTGTACTGTGATTGGTTGAAAACTTACTACATACAAACTCTTTCATAAGGATGTGAGTTGTGACTACACACATTGAAACAGTCATTTGGAGGGGCGCGCCATGTAATATCGTAGTTAATCGCTACAGATTTTGTCGCCGAAAAGTGAAGAAACTAGAAAGTAGAAAGAAAAGTGCTCCAGCACTTTTCTTTCTACTTTCTTGTTTTAATTTTATGAAGACTAAATCTGTAAGTTCTTATAACATGTACTTATAATATTCGCGTCAACCTAAGTTATCATTAGTTAATTAGTATCGAGCATCAAATAGCTATAGTTTTATGCATATTATCATCCATACTAATATTATAAACGCGAAAGTGTGTCTGTCTGTCCGTCTGTCTGTCTATCTGTTTGTTACCTATTCACGTCCAAACCGCTGAACCGATTTTGTTGAAATTTGGTATGGGGATGCTTTGAGTCCCGGGAAAGACATAGGATACTTTTTATCCCGGAAAAATGTACAATATTAACCCTTTTATAGAAGCTGGTGACCGTGGTATCTGGAGGAACTCCTGTGCCGCTCTGTAGTGAGCTGCATGTTGGATGTGCTGCATCATTATGTTCACGCGTTTTCTTGCGTATATCATTATTGCATTTTCGAGTAGCTGTAAAAAGGTGCAAATTTTATCACTTATCCATACTAATATTATAAATGCTAAAATGTCTGTCAGTTACTTTACGTATAGCGACCGTCAGCTGCGACTCCGTTGGTGGGTTGGGCAGTGGCAGCCTCCCAAAGATGAAGAAAAAAATTTTTTTTACAGTAATTTCCTCTCATTTGAAAATTCATCAGAGTAAAGTTTATGTAGTATTTTGAAAGAAAAACATAGTCAGCTTATCATAACACGGTGGATTATACGTCAGCTGGCTCCTTAAACATGAAAAAAAAATTTTTTTTTCAATGATTTCCTCTCAGCTAAAAATTTACCTGGTGATCGTTCATATGCTACTATGAATGAAAATTAATATCAGCTTGCTGTATCTCAGTGGAAAGTTTCTCAGCTGGTTCCTTGAAAGTTCTAACGCAACAGCATCTATGACCTACTGAAACTTATCAGCTGACGACTATTCGCTTGACTTACAGCTAGCTGATTTCTGATTTAGCTAGCTAGCTGATCCACCGTGTTATGGTCAACTGACTATGTTTCTCTTTCAAAATACAACATAAACTATACTCTGATGAATTTTCAAATGAGAGGAAATGACTGAAAAAAATTTTTATTTCTTCATCTTTGGGTGGCTGCCACTGCCCACCCCACCCACGGAGTCGCAGCTGACGCTCGCCAGTATTCATAGAATAAGTCCCTTATGCATTTTACAAAGTTTCGCCCGGGAGGAAATCATTGACCAAAAATTTACCTGGCTCCCGGGCCATACGCATTACAATGACATCAAAAACGAAATCGAAATCAGACTCGTATCAAGTTGATATCAGTTTCGGGAGTAAGGCACCCGTTCATTTACAAATTACAATACGAAATATACGGCCGACCATGTGGTGTGGTTGTCGTGTGGTTGTGGTTGTCGTGTGGTTGTGGTACGTGTGGTGTGCCGTGTGGGTTGGCCCTTAAAGACAATTACAAAGACTACGATGAAGTTATATTCCTGACGTATTGCTCCTTTCTAAATGTCGCCCGCAGGGCCCCGGTAAGGGCTACTGGCACCTGTGTGCAAAAAAAAGAATTTTTGGCTCCTTGGTTTTGGCGCCCCCAAAGATGGCGATTTGGCGCCCCTAGAGGATGGCGCCCGTGTGCATTGCACACATTGCACATATGGTAGCGGGGGCTCTAGTCGCCCGTCACTTTTATAGAAAACCGAAGGATCTAAATTCTAATTATGAAACCTTTCATTGCGTTTCTGCAGCACTACTAAGCTTTGATTCGAAATTTAATACTTGCGGTAAGGCCTTCAGGCTTCAGCGGCAGACAAGAAGTTTGAAAATAATAGCGAAGACGAAGGCTATAATAATATTATGATGAAGAAATCAACAAAGAAGAACTTTGTTGCGTAAACTGTAAGTTAAAAGTTTCTAAGATTATCCAAGTAGCTGCTATAATGTCAGGTGTTCTTCGATTTGATTACGGTATCGGGTATTGAGAACGTAGAAAACAGTTTTAAGATCTTTCGATTCATTTTGGCTGGGAAATGGCGATGGAACAGGTCCTTACATCTTACAAATTTTGAATCTTGCAATAAAAAATGTCAAACACATTACTTGATCCAATATCTTGATGGGTGGAGAAGGCAGCATGATCTCCATGTCCATCCTCGCTCGAGCCTGCCCCAGCATCATGAGGGTGTCTCCTGGAGTGGACATCGACAGGGACACTGCTTCGGACGCCATGCGCTGCGCCTTGGTCAGGTTTATGCCTTTCGAACCGCGCTTCGACTGTGAACATTGAAATACTTAGTTATTTATGGTTATTTGATAAGTAGAGATCAACTACGATAACATGGCGCGCCCCTCCAAAATTCAAAACGTTTGAAGTGCGTTGTCTTGCGCGGTAGGCTAGTTATGATTAGTTGACCAACAAATCTTGGTAATAAGTGACATTAAGTGAAATATTACGTGTACTGTGATTGGTTGAATACTTACTACATACAAACTCTTTCATAAGGATGTGACTACACACATTGAAACAGTCATTTAGAGGGGTGCGCCATGTTATCGTAGTTGATCTCTAAGATAATAGATATTATTATTCGTAAATTCGTTCGCGCAGAAAACCGCTCCCGCTGCGAACAAGTTGCACCTAAATTGTGATTCAATAGAAAGTGATTTACGTATAAATTGCGACTTAACTACGACTGAAACAAAATATAGCGATGGAATTAGGTAAAACGATTAAATTGCCAGAAATATGTGATTGAATTGCGACTGTTTTGCGCCTGAATTGTGACTGAACTGCGACTAAATTGTGCTAAACTGCGACTTAAATTGAACTATGATTGAATTGCGATAAAACTACGACCGAATTACTACTGTACTATGATTTATGACTAAACTGCGACCAAATTAAAAAGTGTTTCTATAGCCATTTTTTGCTCTTATCTACTTTCCAAGCAACTTAAGTTTAACCTTCTATATTTATTGACAAATAGCCTTTTTATCTAGGGATATATCGCAGACAACAATAAACAGTAGCATTTGAAGGTATGTTGGATCTAAGCACCTTTTCAAACTCTGCACCCATTTTTCTAATCAGAACACCCCTGTTACTCGTGGCGACACTGCCGTGGAGTTTTCTCCAATTAGCCATTCTGATGCGTTGCAATTCCAAATCCGTGTTGTAAGCATATTCTTCTGCTCGTCTGGAGTTGAAAAAAAACATGCATAAAAGACACTAACCGACGCACTCAGAATTCTATATAGAATTAAAAATCAAAAATTAAATTAAGTAGAGATTTTCGCCATAATATCCTTTTCATGTCAGATGTCTTTTTTTTTTTAATAAATAAGGGGGCAAACGAGCAAACGGGTCACCTGATGGTAAGCAACTACCGTCGCCCATGGACACTCGCAACATCAGAAGAGCTGCAGGTGCGTTGCCGGCCTTTTAAGAGGGAATACGCTCTTTTCTTGAAGGTTTGCAGGTCGTATAGGTCCGGAAATACTGCTGGTGACAGTTCGTTCCAGAGTTTTACAGTGCGCGGCAGAAAGTTACGCGAAAAACGCACTGTGGAAGACTGCCCCTCATCAAGGTGATGAGGATGGTATGTTTTTCGCGTGGGACGATGGCGAAAAGTTGCAGGTGGTAATTAAATTTATGTTAAGCAGTCATTAAAAGTCTCTGAATATGTTAAAACAATTTTTATACCCAAGACACAATAATCCATTCTAATATTATAAAATATGCGAAAGTGTGTCTGTCTGTCCATCTGTCCGTCTGTCCGTCTGTCTGTCCGTCCGTCCGTCCGTCCGTCCGTCCATCTGTCCGTCCGTCCGTCCGTCCGTCTGTCTGTCCATCTGTCCGTCTGTCCGTCTGTCCGTCTGTCTGTCCGTCCGTCCGTCCGTCCGTCCGTCCATCTGTCCGTCCGTCCGTCCGTCCGTCCGTCTGTCCGTCTGTCCGTCTGTCCGTCCGTCCGTCCGTCCGTCCATCCGTCCATCTCTCCGTCCGTCCGTCTGTCTGTCTGTTACCTCTTCACACTCAAACCGCTGAACCGATTTTGCTGAAATTTGGCATTGAGATACTTTGAGTCCCGGAAAAATGTACGGTTCCCATGTGATTAACAAGTTTTGGCGCAACGGAGTTGTGGGCGTCATCTAGTAATTCAAATAAAACTAACTTGGCTCTCCTCGTTGCAGCCGCCTTCATGTCTTCCATGTATATTTTGAGCAGAAGAGCGTCATTCTGTATTTTCCGCTGTTGGGATTCCACTCGAACTTTCCATTTGTTTTCAGCCTGTAAAAGACACGTGAAACTACTTACGCCATCTATGCGCTGCGCCGATAACTTATCCTAAGCATCGCATTTCTTCGAATCATGAAACTTGAAGAACTTATTGTATAATGTAGTTCACATAAAAATAGACAGATGGCGTGGGGAAATATATTTTTAGAGCTTGTTTACTTGAATTATTTAAATGAAAATTGATAGAACCAAGTTTTGTTGATTACAGAACCCTAAAACGGAACCCTAACCCGCAAATTTTTTGTATATTGGTAGGTTATTAGTTATATAATTTAAGAGTAAACTTGTCCTACAAATAAAACAATCCATATTTTAGGACCATCAAGTCAAAGTATGAAATCCTTTCTATCTCTGTTAGCTATCACTTTCGAGATTTTACGAAAATAAAAATGTTGTTCGTCTTATCAAAATGTAGGTACTCACAAAAAATTTGTTTGTTAGTAATCACAAAAAAATTGTTCTAGGGCTCCCGTACTATAGTGTTCAAGATGTAATAAAATACTTTTTAAGAATAAGAATAAGAAGAACTGACTTTTCTTGCCGGTAGCAGACCCGTGCCTCTTTATAAAATCTTACCTCAGCCTCTAACCTCCTTTGCTTAAGATCTTGCTCCAACTTCAATTTATTAAGCCTCTTCTTCTCGTTGCTTCTCCACAAGCGGATCATTGTGATCTTCCTTCGTATTTCCAACTCGGCTGCCGCGTGCACGCGTTGTTTGATTCGATTTTGTTTTTCTCTCGCTTTTTGTGCTCGTTCCTTTCTGTTCTTCTCATTGAACTCTGCTAAATACTTCATTCGTGCTCTGACCTTTTTCTCGCGTTCTTTTGCACTGAAATTGATGTAAATAATTTGAGACCATACTTCACCAGATACTCCTTTAAAAAATTAGGGTTCTTACAGCCTCTTCTTTTCCGCAAATTCGTCGGCGTGCTCTTGCGCTACCTTCTCCAAGTGTTCCCTGGCACGTTCTCTTCTAATAAAAACTTGTTTTCGTCGAGCCACATCTGCTTCTACTCTTCTCAAAACTAAATCGTCTCTGGCTCGTTCATCCTGAGAAAAACGTGGGTACGGTTGTGCCAGGGTACGGTTGTGACATTCGTCATAATATCGAAACTATACGGAATATCAGTTTAACTGATAAATTGAAACTAAATCATTGGCCTGCAAACCAAAATTGTTACAACCTATACGAACTACCAAGTCTACACTACATCTATTAGAAATTCAGCTTTACGATCGCTTCTTTCGCGTGTAGGACAACAATTATACATTACCAACTTCTTTATCTCCATATGGATTCTATCCATGAATTTGTTGTATAGAAATTTTCGATACTGGTTGAATTCTTTCAGCGTGCATATAGCCCGACCGTCTTTCGTGCAGTTTCTCAGCGCGATCATCGTGTTGCGAGCTGGTTTACATGAGAAGTGGTGAGTCAGATGAGGGTCGTGGATGGGCACGTACTCAGTGCTCACGGTGTAGCCGTGAGGATCTGACAGGTCGAAGGTCGGCTGAGGACCCGTTCCTAAGCCTTTCCGAAAGACCTGGAAAATACAAGTCGTAAGCAATAGACATAAGGAAATAGAAGTGAAGGTCTCAATGGAAGATCTTTCAACCAAGCGAGGTGGTATGTTTGTTCAAGCCGAAACCCACTGTGTAGAGTTCAGCAGCTGCCCTATTTATTATCGACGTTCATAAAAAACGTCGATAGCGTGATGTAGGCAGTGACGGATTAAGACTACTTGATGCCCTAAGCAATCCAAGCCTGTGTCCCCCCCCCCCATACGTAATATGCCACCTAGAATCGGTCTTTAAGTCTTTAAACTACCACCTAAAACATTGAGATGTAAAAACATTAGTTTTTTCCTAGAAACTTTTTGGTGTGGTTTTTGGTGACGTGAGAGTGAGACGTGATGCCCTAAGGACGGATGTTTTTTGTCCTTCTTCTGGTGCCTCCTAAGACGTGATGCCCTAGGCAATTGCTTAATTTGATTAAGGGTTAATCCGTCACTGGATGTAGGACGGTGGTTAATAGAGTCAGGCGTTAATTTGCGGAAATCCATAGCTTAAAATTTAATTTGTTATTATTTTTAGCAATATTCCGCGAAAAAAAAAAAAAAAACTTCCACCTTTAAGTAAATGAGTGAGTGCACGCATAGGCATGCGTACAGCACCTCCCTCCGCCCACACTGCCTATGCGTACACTCGCATGCAAGAACTTGCAAACACCACCACCACACAAGCAATAATGTTGGCAAATCCGTGCAAGGCCCCTCACCACCATGCAGGTTGAAAACCTCGACGCGCGTTTCGCTCCAACACCGGAGCATCCTCAGGATGTGGACTCTATGAACAACGTCCGTCAAGTCACGGTAGGACGGTGGCCAATGACCATAATAAAATACCTACTCTGTGCCAATGACAGAACAAGAAAGAGTGAAGAAGTGACAAAGCAATATGCTTACATCTTCACCAATTTTTCCGCGGGAAAATACAATTTTTCCCTCCGGTATGTGTGGTACTGGTAACTTGCATTCTAACCCCAACCTGTACCAAATTGGTAATCCATTTTCGGGTACTGCTCGGTTTGGTTTCGGAACGGAGTCGATGACTTTTTTCAATTCGGTCGGCTTCCTTAAGGTCAATAAATCGATGTTGATATTTGGCGGCTCATCTTCTGATGATTTTATCGACATCTATTCGAAAATAAGCAAATATAAAACGCAAAAAAACTTAAAAAGAGCCTCGTTTCAGTGCAATTTCAGTGTGACATATATCGCAGGAAATTTAATTTGACACCTGAAATTGTGAACAATGTATAAAAAATATGTCAATAAAAAAATAAACAATTTTTTAAGAATTTTGGATTTGGCGTTGTATTTTTAAAGTAAATAAAAAAACCAAATGTTTTTTTTTTTGTCGAAACTGGATCACATTCTGCAAAATATAACTTATAGCTATTAGTAGTGAGATAATAAATTATTTATCCTAAGATTGAAACTAGCTGTAGTAAATTACGTGTATGGTAGATATTATTGCATGCTTATTGCATACATCCCCTGAGCGTCGCTCACGCTGAGGTAGCATGCATGCATATTACGAGCAAAAATTCTTTGACGTTCACAGGCTAAGGACTTTAAACTCCCGCGTTAATTTGAACAAATTAACAGTTTCCGCTGCAGCCAGAATCAATGAATCTTATACCGATTAAGATAAGGGTGAATTTCTAAAATCAGTCCTCAAGGACTCCTCTCGTGTGGTCTCCAATGTGAGCGCATGCGCCCCGCTCGGCCGCCATTTTCTTTTCCACTCGCACATACACAGCCTCACATCCTGACAGGATTTTCTTCACCACGTAGGAAAATTCTACGGAGGCTTCGAGCTGTGTGTGTGTGTGTAACGCAGGTGGGCACTTTCCATGTGAGGGATGCTGGGATAAAGCTGACTTCACGTTGAGATAATAAAATCAAGTGTTTGTTTAGGCTCTATTTGTAGGTAGTTCCGTGGAGGAGAAATCTTGCCGGTTAACTAAATGTAAATACTTTCCAGTCCTTTCTAACGCCTATCGAACAGAGGCATTTATTTATTTGCCGTATTTAGAACTTACAGTAAGGAATAGTAAACCAGAGGATTCGTACTTCAAAGAAAATTTTAACCGAATTTAGTAAACATTAAAATATTTGATTTATGATGATTCTAAATATTAGAATCATGATTAAGAAATGAAGAACACAAATAATATGCCACAGCCTGCGCTACAGCTCAACATCTAGATCAGCCTTTCCCAAAGTGGGCGATAGCCGATAAGTGATAACGCCCTATTGTGGGTGCTGAAGGTATAAAAGGTGTGGGACCCAGAAAAAAATGGGGGCTTGTGTAGAGGCTTGGGTGTGATGTATTTCATTTGGATTCAGGATGCATTTTAAATTGTAACAAAGGGGGCGCTAAAACATAATTTATTCTCGAAGTGGGCACTAGGCAAAATAAGTTTGGGAGCCCCTGATCTAGATAGATGAGCTTTGCAGCAACACTTATATGAAAGTGCATAAAATTGAAAGTTACATACAGGACGCTAAAATTTATTCAGTTTTGACTTTTGAGCTTCTCAGCACTAAATATACATATGATACAAGAGATTATTTTTTCAGTTTTAAATGTTGGTGACATAGAAAATGTTGCTTGTTCGAGTGCATTGTAATTATTTTGAAAAGTTTCAAAACGAAATTATAATTATTATTACTATTATATATCTGTATTTACCTTAAATTATGTCATTGTTATACTGTATCGTTAGAAGTTATACCCGACTTGTTATTAAGTATTTAAAAGCCAAAATTATTTGTTAATTTCATCATGTGTACAATGGGTGCAGTCGAGTCGGGATAAAGGGGTCAATTCAGCTAGACAATACGTGGTCCGGCGTCGGCGGCAGGGTGGACGCACCCCAACCGCTGACCTGACCCGAGCTGAGAGGAGCACAGATTTAGTCGGCCTCGCGACACCATCGCCGGCGGGCGTCTCGCGCGACATCACCCGTCCCTCTCACACAAACCGCAGCGGACGCGCGTGCGAAGGGAACGCACGTAATTGACCTGTGAATCGTAGGGTTAAAGCTCCGTGAAGTGCTCTTTTAAATAGTAACCTGAGATCTAATGAGATGTGGATGTGCCGCGCGCCCCGCACCCCGCGCGCCCTGATCAGCTGACGGGCGGCTGGTGCTCCGACCACAGGTAGGTAGCAGAAACGACTGCACCAAACGGTGCTGACAACTGATAAACGCCACGCTGACTTTTGGCAGTGTGTGTTGTTTGGTGATCAATGATTACGCACGTGCAATTAGGTGATTGGAACTAAATGAACGCAATAACAGTACTTTGAATAGTCTAGGGGAAACGTGCTTTACTAAACCATAATAAATGAGAAGTTTGCATTTATAAGCAACAAAAATAATTGAACAATTCACAAACTTTTTGCAGTCATTGTGATTTGTGAGTATTGTAAATAGCGTGCTACTTACCAAATACCAATCATCTCACAAACCATAATACTTAACGTTTGACACCAAGATTGACATTTAATTAGCATTTTTTAGCAATGAACAAAATGGAAATCCACTTTGATACATATTTTACATCAAAATGATAAACGACTCAGATATTTTAAACTAAACTCTAAAGCGCAGACTTTTATTGAGAATTCAGTAGCGCGTTTGATTGACTAATGTAAAACGGTGTAAGGTACTTGTTCAGTACTTACGTTATAGGTCCAAAAATGAAATGCAGGATACGGAACCACTTAGTTTATTTACCTATTTACACTTTAAGTCTTCGTACATACAGTCACACAAATTGTCTAAAAGTTTGAAGTTATTCACAATAGTTAGTTACTATATAATTCATTACCGCAAGTACAAGAATATTAACTCCGCAATAACAATTAATATCGGTAGGTAACTAGTACTTCACGCGCGACTGTTACCAGCTATATTATATTCAACTCACTTATTATCACGACTGACTGACTATATTTTACGGCCTCACCTTATATAGGCGACGACCACAGATTACGAGTGTTACTGCGGACGGCCGGTGTCGCCAATAATGAAAAATTATTCCGCCCAAAATCTGCACGAAAAAGTCGTGCGAAATAGAATTGGCGACGTAGTTAAATCTGATGTAATATTATTTATTATGTACCTATTTATTTTATATATGATGAAATATTATGAAATATTTATTATTTGATTTACATGTTTATAGGTACTATACTATACTAATACATTGTTCTAAGTTGCAGTAGCTGCCACAACGGGAACCAATCAGCAATACTCAAATTAACAAGTGTCAAAAATAAACTCAGAAACTGTGCATATAAGTCATCCTATAATGTGGGTAGTCTAAAATTAAAATATAATATTTGTAACCATTGAGTTCAGATGGACGTTTATGTTTATAGTTTAAGGTAATTTCGGCATTGTTCGTTCTAAAAACAACTAGATAAATTGATTCGAAGCCTAAACTAGCTTTTATGTAACCTAAAAACGGCGAGAATAAATAGAATGGAATAATAGTTTTTGAATCAGAATCAGAATCAGAATCAGAATAGTTTATTTCAGGAAATTGGTTGTAGGGTGTTATAATTTACATGACATGTATCACAATTTCAGCCTTTGGGGCGTGGAAATATTAAAATTTAAGTTAATATTGTCATTAATCAGGCATTTTAGAATAATTAATTATGACATTATTCTCATTTAAGTAGGTACATAGCATTAGTTAAAATCATCATTTGGTACAATTATTGTTTTAACAATACATAATTTACAATTATTTTAACTTTGAATATGTCGGGTAGGTGCAAATAAAGTCGTCACAAGTTTCTGCTTATTATATTTATGAAATTAATAGTTTAACGCCTTAATTTAACTGTAAAAGTACTGATCTTATATTAATATATATAGTGCTTTGGAGATCTTAAGTAAGCAGCACTTTTTATGGGTCACTAACTGAAAATATAGCATCTTACCTGCCAGCTGATTTACGGTATCTACATTTGCACTCACATAATAATTTATCACAAAAATATTCATCAAGATGTCGCAAATGTCTGATATATTAAAGGCACAACAGAGTTTAGAAGATCTTGTCACAAAGAAAATGGAGGAGCTTCAGTTGCAGCTGCAATGTGGAGCCACTGCAAAGGACACAGTGGCAAAAGTTGCTGAAGAATTCCGCACATTCAGAGAGCTCACTTTCTCCATGCTCAGGTTACTGCGGACGCAGATCTCTGAATGTTCCAGAGCTATTGATGTGATGGAAACAAGGTCCCGCAAGAAATCTCTAATCATCTCTGGTGTTCCGGAACAAAGTGGGGAGAACTGTGCAGCTTTACTCCTGAACATTCTTCAACAGAAACTGCATCTGAAGGATATCTCAGCCAACTCCATCAAGGTATGTCATCGATTAGGCAATATAATATCTGATACTGACACCCAACGACATCGGCCTATATTGGTGAAATTTATTTCAAGTGACCTTAAGGCTGCCATTTGGAGAGCAAAAGCCAAGCTCAAAGGGACACCGTACGCATTGAAAGAGTTTTTAACTAGATCAAGGCAGGTTGTGTTCTCAAGGGCCAGATTGCACTTTGGTATGAGGTCATGTTGGACTCAGGACGGGATCATTGTCATAAAGAGCACTGATGGCAAACGACACAAATTAATATCTCTAGATGAGCTCCAGCCCCTTCTGCTTAAATACCCAAAGGCATTATCTGCCACATCCAGCTCCAGCAACAATAAACCTTAATGCAACATTTATATTTTGGTTAGGTTGTTTTAATTTTCTTCAACAATTATTTTATTTGTTGTTGCCTTAGGTTACATTTTTGTTGCTATTTATATTGCGTATGTATTATATTTCTTGATTGTTTAAGGCAATAACTATTATTATAATTATTTATATTGTTAATGTTTATTGTTAAGAATAGGGTAAGCTTTAATTGTGTTTGCAAACTGCAGGTCAACAATAATTTTGTTTTCAAACTTTTAATTTCTACTGTCAAGTGTCAATTGTCATGCTGACAACTGCCACGTTTGACATAACTTTTTTTTTTTTGTATATACATTGTGTCCTAGTTTAATTAAATTTTTCGTTTGTCGATCTAATGTTGCAGTATTATTTAATAGTTATCTGAGTTAAGTTTAGTCTTAATTGTATTACCGTACTCTATACTTACTTTTTATTATGTTTAAGCTGTACCCGAAGTCGGCTGGCGGGTGGTGCTGAATTAATACTAAAATATTCCATCTTAATTATAAAATTTTTAGGTATATAATTGTACTATATTCAATTATTTTTCTTAGGTATATTTATATATTTTATATAATATATTATTTTATTTGTATAATGTCATTGTCACATAATGATTCCTTTGTTTCTGTGGAAAGTTCAAATAGTTCAACTAGCAATGATAGCTTCCATTCAATTGATAATACTCTGGGTGAACTCTTGCAACAAAACTTTAACACTGGTAACACTAATAATCTCAACATAGTTCATATCAATGCCCAAAGTGTTCCCAGTCACTTTGACGACATGTTAGAAACATTTACAGGCTGTAACATTCATGCCATACTTATATCGGAATCCTGGTTGAAACCTCACCTCCCCTCCACAACATACAGTTTGCCCGGTTTCATCTTGATACGTTGTGATCGTGCCGACAGACGTGGCGGTGGTGTTGCCATCTACTTACGCAGTGACCTTCCTTATAAAATAATCGCATCTTCACCTCCTCAATATATGGCTAATGCTGAATATCTTTTCTTAGAGGTTTGCGTTAAGGGGTCGAAGCTGGCTTTGGGAGTCGTATATTGTCCCCCTACAGTTGACTACTTTACTCAACTAGATACGATTTTAGAGTCCCTATGCACAGATTATTTACATCACATAGTCATGGGGGATTTCAATACTAATATCTTAGACATCTCATCTCCGCGCTCTCAAAAGCTTTTGCACATAATAGAGTCTTGCAGCTTACATTACCTACCTCTCCAAGCAACACACCATAATGTCAACGGTGAGGATACGTTGTTAGATCTAATTTTGACCTCTGATCGTTCATTGGTTTTTGCTCACGGTCAGTTTCATGCGCCTTGTTTTTCTCTTCACGACCTGATTTTTGTGCGGTATAACCTGAAACCTGCTAAATTTAAACCCAAGTCAATATATCGTCGGTGTTTTTCGCGTATGGACACTAATAAATTGAAGCTCGACGCGGCGGAAATTGATTGGGAACCACTTAAGTTAGAGACCTCTTTAGACAATAAAGTGCAGGTTTTTAATAATAAAATTAATGATCTGTTCGACACTCACGCGCCTTTTAAAAGGATTAAACTAAAGCATCAACCAGCACCGTGGATGTCGGAAGAAATTAAACTGGTTATGAGACGCAGGGACCGGGCATTCCACAAATATAGGTCTAATAGGTCCGAAGACAACTGGACCTGCTTTAAGGCTGCGAGGAATCGGTGTAACCAGATGATTCGCAATGCAAAACGCCGACACATCCTAAATAGCTTAACATCTTACTCTTCTTCATCTGCTAGCATTTGGAAGTACCTTGGCACCATGGGAATTGGCAAATCACGTCATGATAATTTGGAAGGTTCTATTAATTTGAATGACATAAATATCCATTTTTCCTCGTACACTGCATTGGACACACTTACGAAATGTCAAACCATTATGTACATAAATAATTTACCATTTGCTAGCAATGAACGGTTCCATTTTTCACCAGTTACTTCGGGTGAGATTAAAGCCATAATCAAGTCTATCGACTCCAAAGCCATAGGCTGTGACAACATCAGTCGGCAGATGTTACTACCTATTATCGATGAAGTCTTGCCAGCCATTACCCACATTATCAACTGTTCTCTAGAATCCTCTTCATTTCCCAAACTGTGGGGTAAAGCTTACATTCGTCCTTTACCTAAAATTCCTAATCCATTACAACCATCCCATTTTCGTCCTATTTCCATTCTTCCCTTTTTATCCAAGGTTCTAGAGGCATGTGTTCAAAAGCAGTTCTCCGGGTTTGTACTCCAAAACAAAATCCTCTCACCACTCCAATCAGGATTCAGACCTGGACACAGTACCACCTCTGCTTTGCTAAAAATAACTTCTGACGTAAGGGCTGGCATGGAGGATTCAAAGATCACTGTCTTAGTTTTAATAGATTTTTCCAACGCATTTAATAATGTTGATCATGACATCCTTTTAACAATTCTTTCTCGTATACTCTCACCCGAAGTTTTGAATTGGTTTCGTTCCTATCTTCGAGGACGCCAGCAGAGTGTTAAGGTTGATGATTCCTCTTCTACTTGGGTAGATCTGGAAGCTGGTGTACCTCAAGGCGGTATTCTCTCTCCACTTTTGTTCTCATTATTTATTAATTTTATATCCCTAGTAATACTATTTTGTGCGTATCACCTTTATGCCGACGACTTGCAGCTTTACATCCAAGAGAGGGTTGAAAATTTACCCACCGCTATCAGGAACATGAACCGGGATTTAGAAGCGATATGCATGTGGTCTGCCAATTTTGGTCTACATGTAAACCCCAATAAATGCCAAGCCATTTTGATTGGCAGTCCACGTTTGTTAAGCCGAGTAGACGTTGGAGCCCTACCACCTATTGTTTTTGCTGGCAATGTTATCCCATTTAGCTCTAGCGTTAAAGACCTCGGGCTACATATAGATGGTAATCTTGACTGGCGCACCCACGTTACCAACGTCTGTCGTAATGTTACCGGCTCCCTGCGTTCTCTTTACCGTCTGAAAAATTTTTTACCTCACAATATAAAGGTGTTGCTGGTTCAGACTCTCATAGTGCCACTGCTCGATTATGGTGATGTATGCTGTTATGAACTCCGGGAGGAACTGCTTAATAAACTTGATCGTATGTTAAACAATTGCATTAGGTTCATATTCAATCTTCGAAAGTTTGATCACGTTTCTTATTACCGATCTAAATTGAACTGGCTGCCCATTCGTCAACGTCGTTCACTGCGTGCACTCTGTATGTTGTACTCTCTCCTTCACTCTCCCAGCGCTCCTCTATATTTAACTTCTCACTTAAAATTCTTCACTAACACCCACAGTCTGGAACTTCGATCATCTAAAAAATTGCGACTCCTCTATCCTCCTCATAATTCCAGTATTGTTCACTCCTCATTCTATGTACAGTCCATTCGCCTTTGGAACGCCCTCCCCTTAGAAATCAGGATGTCCCCTAATAAAAATATTTTTAAACGAAGAGTGCGACAATTATATTTAAAATCAATTGAATGAATATAATAAAGTGTAATATTATTAATTAGTATAATAAGTTAACACTTGGAATTAATATTTGACAATATAATATATATAATTTATGTCTATGGTACATTAGCTCTGCAATGACATACTTTATGTAGGTATATTTATAGTTTATGAATATTATATATTTATTTATATTAATATTATAATATTTATAATAATATTATATATTGTATAATATATTATGTATTTTATTGTTTATGTAAATCTATTGTAATTAAATTTATAAATAATAGCTTCAATGATTATTTATATCTTAGTTATAGATCCATTTATTTTACCGTTGATCCTTTGTGTCTCATTACCATGAATGCGCCTGTATTATACATTCTCAGTATCACCCTAAGGTTGGTTGGTAGAGAATGCCATAAGGCATTAAGCCCGCCTATGTAATTTGCATAAAGTGTGAATAATATGTATTCCAAATTATTATACCAATAAATTAGAATTAATTATGTCATCCTTTTTATAACATTATTTAAAAATCGTCATTTGGTAGATACAATTTATAGGTAAGTAAGTACTTAATTGTTATTCAATTATTATTTTTTCCAAACAATTGTCAATACAACTTTATTATTCTATTAGTAATATTAGCTTAGTAACATATTATTATACATTTATAAATTTACATCTAGTAGTCCAGTTATAATATTTTAATGTCACAGAATGTCAAATTGTTTATAATATACATATATTTTTGTCTATCAAAAAGTCATTTATGTCATAATACATTTTGGAAAGTAAGAATGCATACAATTTGGTTTTAAGTTTATTTGTATTAAGCTCCTTTATTTTCGTTGGTAGTTTGTTATATATTTTAACTGCAAAGCAGTATGCATTCTTACTACACATAGCTATTCTCTGATTAGGAATGCATATTTTATCAGGCAGCCTGCAGCTTTTTGTAGCCGTTTCTACTTTTCTGGAGTAAAAATCATTGCTGTACTTTTGAACAAATACGCATACTTCTAGAATATAAAGGCAAGGTAAGGGAAGTATGCCGTGCTTTTTAAATAGTGGTTTACAGCTGTCTAAGACATTCGCTCCACAGGCAGATCGAATACACTTTTTCTGTATTCGGAAAGCACGTATGAAATCTGTGGAGTTGCCCCATATTATTAGACCATATCGTAATATTGACGATACATATCCGTGATATGCTAACAATGCAGCTTTTTCAGATACGGTTCGATTTACATTTCTTAAAACGTACACGAATCTTTCCAGTTTAAGGCATACATTATCTATATGTTGCTTCCATGTGCAATGGCGATCAACAATTATTCCTAAGAACCTAGTTGAGCAGACCTCTTCAATATTATTATTGTCTATAGAAATATTTAGATCATTGTGTTTATTGTTGTAAGGTTGAAACTGAATTATTTTTGTCTTAGAGGTATTTACCATTAAGTTTTTAGACTTTAGCCAGATTATTATTTTTGTGAGAGTTTTAATTATTTCAGATCTGTGATTATCTTTATTGTCAATTATTATAGTACTGTCATCAGCGAAGAGGATTGACTTATATAATATTATGTCGGGGAAGTCATTAATATATAATAAAAATAGTAGAGGTCCCAGAATAGAGCCTTGTGGAACACCATAGCCATTTAGCATATAAGCGGACTTACAAGTTTTTTTATGTTTACCTTTTATTTCACTCAATTCAACACACTGATATCTGTTAGTGAGGTAACTTTTAAACCAGTCATTGGCTACACCCCTGATGCCTTGTTTATTTAATGTTTGTAGGAGAATTTTGTGTGAGACAAAATCAAATGCCTTTGATAGGTCCAAAAAGATTGCTGTAATAGGTCGTTTTGAATTGAGTCCCTCCGTGATTATTTTGATTAGACTAAAACAAGCCTTTGTTGTAGAGCAAAGTTGAAATAGTAGAAGAGCCGAACTTACTTTAAAAATACATAATATTATGTTGCTGCTAAACTAAGATAATATTTTGATGATACAATTAGTCCACAAAAATAATGCAACGTAAGTAATTTTGGAATCAAGCGAAATGCCAAACAACAGTCGCATAACTTTTACATAGTGCGTTCAGAAATTAAAGTGCAATATTCAAATCAAAAAAGTGTTACAAAACTAAGTTATTCCACAACCTGAGCACTTTTGTTAAGCACTTTTAACGAAAAAAAACTATCATGCCTATTAATTGGTGCTTTAACATACTAATATTATAATTATATTTCTTCGCTTCATTCTTCGATATATAATTATTAACCAGTAGTACCTCTGTATCTGCTAGGCAATCGCGTTTTTACAAAGACGTATGTGGGTAGTTGAAAAATTACCCGCACGCTCGCTCACTGGACTTTCCGGCATGTCTCATTCTTTGTTAACGCGAGGCAACGCGTGCACGAATACTTAGTAACCATGCCAAAGCGCTGCAGCTGGTTATAATTATTATTAAAATGATTGAGTCAGTGTTGGAAGTAACTAAATTCAGTGTTATTTTATCGTGTAATAAGAAAATACATATAAGTACTATTAAATACTTAAATAAACGACAAGCACTACCGAGGCCTAGACGAGTCAAGTATATTCAATACCTACTAACCGGCTTGTACTGCGACCGCGAGTCAATAAACGTACAATGTGTTGGGACTGCGAGTCTTTATACACGATCTATAATATTAAGTATGCTTTATCTGTTCTATAAATAGAATTATAAAACTGTATGATTGCCGGATTGGGGGAAACAACTGCAGGTGATTACTGCAATTATTTTAACTAAGTCAATAAGTACAGTGTGTTTGGACCGTGAGTCCTTTTACACAATCTATATTCTATAATATGCATCGGAATTGATTGCGGATCTTTGACGATGTTTTACCTATTCTATAAATAGAACTATATGTTTGTCCGATTGAGGGAAATAACTGCAAGTTAAATACTGCAAGTTTAATTATATATTAAGTTATTTTATAAACCGCCATAATGTGTGGGTCTCTAAGCACAATTTATATGCATCGGAATTGACTGCGAGTCTCTGACGATGCTTTATCTGTTCTATAAATAGAACTATACGTTGGCTGGTTTGGGGGTTAACAGCGAGTTATTTTATAAACCGCTACAATGTGTGGATTGACTGCGAGTCTCTAAACACAATCCTTATGCATCGGAATTGACCGCGGGTCTCTAACTATCTAAAAAATCTCTTTATCTAAAAAATAGAAGTACAATACTATGTTGGCTGGTTTGAGGGGATTAACTGCGAGTTAATTACAATTTAAAATATATTGATATTTTTCAAATCAACATTATGTATGGATTGACTACGAGTCTCCGACAATGCTTAAAAATAAAAAAAAAACAACTACCGTGCGTTTTTCCCGCGCTCTTTGTTCTATAAATATAACTACATAATTATTATTATTATAATATTAATATCTTTGCCGTTTTATAGAGAATAGCTATTTCGAGCTAATAACTAGACAGACTGCGAGTCTCATCAGTTAACAACCAATGCGCGTCTCGCGCGATCCTTTTGTTCTAAATATAGAACTACGATTATGATTTACTATGTCTGCCGGTATATAATTATTATTATTAAATAAATCTTGCACCAATTTTGGGACTCGGGATACACTGCGAGTGTACATAACGAAACTTACTTAATATCTACGTAACGTTATAGTTACTACCCTCAATATTTTTTGCAACATATTTTATCGACAAATAAGTCGATTATAACGAGCTACCCCAATATTTATTTTTTTAGGTCACTAAGACCAGACAATCGGGAAAATATCACTAAAAGTGACCAATATAGGTACGGGACGATCAGGTTACGAACGAACCCGAAGCCTTCCCGAGTACCGGCACTGATAGAACTGGACCAGATCCGGATAGATCCAGGGCTCCTACTGACGTTAGGTGCACCCTCGTTGGATTATTGTTTTTGATTATTATATATATATATATATATATATATATATATATATATATATATATATATATATATATATATATATATATATATATATATATATATATATATATATATATATATATATATATATATATATATATTGTTTTAAATGATCCCAAAAACGATTAAGTTAAGCTACTGCTTATAAAACATTACTGATAATAAGTGTTGCAGATCGATTCGATTTCGATCGATTATAATCATTATAGATCTCGCCTAACAAAGTCTCGATATGATCAGACTTATCAACAGTATCTGATTTATCTCGATATAAATTATTATCAAACTTATCAGATAACATATTATCAGAAAGGAAAACTTCGTAACGGAAACCTATAACACTCATAACCATTTAAAAACTTTTGTATTGGCAAATTCATGACGCTGGAACACTTTCCCATACAAATCACAAAAAGAACAACTCTTTCGGTGCTGCTATTTTCACAGTAAACTCTTAGATACAGTGGTCACATACAAGCCTCAAATTATTAATATCATATTATATTTAATTTTAATTTATTGTTCGTATATTTTATCGTTCGTTTTTCGTATCGTTCGTAGTTATTTGTTTATCGTTCGTACTCATATTACATTGTCTTTTATATGTTTTTCGAAACAAGTTTGTGAATTATTACAGCCACACATTTAATTAAAATAGTACCCTAGATAAACTGATAAATATATGTTTAGTTAGGTAAATGACATCCGTATTTCACTTAGCAGTTCAGTTGAAAACCGGTGTCGTGTGTCCAAATAGGTACATGGCCCGAACTGAGCCCTTTTTTGGACACATCCAGGCACAATTCGTTAAATAATTATACTAGTTTCTCTGCTCTTGTACTGTTTATATTGTAATAATTGTGTCTTGTGTGTACTAAAAATATATTTTTTTCTTTCTTTCTTTCTTTCTATATTGTTTTGTTACACTGTGTGTCCTATAGGGTGCCACATTACTTTACAGTTATGGAACCCTAAAACACCCACATTTTATACCCTGTATAGCTGCTCTTTGATAACAGTAATGAAACGACATAAACGTACATAAAACATTCATAAACAAGATGAGCGTTGTTTTAAAAACGCCGTAATGGAACATCCTAATTGGATCTGTCAAAGTCAACCCCCCTTCCCCTCTCTCCTCTTTAACCCCCACTCAACCCCCGCTCAGTCCCCGCTCTCGTGAAGATCTCTCCTTTATCTCTCGTTAAGACGATGCATAATTGATATGAGACTTGCCTCGTCACAAATTACATTTTTAATGAAACGACCGTGCTCCTGTTTCTGGGCAATTCATTTCGGAAATATAATACATCGGTGCATGCATTCTTCCGCTTAGTAACTTTAAAATTTATCGGAGCGAGCACTGCGAAATAGTTTTAATTATTTAACAATTAAGTTGCGGATGGTTCGGTTTTGTAGTTTTAGCGCTAGAATGGCTTTTAAATGTTATTGAAATTAACGAATTTTTGACAGATTACAATTTAATTTAGAATATTGTTAGATTGTTACTGAACTTAATGACATATTGAAAAAATGCTAGCTGAAGTTATGTTATAGTGGTAAGTGGTGAAGTGTGTACACAGTACCCACTATAAAACCAGCTAACGCATGGCCAACACGTCTAGCGAATGAACAGGCTCAGGACCGACCTATCACACGCCCGTCTGATGCATCTTACCTGTCGGACAATTAGGTAATCAGCTTGCATTATCTCAACCAAACTTGGAAACAACATTTTTCAAATGTAATCGAAACCACGTCAAGAGCTATAAGCCATTAGATCACGGAGGTGTTACAGTGAGCGAACTATGTATTACTATGGGAGATCTTCATATTTCTACAATCAACTTCATAATTTCTATTAAATGACGTAATGATCGTTTTGTCTGCAGGTCTGGAACATAGAGCACGTCATGTGACCGCGCGCGTTCACAACATGCGCTGGGCCGTCGTCGCTCTAGCTATGCTCTTCGCCACGGGTAAGTCAATTACAATTATTGTCATAATCAGCCTGTTTCTGACTAGCAAGCCTAGCGTGATTGCTTAATCCATCGATCGTGGATTCTTGGAAATCTATTGTTATTCTATTATGTCTCGCTCACCGGTGAGCTTATGGGGTTACACGTTCAGTTTCTCGTTAATCTGATCCATCAATCTGGTAAAGATTGTTGCGAAATTGAACAACTAAACTAACCCACAGATCGATGAAGTGATAATTTTTTTGAAGTGAAAACTTCTTTAGCGGCGTTGAGCACTTTTGTGGGATGGGTAAAAACTGTGAAACTCGCGTCAGATTCTCGTGCTGATCGAAAAACCTTGAAAAAACCGTAAGACGGTTGGAGAGTAGTGTTTTGTGTCGAACTTGAACTCGAACTCGAATTGATTGTAAAGGTTTCGATTAAGGGGGCGTCCACAAATTACGTGAGGTGTTTGGGGGGGGAGGAATCGAGTCAAATCTCATCTAATCTCACGTTGGGGAGAGGGGGGTTCTCAGCAAATCTCACGTATTTTTTTTCTGAACAAAATAATACTATTTTGGTCCATTTCAACTAGGTTATACCTCTATGGTTGTAACTTGTATTCATAAATTCGTTCGAAAGAAAATCTACTGACAGTCAAACCAAACGTTTACGTGAGAAAGTAGAAACCCACATTTTGTAAAATCTCACGGGTTGAATAAAATCTCACGAAATCTCACCAGGGGGGAGGGGGGGTCAAAAATTCAGAAAAACGTAACTTGTGGACGCCCCCTAATTAAAAAAAACGATTTTCATAAAAAATGGGTTAAAAATTTAATCGATTGTAAGGGTTTCTATTAATTAAAAAAAAAAACGATTTTTTAATAATCGATTTTCATAAAAAATGGGTTAAAAAATGCACAACGTTAATAATCAAGTTTTCACTTCTGCCGGCACTCCCGGAGTGCAACCCGTCTTTTTTATTATGCACTTCTTATGACCAGTCAGGTTAAGCTTACTGCAGTCACCGCGAAGGAGTTAAATTAACAAAACTTTTAAAATATTACTGTACTAGATGAAAACCCGGCTTCGCTCGGGTAAACTTGTTACTCAATACACATCTAGGTACAAAATGTAGGTAAATATTTGTGTAGTCTTCTTTTCTCAAGAAATATTAAAGGAAAGCAAGACAGAAGAGACAGAAGAGATGAAATAACTATGTAATACCAACGTATATATTGTATTTGTGTTATTTTATAACCACATCCACGAATAAGACTATCGCAGCATTGCACAAACCTCATTGGTTTTAAATGCTGTTTTAAGTTAAGCTTTTGTAACTGTATAATGTATATTATGTTTTATTTGGTGAATAAATAAATTTATACGTGGGAGAGCCATGCTTCGGCACGAATGGGCCGGCTCGACCGGAGAAATACCACGCGTTCTCACAGAAAACCGGCGTGAAACAGCGCTTGCGCTGTGTTTCGCCGAGTAAGTGAGTTTACCAGAGGCCCAATCCCCTGCCCTATTCCCTTCCTACCCTCCCCTATTCCCTTCCCTATTACCCTTTTCCCTCTTAAAAGGCCGGCAACGCACCTGCAGCTCTTCTGACGCTGCGAGTGTCCATGGGCGACGGAAGTTGCTTTTCAACAGGTGACCCGTTTGCTCGTTTGCCCCCTTATTTTATAAAAAAAACATAGATAGGTACGTATATAGCTTAGTTCAGGGGTCACCAATTAATTTCGCTCGGGGTCCATAATTATTAAGAAATGCAATGACCTTCGCCGTCCACACATAAAAAAAAAATAAGCAAGGATAGTTACGGAATTTACAAAGGCATATCAATGAGAAAAGTGTCATTTTTTATTTTTGTAGGCTCTAATAATTATTATAGACTTTCTGGAGTGAAATATTGGTGCAAGCTATTGACATTAAATCCTGGAGATGATCATCAGTAAGTCGAAACCGATTTTTTTTTAACGAAGTTCATCTTCGAAAATGCTTGGTCCTTACACAATGGGCCGGCGGTCCGGATGCGGATCGCTTTCCGCCATTTGGTGACCCGTAGGTAAATATAAAAACTGCAAAAGTTTTATGTACTTACATTTAAAACATTTTTATTTCAAATCAACATTATCTAAGGTTAATTTTTCTTGCAATCAGTCTTTTTCTGATTTCTCTATTCAGCATTCTACATTGGCAGGTAGGTAAGTACTTAGTAATTTTAAAAATAAATAGTATAGTATTTTAACTGACTTCAAAAAAATTAGGCTATCAATTCGATCCCCGTTGCACAACCCGACAGTCGGGTTTAAATTTCTTAAAAACATTACTATACAATCAACTTTTAATTTTAGAATGTGTGGTGGTAGTCCTGCAGGCGTTATAGAATTTAGGAACTCTACAGGATAATTTAAAACATCATTATAAACGTCCTCAACTATAACAGCGTCAGAACACTCACAGTGGTACTGGGAACTACAAAAAAAAGGGTCTGCTGGCAGGTAGAAAATGAGAACTCAGACTCTGCTTTTTTAAGTTGGCAGCTCTGTCTTTACGTCAATGACACATGATGCGGCATGTGTCAGTTTACAGCAAGATGGCGCGTGAAGTTTGTTGTTAGTGCCATTAGAATTTAACGAAATACTCCAAAATCCGAATTTTGCGGATATAAGTTGTCGACTCGAAATCAATATTTTTTATTTTCTATTATTCACATAAGGTTTCGATCGAGTCTATCGTACCCCTGAACGAAATTATTAATATATATTGCTGTGGTGTGAAGCGTCCATAGATATCGATTTTACCGTAGTGAGGCAACAAAATGCTTATAATTTATAAATAATATAAATGACATGGCTCTGACATGGTAAGGATTTCTCCCAAAAAAATGCAACCACAACTAAAATAACATTGTAAACTTGTTACGACATAATAAGCAACAACAAAGCAGTAATAACGAAGATGCCTGTAACAACAACGTGTCAGCTATTACGTCCGTAACACGTAGCTAAGTCGTAACGTTTGCCCGTAACCTACGGCCGCGACACGCTCTAACAACGTAAAACCTTTTTGGTGGAAATAATAATAATGCCTATCTACAAAAACAGACGATTAGAAACCTGCAGATGGGGATGTAGTTGGAACCTAACCTGCCGGCCGAGATATCTCACTCTCGTGTGTAGTTATATTGTCGATAACGACATAGTGTCAAAATAATTTTTTGACATTATGACGATAGATTTTAACGACAGATCTACACGAGAAAAAAATGTATGTTATGTTAGGGTCAATAGAGATGAAGAGAAAAGCCATCAAACATCGAGAAAATGTGTAGACAAAATTTTCTCGTTGGCGTATGCTAGAGGGGCTGGAGAGTATCATTCTGCCGTCGTAAGAAAAAAGGGCACAAGTAACATTTTTTTAAAAATTGAGTTATATACATATTTAGAATCAGGAAAAAAAGGCACATCTGCTCAATTTTTTGTAGAATTTTATCTTCAAGGAATTCGGAGATACGGTAGGCTAAAAAGGCACAAATGACACTAATATTCACGTTTTATATAATGAAAAGGCACATGTATTTATCATTATATTGAAAAGGCACAAATACGTAGATGTGACTATTACTTCATACAGATTTTTACTAAAAACTACTTTGGAAAGGCACACCTACAACGTAACATAAAGTAAAGGCTCAAATGCCAGATGTGCCCTGTCTACTTAATGAATGATCCATGCATGTCTCAATTAATTTACGTATAAGAGGCACAAGTAACCAGTTGTGCCTTTTCTTTTAATTATTTACGATTAGGGGTGAGGAAAGGAGGGCAGGGTTTGATTGAAACGCGCCAGTTGTGCCTGTGACGTCGAAGCGACTCCAGTCTCCACGCTTGCCAGCAGCCTGCTGCATAATATTTGCAGTTGATTTAGAAAAGGTTATTATGTTACCTCGCACGGAAGAATTTAAAACGGTAATTTTTTTGTCCAAGGCTTATCGTTTTCAATCAGAGTTTTGTTCCTGTAGGTGACAAAAGGTTTCATGGAGTTGGCAAAACACTGGGAGTCTTATGGCACGAAGCAATTGCAGGAAGAAAGAAGGAAGATATTGTTAGCTGCTTTCATGCATTTTTCCTTGAAAACCGGGACTGCAAAAATGTGATTTTGTGGCTGGGTAGCTGCGCGGCCCAAAACAAAAATTGGTGCCTTTTTTCCTACTTAGTATATTTAGTCAATTCCAAGGATGTAAATATTGAAATTATTGTTGTTCTGCGTTATCTGGAAGTTGGTCATACTTTTATGGCTGCCGATGAATTTCACCATAGAGTGGAGCAATCACTTAAGAAGAACAAGCGAGTGTATGACTTTGAAGATTTTTGCAAAGCTGTCGCTGATACTGGTTCGAACACCGTGGTGAAAAAAACGACAGTCCAGGATTTTCACTATTTTGAAGACTGCTCTTCCTCGTATAAATTACAACATTCTGTGCCGCGAGCTTATTTAAAACACATGTCTGAAATCGCTTTTCGGCGAGGGAGCAATTCGATGTTCTACAAGAACAGCCATGATACCGAAGAGCAAATAGAATTGGATTTCTTGAGAGTTAAAAATCTTAAAATTGGCATTCCATTGCCTAAGCAGAAGATTTCTCCACGAGGTATAACATTTGAGAGGAAATCAGCTATACTTTCCAAGCTTGGGCCACTAATGCCTGACAACAGAAGAGGTTTTTGGGAAACCCTACCCGTTAACGACAGTTCAGCTGATCTCACAGAAATTTATGAAGACTGAAATTAAACTATTTTTATATTAATATTATGATTTATGAGCAAACTGATTATTTAATTTTCTTTAAACTTTTTTATAGTTATTAAGTACCAATATATTGAATTGTGATAATTCAACCAAGTGCCATGTTATGTTTGTTATAGTTAAATTTAATTTTTATAATAACAGTATTTTATTAATAATATAAAACTACGAGTGCCTTTAATAATTACGGGTGTAAGCTATTTCCTGTAAATGAACAATAAATAATAATTAGAATAAGCTCTAATAGAGTAAATTTGATAAAGGTTCAAAACCAAAACGTATGTTCCTATTACTACCTCAGCTGTTAAGATTAAGAATATTTTGATTTATTTTTCATAATATTGTGCTTTAGATAAACTATTTTTTTTATAGATTTTTAAGTTAGGGGTCCAACCTATTAGTAAAAAGAATAAAAATATTTAATTTTTACTATAGCACTTTTTGTTTCTAAATCTTAAGTTATATTAATTGTTAACCAAATTAGTAGGTAGATGCTTATCCCTAATAATTAATAACTTTTGAATATATCTCTACGATTAAATGTATAGAGAACATTTTTTTATTTAAATATTGGTGTCCTTGAAGATGATTTGTTAAGTTTTGTTTCTGTTGTTTATTTTTTATAGTTATTAGTTTATTAAACTTTCTTCACACGATTATTTGTTTTTTTTTTATGTAGATTTTTATAATGTAAATTTATATTAAAAAGGCGCAATTAGCAGAATAATTAAAAAATATATTTAAAAAATACCACTTACTGCTTGAAGAAAAGGCATAGTTAACCAAATGTGACCTTTCTTTTTAATATTGCTAGTAAATTGGTCATTGAGTCTAAAAGAAAGGGCACATTTGTATAACTATGCCTTTTCTTTGTAGTAAGTCGTATTTTTTAAATATATTTTCTTAAGTTGAAAGGAATAATTTGATTTTATTTAATAATTAATTATATATAAAAACTAAAAAGTAAAAAATATAGTAGTACTAACCTTAACGCATATATATCATCAGTTTTTTTTTCTTTTAAGCAATAGGTTTCCACACTATGAAGCAGAATATGTTAAAAACTTTAATCCCAATTATCTCAGTTTGACCAAAATGATAGATGTGCCCTTTTCTCGTACGACGGCAGCATTGTAGATAGCTTTTTTTTTTGATGCGTAGGGGAAACCCGTCATGGATCCTCCGGGTTGGGGATGTGCCTCAGTTAAGCTGAAGTACCCCGGGGGTATGTGGGACTCTTACCCACTAAAACCACCTGCAGTTCGCCTTCAGCCTATAAAGGAGGGATGTCCCAGATCTAACAAACACGGGACTCCCTCCACGACCGGCCGGTGTACCTCAGAAGGGACCGGACTTCCACCAAAGTTGTAGTGTAGATAGCTACGCAATCTTGTCTATCCAACATAATTCGACGTAAATGGTAAATCTCTTTTTACCTACTATAATATTATATTAGTATCGTTAATCGAAAACTATTATTAATTTTATTTTATTAGGAAAACATACAGTGATTTGATTATCAACCATAAGTACTACAAAAATACTCAACACTATTTTTGGGTGAATTTCCCAACCGCTTTTTTTTCGCGGCTACTGTGAAATTGGGGTGTGAAATGGCTTTTTAGGGTTAAATAAAATTTCATCGTATAGTTTGTGTGATTATCCATATCAGGCAACAGACACGTTTTTAATTCGATAACTAGAACATAAAAATAAAAAATCCTAAAGGTGGAAATTATGCCCCTCGGTGACTGTCCCAACGACCTTTTTAGTCCTAATTTCGTCAGCTGAGGAAAAAATATTGGTGGTACAAACAAACGGATTCTTTTATTGGATTCTTAAAGAATGGAGGTATAATCAATACAAATTTCATAATCTCAATCGTTATACTTTCAAAATAGCGGGAGAAATAAAACTGTCCCAACATTTTGTCTTGATTCGGTGAATAAAAAAGAAACATGAATTGTCGAGACCAGAAGTACTTTTGAACGTAATACCGCTTCTTGAACTCAAGCTCCAGTCATGCTTGTGCCTTCGGAGCTAGAGGTGGTTTGCTGCGTCGCTGCGTGTTCCCGCTTAAAACGTAAGTATATCGTCTCGGTGACACCCGACACTTTTCTCTACATTTCCGTGATTCAATTTATTATTGTAATTGAACCAGCTAGAAGTATTAATTTATTTTCTTACAAACACTTTTAATAATATGTATCAGTATGTAGTATAGATATCGGTATAATTATTATAGGTGTCAAAATATTCAACGATTTGTCGCAAATTTTCATATCGGTGATTCCGTTTCGGTGAATTCGGTGACCTATTTGGTCACCGAAATGAAAAAAAAATCACCGATATGAAAAAAAAATCACGGAAATGGTGACTCGGTGACTTTCGGTGACCTTCGGTGATAATAGTTTTCATATCGGTGAATGCATTTTCATCTCGGTGATTTTTAAAGTTGTTTTATACAGGTGAATAATAATCTGCGAAACCGTAAAAAATGTTAATAAATAAAAAAGAAATATGGTGCTTCTTAATATTTCATTTTTTTGAGCTATTGTATAGCTTTGATCGCGTTTATCAAGAAATTCCGTAACTAAAAACACCTAACATTCGTCTAACGTCGTTTCAGTCAATATTTGTATTTTTTTTTTAACTTTTAATATTTATAAGGACACAATGTTTACCTTTCATTTTATGAATAAGAAACTCAGAACTGATATTTTGACCTCACGTGGTTTATTAGGATTACCTAAAATATTGACTTTTGTTGATTTTGTTTATAAGTGTTTTGTTGATTAGCAAAAACAGTACGAGATAATATTATATATGATTATTTAATATTAGAATTTAATGAATCCTATCAAAAAGTAGTTTTGGTTATAATAATGTTAGAATGATAGTTACTCAATTTTTACTTTAACTGTTTAACTTAAGTATATTTTTATAACGAAAAATTTTAACTAAGCACTAGAAGATACCTTTTCGTGAAATTGGCGCGTGGTAATTTTTATTCAAAGCAAATGTGTCAATTATTTCCCAGTATTAATATATTTTGTTATTTGTAATTAAAATCGTTTGTAACATGATTTTTTTTAAATAAAATACATTGTTCTATCCACAGACATAGATCAAGATAGATACCTCATGTGTATGTACTTCGCGTGAAATATCGCGTTCCCAAACGACGAGCAATGCTCGTCTTTCGAAAGTCTGTTCTTTAGTCTGCTATCGGAATCGGACGTAAATCGGAAATCTAAAAAATGCCTCAATGCCTAAAATGGCCGTATTGATATGTAGAAATTCAAATAGAAACATTGGCCTTGATAATGGACACGTTTCTTATCATCGGTACGTCACGTAGGCAAAAGAGTTGTGCAATTCTAGCTGATTTCATGATGGATTTTTTGTGATGGATATAGGCTATGTTTTATTCTGAAAAATATTAGAGATAATTTCGAAAATTGCAAAAGTGTAACCCAAAGTTTCCATAAAAATACATTATTTCGCTTGTTTTACAATCAAGCTGTATACTATTTCGGTGAATTTACATTTCGGTGAATTTTGTTTTCATCTCGGTGACTGACTTTTTCATCTCGGTGACAGCTAAAATGTAAACGTGTGTGCTACGTTTGTTTATTAAGTATTTAATTTTTATGTCATTAATTTCGTAGTCATAAAACATTAAAATGGAGAGGAAACTTTGGTCAAAACTCAAAAAAACATAGAAACAAAAAAGTTCACCGAAATGAAAAAAAATATGGACATGTTGAAATTCACCCTTTTATAAGTAGTTTAAAAGTATTAATCAATAATCCTTTATATATTTCCGTTGGTAACTGTCCGTCTGGTACCCGTAACACAAGTCCTTCAGGTACTTAACACGGGGCCAGACTGACGTGGTGTGAAGCGTCTAATTTACACGTTTTCACAGTTAGAACTGAAAATTTCGAAAGCAAGTTATGTGGTACTCATAATATTATGGTATCATTTTGCATCTAAACCTATAGTTGCCAGTCACCACTTACAGCAAACTAGTAATTAAACATTTTACCAATTTACTACAATTCCACGAAGTAAGAACTCCACGGGGACCTATCAGTCTAACCAGTTTTCTCGTAGTTCGTTATATTATTTGGAGTATATGCAAATTGTATATTCATGGTTCACATGGCGTTAAAATTTCCGCGTTTGACACCAATTTACATTTTAATTGGGCAGGGCGACGGGGCGATGTAAAAATGACAAGATTCAAAACAATTGCTACTGTACTCAATCACGCGTAGGTTATGGATTGCAATTTTAGCTTTAACATCACAATTTTATTAAAGAGGTGTGAAGGCTCTTTCTTTGTTGTCACATGCAAGATATTCTTTATCGTCTCGACTGATTTCTTCATGATCTCAACTCTCAAATCTTACGTTAAGGCGACGCCTTGATAATTTGGCTGTAGCGATATCGATTTTTCTCAGCAATGACTAAAGCTAAGAAATTAAAGTTCATTATCAGTATTCATCATGCCTTTGTCTTTGAATTACCCATAGCATAACACGGTCAACTTTTATAACACAGAATAATCAATCAAAAAGACCTCTGTAAAAAAAGGGATTCCTATTTTTCCAACAGAGGAAAGTAATTTAAGCTTCCAAAATTTGTACGTATATTGGTTCAAGCATACACTTTAATGCCCATAGCTGACCATGGCATTTCATGTAAATTTTAACGTATTTATGGTTTTTTAATTACGCGACAAAAACCATTTTGTCGCTTACGCCCTTTTCATTTTTTGCTGTTCAATTGCTTGTTTTCTTGAAAACAAGCCATCTAAAACATATCCAACACGGTTTTTTACTTTAAGAGGGCGACCTATGACAGAAAAAAATCGGTTTTCTCCTGCGCACTTCATACCCCCCGCACTCGCCCAACGCATTCAAAATGTCACCGTGGCTATATTTTTGTGTAATTATCTCGTATCTACTTTTTGTACGAACGTATAACCAAATATAACGGATAAAATTTTTGAGAAGTTCGAGTCACATTTTCCATCTGTACTCTGAGAATCAAATTAATACTTTTTGCCTTATACACTAGTAATACTATATTATGTTTATTTATCGAAATCGAATAGGCTCTGACACTACTGGATCGATTCTGGTTAGAATTCCTAAGCTGTAGTTGTTACAAAAATATTATAACTTTATTTAATATACTTAATCTACTAGCCACGTCTTCGTCCACGTCCGAATTTGGTTAGTTTTTGTGTGTATTTGCGTGAAATATATTAACATATTTTGTCGGATTAAAGTATACAAAATTCTCATGTCACAATGTTTGTGCGCGAACTGCTCAAAACCTATTCTATGAAATTTTGCATAGGTAGGTACATACATTCGTTAGACTTGAGAATAATTTTTTATCTGCTTTTTGATATAATATATTGATACTAGAAATAATTTACATAGCAAACTGACGTTTGCCAGGTCATCTAGTCAAAGGCGAGGGTCATTGGTCTCTAGGTATGACTGATGATGGATCTGAAGATCTGAGGTTGAACCTCTAAAGTGCAATTCCTAAGCGCAGCCCCCCACCAAAACAAAAACAAACACAATCCAGAAAGTCCAACAGTAGGTTAGGTTAGGTTAGAACTTAGTCCACAACACAAAGGGAGCCGAGCGAGCCGACCGTCATAAATTGTCTTCCGCAATTTAACGATGTACTATTCGTTACTATGCAAACTAACTAGGTGAAGTGCGAATATAAGCTTTTTTAATTTAAATTTCACTCTTCGACGTATAGTTTATGGACATCTGCAGTTTACCTCGTGAATGTACATATTATCGTATTCCGCATTCTAGCGGTAACATCCCAACTAGCAAATTTCTCTCAAACTACGTACGTTATAAGAGTACTGCACTTGTAGATTACTTAGAGTAGTTTTGACATATGCTGTTTGCACTATTAATAGTTTTGAAAAATGCATTTTATGCTCAAGTCAGTTTATTCTTACAATTACACTTATAAGCCTTTATGAGTATGAAAATTCTAACTCCTTATTAGACCTTATTAAACCTTATTAGTAAACATACTGAAGTACAGTTACTCCTATAATAAGCTCTTGTAGTAGCGTATAAGATGACAGTTATACATGTCGAAAAAGAGTTACTAGACTTAAGAGTACTTACTCTAGTTATTTGTGCTTGTAAGCTATTATAAGACAACATGTTTTGGCCTTTATAAGTTCCATCAGCTGTATTGGTAAGAGCATTATGCGAGAGTATTATTAGTACAATTTATCTTTGATCGTCTCCACCAAAACTCTTATAAGGTTATTTAATCTTCAATTGTGCTTGCTAGATCCACTTGTCAAATCAGGAGTTCTCATCTGACAAGTGGATCTAGCAAGCACAAATCGTTCGAAGTGATGAGGTTCTGTACAAAATTATAATATAAGTGACAATTGTGAAAGAACTATAACCAATACTTATATTTACTTATATACTTATATTTTATTACTTACTAGCGACCCGCCCCGGCGTCGCACGGGTATTAAATATATAGCCACTGAACAAATTATTAAAATCGATAGCCTATGATCTTTTACATGGTCTACTTCTGATCTGTGCCAAATAACATAAAAATAGCTACAGTAATTCGCGAGATAAGCCCTTTCATATAATTTCCCCTGTTTTTTCAACATTCTCCTATTAGTCTTAGCGTAATAAAATATAGCCTATAGTCTTTCTCAATAAATGGGCTATCTAACACTGAAAGAAATTTTCAAATCGGACCAGTACTTCTGAGATTAGCGCGTTCAAGTTAGCCCTTTCAAATAATTTTCCCCTTTTTTCCCACGTTTTCCTCTATTTCTTCGCTCCTATTAGTCTTGGCGTGATAAAATATAGCTTATAGCCTTCCTATATAAATGGGCTATCTAACACTACAGTCGGGGCATTTTAATAGGCCACATTTGACATCTGTCAGAATAATCTCCATAGTGAGGTGAGCTGCGTAAAAACATCGACCAAAACGAATAAATCGATACGGACTTGAAATAAAATATTTGAATTTTATACGTTTGAAACAAACTCCTGTCCCATTATTGCTTTTTCTTTTGTAAATTCAAGGAGCAAAATAAGACAAGTACATAATTTACAAAAAAAAAATGCATTTATTCGCTTAAATTATAAAAACTGTTAAATGTAGTATTAGCATTATTCATTTCACACAAATATGTGTTACTTTTCACAACGTGGTTATTAATTTATGGGGATATTTCTTTACAAGTAATCAATGCATCGATACTACTTTTTCGCTTTCGATTTTTAGGGTAACTTCCCTAGAGTTTAAAAAGAAAAAAGGTCAGCTGACGTAACATTGAAACGACGTGCAATTATTAAGATCAGAATTTGTTTATTACGTTTAGAATTGTTTGTCAGTAAAAGAAAATCGTTAAATAATTCGTATCGGTCATATTTACAATAAATACGTAATCGTAATTGAAAAAAGGTTATCAATTGTGCAGTTATAACAAAACGAAAATATTTATTTTTTAAGTACGTCGCTATAAGGTTACCAGGTACAATTTTGATGAACTGTCAAATGTGGCCTATTAAAATGCCCCGACTATAAAAGAATTATCAAAATCCGTTGCGTAGTTTTAAAGATTAAAGGGAACAAAGGGACATGAGGGAAAAAAGCGACTTTTTTTTATAATAGTATGGTATAGATATTTTATTACTTGATTTGCATATTATTGCATATTTTAATTACAATACAGAGACATGGGTTGTTTGGTAGATATTTACTGCAGAACCCTAATCAATCGCTAATTCGCAACATGGCGGGAGACAGTTTTGTAAGACACTTGAGTAAGTCCCTATAGAACTAGTTTTTCTGATAATATACTTATAACACTCTTCAAAATGATAGTAGAAACAATATGGCTGATAATGCAACTGATTCTGAATAATTGAATAAATATTTATTGTAAATATTTCGAATTAGCGAGGCGCATTAAAAATTTGGGCTATACCCTAATATACTTTATAATAAATTCCCGTTCCCCTACGAACACACTAAATGTAAAGCAACTATCGACAATACAAAAGAAAATAAAAATATTATTAATTAATAATACATAATATTGTAACCTTTTAAATGTATCTAAATTTTAATCCCGTTCCACTTGACAAGTGCAAAATATTCTCATTTAGTTTTATCACTCGCTTGCCTAAGTTTGTTATAGTCCGATTCAGTTTTATAACACACTTGTTTTTGGTTATACAAGGTCATTACAAGTGTTAATCGGATTGACCAAGTATTCTATTAGCATGGTATAAGAGCAGTCTTATAAAAAGGGCCCTTTTGGGGTCGTGGAGATAGGATTTAGTGTATTATAAGGGATAAAAATTAATTGTCTTGAGATAATTATAAGAGCACTTTTTGCTAGTTGGGATATGTATATAAAATTCTCGGGTCACAGTGTTTGTGCGCGAACTCATCCAAAACGGTTCAACCGATTATAATGCTATGTACCATCGAGGAAATTGATTCCTATGCAGTTGACAGACCAACGTCATTTGGTCGATATAATCAATTCAATGTTAATTGCGATCTGTCGGCCGGGTTTGACGTAACGCGACCAAACTACGTAGGTCCCCCATCTGCATAGGAATCAACTTCTCTGATAGTACATTCGTTAGGCCTAACAATTTTTATTTACTTTTTAAATTGATACTAGAAAAAAAATAATTAAATGGCAAAAAAAAGTTTTCCGGGTCAGCTAGTTTCTTCCTTTTAGATCCCCTCGATTTCTCATGAATCGCGCCATCAGATCACCACTTTTGTTAACATGTTACGAAATTCGGACTACTATATATAACAAAAGAATTCTGGAAATCCGTCAACAAACGGCGGAGTTATCGGCCAAGTATCACTAAGATCGTCTCTGATGCTGGTGCTGATAAACACCCCAGCTCAAATTTTATCTCGATATACTAAAATTTAACCTGAGAGATTAACCATCCTCGACTGTCTCTGAAGAGCCATTATTCGTCCCATTAGGTG
Organism: Lysandra bellargus; assembly: GCA_905333045.1. Classification (NCBI taxonomy): domain Eukaryota; kingdom Metazoa; phylum Arthropoda; class Insecta; order Lepidoptera; family Lycaenidae; genus Lysandra; species Lysandra bellargus. The sequence continues at coordinate 8,269,306 of HG995328.1, forward strand.
TTACCATTATCAATAATTTTATTATCAATCTTCCAAACTCGTAAAAAAACAACCTTTCACATTTTTCAGATTGCAGTATTGGAATACATTATTTTCAAAGATTTTCTAGTAAGTTAGAAAAAAAGATTACTTGAAATTACAAAGAACACGGGGCCTTTGACATCTGAAATTTAAAATCTGGGAAAGGCTCAAAAAATGTACTCTATACCAAGTATCGAATATTTCTATTGGCAAGAAAATGTCAACGATTTTGTCTTTCTCGAATAAATTTTTAGTTTCTTAAAATCAATAAAGATTTGTTGGCTTATAACTTTTCTTTAGCCATAGAAAAACTAATGATTTTTTCATATAAATAAAAGTTCCGGAAGTTTTTTTGTTATTAATAACTTTAAAAATAAGCTTAAATTTACGGTCTTTCAAATACATTCTTAGATAATATTTGCAGATATTTCATAAAACACAAAATATAGCCTTAGGGTTTAGACCTGACACTAGGCTGAATTACGCCGACGTAAATTCCGCCGCGTTTACGCCGCGTTTCAAATGCATACAAAATATGGGCGGAACGCGACAGACATACTATGCCGAAATTACGTCGCGAGCCGAATTTCCGAGGAGCCGAGTCGAGCGTAAAGTTCGGCAGCGATTCGGCGGTAATGTTTTGTATAGCAACGTGACGGAATTATCAACACCGAAAATAGGAAATCCAACCTTATCTCCAAAGCGTTAACTCACACATTACATCTGAGAATTTTAAATACTCACTTACGCGCGTTCCGCAACGGAAATTACGCCGCGAAATTTCGGCTCTTCGCGTAATTTATAGTGTGTCGCATCAGACGTAAGCGGCTGAACGTAATTTCGGCCACGTAAATTATGCCGGCGTAATTCAGCCTAGTGTGTTTACACACTAAGACTTTGTTGATTTGTGTATTCGAAAAAATCGGCCACAAGCTCATAGCAAGGCAATGATTGAAGTTAGATACAAAGTTTGAAAGACAAAATCGTAGTAAAGAACAAGGGGCATTTTTGTATGGAACCCGTACCCAAGCTATAGCACATCTAGACATATAACTAACGAAAGGGCTTGAAAAGCTGTATATTTTATTGTATGACATAAAATCTCTAAACCATGGGAGAAAAAAGTTAAAGAGGGTAGAAGGTTAGAAAAAATCCCAAGAAACACCCTGTAATGTAAAATATTGGAAGCGGAGGCGGCAGCGGAAGCGGAGGCGGAAGCGGAAGCGGAGGCGGAAGCGATGGCGGGAGCGGAGGCGGAAGCGGCGGCGGAAGCGGAGGCGGAAGCGGAGGCAGAAGCGGAGGCGGAAGCAGAAGCGGAAGCGGAGGTGGAAACGGAAGCGGAGGCGGAGGCGGAAGCGGAGGCAGAAACGGAGGCGAAGGCGGAAGCGGAGGCGGAAGCGGAGGCGGTAGTGGAAGCGGAGGCGGAAGCGAAGTGAAAAATAAAATTAATATTTAAGGGGGGCTCCCATACAACAAACGTGATTTTATTGGTATTATTCGCTCATAATCAATAATGGCAGCCGGTAGACACTTGAAATGTTCTCGAAATCTTTGGTTATATGTTTACTTCCATAATTTATAATAAAATTAAAATAAAATAAATATTTAAAGGGGGCTCCCATACAAAAAACACAATTTTCGCTCTGTCCGACTCACACTTGGCCGATTTTTTTTTTGGATTTGTCCCTGAGCTTTCACACAATTACCTCGGTAATTGTGTGAGAAGGGAAAAATCCACCTCGGTGGATTCCAAATTTCAGCCATTTTCTAGGTCATCAGCCGGCCTAAGATGCGCAAACGAGAAAATCTCGAGATATCTCACTCTCGTGTGTCTCACGTATCTCGTTCCGTTTTTTTCACATTTTTGACGTGATAACGTCTTATAATTCGATATGGGGTGCGCGCCCGAAAAACATGACAGTTCATGCGTCGTTACCTCGCTCTGAGGCGTTCCATTTTAAGGCTTGAAGTGCAAGCGAGAGCGCGGAACGAGCGACAAGGAAGCACAATCGCAAACGTTCGGCAGCGTTCGACATCCGTCTATCTAAGTCCTACTTGAGTGACGTCATACGCCTAATACTGGTCCGATCCGTTCTGTAGGGTTACCCTGGGGCGCAAATCCTTCTGGCGTAATAATAAATAAAACAACCAGTAAGAATTAATTCCATTGAATTACATATACCAAATGTTGTCGGGTAAGCGATAGCGCAATCTAGAGGCCTAAAAGCGACATCTGTTATCAAATCGCGGAACTAAATTTACTTATAAAATATTATGAAGTTCAACTCAACAAAGGTAGTTGTCACGTTCAACTATCGTCAGTAAACCGACTTTACAGACAACCGATTTTTCTCTATTTCTTCGCTTCTATTAGTCTTGGCATGATAAATTATAGCCTATAGCCTTCCTCGATCAATGGGCTATATAAAACTGAAAGAATTTTTAAAATCGGATCAGTAGTTCTTGAGATTAGCGCGTTCAAACAAACAAACAAACTCTTCCGCTTTATAATATTAGTAAAGATAAAAAATCTAATTAACTTCTATGTCCTTGAGAAATTGTAGATGATGTTGATTAGTGAAAAAACCGTGCCTATATTTAGCGACTTGTAGTTGACTTAAAAGTTGGATTTCACTTAACTATTTTTAACTGAAATCCAATTCTTTAGTCATGCAAAAATAAACGAAACTTTGTTTGTATTCCCCTATTTTAGATGAGCCGCCATATTGGATGTGGAATGACATTACATTCTATTTCGAGTTATTCTCAAAAAGTTCTTTCATTTTATATCCATACTGTTATTTCAGGGCGGCATAGAAAATAACTATTCCGCTATCTTGGATGGTCGGCCGTTTTATATTTTATTTATAGTGATATCACATACTGTATCGTGCATTGTCATTCAAACCAAACGTGTATACAAAATTTCAGCTCAATCGGTTAAAATATTATATGTACTTACAAACTAACTTCGAAATTGAGTTCAAAAATTCCACCCGAACTTACATAATAATGTAAATAACTAAATAATAATATACAGAGCAACTTAAATAATAGCTTTTAATAATGTTTAGTAAAAATATTTCTTTTATTATATCCACTTTCAAATAGATGCGTTCATTCGAGTGTAGGCACAACACTTTGTCACTTCTGCGGTACTGATCTATAGCCATCACCGCCCCGCCTCTCACCCCGCTCATTCTTCAAGTGCGACATGTTTTTTGTTGGCAATAGCAACTCCATACATCTCAATGAGCTTCACTTTTGAATTAGCTCATTTATAAAAAAACCTTTGAAAAAAAAAACATTGCATTGGCTTATTAGTTTGCAATGTGAACTGATCCTAAGTGGGTAGATATATAAAAGAGAGCATTAAAACCAAATCAAAAAACATAAATGATAAAATATTAAGTAAATAATATGAGTCTACAAATAATAAAAACTAAGGAAACATAACTCCCATTCTATTACCGTTTAAAATTTGGTTCCTTTCGAACTGTCATGTAACGTCAGCCTTTATACCGCTCAAGGCCACCTAAATATTGCAAATGTATTGAAATGTGTTATACCTATTTAAGGTACAGTTTTTTGACAAGTATTTTGGAGCATATTAATTTTTGACGGAGTTACTTACTGTTCCTTAGTTTTTATTGTTCGTAGATATGAGTGATACAAAGTTCACACGGCGTGAGACGTCTTGCAAATCAGCCAAATCCATACAAATATGCATCTTAGAAATGCATCTACGCGTCGCGTTGTCGTCTGAATTGACCCTAAGGGTTTCTTTAGAACTCAAGGTACTTTATATAAATCTATCCCAACTATATCCATGTAGGTATATAAGAATAATTTTACCCACACAACAGAACGGGTAAGTGTTATTTGAGACGGCATTATTTTAGTAATCGCTTAAAGCCTCTTACCGACGACGCCACAGTGTAACATTATAATATGTGCCTTTTAACGTCTCTCCCACATTTCCATTAGAAAAACATCTAAAATGAACCTTATAAACCTGAGTATTTGCCTAACTTACTGTAAGTTTTTTGACGAAAAATACAAATAAAAAAATACGTGTGGCACTCGAGGACTGCCGCGGTAAAGTTATTGCATTTAATTTTTTATCAACCTATGCAATTATAATTTGCATACGTCTAGTCGCACACTCACAAATACCGTGCTGAAGTCTAACAACGCCGCCGCTAACCTGACACCCGTATGTACCCTTACACAATGGGGATTGTCCATTTTTTTTTTAATTTTGCTCATTACAAAAACATTTCGAGGAATAAGGTCAGTGATCGTTTTTCTGTATATAAACGAAAAAAATACCCATTAGTTACTTATATTTTTGAACAAATATGTTTAACCTTAGTTTGACCTTCAATGTCGTTAAATTAGCAATAAATTCGACCAACATTACGTTTCAAACTTTTGGTAAGCTTCTCGTATCAGCTTTCACATAATGAGAACTTACATTTGACGAACCAGCCATTAGAAATAAGATTGAAAGGAAATTTAAAACATACTGCAGAGGTCAATTGGCCGCCGATGATGACGTCAGAGCGAAACTTAAAAAATTTATTGAGAAAAAACTAGCCAATGAATTTCAAAATTATTTAATTTATATTCTTAAAATACCCTATATTAACGAAAAGAAATATATAAAGTACATATGATTTTTTTTTGGACAATGCCCATTATAATTTGTATACGTCTAGTCGCACACTCACAATAAATACCGTGTCGAAGTCTAATAACACCCGTATGTATAGAAAACTCTAAAAAATGATCATTATTGTGAAAAGATAAATAAATGTAATAATTTACTTGTCATACTGTACGGGGGAACAAGAAAAAAACCTAATTAAGAAAGTGCGTCTGATGGTTTTATTTATTTTTTACACTTAAACCTTTGAACAACAGACTTTGATGATATTATTTGGTATAGTAATATGTTGAGTCCTAGAAATGAACATAGGATTCAAATAGCCTCGAAGAAGCTCGGTGTTCTCAACAGAGCGAGACAGTATTTCAGTCTGGACCAACGCCTACAACTCTACAAGGCGCAGATTCGGCCTCATATGAAATATTGTTCTCAACTCTGGGCAGGAGCGTCAAAATACCAACTGCTCCCTCTGGATTGTATCCAACGAAGGGCCGCTCCAATTGCTGACTGCCATAGCGTTTCAAACAGCTTGGACCCCTTGGAATTACAACGAGATGTAGCTTCACTCTGCATCCTCTATCAGTTGTATCACGGGGAGTGCTCTGAGGAATTGTTCGGAATCATACCACCTGCAACTTTTCGCCATCGTCCCACGCGAAAAATATTCCATCCTCATAACCTTGATGAGTGGCAGTCTTCCAACGTGCGTTTCTCGCGTAACTTTCGCGTAACGTCAGGGAGCCCTAGAACATTTTTTTTTTATAAGAATCAAGCAATTTTTTTGTAAGTAGCTTCATTTTGATAAGACAAACAACATTTTTATCTGCGAAAAATCTTGAAAGTGGTAGAGATCAACTACGATAACATGGCGCGCCCCTCCAAATGACTGTTTCAATGTGTGTAGTCACATCCTTATTAAAGAGTTTGTATGTAGTAAATATTCAACCAATCACAGTACACGTAATATCACTTATTCGTTAATGTCGCTTATTACCAAGATTTGTTGGTCAACTAATCTTAACTAGCCTACCGCGCAAGACAACGCACTTCAAACGTTTTGACAACGCACTTCAAACGTTTTGAATTTTGGAGGGGCGCGCCATGTTATCGTAGTTAATCTCTAGTTAACAGAGATAGTAAGGATTTCAAACTTTGATTTGATGGTCGTACAATATGGATTGTAGTATTTGTAGGACAATGTTACTCTTAAATTATAATTTAATACATAACTACCTTAAAAAAATCTGCTGGTTAGGGTACCGTAGTCAACCAAGTTTTGTTGATTACAGAACCTTAAACGGAACCCTAACCAGCTGATTTTTTAAGGTTAGTAGTTATATTAAATTATGATTTAAGAGTAACACGAGAATTTTATATATAGGATTAATCTACCAATGTAGATTAATCCCTTATATATAAAATTCTCGTGTCACAATGTTAGTCCACGAACTCCTCCGAAATGTCTTTACTGATTTTTACCAAATTTTATATGCATATTCAGTAGGTCTGAGAATCGGCTACTGGGTATTTTATATATTGATAAGTGCATTTGTTGAATAAATAATATTAAATTATTACAACTCGAGACTGATGGCGACCATTGTTTGTGCGACGGGATAGCGATAGACGTTGCTATGGTAACATACTTATTTCGTCACTTCAAAAAAATTATATGGGCGAAATAGGTACTTTATATTATGGCAAAGCCGTTCGTTTGCAGGGACAGCTAGTAGTTATATAATTTAAGAGTAACATTGCCCTACAAATAGAACAATCCATATTTTAGGACCATCAAATCAAAGTATGAAATCCTTTCTACCTCTGTTAGCTACCACTTTCAAGATTGAGAGAGAGAGAGAGAGAGTTATCCTGTGTGAGCCTCATACCGACGTCACTCGCAAATCTAATTGCACGACCTACGACGGACGGAAGTATATTGGACTAGGCTCGACACAGGTACAGGATTTAGTACATTTCCAAGAATTACGTGTTAAATCTGTGGATACAGTAACATACAGTCTGTTACCTCTTCACGCTACCTTTTTTTTATGAAATAAATGGGCAAACGAGCAAACGGGTCACCTGATGTAAAGCAACTTCCGTCGCCCATGGGCACTCGCAACATCAGAAGAGCTACAAGTGCGTTGCCGGCCTTTTAAGAGGGAATAGGGTAATAGGGGAGGGTAGGGATGGGAAAAGGGAATTAAATTCATCCTCACGCGACAAAGTCCCTGTAACATTTAGTATGCTATAAAAATATTAATTGGTGAAACTGCACTAAGCGAGTAAGCGTAACTACACGGCGTGACGTGGCGTATAGCATTTAAGTATTCCAAGTTATGTAGGATTAGATCAGTCTCAAAACATTATCGTATCAATTGGCCGTGTCGTGTCGTGTCGCTCGGCTGCAGTGAAGTGTCGTGTGTTGGTTTCCGGTGCTCCAACGTGTACTAAAGTTCCTGTATCACTCAAGTGTGAATAAAGACTTATTCCCATCAAGCCCCAAGCGGCACCCGGCTGCCGCATAACAATTGAAAATCTATTGTGTCTGGGATTCCCATGATCGAGGTATTAACAGGTGTTATTATTTCAGGGGGCTTCGGTCAGGAGCACGGGCCGGTGTTCCTGATGGAGCCGCCGGCGAGGCTGGTGTTCTCAAACAGCACGGGCGCGCGCGTCTCCTGCGCCGCCCACGGCTACCCCGCGCCGCTCCTCGCCTGGCAGCACGCCGACGGCTCGCCGCTAGATGACGTGCCGGGACTCAGGTAGGTTTCTAACATTCATGATTTTTAGACCCCCCCCCCCTTCCGCCTTTGTTGTCACATTGTGACCCTCCCCCTACCTAGTGTGACGTCACAAATTTGCAATTTTACATCTAAAAATAAAAACACCTCAAAATTGAAACGATATTCAATCTATTCAATTTAAAATGTGATGTTACAAAAATTAGGGCCCTCCCCCCTCCTTGTCACACCATGTCACACTTCGTCGCCTCCTCCCCCTTTCTTTAAGCGTGACATACTTTTTGAATAGTCCCTGTAATGAGGCGAGTTTGCTGTTTGTGAATGCGATGGTGGTGTACGGTACAAGCAGTCACCCTTTAATTAAAAGCTTATCAGCAACAAATATGCTCTGAATCTTAAGTATCCCATCTTGCCTTACCATCCTCATATATCTGCTAGTGAGGAAAGCTGAAAAAACTGGTTATTCGGATAAAAAAATCTTAGTAAAAAGATCAGAGGCCGTAGACAAAGTCCCTTTCGTTAAAAACGATGATGAAATTCGTTATCAAAATGTATGGGATTTGACATTAGTCTTCGCAAGCGAAATGTCATTTAGCGATGACTTATGTCAAACCGCATACATTTTGATAATGAATTTAGTCATCGTTTTTAACGAAACATACTTTGTCTCAGGGGCCAGAATGGGATACGAGACGTAGGAGTGACTTTAGATGCAAAACTCAACGGCTTTGTTGTGTGACTTTGTATCAAAAGAAGCAGAATATTTCATTCTATTAAATTTTTTTTTAAATTTTTACAGGACTTTCAGAACTCTCCTGCGATCTAAAATTTCTATACTTATTATAAAACAAAGTCGCTTTTTTCCCTCATGTCCCTTTGTTCCCTTTAATCTTTAAAACTACGCAACGGATTTTGATGATTCTTTCAGTGTTAGATAGCCCATTTATCGAGGAAGGTTATAGGCTATATTTTATTACGCTAAGACTAATAGGAGCGAAGAAATAGAGGAAAATGAGGGAAAAAAGGGGAAAATTATTTGAAAGGGCTAACTTGAACACGCTAACCTCAGGAACTACTGGTCCGATTTGAAAAATTCTTTCAGTGTTGGAACTTAGATAGCCCATTTATTGAGGAAGTCTATAAGTAGGCAATATGTTATCACGCTAAGACTAATAAGAGAATGTGAAAATTATTTGAAAGGGCTTATCTCGCGAACTACTGAAGCAATTTTTATGTTATTTGGCACAGATAAGAAGTAGACCACGTGAAGGATCATAGGCTATCCATTTTAATCATTTTTTCAGTGGCTATATATTTTATACCCGTGCGACGCCGGGGCGGGTCGCTAGTATTTTATAAACTTTAGATCGCAGGAGAGTTCTACGTCGCGTAGCGCGTAGCTGTAGCTCTTCTACGTGCGTAGCCCCTCTACGGCGTCGGCTACGTAGTTCTATAATGGGTCTAAACAGTAAACTCACTAGGCTGAATTACGCCGGCGTAAATTCCGCCGCGTTTACGCCGCGTTTAAATTGCATACAAAATACGGGACGAATACTAAGGGTGACACACTATTACGTCGCGTTTTGTATGCGTTTGACATTTGCGGCGGAAATTACGCCGGCGTAATTCAGCCTAGTGTGTTTAGACACTATGGCGTAGAAACTGCATAAACAGAGACAAGAATAATGATTGTAACCCGTTTCAAATAATGTTGATGTATAATCTTATATCTTTAAACGAACAATTCTTGTATTTTTACTTTTTTTATTTTATTAGTTTTATTTGTATTTTTTGTGATAAGTCTATCTAGCTAGGAATCATTTTTAGAAAATGTCATTTTATTCGTGTTTTATTTAATAACGAGCAAAGCTCGGTCAAATAGCTAGTTTAATTAGAGTTATATATGCAGTTTTTTACTTCAATTGTTAGCATTATAGCCCTATACTGAGATTACTTTACATTTTGCTCTAAATGAATTAAGATTGTTACTACGTTTGCGTAAAAGATTCTACGCAAACATAATAACGTAGTAAAGATTTATAGATACAAATACTAACGTTTTACGCCGTAAAATGACGTAACCGGAGTATACAATGTTGTAGTGTATCAAAAATACATAGTTTGACTTTGAATTTTTCACGAGGGGCGGTATTTCTGTTTCTCATCGCACACTAGTTAATATTTCATAAGAAAATATAAACGTCGCTCCTCCAAAGTCACACGTGTGGGTGCCAGGTGGTACTTGATGGCATAACATATTCCTTACTTATTGAACAATTCTCGAAAACAGTCAGAAGTTTCCTATCATCCAACATTGCAAGTTTTGATACTTCTTTGATAAGTTAAAGATAACGGATAAGCTACGTTTTATTTATTCTTTATAATACGATAGCTTCAGTAAAAACTAAGGTAAAATAGACGATAGATTTAGCAGGCTAAAGCGAATAGGCAACGAATATGAACCGCTGGGGTTGCAATTTATTACAATAGTTTTCCATCTAAGAATTCCTTAAGAAATCGTACCTAAGGTTAATTTTGCAGTCGCGCTGACTGCTCGCTGACCGTCGAAGCTGACACCAAAATCTATAAAATATCAGCGCTGCAGACCGCTGTGCGTTATTCATAAACGCTTGCTAGAATTTCATACATTCAGGATTTTCTTGATTTTCATTAAGACTGTCAGCGCCGACGGTACGCGTGTAGTCTACCTGAGATTAAAATCATCATTCAAGTATAAATCGCAAATTGTCGCCGCCGTTATGCATTTTTAAAGGAACGCCGCAGAAATTTTCATTTCGTTTGTCACCGGAAGCGCGGCTGGACCTAATGTTCGTCCTTTGTTACTCCTCCCTCGCACATAAAACTCCTGTGAATCAAGAAGCGGACGAAGTTTGGTGTGATGTATTAAATTGCCTCTACCTTTGTCACGGACTCTTTGGCCTTGCATTTGAAAGTAGCTGAGAATGGTCTTCATACAACTTCATCGAATAGAAAAAAATATTAATAGATCTGATATTTTTATATCAAGTGACTGGTTTTATTGGACACAGGACACTAACATCATATGATGATGCTGGTGTAGTTAAAAAGCTGGTGGTGTCTTATTAAATATTTTGATTCTGAAGTTATATATAGAACTAGCTGTCCCGGCAAACGTTTCTTTGCCAGTGACTAAATAAGTATGTCACCATGGCAACGTCCATTACTATTCCGTAGCATGTTTAAACAATGGTCGTCGTCAGTCTCGAGTTGTAATAATTTACTATTATTTATTCAACAAATGCACTTATCAATATAAAAAGTACCCAGTAGCCGATTCTCAGACCCACTGAATATGCATAATATAAAATTTGGTTAAAATCAGTAAAGCCGTTTCGGAGGAGTACGCGGCCTAACATTGTGACACGAGAATTTTATATAATGTTACTAAATAAAATTGCTGAACTATTTCTAAAGTTGAGCTCTGATTTCTAAAGTTACCAATCAAATAATAAATCTTGATGATAATCTTCAAAACCGCAATAGCATCGTAGCTATAATTCTGGTGAATTAGACTCAGCAGCCAACACCGCAACTTCGTGAACCATTTGAACTATTCAAAACAGCTTATACATATTTCATGCAGGATCCCGCGTCTCAAATCTTCACTTTGCGACGCCACACGACAGATAATTTTAAAGATAACCGTGTTTGGCAAGTCGATAACTCCGAAGGTTGCTTTTGAAGCGTTTCATGAGTTTAACTTATGGTGCTTTAACTTGAACTCGGAATTGGCTAATAAGAGATTTGCATTATCTAAATTCATCTGAAGTTTGGCAGAGGTTACTTTTCTAATTGTTATATGAAACTTAATCCGCATGTGTCACGAGTATTTTATCCGAAGAAAGGGTTTCACATGATTTTATTCTAAAACCGTGTTATATTTTCTTCAACATATTTTATGTATTTTCGTTTTTCTTCAAAATCTTTGAACAGTCGTTGCTAGTCCTTGTACAGAATTTACTAACTTGGAATCTATACCGAGTGATCCTTCCCATTGTTTTCATCTTCGCTACGACCTTGACTTTGACCGCTATCTCTGAAGACAGAAATAAACACAAGGGCCAGTATTTGCTATTCTATTGTTGGGAATAATTTTGATGATGACGGTGTAAGTACGGTACAGCCGGGCGTTTATTAGCTCGCTCCAGCGGGCTTACGTGAATGGCTTTGGGGCTTTTAAATATGACCTCTATTGTTCGGGACATAAGCGCTATTTATGACAGCGGCTTTTACAACGCCACCGAAACACACTTATGTAACTATGTGCGGTAAATTATGACATAGTAAATAATCGGATGAGTGTGTCATCAATTTATTAAATGCAATTTTGGATGGGATATTCGGCAGGACGTCAATATATTTTGCGGAGGTAACTTAAATCAGTACTTACAAAAAATTTGTAAAATTAAACTAAATCTAATAAGTTAATTTTAAAAATCATTGATAAGAAGTTTCGACGTATCAAAGTTGCAATCGGAAAACAAATCGATTAGTTTAACAAACTTTATAGAACAGCGCGAAATGCAAACCAAAATAAAAATACGAATTAAAATTAACTCTGACGACATTAACGTTTATAAGCTCTCAGAAATAACATAAAAACCGAATGGAAAGTCGGTTTTAGCGTCGCAGGCGAGTTGGCACATAACGGTGAGTTTCTTAATGCCCATTTCACGATAAAAAACTCTTTGGAACGTGTTTATACTAGTGTAATAAACTGAATAGGTTCCAGTCGCAGATTTACCACTCGGCTGACCTGCTTGGGACCTAGGGCACATTTAAGAGGGCAGGATAATTTGGCCCTTTTTTATCCTACTGAAATACAAAAAATATACATAGACAAAAAATCGACAGTAAACAAAATTAATTATAAAGCTGCAATTTCCGAATTCATAATTGATTGTGAATTAAACTATAACGTATCCAAGTTGTAGAGTAGTAATAGGTAGTAGGGTAGGGAAAGAAAAAGTTGAATAGCCCTCTAGCGGCTTTGTAAATCCACCTCTGATAGGTTCGCTTGTACTATAACTCGGAGCCTACAGGCTATTGTGCCTGCCGATGTGAACTTAATTTAAAACCAACAGGAGTATGCGAAGTTGTAATGAAGTTTGGGGAAGTTCGCTGCACTAAGACGTGCCTGTTGATAGTTTTGGGTGTATCAAGTTATTGACGCTCTGGCAGAGAGTTCTCGATTAATATAAACTTTGATTCCAATGCATAGAAGTCCATGCAAATTTTACAGACTATATCCATACTAATATTATAACTAACTCCTCCGTGGTCTAGTGGTTAGAGCGTGGCTCTCGACTCCAGAGGTCGTGGCTTCGATTCCCGCGTTGGAAACATGTTATTTCCAAGTTTGGTTAGGACAATGCAGGCTGATCACCTGATTGTCTGACAAGTAAGATGATCCATGCGTCGGATGGGCATGTAAAAGTCGGTCCTGCCCCATAACTCTCGCCAGTCGTGTCGGTCTTCCGTCCCACTGGGTTATGACTTATGAGAGTAAAAGGGATAGAGAGTGCTCTTATGTACTGCGCACACACTTGGGCACTATAAAATTTCTCCTGCGTAACTGGCCCGGTTTCAATGAAACCGGCCACCGTCACCGAAACCGGTGTGGGAGTTATTATTTATTATTATTATTTCCATACTAATATTATTATAAATGCGAAAGTGTGTCTGTCTGTCCGTCTGTCTGTCTGTCTGTCTGTTACCTCTTCACGCCCAAACTACGAAGATACTTTAGAGTCCCAGGTAAGGACATAGGATACTTTTTATCCCGGAAAAATGTACGGTTCCCGCGCGATAAAAGGATTTTGGCGCAACGGGTGTCATCTAGTAGTAAATCATAAAAAGTCGCTTCTTGCTGTCCGTCCGTATACAGGGTGCAATTAAACCTTCCTGCCAAATTTTTTCCAGGGCTTAGGTATCATTAGGAGAGTCCAATAAACCAAAAAATAGGGTGTTATTTTTTTACAATAACATATTTTATCCCAATCAAATTCCTTGCAGCATGGTCACTTCACACTAAATACGATTTGGCGCCGGTCGGTCTGTCGCCAACTCGCCACTCGGGCGCATCTAGGTAACGTTGGGGTAGAGAGGGGGTGACGCGGGGGTGGCGCGCGAGGGCCGGCCGCCGCCCGGTGACCATTCGGTACTCTGTTGCAGTCGCACTTCGCAGTCCGCGCATCGTTGCATAATTACATAATTTTTTGTTTGTCGCCGCCCGCCGCGAGCATAATAAGTGTGTACTGTGTTATGACTTATGTGTATGACAATGTATTCTAACCGCGATAAACTAACATGTATTCTGTGACCGCGAGTGATAGGTGATGGTGAGGTGCTACATTTTGAGTGGCGAAAGTTTACACGGAGCTTGAAAGTGTTGTTAAAAGTAAATAAAATAAATTATGTAAGACTTAAAGGTGGGTGGTTTTGATTTTAAATTATGTAGTTGTAAGTACCATCGAGGAAATTGATTCCTAGGCAGTTAAAAGACCAACGTCATTTGGTCGGATCATGTCTGTGATAGCTGTGTATGTCTGTAATAATCATAACTGTGATCTGTCGGCTGGGTTTGATGTAACGCGACCAAACTACGTAGGTCCCCCATCTGACTAGGAATCAACTTCTCTGATAGTAAGTACCTACTTATGTTGATTATGTACATTTTTTAAATACGCCCAATTAATGCAAAGGATGTGGTTTAGATAAATTACTATTCATTTCTAAAGTGCTATACGTAATAATTATGTTGTAATTTTTCCATTGTTTTGATGAGAATCAAATAATTCATTCTAAACGTACCTATGCGCTTTACATTTTGACGGTTCTAAGCCCGTTAAATTATGCAGGGAAGGCCGTCCCCTGAGCAAACCACTTGGCCATACATTTGCCGCGCTGCCGAGATCGCACCAAAACCCTATTTTTTACTTATCTTAGTTCAAAATTGTCCTAAAAAAATTAAAACGGGGAATATGTAGTTTATGATATTGTCGATCTATTGGCGTGTGTTTCAAATAAAAGTAATTTGTAAATGCTAAGGAGATGCTGAATGTATGATTGAATTTTAATAAATTGGTTTTACTTTGGAAGCTCATATCATGAGTATAATAAACAAAAATAGAAAATTTAAAACGGGGAAAGGAATGTTGATATACTGAAGATTATTGCTGTATTTTTATTATAACTTTGTAGCTTTCAAATTATGGGTTTATAAGACTTGAAATACGGTAAATTACGGTTTCTCCGTAAGGAACGCCCTTATGATAATATAGGATCGTGGGAATCCTGGATTAGGTAAGAGTACACGGTTTTTTGGTTGTTTTTGAGTTCTAGATTTTAAGAATTACTTTTTGCCATCCATTGTCTATTGTTGGCTTGTTCTTAGAAGTAGCCGCAAGATGTAAACAGGGTCATAAAATAAATAATAAGTTATTGTTTTTAGAATAGAGCCGACGATATTTTAAGAAGTTGAAAAATACGTGTATTTTTATTTTTAACAAGGATTAATATATCCAAACTAGCTGTTGCGCGCGACTTCGTCCGCGTGGACTTCAGTTTATAGTTGTTCCCGTACATCGATTGAATAGTTTACGCGCAAATCACAAAGGTACATTTTGTGGGAACCGTAGATTTTTCCGCGACAAAATATATCCTATGTTCTTTCCCGGGCCTCAAAGTAGGTATCTCTATATCAAATTTCAGCAAATTAGGCGAAAATCATAAACGTTTATTGTGCGGGAACCGTACATTTTTTGGGGCAAAAAGTATCCCTTGTCCTTCCCGAGACTCAAAGTATCTCCATTCTCCATACCAAAATTCATCAAAATCGATTGAATAGTTTACGCGCAAATCATAGAAGTATATTGTGCGGTAACCGTACTTACATTTTTCCGGGACAAAATGTATCCTATGTCCTTTTCCCGGACTCAAAGTACCTACATGTATCTATACCAAATTTCTATTTCTTGGCTCCTATTAGTCTTAGCGTGATAAAATATAGCCTATAGCCTTCCTCGATAAATGGGCTATCTAACAGAGAAAGAATTTTTCAAATTGGACCAATAGTTCCTGAGATTAGTGCGTTTAAATAAGCCCTTTCAAATAATTTCCCCCGTTTTTTCACATTTTCCTCTATTTCTTCGCTTCTATTAGTCTTAGCGTGATAAAATATAGCCTATAGCCTTTTTCGATAAATGGGCTATCTAACACCGAAAGAATTTTTCAAACAGGACCAGTAGTTCCTGAGATTAGCGCGTTATAATAAGTCCTTTCAAATAATTTCCTCCGTTTTTTCCCCATTTTCCTCTATTTCTTCGCTCCTATTAGTTTTAGCGTGATAAAATATAGCCTATAGCCTTTCTCGATAAATGGGATATCTAACACTGAAAGAATTTTTCAAATCGGACCAGTAGTTTCTGAGATTAGCGCGTTCAAACAAACAAACAAACTAACAAACTCTTCCGCTTTATAATATTAGTATAGATTTAGCAGGAAGGTTTAATTGCACGCTGTATAATATGAGTAGATCCATTAAAATACGCGACAGATTTTGATGCAGTTTTTTTAATAATACATAGAGTGATTCGAGAGGAAGTTTTATACACACTACGATTAGCAACATGGAGTTTCGTTCGCGGTTATTTTAGGAGGTATCCAGTTCTGAAGGCATAGATAATTTTCGATAAAGTGTAAAGTAATATTTTTTTTCCTCGGTATAAAGGCTGATTTGACATGTTTCAATCCAGTGCTGGACTGGATTGAAACATGTTTACATTGATACAGTGCTGATTCAGCGACGGAATCCAGTGATGCTGGCGCCAGCTACTGTATCAATTCACATTGATCCTTATGATAATATAGGATCGTCGGAGGCTGATTCACATCAGCCTTAAATGTAGGAATCTCGTCATCCATTGACGGACACTTATGACAGTTTTTTCGAACTGCTAGGCTACCTCAAAGTCTAAAGGCAGATTTACATTGATTCAGTAACTGACGTCGGTCTACTGTCGTGTCAGTGCTGATCTGGCACTGCCATAGTAAAGGTTACATTAAGTCAGTGGCTATCGCCAGTGTACAGTGTGGACTTGAAATCAATTAATATAATATGTACTATGGCAGTTGCCAAGTCAGCACTGACACGGCTGTGGACTAACGTCAGTTACTGACTCAATGAAAATCTAACTTTTAATAGGTACTTTAGGGCCGAGAGAGAGACAGCAAATCTTTCAGCTTTAATAGCTGTCGCTGGCTCTTGGGCAATTATATACATCAAAAGTCTTCCGACAAGTTCCGACCTCGGGAATGACATCAGCCTTCAGCGAGCTGTCATCTGTCAAATTAATTTTTCATTTCACCTTTTCTCGACCCCTTATTTATCCCTATTCCCTTAATCATATTGCACGAAATTATGGAAATTGTACGATTTTCATAAACGAGACTTCTTTTGCTTAATCTGAGAGAATAATTTGTCTTTTCCAAGTATTGTTAATTTGCTTCGAATTATGAGTAGTATAGAAGAGTGAGGGCCTGTTCCACCACTTTCTGATAAAGTGCCGAATAGGCTATTCACAACTTTTTGACAGATTCTCCTACTTCATCCGTCAAGTTAAGTGGTGGATAGCCTATTCGCCACTTATCAGGAAGTGGTGAAACAGGCCCTAATTGCGTCAAACAACTGTTCCAAGAAATGCACCGAGGAGTTTTAGTTGATCGTCATACTTGTATTGGTCATTTTCTCTAGGTACGAGTTTATGAGAGTAACATGCACATTATAGGGTCAAAATGTACTCATAGGTGAAGTACTTACTATAAATGATTTTATCCACCTAAGGTTGGACTTACTCTAGCTACGAGTTTATTACAATTTACAGTATACATGACATGTCAAAACATGTCAATAGTAGAAAGTTATCGTTCTATTGTTTTATATTGCTAATTCGACGTCTTGGTTGCTCTAGTGGTGACTGGTGTATCATTCGGTCTATATTATATAGTGATCTCCTATACTGTTTTATATTTCGATGCTAATTTGATTCTTCGATGTCTGGTTCTGGGTTGCTTTATTATACCATATTACGGTCTGAGCTCGCGGGTCAGAAGCTCCCTGGTAGAAGGGGGAGGGGGTGTCGCCCAGGGAGCCATTGTTCACGCTAAATGTTGTTTTGTTTCTATTCAGGGCGGGATTTATCTGCGTCCCGGTGCATGTTTACTCGCCCGATCATTACGTAACTGCAGCTGGGTGTGACGTCACAGGACGTTTAATGATTTTGTTGCTAAACTTAGCCATAGATCACTAAATAGTTACTACACTTAGCTTAGAATTTAGATAGTAGGTTGATGAGGAAATTCGTCATATAGTTCGAGATGATGATGACAGGCAGTACCTATACTTACATACTAATATTATAAATACGAAAGTGTATCCATCTGTTACGACCGCGGTACGCCCAAACCGCTGAACCAATTATTTTGCTGTTTGGTAAAGAAGTAGGTGAGTCCCGGGAAAGTACATAGAATACTTTTTATCCCGGAAAAATGTAGCGTTCCGAGCGATAAACGAATTTTGGCGCGAGGGAGTTGAGGGCGTCATCTAGTAGTCTTAATATAGATGGGGACATGTATAAAGCATTAAGGGGTTTTGTTTGACCTACTCTGAGTACAGTTTCACTCTAACTTTTTCATAGCTCTATAATTGTACATGTAAATGTAATGAATTTTTCGCATCAGCAAGTACGAAGGCGGTGCCATCTAACGCAATAATCTCTCAGAGCGTAACTCGTCAGGTGAAGGGAATCCTGTCTTATTAAACGCTCTAATGCTACAGCGATATGAACAGTATGTTAAAACGATAGAGTGCATATTGCATCACGAGGAGCGAGCGCAGTCGTGCATTTTATAAGTTAATTAAAGGGAGACTCGTGTACATAAAATTATGCAGCTCCAATTTTCTCTTGCTTTGTGTCGTGGATCGCGCTCGGGTGATATGTGTATTTCAGCTGCACGTAGCAGAAGTCACTAGCGTGGTTTAACGACCGACATAATTTCAGATTCAAATCTTATGATTTAATAGCTGAGATTTTTAATGGGTTTTCTACGGCGCGTAGATATGTATAGATGTCACGCAAAATGACATATGCATCAGCAATAATTTGGCACAGGCAATACAAAAGAATAAACTTTGATGATATTGACCGGACTGTCACACGTGGGTGTGACAGAGCTGTCATTTAATACTTTACAAAATAACGGTCAATTAAAATATCATTGTAGGATTGTATAAATCAGATTAAAATAAGTCTTGCCATTTATCACTATTGTTACCAAAAGTTCCTAAAAGGAAAAAAAATGTTTTATATTTCCATATAAAAGTTGTTGTTTTGGCTAAAGAATAAGCAAAAACATGGACGTCACAGAAGATTAATGTTGACAAGACTTTTCAACGGTTATGTAAACCTCAGATAAAAAGTAACGTAGGTTCGGTGGTTTTTACCCATGTCGGACGGGCGCGGCGGGCAGCATAACGATATGTCAGTGGGAGATTTACGTACTGCCCGGTGCGCCCCTACTGGACTATTCGAATTTCGAAGATAAGGAACATTCTAAATTCAAATATCGACTGCCAATGCCCGGTCACTAAGGTTTATGACAGCAGACCAATCAACAACACTGTTGATAAACGTGTGTCAAATAACCTCAAAAACCGCTGTATAGTAAAATCTATATCTATACATATTATAGAACAAAGTCGTTTTTTCCCTCATGTTCCTTTGTTCCCTTTAATCTTTAAAACTACGCAACGGATTTTGATGATTCTTTCTGTGTTAGATAGCCCATTTATAGAGGAAGGCTATAGGGTATATCACGCTAAGACTAATAGGAGCGAAGAAATAGAGGAAAATGTGGAAAAACTGAGAAAATTATTTGAAAGGGCTAACTTGAACGCGTTAATCTCAGGAACTACTGGTTCGATTTGAAAAATTTTTTCAGTGTTAGATGGCCCATTTATTGAGGGAGGCTATAGGCTATATTTTATCAAGCTAATACTAATAGGAGAATGTGGAAAAACGGGGGAAATTATTTGAAAGGGCTTATCTCGCGAACTACTGGAGCAATTTTTATGTTATTTGGCACAGATAAGAAGTAGACCTAAGACCACGTAAAGGATCATAAGGCTATCGATTTTAATCATTTTTGCAGTGGCCGGAGCGGGTCGCTAGTAATCCTATATGTTTGTTTTTAAATAAATAAGAGGAAATGCTGGAATCAAAGATTTTTTAAGTACTATAAATCTTTGATCAATTTGTCTCTTTATCTTTTTATCAATTAAGTACCTCATTGGACAAATGCAAATATCCGGTACCTAGTATTAAAAAAACGTTTTCTGAAAACATGTTTCCGGCAGTTTCCGGTTTTATTTTCGTGAAGGACTTTACGAACTAAATACCTTAACTCAACGTAACATTAACAAAGTAGCTTCTACCTGTCTACTATGCTTCTACTTTGAAGAGAGAAAATTCCGAAGTTTCAGTGTAACTAATATTTAAATAGCATGGTAGTGATCGGTTCTGAAGATTGTATCGAAGGAAACTTTACTGAGAGTGAAATCAATTACATGAGCTCAAATGTTACAAACGACGGAAATCATTACAGGGTTTCCAATTTCAAAAGTATTAGCGTCGAATAGCATCAACGAGATACAATTCTAAGGAAACGTTACTCTCATACAATATACCTTTTTAATTTTGATTGTTTTACCCACACGAGAATATAGCAATGACAAGGATATGCTATGTCCACACTGTGCCTTTTTTTGTTCATCAAGGGCATGCATCATAGCGCAGTCAACAGCGCATGTGAGGCATGCCCGCGACGCATGACCGTATCCAAAACTTTCGCTTTGTTCTTTTATGACAATATTGCGTTGCGTTCGTTGACGCATTCAATTATTGAATGCGCCAATACGAAAGTTGAATGAAAGAAGATGACGAAAATTGAAGATGAAAGTGCACAGTGTGAACATAGCTAAACACTTACATACCTCAGTGCATGCCTCATTGCAATTGGTATTATCAAGAAAATCCCGTCCAATCCCGCATTTGTAGACTCAAACTCAAACTCAAAAACTCAAAACTCAAACTCAAAATTTTTTATTCAGAATAAATTTTTGCAAATATTTTCTGAAAGTCTACATGATGCCTACCACCGGTTCGGGAACTGTGTGGCAGGTAGCGTGGCAACACTGATTTTAAAACCAATCTTTACAATCAAGCCAACGTCGAAGTCAATTTTATAGCGCCAAAGTGTGTACACAATACACAAGGAGGCGCTGTTTTTGGTCTCATAAGTAACGAACCAGTCGGATAATCCAACACGACCGGCGAGAGATTAGCCACAGCCCGCAGGAGTCATGCTCGTCATACGAATGGTTCTACTTTTTGCCAGAAAATGTCGCCAGTGGTATTTTTGGACCAGTACGACCTGCAAAATTTCAAGAAAAGAGCGTATCTCCTAAAAGGCCGGCAACGCACCTGCAAACTGATGTTGCGAGTGTCCGTGGGCGACGGTAGTTGCTTTCCATCAGGCAACTTTGCTCGTTTGCCCCCTAATTTTATAAAAAATCAGGTAATGTGATTGTCCTGATCAAAGAAGATAAAATTTTAGTTTAACAACTAAACTAAACGTAGTAACCTACGCGGCAGTTGAAACCAAAATCCAGAGCCGTGAGCTAGCTAGCGATTTCCAACTAGGCTAAGAACTGTACATATTATGTACAAAATACCTCTTCACTTGAGAAAAAAGTAGAAACAAGCGAAGTCTGATGACAACGTGTATCCAGCAAATAGTGCTCGAAACAAGAGCACTTAGACAGCACTCGAAAGTTCGACGGGGTCCTAATGATGGCCGCCCTTTGTGCGCGGCCCGTGAAATTCGACGATTGCCGCGACGAAACGATAAATTGGAAAATATGATACTGTAACTCAATTACTTCAGCTAATCAATATCAGAACTTACATATTTAGCAAGCTATGAGGTTGAAAGATGGAGTTGAGAATCTAAGGCCATGTTCAAACCAAACCGACTGTGAGCCCCAATATGAACGTGAAAATAAACGGTATCGAATGTCCGCGCCTACGCCTAGCGCAGGGGTCACCAAATGGCGGACCGCGGTCCGCATCCGGACCGCCGACCCATTGTGTGCGGACCAAGCATGCTCGAAGAATGAAGATGAACTTTGTTAAAAATTAATTTCGGTCTCGACTTTCGATATACTTTGACTGATGAACATGTAGCAACAAAAATTGTCACTTTTCTCATTGATACAAATAAATACCTTTGTAATTTCCGCAATTACATACTTATTTTGTTTAATTTTTTGAAGTGAAAACTTCTTTAGCGGCGTTGAGCACTTTTGTGGGATGGGTAAAAACATGGTAGAAGCTGTGAAACTCGCGTCAGATTTTCGTGTTGATCAAAAAACTATAGAAAAACCGTAAGACGGTTGGAGAGTAGTGTTTTGTGTTGAACTCGAACTCGAACTCGAACTCGAACTCTAAAACTCGAAAACTCGAAAACTCGAAAACTCGAAAACTCGAAAACTCGAAAACTCGAAAACTCGAACTCGAAAACTCGAACTCGAATTGTAAGGGTTTCGATTAATTAAAAAAAATCAATTTTTAAAAAATCGATTTTCATAAAAAATAGGTTAAAAATTTAATTGATTGTAAGGGTTTTGATTAATTAAAAAAATAAAAGTGCACAACGTTAATAATCAAGTTTTCACTTCTGCCGGCACTCCCGGAGTGCAACCCGTCTTTTTTTTATGTGTGGACCGCGAAGGTCATTTTATTTCTTAAAACGGACCCCGAGCGAAACTAATTGGTGACCCCTGGCCTAGCGTAATAACGTAGTCGGTTAGGTCATAGGTGTGCCGTGTGAACGAAGAAGTGAATATGTATGGAAATACGATAAACTGCGTAGCGTTCGTAATTTACATTATTTTTTCATAATTTACAATATATATTTTTAATTTCTAATACTTAATGCTACACAGTACACACCTTGTTTACCAAAAGTGTCAACACTCATAGTATAAATATCTAATATATATAAATCTCCTGTCACGATGTTTGTCCGCGATGGACTCCTAAACTACTTAACCGATTTTAATGTTTTTTGTTTTTTAACGTGTGCTTTTTTCCAACTTGAGAGATAGGATAGCTTAGATATTTAATTAAAGTCGCAATTTTATTTTATTGCAAATTATTTGTCTATAAAGAGCGACCATTGTTTATGCGACGCGGGTCACGGGATAGCGATGGACGTTGCCATGGTGACATACTTATTTAGTCACTAATTCAATAAAATAATACGGGTGATATATTTTATATAATTTGGCAAAGAAATGTTTGCTGGGACAGCTAGTAATATTATATTGTATTTATTAGACGTTCTACGTAGTTACCAACTTGTCATTAAAACCTCGTTATTAATACATTGTATTTCCTGGTTTGATATGTTACTGTATAATATGGCTTCTAACAGCAAGGGCAATACACAAAATATATCCATACTAATAATATATGTATTTTATGCGAAACTATGTCGGTCTGTTACCTCTTCTGTTTAAATCACTGAACCGATTATTAGTGAAATTTTTATATCTA
The DNA here is from genome assembly GCA_905333045.1 of Lysandra bellargus. Lineage (NCBI taxonomy): Eukaryota > Metazoa > Arthropoda > Insecta > Lepidoptera > Lycaenidae > Lysandra > Lysandra bellargus. The sequence goes on from HG995328.1 coordinate 8,292,459, forward strand.
AATGTCATAATATACTTATATCCCGGAAAATGTACGGTTCCTGCGCGATAAACGAATTTTGGCGCAACGTAATCGCGGGTGTCATTTAATATTTTTCTAAATAAGGGGAGGATATCATAGTACTTACTGCAACTTTTGTTAAGGCGCTATACGAAAGTTATTTTACTGCAAGGGTAATTTTATACTTAATTTGTATGACAATAAAGTCGTGAATACGCTGCGGCCAGAAGCTATCGGCTCGCTCGGAAAACATGCGAAAAAACGTAATTATAATCATTTAAAAAATAACTAGGAGCATTTAAGCAAAATGCTTCTATACGATTTTGAGTTGCAAAGGTGTCTATCAATTAGACTAATCTCCTACAATACATCTATTCTCGTTTAAAAATAATCTTCCGTATTTTTAAGAGGTCATTTCGAAAATTAAATGTATCGAGGCAAAATACATTAATCGTGTTTCTAGTTCTTCTCAAACCTAGATAAGGCTATGAAGATATGTATATCTCATTACCAGATTTGTAACATTTCTGAGGGTCCTATAGTATTACGTCAAAAAGGACAGTTATTAGGGTTCCGTACCCAAAGGGTAAAAATGGGACCCTATTACTGAGACTTCGATGTCTGTCCGTCTGTCTGTCCGTCTGTCTGTCCGTCTGTCTGTCCGTCTGTCTCCAGGCTGTAACTCAAGAACCGCTATAGCTAGACTTCTGAAATTTTCACAAATTATGTGTGTCTGGTGCCGCTATCACAACAAATACTAAAAACAAAATAAAGTCAATAGTTAAGGGGGGCTCCAATACAACAAACGTTATTTTTTTGGCCTTTTTTGCTAGTAATCAATAATGACAACAGCTACGCACTTGAAATTTTCACAAAATCCCTAATTATATTTGTATTTTAATAATTATTAATAAAAATAAAATAAAAATAATATTTGAGGGGGGCTCCCATACAAAAAACACAATTTTTGCCTATTTTCGCTCTATAACGGTACGGAACCCTTTGTACGCGAGTTTGACTCGCACTTGGCCGATTTTTTCAATATAGCGCCTTAAGGCGACGCCTTGATAATTTAGCTGTAGCGATATCGATTTTTCTCAGCAATGTTTAGAGCTAAGAAATTAAAGTTCATCGTCAGTATTCATCATGTCTTTGTCTTTGAATTACTTATAGCATATTACGATTGGTCAACTTTTATAACACAGAATAATCAATCAAAAAGACCTCTGTAAAAAGGATTACTATTTTTCCAACAGAGGAGAGTGATTTAAGCTTCCGAAATTTGTACATAGATTGGTTCAAGCAATACATTTTAATTTGCCCATAGCTTATATGAAATGTATTTATGGTTTTTAAATTACGCGACAAAATCATTTTGTCGCTTACGCCCTTTCATTTATTGTTGTTCCATTGCTAGTTTTCTATGAGAGGCCAGGCCGGCCTCTCATAGAAAACAAGCAATCTAAAACATATCCAACACGGTTTTTTACTTTAACGCGGCGTCACCGTCATAGCGTCCTCTTCACTCCGGTCGCGTAGCCTCACCGTGTTACTCAACAACAAACTTCTGACCCTTTTCAATGTCTTCCTGACGTACCCCTAAATTCGATATGATTAATTTCATTACATGAGGCACTCGTAATTTGGTACGCTTATAACTCACTAGGTGTTGTTCTCGACTTCGCTCACATAAGAAATCTCCGCAGAACTTTCAGTGATGGTCAGTTAACATTCCGACGTGACGCAATAGGATGCATTTTTAGGCCGTGTTCAGACCAATTTGACTATACGCCGCCGAATGTGAGCAGGCTCACTGTGAGCCCCAGTGTGAACATGAAAATATAGCGCGTGTTCAGACCAAACTGACTATACGCTGCTGAATGTGAGCAGGCTCACTGTGAGCCCCAGTGTGAACGTGAAAATATAGCGCGGGTTCAGACCAAACTGACTATACGCTGCTGAATGTGAGCAGGCTCACTGTGAGCCCCAGTGTGAACGTGAAAATATAGCGCGGGTTCAGACCAAACTGACTATACGCTGCTGAATGTGAGCAGGCTCACTGTGAGCCCCAGTGTGAACGTGAAAATATAGCGCGGGTTCAGACCAAACTGACTATACGCTGCTGAATGTGAGCAGGCTCACTGTGAGCCCCAGTGTGAACGTGAAAATATAGCGCGGGTTCAGACCAAACTGACTATACGCTGCTGAATGTGAGCAGGCTCACTGTGAGCCCCAGTGTGAACGTGAAAATATAGCGCGGGTTCAGACCAAACTGACTATACGCTGCTGAATGTGAGCAGGCTCACTGTGAGCCCCAGTGTGAACGTGAAAATATACGGCATCGAATGTCCGCGCCTACGCCTAGCGTAATGGCGTAAAGTGGGTTAGGTGTGAACGAAAAAGTGAATATGCATGGAAATACAATAAACTGCGTAACGTTCGCTCACATTCGGCGGCTGACAGTTGGTTTGGTGTGAACAATGAACCATGCAAAATATGTGTACTGTATTTACTGCACAAAAATATACATATTGATTATTATTGAATTAATGCTGCTCGCGGTTTCGGGCTGCTTATTCCAAAGAATGGCACAATTAGAAATGCTTCTCATCACCTCATCACGTTGAAAAAAACAAGACCTTTGCATATATTGTGGATGATTTATATAGTATTTTCAGATCGAAGTATCCACTCTTCAAATACTGTAGTACTTGAGACATGATATTAAAATATGTCCGTATGGTTGCCCAATACGTCTGTGACCAACCATGTGCGAGTTTCCTTACGATGTTTTCCTTCACCGTACGAGCGTCCGTATTATGTACTTGAGTTCTGAAAATTCCTCCACCCATTTCACGCCCCCACCCGGGATTGAACCTGCATCCTCTACGAGTGCGAACCAAAGGTCTACCCACTAGGCCACAAACGCTATCATCACATTTAATTGTGAACTAAATGGAGACAGTTTTATTTGTTCTTGAGACTATATATTATGTACACGAAATTTCATAAAAATCCAGCAACATTCGCATATTTTATAAAAGGCATTACAAAGAAAAACGTTTCAACGCAAAATGTTTTGTTCCAGAGAAAATAATTTTCGTATGAAATAGATTAAGTATTTTTAATTTTCACTTTCCATTACATTTGAAAAATAGACGGAAAATTATACTGTGCCATGAACATTCGGTGCTCTCATTTTCTTTACGTAAAAAAATTCAAATGTTTTAATTAAAACTTGTAGATTTGTTTTCACGTAAAAATATTGTGAGACAACTTAGACAAAAAAACTATTATTTTATAAAACAAACCGAGGCTTTTTAGGGTTCCGTAGCCAACAAGGAACCCTTACCTATAGTTTCGGTTTGTCCGTCCGTCTGTCCGTCTGTCTGTTTGTCCGCGGTTTTACTCAGAGACTATAGGACCTACAAAGCTATAATTTGACAAGAATACACATATTAATGATGGCAACAAAATGGTACATGAAATCGTAAGAAAATACTAATTCCTTTTATGGTAGGTAGCTCCCCTACACATCAAGCGGCGATGGATATTTTTTTTCGCGTCCACCCCATCGTATGAGGTGTCGTTGAATAGGTTTTTTAAAAATATTGCAAGTATTCATAGATCATTTTCCGATTTAGGGATCCGTTTGTGAAATATTAAGTTTTAAAGTGGAAAAAATCGTTAGAGTCCAGTGTCCCCCCCTTCTACCAGCTAAACGGTCGGTTCTGGAAATGTGAAAAAATTCACGGGAGTAGGAAATATGCTGAATTTAAAAGGAAAACTATCACGGCTAAGAAGACTTCATAAGTTGTTGAGTAATAGTCAATCAACTAAAAAAATGTATTCGGCGAAGTATAAAGGAACTTTTACTAGTTCAAATTCCTTTGAAAGTAACTGAGATGATGTTGTTAGTAATGTAAAACACGCTGTAAATGTACGTTCATTGACCATAAAAAATTGTCAAAAACTAGCAATACTACGGAACCCTATATTGCGCGTGGCCCGACACGCACTTGGCCGGTTTTATTTTTAAGTAAGAAGCTACAAAAATTGAAATTGAATACTTAAATTGTTATTCGAGAAACAACAGATCAGCTTAATGAGTTATTAAACTGATTGGGTTATGGCAGCTCAGAAAGTAATTTATATCAGAACATCTCAGCGACATTTTTGTTTAAATTTTGTTTATGAGGTCATAACAAAGTATAGTAATAAAGCCTGAGACAATTCTCGGCTCAGGACCTCCTGTCATGTTTTAATGAGCAAACCGACTCGCCAAATTTATATCAAAAGTTTGGGCCCTCGTTATTTCAGGCTTGTTAGCCCTAAACCTAGCCACTCACTTCGCAGCAACGAAATACGTAAGCACACTACCTGAACCTGTCAGAATTAATTGCAAGAAAATTGACAAAGGCAGAGAATTGTAGGTAGAATGTAGACCTTTTCTGAACAAAAAAACTTCAAGTTCTTTTGGTAGAGTCAGCTTGAAATAATCCTTACTAAATATATAAAATATTGTATATATTATGTAATAATAAATGCGAAAGATAGTGTCGGTCTGTCTGTCCCTATGTGTGTTACCTCTTCACGCTTAAGGCGACGCCTTGATAATTTGGCTGTAGCGATGCCGATTTTTCTCAGCAATGACTAAAGCTAAGAAACTAAAGTTCATTGTCAGTATTCATCATGTCTTTGTCTTTGAATTGCCCATAGCATAACACGATTGGACAACTTTTATAACACAGAATTATCAATCGAAAAGACCTCTGTAAAAAAAGGGATTCCTATTTTTCCAACAGAGGAGAGTGATTTAAGGTTCCAAAATTTGTACATAAATTGGTTGAAGCATACACTTTAATATGTGCATAGCTTATATGAAATGTATTTATGGTTTTTAAATTACGCGACAAAAACCATTTTGTTGCTTATGCCCTTTCCATTTTTTGCTGTTCCATTGCTTGTTTTCTATGAGAGGCCGGCCCGGCCTCTCATAGAAAACAAGCAATCTAAAACATATCCAACACGGTTTCTTACTTTAACGCGGCGTCACCTTAAAGGACTGTAACGATTTAGATGGGTATCGACGGGAAAGGTCATAGAAAGATTATTATTGCGCAAAAATGTACGGTTCTCGCGCAACAAACGAATTTCAGCGGAACAAAGTTTCCGTCGTCGTCCGGTAATTAATAATTGTGAGTTCAACGCCATAATATACAAGGTACAATACTTGGATGGCAGCTTGAACAATTGTAGAAATACAAAGAAGGAATAGAAATGTATTTAAATCAAAGCGAAACAAAGGAGCGTTTTTTTGACGAGTTTCAGCAACAGGAACGCGAATACATGACGTCACTGCGACTGACAACCTAAAAAATGGAATGGTGCTTTTAATAGGCTGTAGGCAAAATTTGTAAGAGTGGGTTGCACGAACTAACTTTGACTTTAACTTTAACTTTAACCGGAAAAATTGACAGATGTCGTATGAGCATATGGGGTGTTTGGACGCCATATTTAACTTTAACTTTAACCACGCCTCTGGTGCAACGCAGCTTAAGAGCGTATCCATCACAGACATACAGAAATAACTTTTTTTAATAATAAAAAGTTTTATAAGTGGTGTAGCTGATTTAATTAAGTTCCTTCATTCATGGCAAAGGACAAAGACAACGGTCCATGGAATGGCTATTGTTTGCTGGCTAAATATCTTCATGTATAAAAGAATAAATGGTTGAAACTATTAAGCTATTGTAGCTTCTTCATAGAACTATGTATTATCGCAACAAATTCTATTACCTTCCAGTTATGAGCAAAGGTAAATCCATACCCATACTTCCGTAGCCATACTTCCATACTAATATTATTATAAATGCGAAAGTGTGTCTGTCTGTCTGTCTGTCTGTCTGCCTGTTACCTCTTCACGCCCGCACCGCTGAACCGATTTGGCTGAAATTTGGTATAGAGATACTTTGAGTCCCGGGAAAGGACATAGGATAGTTTTATCCCGGAAAAATGTACGGTTCCCGCGCGATAAACGAATTTTGGCGCAACGGAGTTGCGGGCATCATCTAGTATTAAATAATTTTCCTATGAGTCTAGATATTTCTTCATTACATATTCCTTCAGAAGCGCTGACTTCGCACACACTTTGTAAAGAGATACGACTGCCGTACGCTTACTTGCAAAGGTGTACTGACTTCTTGAGCTCTCATACATACGTAATACCAAAATCATTTTGTCGTACTAAAATATTTAACATGTTTGAGTTATTTTTCAGCTTAAAATAGTAATTACCTAGGTTCCTGAACAAAAATTAGCTTCAAAATATTTAAACATTAAAAAAATAGAGTAAAATTCACAGCAATGATCCGGGAATAACGCGTCCTAGTTTCAGAACTTTGAAACATAATAATATGTAATGTACAAAGTGGGATGTATGTCTTAGTATGTATGCATAGAATTATAACCTTGCTAAAGTTTTGATGGCGTATGCCTTATCTAAGTATTGATATCGTTGTTTGTATGTATGTATGCCAATACTATTCCAGCAGTGGGATAGTATAGTCTCATAAAAAAATGTACAAAGTTAATGATTCTGCACGCCAGTGCAACGTTCGCTGGAGTTCGACGCGAATAAAAGTGCATCGCTCATATTTTTCGCATGTTTTTAAAACACTGTAACGCTTGGTAACGCTAATTAATTTGTAATGTAGAACTCAGTTTATAAAATAGCGTTACGGGATTAGGGTCTAGAATTTGGAGTGAAACAGCAATGTTTCACAGTATTATTAATACACTTTTCATGCACTTTTTCCACTTTTTTAATTTATTAATTTTAGCTTCTTACATTGGGTATTAAACCATATATGCTGGAATTTTTTCTTTATTCTTTATACAATAAGTACCAGTAATTCGGCTGTGCTGTGTATAAATGGTTTAATACCCAGCATAAATGGTTTAAAACCATGTGTAAGAAGCTAAAATTAATAAACTAAAAAAGTGGAAAAAATGCATGAAAAGTGTATATTATTACTGTGAAACATGAATTTCCAACAAGAAGTTACGGTACATTCAATATCATATGAAACAGCAATGTGTACAAATAAGGAAGTTTAATCACTGCGAATCCTTACACAAACAGGATAGAATTAGTATAGTCTTCGACAACGTCGAAATATCTAAATCGCGAGCAGCAGTAAATGGTAGTAACATAGTTTATACGGTAGTAATCATATCGCTATCGCTCTGTAACCTACGTCTTATACGCCTGAGGTATATAATATTATGTCGCAGTCGACTGGATAAAATAGCCGTTCAATTAAACAGCCCTTTGACTGAACAACGCCATTCAATCACACGGCTATACGTCGCTTAGCCGACTTGTTGACTGCAACGTTCATCACAATTCACAACTGCTAGACGACGCTTAGCTAACTGGTTAAATGGCAAATTAAGTACTTAACTATGGTGACCATTAGTTTAGTGTTATTATTACACAAGCGTAATGATAACAAGCAGAATAAATTGTATTCTAACTCATTTTGAACATAATTGCAATAAATACCTTGATGTCGCATTTCATAATTATTCCGTAATTTTTCCTCGAATATTTGTTTAAATTTTGACTCACTCGCATGTGCACCCGTAATTTATGTCTCTTTAATAACACTGTAACGTATATTTACGAAAAATATCTTAATATAACCACAAAACACCGGCTAGTTGACGCCATATTGTAAACAAAACGCACCTAGCGCCGCAGTGGTGAGCGCTGAACTAATAGTAGAGGAGGGGAAGAGGGGATTTTAGGAGTAGCTCGAGAGTGTCAGATTAAGCTTGTATAGGCTTCCGACATGTGTCTAGTTATCGTGGTATAGAAATCAGATTTCTCACGTGGTGGGTTAAAAATTTTTTTTTTTTTTGAATATTGAAATGTCATCCGATCTGTCAGATTAAGATACGGGATGTTTAGTATACCCCAAAGAAGCTTCCATAAAAAGCACTGACGATTCGAAGATAACTTTAGCCTGTAGGAACATTTTAAAATATAATAAAAACCGGCCAAGTGCGAGTTGGACTCGCCCATGAAGGGTTCCGCAGCAGCAATAAGAATTATTTCTAGGAAATTATAAGGTTTTTGATTTATTTTAATATTTCATTTTTGATATAATGAAAGTTAAATTAAGGTTTATCATTTATGACGTATAAAAAAAACTACTGGCTAGATCTCGTTCAAACTAATTTTCGTTGGTAGTTTTATAGTAATGTACAATCACATATATTTTTTTAGAATTATCATGCCCCTACTTTAGAAGTTAGAGGACACACATTTTGCCACTTTGGAAGAGTCTCTCTCGCAAACTATTCAGATTAGAAAAAAATGATACTGGAAACCTCAACATGATTTTTGAAGACCTATCCATAGATACCCCACACGCATAGGCCAGATGAAAAAAAAAAAAATTTGTTTCATTTGTACCTATGGGGACCCCTAAAATTTTTAATATTTTTTCCATTTTTGTATCAAAATCTTAATGCGGTTCACAGACTACATCTACTTATCAAGTTTCAATAGTATAGCTCTTATAGTTTCGGAGAAAAGTGGCTGTGACATACGGACAGACAGACAGACAGACAGACAGACAGACAGACAGACATGACGAATCTATAAAGGTTCCGTTTTTGCCATTTTGGCTACGGAACCCTAAAAAATGAACCTTTGATATTTTCCTAACTAAATTCAAAAACCTTTGAAATTTTGCACTAAACTAAATGATTTAGTACTTGTTGTATAAAATATAATAATAACTTACCGAAATAAGCAATTTTCTGAATATATTTTCTTTTTCAAAACTTTAAAATGGCCGCAGTTTCTGAACCCACCGCTAAAATACTACTAGGTCTCCATGACGCTCGAGTGACTACAAAATTAGCACCTTCTCCTCCCTTACTATTCAATTAAACGACGGCTTTTGAATCAGCTGTAGTGTTGAACGTTTGGAACGATAAAAGATTTAATTAAAAAGCTAGACGTGTGATTGAATGGTGTTGTACAGTAAATGGGGTTAGCTGTTTGATTGAACGCCTATTTTAACTAGTTGGCTGCGACATATACACCGCATTTATAATAATAATAATATGCTTTACTAAAAGTTATTCCTAACGTTGTTTACGTACGGAAAGTATGTTCAACAAAAGTAATTTAAGCGACGATGTCGGAGGACATTATCATTAAACGATCATGTCGGGGCCGGAGGGGTGGAAGGAGGGAAATGAAGAAACGTCTCCGGCAATTTTTCCCGATTGAAATTGATTTTCAATTAGCCTCGCGAGCTCTTGTCCTCGCCCTGCGCCTGCAGTCCAGACTCCAGATACAAATCCGATTATCTGTTTTGAATTAAAACCTACGAATAATAAAAACTAAGGAAAAGTAACTCCGTCAAAAAACATGCTCCACAATACTTGTTAAAAAAGTGTACCTTAGGTACACATTTCAATACATTTGCAATATTTAGATGACCTTGAGCGGTACTAGGCTGACGTTACATGACAGATCGAAAGGAACCAAATTTAAAACGGTAATAGTATGGGAGTTACGATTCCTTAGTTTTTATTAAAACTGACAAAGGAAATAGGTTATGGATATTATAATTGCAAATCTAGTTATTATAACTGATTGCAGTCTTCAGGAGATCTCGTTAGATCTAGGTACTGTCAGAGAAGTTGATTCATAGGCAGATGGCGGACCTACGTACTTTAGCCGAGTTATGTCAAACCCAGCTGACAGTTCACAACTAGAGATCAACTACGATAACATGGCGCGCCCCTCCAAAATTCAAAACGTTTTGAAGTGCGTTGTCAAAACGTTTGAAGTGCGTTGTCATAGTAAAAGGAGGGGAAGTAGGGTAACTCTAGCCAAATCCGCGATTTAATTACCTACTGTCTTAGGGTTGTCAATTTTAAGCGGCGGTGGCGCGGCGGCGCCGGCGTTGTGATGTGGGAGCGGCAAGCGGCTGTCCGCGCTTTGTTCGCAACCGCATGAACAGCAGCTATGTCGCGGTACTTTTAATAATAATAAGTGACTCTTGATTGTCCATATTTTGGCCAAATTTCGTGCATATTTGCATGCATATTTCGGCACTTGGATCGTGCATATAATCCGATGTCTAAATAAAATTATAAATATACCCTTTAAAACAACATTAAAAACTAACGCCTGTCTCTTATAGTTACCTACTATAAACAAATCTGTTGTTATGATTCGAACTTTGCTTTATGTGTATAATTAATATCTGATTTACAATTAACTCACAGCAATATATTTTATTACTCCTGCGATTATGATCGGACATTTTTGATTCGTTTGGCGCGGTGTGGCGCGACGCGGGCGTGCAGCGTAAAGTGTTAGCCCCGACTGGTATGGTCCGAAAACGGTCCGAGATTGTAATAAGTGTGCGTGCGGTGATGCATTGATACTATGGCGCACACATACAAGCCGCGCGCGGTGCCTTTGTATGAAGATAACTTACTTCCCCTCCTTATACTATGGCGTTGTCTTGCGCGGTAGGCTAGTTATGATTAGTTGACCAACAAATCTTGGTAATAAGTGACATTAACAGAAATATTACGTGTACTGTGATTGGTTGAATACTTACTACATACAAACTCTTTCATTAGGATGTGACTACACACGTTGAAACATTCATTTGGAGGGGCGCGCCATGTTATCGTAGTTGATCTCTAACATTGAACGACATAATCCGACAAAATGACTGAGATTCGTCAAGTGCCTATAAATCAATTTCTTCAATGGTACATTGTATAAGATGTAGTTCAGCCCCCCTAGACATGCGGCAAGTGATTATCGTAAACGCTAACGCCACAAAATGTATGGGATTTGACATTAGTATTCGCTAAAGCGATGACTAATTTAAATGTCAAATCGCATACATTTTGTTAGTGTTTACGACAATCGCTTGCCACTTGTCTACTAGGCCCAGGTCTTGTCGAATATTTATTTGGTTGGCAAAGTAATTGTTCCTGTCTGGTGTGGTTATGATTGTTTGGTTAACCACTTGCGGTGAAAATCGATTACAATAAGACGAATCCATTGACCGTATAGTATGTTCGTATGATGGTATATGATAGTCTTATGATGTATGTTATAAGACCATCATATTTGTAGAGCGTTAAGCTTAATTTCACCAACGTCTGTTAGTGTTAGCATCTTGTTAAAATATCATGCCTTTTCATTAATATGAAAAACGATCGTTAACTATAAGAATCGTTGGTTAAATTTGGTCTTGTGTAAATCTTAAGTATTATCTTAAGGATCTTTAAAGGAAGGTTTAATCTTAAGGATCGTATCCAACGAAGGGCCGCTTGAATTGTTGACTGTCATAGTGTTTCAAACAGCTTGGACCCCTTGGAATTACGCTGAGATGTAGCTTCACTCTACATCCTCTATCGGTTGTATCACGGGGAGTGCTCTGAGGAATTGTTCGGAATCATACCACCTGCAACTTTTCGCCATCGTCCCACGCGAAAAACATACCATCCTCATCACCTTGATGAGTGGCAGTCTTCCACAATGCATTTTTCGCGTAACTTTCTGCCGCGCACTGTAAAACTCTGGAATAAACTGTCACCAGCATTTTTTCCGGACCTATACGACCTGCAAATCTTCAAGAAAAGAGCGTATTCCCTCTAAAAGGCCGGCAACGCACCTGCAGCTCTTCTGATGTTGCGAGTGTCCATGGGCGACGGTAGTTGCTTACCATCAGGTGACCCGTTTGCTCGTTTGCCCCCTTATTTAATAAAAAAAAATTCATACCAGTTGTATCTTCACAGGCATGTCCTGGACAACGGCACGCTGGTGTTTCGGCCGTTCGCCGCGACGCAGTACCGCGCGGACGTGCACGCCGCCGCCTACCGCTGTCGCGCGCACAACGCACACGGGGCCGTTGTCTCCCGCGACATGAGGGCGCAGGCAGGTCAGTCAAACTTTTAATTTCTTAGCATATACAGTCCCACTGCTGGGCAAGGGCCTTTCGCATTGTATGGCCTGGTTGGTATGTCGCCAGCTCGTCACGCCACCTTTTTCTAGGCCAGCCACTGCGTCGGCGTTCATCTTCGGGTACCTACTTTGTTGAGTAGAAACAAACTTACGGGGCCGGGCTACCCTCGAAATTCTCATACATACGTAATACCAAAATCATTTTCTCATACGAAAATATTTAACATGTTTGATTTATTTTTCAGCTTAAAATAGTAATTACCTAGGTTCCTGTACAAAAATAAACTTCAAAATATAGAAACACTAAAAAAAATTTTTTTGTGTATAAATTTTTTTTACTAAATTTACTACTAAATGTTTAAACACTAAAAAATATATATAAATAAATAGTAAATTTACTACAAAATATTTATACTCTAAAAAATATTTTGTAGTAAGTAAATTTACTATTTATTTATATATTTTTTAGTAAATTTAGTAAAAAAAATGTATACACAATTTTTTTTTTGTGTTTAAATATTTTGAAGTTTATTTTTGTACAGGAACCTAGGTAATTACTATTTTAAGCTGAAAAATAACTCAAACATGTTAAATATTTTCGTATGAGAAAATGATTTTTGTATTACGTATGTATAAGAATTTCGAGGGTTACCCGGGCTCTTAAACTACCGTACTACTTTTTTTTATTGAGGTTGGTAATACATTACGCATCCCTTGCCACCGGGGCAGCAGGAGTATATCGGACTCCCTCCCGTTCAGTATGCCGGAGGTTTATCAACTAAACCCGTCCACGCCGTTTTTTGCCGTTGCCGTTTGCCATTCAGCCGTACGCGCAGAGGAGCATAATACTAATTCTACTTCTACTACTATTAACCTACTACTAAGTATCTGATTCACACTTGGCAAAATCACAAGGGGTGGGTTTAGCTTGTTTGCCTGGCATAGAATTACAGGGCTACTGGCGCCTGTGTGCAAAAAAAGGATTTTGGCGCCCCTTTAGGCATATTTTTGGGACCTTGGTTTTGGCGCCCCTAAAGATGATGGCGCCCGTGTGCATTGCACACATTGCACATAATATGGTAGCGGAGGCATGGGGGCCCTGCACAGAAACTACACGACGCAAATAAAGTAATTCTCTTTCGATTCCCGTGAATCCAAACTTTGAATTACAGTATAATATTTAAAAGAGTAAAATACATACTTAACTCTATAAATACGAAAGTGTGTCTACCTGTATGTCTGTCTGTTACATCTTCATGCCCAAACTGCTGAACTTATTTTACTGAAAGGACATGGGACACTTTTCACTTTGGAAAAATTTACAATTCCCGCGCGAATTTTGGCTCAATGGTGTTGCGAGCATCATCATTTAGAGATGGTGTCCTTTGTCTAGAACGCCGATTTATAATAATAATAATAATAATAATAATAATGTTTATTTATTTCAAAACAGTAAAATTAACACAACAGCATATACATAATCAGTACAATAATATTTAAGTCTTAGTTACTATTAAATAAAGTTTTTCTCAAATTCTGACTCTTGTTATGTTAAGATTTGCAACCGGCGCGGTGGCTAAGCCAGGTTTAACAGTATAACCTGTGTTAAAGCCACTATTATGATGAGTGTCCTTCAAATGATGAAAACATAATAATATACGTGTTAGTTACTCAAAGGATTTGATAGTTTACACCACAGTATAGCATGTCATATTGCTATACTGTCGTTTACACTGTAATGAATACTCTCACAGGGTTTAGTAATACAAATTAATCTGTATCATGATCATCTGATACATCAATCAGACGTCTTTGAAACTTGATATGACCTATCGATGTAGCAGTGTACACAACCGTATTGCCCCCACGGGAGCGACCTAATTCTCCAGGATAAAATGTTTCCTCCCTGCCACATTTCGCCAAGTTTTTATACAATCTATTATTTTTCTGCCGACTCGATCGTTCGTTTCTTCTTTATTGTGTCGACAAGTCGTATTTATTACATTGACATAAAAAACCATGTAGAAAGCATAATTTCTATTGCCGCTCGCTTAACTGGTAGCCAAGTTACATTAGATTTCGACACAGTTGTAAGAAATAAAATTGGATGGAATCAAACATGTATAAATCTCCAAGTGACACATAAAACATCACAAATCCCATACATTTTTGATTTCTAACTTCTCTCCGTCGAAATAATTAAATGCAAATTGGATAGACAAGGTTACCTAATGGACCAGATGTGAAATGATCCAAAAATTCATTTATACAAATGAGTTTTTGGCGCCGAGCGGATCGTAAAAATATTTGCACCTTTCTCGTTTCCAATAAATTGAATTTAGATAATAAAGAAATTGAATTGGAACGGTCAAAAGGAATTCCTTTAATTTGGTAATGAGTGGGTGGAATTTTTTATTTTAGTTCGTTAAGTCCGATGCGATTTAACGAGCGTATGACACTCGATGCTGGCGCCCGTGATGAACGCGCCATTTTGAACTCTATCAATTCAGCTTATAATGGCTCATTTTCCTAAAATATTGGTATTTGTGCAAACTTAATTGAGAACTGTAGATACCAAACACTATAATAATGGTGTTACTAATAGGAACGGCACGAATGGGCCGGATCGACCGGAGAAATACCACGTTCTCACAGAAAACCAACGCTTGCGCTGTGTTTCGTCGAGTGAGTGAGTTTACCGGAGGCCCAATCCCCTACCCTATTCCCTTCCCTACCCTCCCCTATTAACCTATTCCCTCTTAAAAGGCCGGTAACGCACCTGCAGCTCTTCTGATGCTGCGAGTGTCCATGGGCGACGGAAGTTGCTTTCCTTCAGGTGACCCGTTTGCTCGTTTGCCCCCTTATTTCATAAAAAAAAACTTTAAAAAAATCAGACGCGTCTTGATTAAGAAAAAATTTGCTATCCGTCAGTATTTCACTAAATAAATAAAATATTATGATAAATAATTGATAACCTTTTCAACAAAAAATCAAAGGTAAGGATATTATAACATTTTCGTTCAACGCAAACAACTAAGATGCCAGGGGAAACTAATAAAATATGAATGCTGGAAGTAATTTCAGCTAATAGAGCCACTGGAACTTTTAAATAATGAAATCATCAGTATCGTAGAGTATTTCAAACTTTAATTGCTATTCTGTTGAAGTTGTTTTTCTCCCATACGCCGACTCCCTCGTGGTACTTGCAAAGTTTGAAGGCTTAAGTTAGTATGAAAGTTATCAGAATATGTTCGCATTTCATGCCTTTACCCAGGGGTTCCCTATCTTTTTCAGCCTGCGGCGCACTTACAAGTCAATATTTTATCACGGCGTCCTATTTTACCTAATTATTATTTTTTAACAAAAAATTAAAACCGACTTCCAAGGTAAAAACAATAGTAATATGAACTAAAAAGTATTAAATAACTCTTACTCTTTAATAGTGCCTTCTTCAGAATTCGTCTAAATCTCAACTATTTCTGTACATATACTACAGTCTTTATTATTTTGAAGTCGGTACCAGCTAATTTAATCGTGAGTCCAGTAATGTCAGAACATCTGAAACTTTTGGGACTGGTACCCAATTCAAAGTAATGAAGACTGTAGTATATGTACAGAAATAGTTGAGATTTAGACGAATTCTGAAAAAGGCACTATTAAAGAGTAATTTAATACTTTTTAGTTCATATTACTATTGTTTTTACCTTGGAAGTCGGTTTTAATTTTTTGTTAAAAAATAATAATTTCACTCTTTTTAGTTAAGTATCTACAAAATTAGGCTTTATGCGTAAAACCCCAATACGAATGTTAACTATTCACATTATGTTACTGTAAGCGAAATTGTGGTAAATGCTTGCAGTTATCTAAGCGATGCTGCAATTTCCAAAATTTTATCATTAAAGGTTCAGGAGTTCTGTTCAATGCCTTTGCACCAAGAGACACCTTCGTATCAAATTTCTCTTATTCGTAACATATGTTTAACTTACTAGAAACAACATTTTAACCACTATGAGTGTTTTGATAAATTTCAAGGATTTCCCTCGATTGCTCATAGATCCCATCATCAGCTCACCACTTTCGTAATTGTTATACAAAATTAACATTACATCCTATACAACAACACGAGAATTTTGAAAATCGGTCTACAAACAGCGAAATCATCATCAAAAACATCTGCTTCGATGCAAAATATCACGAAAAGTACCAATAATTGGGTCATAGTGTGATGACCCATGGTATAATTATGGTTGTGATGATGATGATTAATCAAATTGATGTATTAGCTTATGCTTTCAGTTGTTTAAACAACACCGAAATCCCCAAACCTGTACCTATAAGCATTCAAAAGTTCTGTTCGGTACCTTCGGATCCAGGATATAACCTGGTGCGAAGTCTTCTTTTTTGGTAGCATTTACCTCGAATTCTTCAGAAAAAATCGAAATCACTATATGTTTCCATACAAAATTCAAGGAGTCCCCTCGATTCCTCAAGGATCCCATCATCAGATCACCATTTTTGTGAACATGGTACAAAATTCGAGTTAAACCCTATACAACCCAAAAATAATTTTGAAAATCGGACTACAAACGGCTGAGTAATCGATGAACATACAAAAAAAAAGATACATACAGCCGAACATATTACCTCCTCCTTTTTGGAAGTCGGTCAACTATAATAAAATGATACATAAATAAACACCTTTGATGATTATAGTTAGGTTAAGCAGGTAAATAATAATAAACAAATATTTAATCATCTGCCTGCTTTGTATAATTCATAATATTATAATTTTATTTTATGATATGATGGAGGATCGACATTCGACTCACGGCGTCCCTCTTGCCTTCCTATGGCGCACCAGGGCGCCGCGGCCCACACTTTGGAAACCCCTGCCTTAGCCTATCCCGTCCAGATGGATATAAAGTATGGAAGTTTCATATGTCTGGATCTGTTCCAGGAAATACTATGAAAAATAATGGTATGGATACGGATCTGAATAAACAAGTCAATAAATTAGTAATGTTCTAAAATATAAGGTTGCAATATTGGAACCTGCCATGCAATATTATTCATACTTACAGTAATATTTTAAATGCGAAAGTGTGTCTATTTGACTGTCTGTCAATTACCCGATTTTACTGAAATTTGGTTGGCAGATGCTTTGATTTCTGGAAAAGGACATAAATATAGGTTTTAGGTTTTAAGACATTTATTCTCATAGGAATTTACATAAATTCACTTACATGAGAAAGACAATAAAGTAAAGAGATACAAACACTGTAGTAAAGATTACAAATCACATCGAGCGAGCTTAGAAGATATAATATTATTACAATCTGTTGAAATTATAAAATTGTCAATTCATAACGTAAGCAAAGAAAAAATATATCAATACAATTGAGGGTATTTTTATGATCGACTAGCGACCCGCCCCGGCGTCGCACGGGTATAAAATATATAACAACTGAAAAAATTATTAAAATCGATAGCCTATGATCCTTCACGTGGTCTACTTCTTATCTGTGCCAAATAACATAAAAATTGCTCCAGCAGTTCGCGAGATAAGCCCTTTCAAATAATTTCTCCCGTTTCTTTCACATTCTCCTATTAGTCTTAGCGTGATAAAATATAGCCTATAGCCTTCCTCAATAGATGGGCTATCCAACACTGAAATAATTTTTTAAATCGGACCAGTAGTTCCTGAGATTAGCGCGTTAAATATAGCCTATAACCTTCCTCGATAAATAGGCTATATAACATTGAAAGAATCATCAAAATCCGTTGCGTAGTTTTAAAGATTAAAGGGAACAAAGGGACATGAAGGAAAAAAAAGTGAGTTTGTTTTATAATAAGTATAGATGTATATGTCGCAGTCATCTGGATCAATCTGCGATTCGATTGAATGACTAGCGCATTCATTGAATGACACCATTCAATTGAATGACTCGGCCGAACGTCGATTGAACGATCGTCCCTCAACGTTCAACTAGTTAGCGATTTGTAGCATAGCGTTTTGAAGATAGCGGACATGAAATCAGTCAGGTAATTGAACGTATTTCATTTTCTTCCTGCTGCGGCGCTACTAGTCACTAAAATAAATATGGCGTCAAACAGCTCGCACAGCTGTGTTGATATTTTATCGATTACATTTACATTAAAGTGCTTTATATTTGTAATAACTAATAAAATAATATGAAAGCGTGGATTTACCTATAACTACCCCGTCAACGGCTACTTGAAAAAAATATAGCATCCCATTTAACGACTTCGCTATATGACTCTTAGTCAAGACGTTAAACGTTACAATCAACGTCTTGACGAGTTGTCCTTTAGTCATTCAATTGAATGGCGTCATTCAATGAATGCGCTAGTCATTCGATCGAATCGCAGATTAAACCAGATGACTGCGACATGTAGATAAGACCAGTTGTCACAGTATAAGTGGTTGCAGTAGACTATCCTCATACTTAGTCCATGGAAATCTTACAATAAAAGAGGTCTTCAAAGGGGTATATAATACTTTTTATCTTGGAAAATGTACGGTCCCCGCGCAATAAACGAATTTTGGCAACCGAGTTGCGGGCGTCATCTATAATAATAAGTTAACATAATCTATAAAGTTAAACTCTACGCAAGCTTTATAAAAAAGGAAGAAAACTCAGAAAGGGAAGACAAGGGTATAAGTGATTACGTACATATTTTATGCATTTAAAAAATATTCTTCCATGAGAGTTGACAAAGTGGGACACGACTTTCATAATATTGAATTTTTCTCGAGCGGCTACGGTGGCGTTAGAGCGAGATGAAAGAAAAAACTTGGGGGAGTCTTTGCCCAGCTGTAGGACAGCAATAGGCTCTTGATTGACAAGATCTACTCTTAATGCTCTTAATTAATACTCTTAATTAATCTCTTAATCTACTTTTAATGTAACATAAAATCAGCTTATTTTCTAGTTCGGTCAAAACTTCAAAAACAGTCGTTTGACGTGTTTATTTTGTAAGTGGACTGAATCCAAAAAATAACAAATACATATATGTATTACTCAATGTTGAATAAAATCAGCGAAATAAAATAGTAGAATCTTGATTACGGGGCGTCAAAAAAGACAGATGGACTCAAGATGTACTGTCAATAATTAACAAAAAAACCACAAAGCAATTCAGTGCATTCAAGTCCAGTACCCGTTTACATTGTTCCAGTTACAATCCAACGCTAGTTCACTGGATTTGAATATTGTGAACCGGCCATAACAATTAACACCAAACCAAAAGCAACGAAAACCAACCCCACAGAAATGTAATGGTAATAATAATAAGTTAATAACTCTAAATGTAACGGATCAGGCGCAGGACCGACTTTTTACATGCCCATCCGACGTATGGATCATCTTACTTGTCAGACAATCAGGTGATCAGCCTGCATTGTCCTAACCAAACTCGGAAATAACATGTTTCCAACGCGGGAATCGAACCCGCGACCTCCGCGTCAAGAGCCACGCTCTTAACCACTGGACCACGGAGGCGTTGGTGGAATGTAATGGTACTAGTGCCTATTAAATACTTAAGCCTGTGGGAACATGCGTGGAGGCGCAAAGGAAGATCTTCCGACCGAGCGAGGTATTTACTCGGTCAGGCCATAGCCCACGTGACACATTTCAGCTGTCGTATACCGACTTCGAAAACTTCGATAGCGCGATGCAGGAATGTGGCGCTTATTGTGGGTACCGATAAAAGCCCCCTTTGAAAGCCCAGGGTTTCCTGATGTATATTCATGTTCATCGCAAAATATGGCATATCACAATATGTCCGCATCGCGTCCAGCCCGCATTGGACGCCTGAAATTAATTTATTCAATATGTTACCGCTAATATGCGTAAACCAGTTATACTGCAGATTAACAAGTTATTCTGCAGATTACCTGGGTGAGTCAGTTAAAGTGCAAAAAGTTTATTCTATTCTCAGTAAATTGCATAAAATAGGTTCTTGTTTGAATAAAATATGTTATTTAGTTGTAGAGAATCATTTAATATAATTTTTGGACAAAAACAAAGGAATAAATTATTAAAGTTTAAGTAAAATGTTACTCCACTAATTAAAAATAACTGATTGTATCAAATAGAATAAAACCAATCAAAACAGCAATAGTCTAAGGTTGACAAGCTTACGTCAAAGTTTTTAGGACTTTTACGAAGGAAGAGAATGCAAACTAACCAGGTGAAGTGCAAAAATAAGCTTTGTTTATTTGACACACTTTAACGGATGGTATCAGAGAATCTACAGATTATCTAGGTAATGTGAACATTAACGTATTCTGCATTCTAACGGTAACATATACACAAATTACTTTAGGCTCTACTCACACTGGGATACGAAGCGTCGCGACGCGTCATGTTTTTGCTTACAACATATTCATCTCTATTGTATGTGTACAATAGAGATGAATATGCTGTAAGCGCGTTAGGCTTCCATATTTTCATGGCAGAAATGTTTCTGCTATGAAAATATGGAAGCACAACGCGCGTCGGCGCGCGCATTCGTTTTTCGACGCTTCCATAATATTTTTAAATAAAAAGTACTTAAATAATACGTGTGGCACTCGGGTACTTCCGAGATAAAGTTATTGCATAGTATTTTATCAACTTATCCAATCACTAGATGACGCCCGCAACTTCGTTGCGCCAAAATTTGTTTATCGCGCGAGAACCGTACATTTTTCCGGGATAAAAAGTATCCTATGTCCTTTCCCGAGACATAAAGTATCTCCATACCAAATTTCAGCAAAATCGGGTCAGCGGTCCGGGCGTGAAGAGGTAACAGACAGACAGACAGACAGACACACTTTCGCATTTATAATATTAGTATGGATGAAGAGGTAACATAGAGACAGACAGACACAACAGACAGACAGACAGACAGACACACTTTCGCATTTATAATATTAGTTTGGATGAAGAGGTAACAGACAGACACATGGACAGACAGACAGACAGAAAAACTTTCGCATTTATAATATTAGTATGGATGAAGAGGTAACATACAGACAGACAGACAGACACACTTTTGCATTTATAATATTAGTAGGTATGGATTATAATTCACGTATAACGCACACCGAAGTGCCGAAGTCCGGCCACGTGGGGGTGTTAGGTTTTTTCGTTACTCTTTCGTTACGAATTTCTTGATTCGGTCGCCGCGCTCAAAGCTCGAAATAAAAGCTATAATGAATATGTTTTGTCGAAAAACATGACGAGTTGCTTCAACTCTACCTCAGTGTGAGTTGAACCTTAGGGTCAATTCAGACCGCAACGTGATGCATAGATGGAGTTCTAAATTTGTTGACAGATTTTAATTGCATGAGACGTCTTGCAAATCTGTCAAATGCATACTTTAGACATGCATCTACGCGTCGCGTTGAGTTCTGAATTGACCCTTATACGATATTTGCACCTGCATAATACAGTGCACCGTGCAAACTAATCAGTGTCAGAATAATATGTATCGCGAAACATCAAAAGCCGACTGCAGCACCCGATTCTGCTATTAAATGCAACTTTGCAAATTCGTTTTCTATTCAATCCAGTCAATTTCTAATAAAAATATAGCAAAATAATATTATCTAAAGTTAAACCTTATATTTTTGAGGTTTTGACCAAATATCAAAACACGTTTTTTCAGATGCGTCTTAAGGTGGGTTTACACCAAAAGAACATAGAGCAAGAACTACACAAGAACATTCTTTCGTATTCGTTCAGTGTAAACTATAATTCGTTACAACATACTTTAGATCGTTAACACCAATCGAACCTACAAGAACATCAAGAATAACAATTTTTGCTCTATAGATGAGAATCATTTAGACCAAACGAGCGAATGCTCATTGCTCATTCGTCAACAATAAGTAGTAGGGTTCGCACCAAGTTCACACTACACTCAAAGAGTATATATAATCCCATAAACATCTTTTGTTATGGTATAATTCTATCATTTGTAAACATTTTTCATTACTCCAATCCATATTTACGAAATAACCTTTGATAAACTAACCTAAAACCAGCCGCCAAAAAGTAAAAATATCAAGAACACTAGAAGCCCTTTGAAGAGACCGCCTCGAAGAGCGAGCACGTCCGAACTCCGAACACGAAAGAACGCTCTAGGCAACTGCTCGAGTGCTCTTGCGTCGTTTACACAAAACGAGCGAGCATTCTTAGAGCATTCTACCTATTTACCGCTGAACACGTGGCGAACACACTAGAACAATGAAAGAATGCTCGTTGTTTGTTTACATCCAAAGAGCTTTACTAGAGCATTCGCTTGTTTGGTCTAAACGGAGCTTTAAATACATCATAGTTTGGGAACTAGTTATTAACAAATACAAAACTGTATTCACATATATTTTTTTTATGAACTAAGGGGGCAAACGAGCAAACGGGTCACATGATGGAAAGCAATTTTCGTCGCCCATGGACACTCGCAGCATCAGAAGAGCTGCAGGTGCGTTGCCGGCCTTTTAAGAGGGAATAGGGTAAAAGGGGAGGGTAGGGATGGGGAGGGAATAGGGGAGGGTAGGGAAGGGAATAGGGTAGGGGATTGGGCCTCCGGTAAACTCACTCACTCGGCGAAACACAGCGCAAGCGCTGTTTCACGCCGGTTTTCTGTGAGAACGTGGTATTTCTCCGGTCGAGCCGGCCCATTCGTGCCGAAGTATGGCTCTCCCACGTACAAAGGATAACACATAGGAATAAATAATATATTTTCTGCTTCATATCTCCAGAAAATGCAATAATAACGCGCAGGAACCCGTCTTGGATTCGTCTTTGTGACAACTGACAACCAAGCACAAACCACGATGGAGGCAAACTTATCAAACTCAAGATAATAAAGACGAGGTGACGCCCGCAACTAAAGTGCGACCGCTTTAAGCGCGACCCTCGTAGCATACTCGTAGCATACCAAATGCTACGAGTATGCTACGATTCGCGCTTAAAGCGGTCGCGCTTTAAGCTACGTTGCGAAAAAATTCGTAAAATACGATTATTGCGCGGGAACCGTAAAATCCGGGATATAAAGCATCCTATATCCTTTCCCGGGACTCAAAGTATCTCCATACCTTTCAGCAAAATCGGTTTAGTGGTTTGGACGTGAAGAGATATAAACAGACAGACAGACACACTTTCGCATTTATTATATTATTGGTATGGATATTATCTGTTAAACCAATTACTTTTGATCAGTTAATCGGTTTTACCACTACTTTTCAAAATCAAATAACATCGAGCTCAGAGTATTGATGGTTTGCATAAAATGTTTGCAACACTTCACTCAGGCTCCAGTCGGCTCTGGTATTAATAAAATAACAAATTTACCTCTGGTCATTGCGCAAGACGAGCCGTTTGCTATTGATTTATCAAATTTGCGTCTAGGATATTCGGAAACTACAAATTATGACGCTCAAACTAGTTAATATTGATTTTGCTAGTGTAGTAGAACGGGCAAATTAGATTTGGGCATTGCTCGAAGTGATGCGCTCGCTCGTAACGTCTGGTCGCCCATGGGGTTTGTGTCCTAACGTGATATTTGGTAAGATTTTGTGGAAAACATTTGTACATAAATCACTAAAAGGTATAAAACAAAGTCACTAATTCCGCTGTCTGTCCCTATAAACCTCTGTGGCTTGGTTAAGGTTAGAGTGTGTGGCAGCTCAAGCCGGGGGTCGCGGGTTCGAATCTCGCCGACGCGACGGAACAAAAAGTTTTCAATGTTCCTGGGTCATGAGTCATAGATGTATCTTAAGTATTAATATGTGTATGATACAATAAAAATATTAAATATATGTATAGTATAAAAGTATTAAATATATTATTATACTTCCGTTGTCTGGTACTCGTAACACAAGTCTTCAGGTACTTAGCAATGGGCCAGACTGACGTGGCGTGAGGCGTCCATAGATATTATTATTATATTATTATTATTATTGTTATACACAACGTTTTTATCATAGATAGAACGGTTCATGGAAAATATTTGTATCTATAAATACATGCAAAGTGTAACGTATACGTGATAACGTTTCCCGGGTCAGCCAGTCCGTAGATAAATAACATGCCCAAAGTTTTGTATCAACTTTTGTTGAAAGTTGTTTTGCATCCATACTAATATTATAAACGCGAAAGTGTGTCTGTCTGTTTATCCTCTTCATGCCCAAACCGCTGAACCGATTTTGCTAAAATTTATTATGGATATACTTTGAGTCCCGGGAAAGGACATAGGATACTTATTATCCCGGATAAATCTACGCTTCCTGCGCGATAAACTAATTTTGGCGCAACGAAGTTGTGGGCGTCATCTTGTTACATATAAAGTGTCTTGTCATTCTCTTTTACATCCTCATACATTACTTCCAATGAGCCACCTGGGGTGCATTAGTTTTGATGAGGTCACGCTTGCAGAACGCGTTCTGCAGCAATAAATTACTCTCGATATAAAGCCCACCAAACGACTGCAAGTTGCTAATCGCCCCTTCACGAACCAGATGAACCGCGATCTTCCAGCACTGAGCAGGTTGATGATGATGAACTATAGCTAAGAACACTCTCCATTAAGTCAGATTTAAAACAAAAAAACTAGATCGAAATCGGTCCACCCGTTTGGATGCTACGATGCCACAGACAGACACACAGACAGACAGACAGACACGTCAAACTTATAACACCCCTCTTTTTTGTCGGGGGTTAAAAATGACACGAAACATGTCCAAAATGTGATTATAAGTCATGTAACACCCCAAACTCATTATTCATAGCATAGGCGATAAATTGAGCGTCGGTTTTGAAAACGAAACTAAATCATAATGGCTTCAGCCGAAGCGGTATTCATCACTCGCTGCGGCGTCACTGTGGCGACGACATCGATTCAGACAGGGAACATTTTTGGGGACGAAATTAATGAATACGGCCATTCCACGTCATCTATATTGTATTGGCTGTTTGTGATTCTTAGGAATAAGAGTTATTTTCATTGGCTTATTTTATTAAGGCGATATTGTATCGAAAATAAATTATACCGTAAGGGCAATTTTATACTTAATTTGTATGACTATAAAGTCGTGAATACGCTGCAGCCAGAAGCTATCGGCTCGCTCGGAAAACATGCGACAAAACTTAATTATAATTATTTAAAAATAATTTAAGAAACATTCTTCTATACGATTTTGAGTTGCAAAGGTGTCTATTAATTAGACTAATTTCCTACAATACATCTATTTTCGTTTAAAAATAATCTTCAAATTTCTTATTTCTAGGAGGTCATTTCGAAAATTAAATCGACGTTGCCATGGTGATATACTTATTTAGTCACTTCAATAAAATAATATGGCAAATATATTATGGCAAAGCAACGTTTGCCGGGATAGCTAGTCTTCTTCTTATATATAAAAATGGATTTTCAAAAGTATTAGTCGCGCTAAAACTCGAAAACGACTGAACGGATTGAGCTGATTTTAGTCTTAATATATTCGTAGAAGTCCAGGGAAGGTTTTAAAGTGACACGAAGTTCACCGGGACAGCTAGTCTTATATATAAAACATATATAAAAACGGATTTTCAAATGTGTTAGTCGCGCTAAAACTCAAAACGGCTGAACGGATTGGGCTGATTTTAGTGTTAAAATATTCATAGAAGTCCAGGAAAGGTTTTAAAGTGACACGAAGTTTACCGCGATAGCTAGTAATTAAGTAATAATTATAATATTATGCATTATTATACAGATTTAAGAAATAACTCCGTTCCATATTCAAGGGACACCCGGTCCCTTGACACCTCTCAAGTTTTTTTTTTTAAATTTTCCGGCTAAATGCACGTGTAAGTACATTTTGATTTTTGGAGCTTAAACATTTATTTATGTAGGAGAAACATTTTATTTTCTACTAGATGACGCCAGCAACTCCGTTGCGCCAAAGTTCGTTTATCGCGCGGGAACCGTACATTTTTCCGGGATAAATACTATCCTATGTCCTTTCCCGGGACTCAAAGTATCTCCATGCCAATTTTCAGCAAAATCGGTTCAGCGGTTTGAGCGTGAAGAGGTAATAGACAGACAGACACTTTCGCATTTATAATATTAGTATGGATATTGCCCCTCGCCTGTTATCGGAATCAGATTTATTTTTTATAAACTTACAGACGGGGATGTTTCTGTATTAACACAAATTTCATCTTCATTTCGAAAGGCGGTAAACAAAATTTTGGAACGCGGCCAACGTTTACTGTGATAACTTCCTATGCATTCAGAACAAACTAAAAATTGGACCTCTACATTACCGTTATGTACCTACTTACAGCATTGATTTCATACAAACGGTTAGGGTCAGTTCACATTGCAACTTGACGCGACGTCGCGATGCGATGCATTTTAAATGACCCATTCACGCCAGTACAAAACTGCGGTCTGCGGGGCTAAAATGGTCCCATTTAGCAATTCCTCTCAATCAATTCAGCAAATGAATTGTCAAAACTGTCAAATTGACGAACGTCAAATTAGTACGAATTATGAGACATGAATTGCAAGCAGAGTGACCATTTTACGATTTAAAAAAAATCGTACAAAAGCGACCACTTTAGCCCCGCTAGCTGCTGTATTTTCTTTCGTGAGATATACTTTTTAACATGAGATATTACTAGATGACGCCCGTGTCAGAAATGGCTTAGGCTTGCTAAATAAAAGTATTGTATAAATCATAAACACCAATAAATAAAACGTAGTTTATACGTATTGTAAATACGTAATACAATTATTATTTACTTAACTTTTCTTCATTTCCAATTATTAAGCTGAAAGAACTGATATTACACAAAAGGCCAAGAAGCGTTTTAACCAAATAAATACTTATCTTATAACGATCTTTGTTCGAAGTACTCAGGGCCAATTCACATTGACAGGAGGCAGAGTGACGGCTTACGACAACAGAGAGAGAGAGTGAGTCCCTTTCATCAGACAGCCCGCCTTAAATACTGCCATATCAAAAACAACCCCACCGCCATTATCACTCTACCCCACGTCTGACTACCAGGATTTGCATCTAATATCATAAATACAATGATTCATAGTTACAATCATCCTGAAAATCATTATAAATTAAGTATTTAATTATAACACATTTATATTAATTTATTAACTGTACTATCTTTTGTAACAAAAGTATTATAACCGGAAACAACAATAATTATTGTCTGTTTAAAGATTAATTGACGTGTTCAAAAATAATGTTATAATATTATATTTGTTGTCCAAATATCACGAATTAATTATTAATAATAATTAGTTCAACTCACATGAATTATTGAAATATGTACTTCTCATAAGAATTTCAAGTTAAGAGCCCGGGTAACCCTCGAAATTCTCATACATACGTAATACCAAAATCATTTTGTCATACGAAAATATTTAACATGTTTGAGTTATTTTTCAGCATAAAATAGTAATTACCTAGGTTCCTGAACAAAAATTAACTTCAAAATATTTAAACACTAAAAAAAATTTTTTTGTGTGTAATTTTTTTTACTAAATTTACTACTAAATATTTAAACACTAAAAAATAGAGTAAAACACTAAAAAATTTATAAATAATTAGTAAATTTACTACAAAATATTTTAATACTAAAAAATATTTTTTGGAGTTGAAATATTTTGTACTATATTTACTATTTTTTTATATACTTTTTAGTGTTTTACTCTATTTTTTAGTGTTTAAATATTTAGTAGTAAATTTAGTAAAAAAAAAATTTTACACAAAAAAAATTTTTTTAGTGTTTAAATATTTTGAAGTTAATTTTTGTTCAGGAACCTAGGTAATTACTATTGTAAGCTGAAAAATAAATCAAACATGTTAAATATTTTCGTATGACAAAATGATTTTGGTATTACGTATGTATGAGAATTTCGAGGGTTACCCGGGCTCTTAATAAGTTAGTGTTGGAGCTAGATTTTTTATTTTTTTAAGTATTTTTAAATAATCCAACTCAAACCCGCGACAGTTTTGTGATTTTTGCTGTAAAAGGTTTAGAATATCACCTGTTTATGGATTGTATTGCCGTTTTAACGGTATGAAAAAATACAATGTACTGTTGAGAAAGTCGTCTATAAAATGTTGGAATTACTTTTTACCACTTTAATATGAAATAGTTGAGTAAAAAAATTTGTATCTCGGCAAAATTTTAGAGAAAATGGGCAAAGAATTGCTGTTAATTTCGGCAACTTGGAGCTGTAATTCATAAAAAGAAAACGACAGAAATAATCTATAGATAAAATTCTATCCAATTCGAGAAAAAAGAAAAAGAAAAAAACAAATTGTGCCAAAAAACACGATTCAAAACAACCTAAATCTCACATTATATTACTCGCCGCAAGGTTCGAGTTGGTTTTCCGCGCTTATATATATTTTAAATCTAATAATTAATATATATTTTTTTAAGTCTAATAAGGGGAAAAAACCTAATAATATTTCTGTAGCGAACCTTTGCAATTTCGTATTCATCGGCAAAATTTCGTATACGGACTCTTAACACAAAAATTACCACACTGTTACTTATTTCTAAATCTCCTCGCTTTGTAATATATTTTAATCTGCTATTAATATAATGTTAGACCCCCGTTAACGACTCGTGGACCCCCATTTTTTTTCCACGCAAGCGTAGACCCCTATCGGGCTCCCGTGGACCCCATGGGGTCCACCTGGACCACTTTGGGAATCAATGGTTTATAGGATAGTTTTTATTCGGATAAAAACTATCCTATGTCCTTTCTCGGGACTCAAAGTATCCCCATGCCAAATTTCAGCAAAATCGGTTCAGCGGTTCGAGCGTGAAGAGGTAACAGACAGACAGATAGACAGACACACTTTCGCATTTATAATATTAGTATGGAAGTATGGATACACATTGAAGTCTGACAAAAACTTAAAACATGTCGCTCGCAATGTCAGGGTCTCAGTTCCTTTGAATTGCTCATTTAAGAAATGCATCGCAACGCCTCGTGATGTCGCAATATTAATTTACCCTTAAGTAACAAAACATTAGGAGATTATGTACAGTAGACAAACAAAACTTTTACCAAAAATACCGCACGGAATACTGGCGCGATTAGAATTTGTTTATGGTAATCCTCCGGATTAAAATCCCGAATTCGATGAATATTTAAAATCCTATCGAAAACTAGGAGCTGTAACTCAGCGGACGTCGCGGGGGAGACGGTCATTACTCCGTTCCGCCAATAACTCAGTCGAGACAGCACATTAGACATTCTATTTAAACGCAGTAGCCGGACCTCGGTCGCCTGCAAGACGAATTGACCGGTTTTTGTTGGAGCTTGGCAAATGGGAACCAACACAAATTGGAGGAATCACCTTTATCAGGAAACGTTACTAACCTCGAAATACGATACATATGAGAGTGGCTTTTTGTAGCGATGCAGCAGCGTCTGTCGCGCGTTTGCGTCGATATGGCCGCGAATCACGATGTTTAATGTAAGCCATATACGCTACGGTCTACCGGAGAGGTTCAACTGTGCATGCCTGCGCAGGTAGACCGGAACATTCCCACACATGTGTGGGAATAGACCTGTGCATTTTTGTTAACCTGCGCAGGCGACCGGCGCAAAATCGAAAATCAAGTCTTTCGACTGACATCTGCACAGGCATACCTGTAGCTCTACCATGAGTTTAAAGCTATAGTATTTATCGATACTCGATATCGACTAACGTAAATGTTTAGTATGGAAAATTGTACAGCGCCTCTTGACGGTCACTTGTGGCACAGGTGGACCGCTCCGGTAGACCGTAGCGTGTATGGCAGCCATAACGCGCGATTGCGTCGCTGCAAAAAGTCACCGTCGTGCTAAGGCCCTAAAGAATCTACGTACACATCTAACGTTTTCATTTTGGGTCCTTCTACGCACCTAATATAGTATGGCAAATACAACACAAATGTTTTATTGCTGTAAGTTGGTATCGGCACGGTCCATTCCTGTGATATTTGACAACAACCTGCGCGCTAAATGACTGGCAGCGCGGCTTAGGTCCTGCTCAAAATTATGAACCAAAGCCATTGTCAACTGCAGTTGTTACTTGTCATACGTGGATGACAATTGACAATATCATAAGCTACCCGGGTAGCTATTAGTGGAACCATTTTCTGACACAGTGACGTTTCGAAAGCATCGTATTTCGATGCTCCAATGTTTTCAGCATTTGAAAGTGCAAATGGACAAAGCCACACTAGGTATATTGAATTGAACATTTCGTATACGGTTATAGCCGCATTCGAACAAAACCACACCGAACACAAGTGGAGCGCAATAAATTGATTAAATTTATCAATATACGGGAATTAATATTTATTTTGACGGCGACAAGCGAGTGCTGGGAATTAAATGTTTACTCCAGTTATAATTGGGTTCACAAATATAACAGTATTAAATAAATCAAGCGTGTAATGAGAATATCATGTACCCGCTTTTATGTACTCCAATACATGGTAAATGATACTGTATATTAAATTAAGTAGGCTGTTATTGAGTTTATATATTATTTCAGCCTACGAATAATAAAAACTAATTTCAGCCTACTTATTTTAATACTTACTACTTACTACTTACTACCTAGTAACTACTAATACTAATGCGCGGGATATAACGTTTGGCGAAACTGGGAGGGGTAATCATAAATAACAACGCGTCCTTGTTTATTCTCAAAAAACGCCCTCTATGTACCATGCAGGTACTAATAAAAAGTGTCGTTACAACTTTTTCGGTCTAGCCCCCTTTCGCAACGCGCGATAAGTAACCCCGTTCCAAAAACAGGAAAATTAATCTCACTTTAAGGGCTCGGGTGACGCGCTCGAAAAAATGAAATTCGATACCGCGCCAGTACAAGTTTTATATGTTGCTGTCTCGCTATTGCGCGCGGGGTACGGGGTACCCCCGCGCCCCGCGCGCCTCCGGCAGCGTATTATATGTGTGCGTGCGTCGTCATTCATTATTTTACTCTGATCAAGTTATTCAAGCCGTGCGTTTGTTGCGATTTGCGAAGTATTATATTTTATTGTTTCATGAATCATTAACAATATTGTTTTTGTGGTTGTTTTATATATTGGAATAGTAGGAATACGGGCGCGGGCGTAGTGTCGTCGATCTTGTCACTGAACTGAACAGAATACAGATTCTACATAATATATTAAAATAATATACTTACTATAATATCTACATTGGACTCTTCACAAATCACACCACGTCAGCCTGGCCCCGTGCTAAGTACACTAAGGACTTGTGTTACAACTTACAAGTACCAGACATATAATACCGAATATATTATAATTTATACTAGCGACCCGCCCCGGCGTCGCACGGGTATAAAATATATAGCCACTGAAAAAATGATTAAAATCAATGATCTATCCTATGATCTACTTCTTAGCCTATGATCTACTTCTTATCTGTGCCAAATAACATAAAAATTGCTCAGTAATTCGCGAGATAATTTTCCCCCGTTTCAAATAATTTCCAACGTTTTATCCACATACTCCTATTAGTCTTAGCGTGATAAAATATAGCCTATACTCTATAGCCTTCCTCAATAAATAGGCTATCTAACACTGAAAGAATTTTTCAAATCAGACCAGTGTTCCTGAGATTAGCGCGTTCAAGTTAGCCCTTTCAAATAATTTCCCCCGTTTTTTTTCACATTTTCCTCTATTTCTTCGCTCCTATTAGTCTTAGCGTGATAAAATATAGCCTATAGCCTTCCTCGATAAATGGGCTATCTAACACTGAAAGAATCATCAAAATCCGTTGCGTAGTTTTAAAGATTAAAGGGAACAAAGGGACATGAGGGAAAAAAGGGACTTTGTTTTATAATAAGTACCTATAATATTACTTCAGTCGGAATTTCCAGGAATTGCTATTGTATTCTATTGTTGTCGCGATCACCGGTGCTCGCGCGGGGCCTGAAGGATTATTTAGATATAGATTTCCTTTTTATTATACTCAACTTATTTAAGATCCATACTTCCATACTAATTGTAAAAAATTAATAAAAAAGTGTGTCTGTTTGTCTGTCTGTTAATAGCTTATTACCTCTTCACGCCCAAACCGCTGAACCGATTTTGCTGAAATTTGGCATGGAGATACTTTGAGGCGGTCCCGAGTCTTTGTCCTTTGACATATAATACTTTTTATCCCGAAAAAATGCACGGTTTCCGCGCGATAAACTAGTTTTGGCGCAACAGAGTTGCGGGCGTCTTCTAGTTTTTACAATATTATTATACACATATTTAATACACATACATGAGTCATGACTCATGAGTCATGAGTCATGACCCAGGAAAACGTTTTGTTCCGTCGGTGGGATTCGAATTTCGAACCAGCGACCCCCGGCTTGAGCTACCATGCGCTCAACCACTGCGCCACAGAGGTCGACGCTTTTATTTAAAAATTATTAAAAGACAGTACGTAACAATAAAGTTTCAAAAACAGAAAAAAGGCTACTCCAAATATTCCTCACATTGTTATCATTCAAAATAATAAAATCGGACAAGTGCGAGTTGGACTCGCCCATAAATGGTTCCGCAATCCGCAGCAACAATAAGGTTTATTTTTATGAAATTATAAGGTATTTTTTTATAGTTTCGGAGAAAAGTGGCTGTGACATACGGACAGACAGACACACAGACATGACGAATCTATTAGGGTTCTGTTTTTTGCCATTTGGCTACGGAAGCCTAAAAATCAAAAGAGTATTATTAATTACTAGCTGTTGCTGTTCAGTGTTAGATTTATCGAGGAAGGCTATAGGCTATATTTTATAACGCTAAAATTAATTGGATGTGGAAAAACGGGGGAAGTTATATGAAATTGCTTATTATCTTAAGATCTACTGGAGCAATTTTTATGTTATTTGGCAAACATAAAGAATAGACCACTTGAAGGGACATAGGCTATTTTTTGCTGAAAAATGTACGGTTGCGTGAAATTCCTAAATTACGCAAGCGAAGCCGAATAATAAAATCGTAGGAAAGTCAATTCTGTACATTGAATATTTTTGTACAAAAAATAATACTTGGGATGTGATCTACTATGATAATGCGAACGAAGTCGCGGGCAACAGCTATATTATAATAAAGTCATAGGAAAGTCAATTCTGTACATTGAATATTTTTGTACAATAAATATTAATACCTACTTGGGATGTGAACTACTATGCTAACGCGGACGAAGTCGCGGGCAACAGCTAGCCCTAGAGTCCTACACTATCTGGCGCACATGTTATTCCTACACTGGGGTACTGGGGTACCCCATACTAAAATGACTGTAATTCTTAAAATGAAAAAACAATTTATGAAAATTATTTTTATTATAAAAAAATAGTATTTTGAGATCACAAATCAGCCTTATTAATCTACGATAAACTTAGTTTGAGCATTTTGTGCAAACTTTTACTTGATGCTCTAAGCAAATAGGTATTTTGCATCTTTGGCACATAGTCCTGGTTTTTCTGTCCTTGGACCTTGGACAAAAGCCACACCGTCCTTGTGTGGCACGAGAGGAAACAGGGGTTGTAGGATCTAGGGGTTTTTTGATGATTGCTGCGATGGAATCTTTTATATCCCTCCTCAAAGTTGGCATTCGGTAACGGTCCTCCAAATGTTCATGAATAAGTTCCAAGCCTAATTGTTTCAAAAATGTTCGCCGAAAGTTTATTTTTGGCTTATTATTTGATTTCGAACATTTGTAAAGAACCCAGGAATTAATTCCAACTGCATTCAATAGCCCATAAAATAAACACATTGGCCAACGCCTGGTTTTTCTTTGGACGGAATATTTTTTGGCCATTGCATCAAAAACGTCTACACCTCCTTTAGTTTTATTATAAAAATTAATTATGTCTGGCAGTTGTATATCATTGTCTTTATCTGGAGAATCATGAAGAGTAGACAACATGATTATGACTTTTTTCTGACTTTTTTTCAAGGGGCAGTAAGATAAAAGTGTCAGCGGTCCGTCAAATGCAAACATAGCAGAATTAGGTACCCGGTCTTTTAATTCTAAAAATAATTCTGGAATTTCGCGTTTGTTTTTGCGTGTCGTGCCGACCATAGTCAAGTCTTTATCGAGTAGTTTCTTGGCTAAAGGGATACTGGTAAACCAGTTGTCCATGGTGATATTACGACGAGATCCTTCTATTGGCTTTGAAAGTTCTACAACATAATGCTCTGGAACTGATAAGTTTGGCGGTGGATTTGTCTGACCTACATATACAATAGCTTTTAACATATAAGCGGTTTTGGCATCACATATCATCAAAATTTTAATTCCATACTTATCTGGTTTTGATGGTATATACATTTTGAAGAGACATCGTCCCCGAAAAGACAATAGTTGTTCATCGATAGTGCAACAGTCGGATGGCGAGTACAATTCCTTACAAACTGCAATAATTTGCTCAAAAATATACCGAATCGGAGCTAAACGGTCGCTTGCACGTCGTTCTTCACGTGTTTCCTTATCGTCAAAGCGAAGACAATTAGTCAAAAACTCGAATCGACAACGGCTCATTGTTGCTCTGAAAAGCGTCACTCCAGTATATTTGTCGAAAATTTCTTTAGTGCTCATATCGTTCATTTTAAATACTCCAGCTAAATAATACAGGCCGAATAAAGCTTTAAGTTCAGTCAGAGACACGGGTTTCACAAAAGAAGGCATGCTCGGCGTAGTAGTTTCTTCACTATCTTCTTCTTGAAATCCCTTATAGTTCTTACGCTGTACTTCGATCTCGGCGTTGGTATATTCCACGATTTTGCTCAACACTTCATTAGAAAAATAAAGAGACCAACCTTGCATTGGCTTCGTAATGTCCTTTGCTGCACCTTTGTTACCCATCACGTGCATAATGATGTTACGTTGAGCGATACGACGTCTAGTTGATTGTTCGCCGCTCCATTTATGTCTGTTGTTCTTTCCTTTTCCATAAAGTACTCTCGGGACCTCCAGTACCCTTACATTGCCTTGCCTTCTCAAATTCTGTGAAAGTTCTTGCAAAGTCATTTCATCGTCACTGCTATAATTTTCCACGTCCAACACTGCATTTGAAGCCTCTTCTGAATTACTGGTAAACAAAACATTATAATCTTCATCTGTTACACGAAAATCTTCGATCAAACCATCCGGCTCGTCATCATAACCTAGAGTTGACAATTGCCTATAACTACTCCCATCTTCTATTTCTTCATCGCTAGATTCGTGGTTTAGAATAGAGTTTATTTCTTCGTCATTCAAACTTCTGACAGCCATCTGAAACCAAATAAATAAAATTCATCGAATTCTACTTACATAATGTCTTAAAAATATCAGTATTTCATTCATATATGAGTATTTATTTTATAAATAATAAAATATAATAACATATTATATACAAATATATAAATTCATCAATAATATTCAAACACGTAATAAATTAATTTACTTACGATTTTCCTACACTGGGGTTCTGGTGTACCCCACAGCACTTATACAGGCGACCACACTTCGCGGCTATCGCCGTGGCACTGACGTAACGCGAGCTGTTGACACTAAACTAAAGTACTCCGACGCGCGAATACGTGGATATAAAACTAACTGAAATATTTAAAAAACAAATCGGTCTGGGGTGCATGTGCACCCCATGTAGGGTTCTAGGGCTAGTATGGAATATCTATTTCTTCGCTTCTATTAATCGTAGCGTGATAAAATATAGCTTGTAGCCTTTCTCGATAAATGGACTAACACTGAAATAATTTTTCAAATCGGACCAGTTGTTCCTGAGATTAGCGCGTTCAAACAAACAAACAAACTCTTCCGCTTTATAATAATATTATTTAATTATTAAAGTATTTATATTATTTAATTGAATAAAACTGACATCAGGAAATAATTACTAAAAATACAAACTAAAATAAAATATACAAACATAGGTATACAAACTTAGAATACAAGTTCACTTTTATATTTTATTTTATTTCAAGACAGAAATTAGCAAGTCTGTTCAGGAGTTCTCGAGTTTTAGCGAGACTAACGAAATTAATTATACATAATATCAATGTATATTGTATAATCATATTATAATATTATGACTATCGCTAATATTCCTAAACGTTATTTACAAAATACAGTATATAAGAAAATAATAATATTATGATTTATGATATTCATAATTATTATTTATTTTAAACTACTGTGTGATACATCATACATCCCACCTTTCGGTATCCATTATTAATTATTATCAAAAGTTTAAGCAATAAAAGCAAGTTGTTCAAGCAATTGTCTTCAAGTATCACATAAAAATTTTCAAAATCAACATTCAACAACAATAACATTCTCTCGATCGCGGATTCTTGGAAATCTACTGTTATCGCGCGCGCGGTCGCATGCGACCGCTTGGAGCTTGAGGGAATATTGTACTTGAATAATGAATGCCTTGAATGAATTATTGTCACGTGCACCGGTTACAACACTCCGCCACCCTGAACGCGCCTCCCGCCCGTTGCCGCGCTCTGTCGTGTGAGCGGATCGGCACGATACCATGTTGGAAATTATAGAGAAATTTCGTTGCGTTTACGAATACCAAAAATGATGAATGAAAATTTATTATATTGCCATTCTTTTGAAGACATTCTGTAACTACACAATATAAGCTGTGTTCCCAGGAAAAATACATTACGATTCGATGAGTTTTTAATATAAAACAAGTGTGCGAAAAGTATGTCGACAATGGCGTAAAAATTTATGAAATGTAATCGCTTATATTTTTTAGTGTGTAAATATTTTGAAGTTAATTTTTGTTCAGGAACCTAGGTAATTACTATTTTAAGCTGAAAAATAACTCAAACATGTTAAATATTTTCGTATGACAAAATGATTTTGGTATTACGTTTGTATGAGAATTTCGAGGGTAACCCGGCCCCTTAATTCTTCATCCGCGTCTTATCCAAACAACGAATCGCACGTTTGGCTGCCTTGTCATTTCATTTACATTCTGCTCAAATACAAATGATGTGGTTAAAATTAGAATATACCAGAGTCATTCTTGTTAATATAT
Organism: Lysandra bellargus; assembly: GCA_905333045.1. Taxonomy (NCBI): domain Eukaryota; kingdom Metazoa; phylum Arthropoda; class Insecta; order Lepidoptera; family Lycaenidae; genus Lysandra; species Lysandra bellargus. The sequence continues at coordinate 8,329,598 of HG995328.1, forward strand.
TAAAAGATTACCCAGCAACTTTTTCCCTTTGAGCAATATGAGTAAATAATGAAGGTCATAATAGTCTTGACTTTTGGTACCTTTTTGGATTCAATGATAGTATTATCCTGGATAGAGGTTGCATGACGTCCATTTTATTGTTTACTAGCTGTTGCCCGCGACTTCGTCCGCGTGGTCTTCAGTTTATAGCGCGCAGTGTCCACAAAATTGGTATCAAATTAAAACCCTGGTACCCCTTAAATCAAAATACCTACCCAAAAACAGCTGTGCTGTGTTTAATTTAAACTTTATTTATACCAAATTTAAAGCTTATTTAGCCCCCCATTACACAACTTTAGCTTTACCCATAAACTATATTTTATCATTGGTATGTTTAAGGTTACGTACTGCATAGATAAAGTACCTACTACCTACTGAATAGTGAGTTATTTAAAAACGTGTACAACAATCGAAAAAATGGGAAAACTTGGTTAGACATGGTACCACCTCTTATAGAAAGACGTATGAGCAAACGATAGCGCGATGTAGGAGACTCTTGGCGCCATCTGTTATGAATTTTTAGAACTAACTTATTTTGAACAAATTTACGCATTTTCACCCCCTTACAACCCCTTTTTCCAGTTAAATATAGCCTATGTCCGTTCTCAGGCTTTAGACTATCTGTGTACAAAATTTCATTACAATCGGTTCAGTAGTTTTGGCGTGAAAGCGAGACAGACAGACAGACAGAGATACTTTCGCATTTATAATACTTAATAGTATAGATTTCATCTTTGAAGTAAAAGCAATATAGCTAGGTATATTTCATCTCTATTCTCTACGGTAAATATAAATTGTGGCTGAGGTCACTGGTAGGTTGAAATTACTGACAATCCATTATTCATCTTTACTCGTTACGAAATAAAAATTCTTAGTAGGTATAACTTTACCGTACGTAGAAATTTTACGGAGTAAGTTGTCCTTTCTCACCAACAAAGAGGATTATATTTGACAAGCGAATATCGACTAAAAGTTTTCATGAAGTTTTCCTTGAAATGCTTACAGATGTCTGTATGTACCATCGAGGAAATTATTGATTCCTAGGCAGTTGACAGACCAACGTAATTTGGTCGCATCATGTCAATTCAATGTTAGCTGTGATCTGCGGGGCTAAAATGGTCGCATAGCAATTTCTCTCAATCAATTCACAAAATGAATTGTCAAAACTCACGAATGTCAAATTTAGATCAATTCTTAATTGGTCTAAATTCGTACTAATTTGACATTCGTGAGTTTGATCAATTCAATTGGTCTAAATTCGTTCTAATTTGACATTCGTGACTTCGACAGTTTTGACAATTCATTTTGTGAATTGATTGAGAGGAATTGCTATGTGACCATTTTAGCCCCGCTGCCGGCTGGGTTTGACATAACGCGACCAAACTACGTATGTCAACCATCTGCCTAGAAATCAACTTCTGTGATAGTACTTTTAGCTCGGACTGTATGTATTCGTTAATTACCAGTGTAAATTGAGTTGTAGGCGTTTGTAGGTCGGTCTGCGGTGCGTCGCGAACATGCACGCCACTCGCACCCGCATGTCCTGCTGATGGTCCAATTACACTGGAAAATTGCAGTTAAATGGAATATTCCCATTGCAAGTTACATAGTATTCACAATTCTGGTCTCTCCAGGGTTTCATAATCCACCGTGCGGCTATTGCCTATTGGTTAAAGTAGATTCGCGAGTACGCGTTGACCAATAGCGCGGTAGGTTTAATGTTGTTTCTACGCCAATGTGCATTCTGTACACTGACCTCCATTATACAAGTACGCTGGATATAAGATACCCAGCTGTTTTTGTGCCTATTTGAAGCGGAATCAGCGCCCCCAATGCGAGTGAAGAGAACTAAATCTGACGTAACTTGCAAGTGGCCGCTCAATCGCTATTTGGTTGTAGAAACCAAAGAGAATATAATCACTACGGTGGTAGAAACTAGAAACTAGTATTAGTTCTAAGTACTCCCACTACTGCTATCAGCGCCACTATGGCGACTTTTAAACGTCATGTTTACGTAATGTCATTTCAAAGGGTATCATAGGTCCAGCGTACTTGTATAATGGAGGTCAGTGTCAGTGTCAACCATGGTTGTCCATCACGAACCAATGTAAAGAGGCCTTAAGAGGGGTTTACTGTCACACATGTCATGTTGGAGATCATTTGAGTTGATTTTGTGATGAAAGCACCTCCCCAAATGTATTTTCCTGTAGTCTATTTGTGGAAACAGAAAACACATTACAGGCATACAGGATTGCCGGTAAAGGTCACAGATAATATTTAGAGATATTGATTCATAAGCAAATGGGGGGCCTATTAATTTGGTCGTGATATTTTAAATCCAGACGACAGATCACGATTAAGGCGCTATATTGAAAAAACTGTCCTTTTTAACCGACTTCCAAAAAACGAGGAGGTTATATGTTCGGCTGTGGATATTTTTTTATTTTTTTATTATTTTTGTATGTTCAACGATTACTCCGCCGTTTGTGAACCGATTTTCGAAATTTTTGTTTTGTTGTATTAGGTTTCACTCCAATTTGGTACCATGTTCACAAAAATGGTGGCCTGATAATGGGATCCATGAGTAATCGAGGGAACTTCTCGAAATTTATATGGAAATATATGGTGATTTTGGTTTTATGAGAAGCATCCTAAGCATATGCTACCAAACGCAAGATTTTGCACCGAGGTATACTATGGATCCGAAGCTATTAAGAGAACTCCGGATTCCTTATCGTCGCCTGAGTGCTAGATTGTCCTATAGACCATTGACCAAATTTTTCACTAGACAGTTTTTTATGTTTATTTTTGTGATACATGCGTAATGTGCAGGCGACCAATTACTTAATAACTATGTTTATAATGATAAGTGGAATCAAAAACTACTTTTTCAAAATCAAAATATGATGAGATTTCGTTTATTTTTAAGTTTAAAAATGGAGGTGGAACAAAATACCGCCAACAAAATTACGAATGTGGATTTAGAACAAAACTGCATTGCACTTAGCACAAATTGCAAAATAATCGGTCAGTGTTTATTTGTTCCAGCTACCACTTTGTTCTTTGTTCAAGGTACAGGATGTTTAAAAATAATTATGTCATCTCAAATTTTAAAAACTTGTTAAAGTATTCGTACATTCTTATTTTAGCCACAAAATGTGCATGAAATGCATGAAATGTGCAAGAAAGAGTGTTTTGAACGAGTAAGTATTATATTATAAGTCGCTTCCCGAATAGCTTTTAAGATAAGTATGATATATTAAATTAAATAAAAAAAAATGTAAAGAGTTAACTCTATGTTTCTTCTCGCCACGTTCATTTAAAGCCTTGTCGAGCTGTAAACAAAGTAGACGAAGGAAAAGAAGAATTTTTTGTAATTTTTTATGTAGTGAATTTTGATAATTTTTACTTTTAATTTTTGTCAAAAAACCTTGATTCATGTTGTTAAACAAAATTGAAATGCTAGTTTCTCCACTCACAACAGTATAGCGAGAGGCATCACTCCGAAGAAACACTCCGCAAATTGCCGAGAGTAGAATATGACGTAGCCTCAAAATTCCGAAAATTTGAAAGGTGAGTACAACTTGGTCGAGTTGACTCCGTACTACTACGACGTACGGCGGCCATACTATAAGTATGGCCGCCAGGTACGGAATTAACTCGACCGATTGTAGCTCCTAAACTGGGGGGCTTCTTGTTGTGGTGTTGGTACAAGGGGGTGGTTTACGCCTCACCCTTCTCCCCCCACCCCACCCTACTCCCAATTTTGGCGTAGGTTTCTAAGCTTTCACCAAGAAAAAAATATAACAACAAGTAAACTACTTTGTCGTTTCACTTTAGGTAAGTTCTTTCTTAATCTTAATTATGGCAATCGTCGACCCATATCTGGGGATAATTCTGCCAGTGTCGAGTTTAACATATAAGTCACTTTATGAAAAGAAATCAAGACTGTCCTCTCACTAATGCGTAAAGAGATAGTTTACTTTACGAATAACCCCAATGAAGAGCGGCCGGTAACTTCTTGGAACTACACAAATGGAAGGGATACGCGCTATCATTAGAATTTTTTAAATTCTGGACACTATTCAGATATTTTGTTGCATAATGCATCTTCATTATCCACCAAAACACCTTAGACACAGAAATTAAAATTCAATTAACAGGTCCGAAACACTCCCGTCGAGTTCCCGCCAAAAAGTCCTCACTTTTAATTACTTAGATGACGTAATATTAACATCCTGTAGAAGAAACACGAGCTACATGAGAGATAGCTTAAAAGTACTTACCGTTCAATTTGGGCACGTTCTCGGGTGCTATTTCTTTTATAATATGTTCGGAACATATTAGTAGATTATAATTAGATGCTTATTTGTAAATAAAATACTATAGAATAATATTTTTACGAGATTTTTGTGCACTATACGAAGTGTTCTTCTCAAGAACTGAATCGCGAAACAAAATGGCGGGCGCTTACGTCACGTCTATAGCGAGCTGTGATTGGCTATATAGCTGGAGGTGGACCAAACAAGCACGCAAAAATCAAAATCGTGGAGATGGAATTATTAAGCAGGAAATTAATATTTTTTCGCTGTGAACAAAAAAACTTTAAATTTAAAAAACAGCCCTTTTGTTTGGGAAATTTAACCCCATATTTAGTGTAATAAAATCGATTTTTGTCCGTTAATCATCCTGCATTCATAACTCATTTTTGGTCAAAATGGTCGGTGCAACAATCTAGCACTCAGGCGACGTTATAGATACAAGTTTGGAGTTTAGGCGCTGTTTTAAGAACTGAAAGCATATGCTACTATGCAAATTACATACATACATCATCATCATCATCATTACCACGTCAGGGTCATCAATGTCACCAAATTCAACCTTATCTCCAGAGCATAAGGCACACATTTGACATTACTCCTGAGAAGTTAAAGTTGCTTCGATAATGTAACATTCTGTCTCACTTCGCCGAGATATTCTGGAAAACAACCTAATTTCAACCTTTTGCATTGCGTTTAGCGTTCATAGTATAATAAAGCATCGCATCGCATATCTGCCAGGGCTGTCAAGCAAGCGGCGCGGCGTCGCGGGCGCGGGCCGGATACTATGCACGGAATACAAATTACTCAAGGACAATAGGATACTATAGGAGAATACAAATTACTATGTGCGCTGCGTGTGCGACAAGTCGAGCGAGTGCCAGCCTACTGAAACTAGTCCGGTGAGCGGCTACTTAGCACGTCACACGTGTTCACTTCGATTTTTTTAATGTATTGTTTAAAATTATCTGCAGGCTGCAGCTGATATTATAATATTTTGTAAGTGTGACTGTAATAAGATACGTAGAATAATATACAGGTGTATTATTCTACGTATAGTACGCGTTTGCTTACTAGGTAACTAAAAAGAGTGAAATTATTACTTTTAACAAAAAATTAAAACCGACTTCCAAGGTTAAACAATAATAACATCCTTATAATATGAACTAAAAAGTATTAAATAATCATTCCTATCTAATAGTGCCTTTTTCCGAATTCGGCTAAAACTCAACTATTTCTGTACTCAATCTTCATAATTTTAAAGTCGGTGCCAGTTCCAAAAGTTTCAAATATTCTGTCAGAGAACAGAAGATTGAGTACAGAAATAGTTGAGTTTTAGCCGAATTCGGAAAAAGGCACTATTAGATAGGAATGATTATTTAATACTTTTTAGTTCATATTATAAGGATGTTATTATTGTTTTACCTTGGAAGTCGGTTTTAATTTTTTGTTAAAAATAATTGACGTAATACTATAGGACCCTCAGAAATGTTACAAATCTGGTAATGAGATATACATATCTTCATAGCATCTAGGTTTGAGAAGAACTAGAAACACGATTAATGTATTTTGCCTCGATACATTTAACTTTCGAAATGACCTCTTAAAAACACGAAATTTGAAGGTTATTTTTAAACGAAAATAGATGTATTGTAGGAAATTAGTCTAATTGATAGACACCTTTGCAACTCAAAATCGTATAAAAGCATTTAGCTTAAATGCCCCTAGTTATTTTTTTAATGATTATAATTACGTTTTTTCGCATGTTTTCCGAGCGAGCCGATAGCTTCTGGCCGCAGCGTATTCAAGTCTTTATAGTCATACAAATTAAGTATAAAATTGCCCTTGCGGTAAAATTACTTTCGATATAGCGCCTCAATATTGAGTTGACATAACCCCGCCAAATAATACTATACTACTAGTAGTACTATATGTGGCTGTGTGTGCCACAGTGGGACCCGGCGCGTGTCCCGTGTCTCGGTCACGTGCGGACAATCTATCTCAGCGATTTATATAATTAAGCTACGTGTGTTTGTTTCAGTAAAAACTAGAGAACATTACAACTACTATATTGTCTCCTATAGACTAAAATATAAATAGACATTTTTAGGTCCAATAAGTCTGTCATGTGAGTTGAAGTTTATCGTAAATTTAAAATATGAATATTTCTAGTAATTGTACTGCTTTGTGTTTGTGTGTGTCATATTATTATATTTATTAGACGTTGACCGCCAGTTTATCGAGCCGATTGCAATTTTTTCCCGAAAAACTGTCCCATTTTCTTTCCTTAAACTCGAAATACCTTCATACAAAATTTTATTATAATCGGTCCAGTGGTTTGGGCGTATAAAGGTAGCAGAGAAACACAGTTTTAGTAAGTATACGATTAGAGCCCTCCCAGCTAAATCTTTCGCCTACGTGCATAAAAGGCGAATTTTAAACGCGGAATGTAATTTTACCGTGCCTCAGTAACATATCCAATCAACCATTTAAAGAAACGTTCTTTAACGATGACCCAATTTAATTTCGTACAAATTAAGGTCCGAATTTTCATCGTTTTATAAAAAATATCAAAAAGTTATTGAAAATGCAAGAATCGGAAAAAGCTTTTAAGCTATGGTCGTCAAAACTTACAACACTAACAACGCTTGAACTCAACTTTGTTACGCTGCATTTATAGTTTCTACGTACAAGAGTAAAGTAAAAGTTGACTAAAGTTTCTTTATCGAATCTTAAAACGTATGCTGTATTGAAAATTACAATCTTTGTACAGTTTCAAAGCTATATTTGACTGTGCTAAACCGCCAATGATTTCAGCGCTTATTCACCCAACCACATGTGAACTGCACCTTTTATTAGTGGTTGCAATGCATCAATAACACTTTGAATAGAATAGTGCACACTAGAACGAAAGCATAAATGTAAATAAAATATATACAGTAGAGTAACTCATGGATTTGCTCTAGTAATTCAACATCACGCTCTGAGCAAATTTAGGTGGTCCAATTTGAAGATTGGATATGGTCTTGATGAAATTTTTAAATTCTAAAAAATATTTTTTAGAATTTTAAAATTTTGTAGTAAATTTACTATTTATTAATATATTTTTTAGTGTTTTACTCTATTTTTTAATGTTTAAATATTTAGTAGTAAATTAAGTGAAAAAAATTTATACACCAAAAAAAATTTTTTTGTGTTTAAATATTTTGAAGTTAATTTTTGTACAGGAACCTAGGCAATTACTATTTTAAGCTGAAAAATAACTCAAACACGTTAAATATTTTCGTATGACAAAATGATTTTGGTATTACGAATGTATGAGAATTTCGAGGGTACCCCGGCCTCTTAAGCCGGAAAATAGTATGAGCATAACAGATCTGTATAAGTTATATAATATTATTGGATCACTAGAAAAAAAATATCGGACGCATCCATAAGTCGCGGCTGACGGATGCGGCTTAGCAATCTGCACGCTTCATCTTAAGCTGGGAACAAAACTTATCGGATGAACGTCCGCGGACGTTTTCATCGGATGCGGCTTGTTTCTATCTGATGAATACAAAATACACTAAACTGTGCATATTGTCTGACATAAGTCGCGGACGCGACCTTGAGCGTTCGGACGTCCGAAGTCCGAACAGAACCTGGCTGGCCGGATATTTATTATTTTTGCATCCGCGGACGTCTGCCATTGACATAGGTTAGGTCTTTGATGTCCGCTCATTGAATTGAAGACTGCCTATGAATCCATTTTTAACCGACTTCCAAAAAACGAGGAGGTTATATATATAGGCCTATATATTATATATAATATATATCTATATATTATATATATTATAATATATAGGCCTATATAATATATATCCTATATATTATATAGGCCTCGCAAGATATATCTTGCACACATAAAATTTAGGTCTTGCCCCGCCACTGCTAAAAAGTATTAAATAAGTAATTATTCCTATCTAATAGTGCCTTTTTCCGAATTCGGCTAAAACTCATCATAGTCTTTTCGATCGAGACTCGAGTTTGTCGAGTGATTTTGAAAATTATATTAATGTTGTTACATAGTAAATTATTTAAACTTGATGTTGCGGTTACCAAGTTGGCAATTTGATCATGGGATCTATGAGGTACGTAGGAAAAAACTTTTTAAAAAACTGCCTGAGTATAGTAGTTGTGATAGTTTCATACCTAAATCCTATATATCTACAACTGACAGCTTATATGTTTACCGGTAAATAACTAAAAAGAGTGAAATTATTATTTTTAACAAAAAATTAAAACCGACTTCCAATGTAAAAACAATAAGTAATAATATGAACTAAAAAGTATTAAATAATTCTTACTCTTTAATAGTGCCTCTCTCAGAATTCGTCTAAATCTCAACTATTTCTGTACATACTTATAGTCTTCATTGCTTTGAAGTCGGTACCAGTCCCTAAAGTTTCATATTATATTCTGACATTGACTGATTAACTCACGATGAAATTAGCTGGTACCGACTTCAAATAATAAAGACTATAGTATGTACAGAAATAGTTGAGATTTAGACGAATTCTGAAAGAGGCACTATTAAAGAGTAAGAATTATTTAATACTTTGCAGTTCATATTATTACTTACTAGCTGCTGCCCGTGACTTCGTCCGCGTGGAGTTCAGTTTATAGCGCGCGGTGTCAACAAAATTGGTGTCAAATTTAAAAGCTTATTAAAACCCTGGTACCCCTTAAATCAAAATACCCAAAAACAGCAGTTGTGCACATAATATTTCATTTTTTTAAATTAAACTTTATTTATACCAAATTTAAAGCTTATTTAGCCCCTCATTACACAACTTTAGCTTTACCCATAAACTATAGTTTATCATTGGTATGTTTAATGTTACGTCACTACATAAAGTACTGAGTAGTAAGTAGTGAGTTATTTAATAACGTGTAGAACAATCGAAAGAATCGAAAAACGTAACTTAACATGGTACCATCACTTATAGAAAGACTTATGAGCAAGCGATAGCGCAATGTAGGCGACTCATAGCACCATCTGTTATGAATTTTTGGAACTAACTTATTTTTAACCAATTTACGCATTTTCACCCCCTTACAACCCCTTTTTCCAGCTAAAAAGTAGCCTATGTCTTTTCTCAGGCTTTAGACTATCTGTGTACAAAATTTCATTACAATCGGTTCAGTAGTTTTGGCGTGAAAGCGAGACAGACAGAGATACTTTCGCATTTATAATATTAGTATAGATTGTTTTTACCTTGGAAGTCGGTTTTAATTTTTTGGTAAAAATAATAATTTTTGATGTTTTGTAAGCTTTGCTATGTGTATGCTAGCATTGTTGGTACTCGTATAATGTGTATCTTCTTGGGTAGTCTGATACTCTACTGGTCTACAACTCTACGCGATATCGTACCTAACATTGCGATATCGGTAAAGTCACAAATAGCTGGCTATAACATCACTATTTTGGCATCAAGCTCATAATATGTACGGTTTCCTGACACAAGTCGCTGCTCGTTATGACGGTAATGTTTCATCGCCCGCGTGCGGAACACAATTACTGAAATTCGGTACTGCCGAGAATAATGATAATTATAACGTGTTCCGGGTACTGGGGTAAGTAATGAGTCTTCAGTAAAAACATCATCAGTATTTTTAAAGAGTTGTTCGTGATCGTGTTGTTGTTCCAAGATGTTGCTTCCAAGTCTAGGTAATGGTCGATTTACACGGGTGACTAACGGGTCGATTTTAGTCACCCGGCAAGTCACCAGTCGAATCGCCTGTCCACGTCGAATCGCCACCCCATTTACACGGGTGACTAATGGGTCGATTTTAGTCACCCGGCAAGTCACAAGTCGAATCGTATAAACATGGGTGTTTTTCACTTTTACACTCTAAAAAATGTATAATATTATTTTTATCCATGTTTTCGTGAGTGCCGCCCGAGGTCTGCGCTCTCCACAGTAGTATTGGCAGCAAGCGATCGCTTGCGACTGAGCGTTTGCATGGTCGATTTAGTCACCAGCCGACTTTGGGGCTTGCGACTTTAGCCGCATGCGGCGTAGTTGAATTGCCATTTACACGGTCGATTTTTGCCGTGCGGCGTAAATCGTGCGGCTTTAGTCACCCGTGTAAATCGGCCATAATGTAGGCTGATCACCTGAATGTCTAACAAGTAAGATCATCCATGCGTCGGATGAGCATGTAAAAAGTCGATCCTGCGCCTTATCGAGCACGTGCACTGTAGCACTTCTAGAATTAGTAACACTCCTATAGTTTAGGGAACTGCAATTTAAGACTGGCCTTAGCCAAGTGCCAACCATATTACTTCAACAAGTAACCAACTCATTACTTTAAAGTTTAATCTTCACTAGTGTACAATAGCCTGGGACGTAAGTACGTCTAAGAATTATGTAATAGGAGTTTCTATAAGAGTTTTTATGTCATCGTCGTAAAGGTGCTGCCAGGGGTAAAATAAGTGTAAACGTCCACGCTCCGTAAACTGGAGGATATAGTGTGACCTCAAACGCCACAGCCTCTCTCATCTCTAACATTTATTACGGTGGCCACAAACTGGGCCGAAAGCGACCTCCTGCATGGAATTTTTCTATACAATACGTTGCAGTGTTAACATTGTACATTCAATCCTCTGCTAGTACTAATCCGATTCTTTAGTTCTTTAGTTCTTTACAGCGACTCCCTAAAATATGCTGCTTTACCACCTACAGTTCCATATCTTACATGTCCACGCCAATGTTATAAGTATGCAAGCCTAGTGTCTACGTCATTTATGTCTGACTGTCGTTTCCTTCGCTTCCTCTGTTTTGAATTTTCTTTACTGTTCTTGATCATAGATTCTTATGAAATTTGGTGTGGCGATAGGTTTTTCGATTTCCGGGAAGGACAGGAGAATAATTTTTATCCAAATAATTGCGGTTCTTAGGAGATAGCCTGTTTTAGGGACAAGACATCACGGTCAACATCTAGTAATGCATAATGCTGCTTTGTCGCCAATAGTTCTTTAAAATTAAAGGAGTATTATTTAGGTATAGCTTATTCCAAAGTTATTCTACTATTCGGTTTCTATGAGAATGATCTCTATTTCTGATCATAAGATTCCTGTTAGAGGTAAAATAACTGCAAAGGGGTCTAGACGCCATCGCGTCCTGTTACCATCCGTGTTTATGGCCCGGCGCTAAATAAACGCAAATACCAATTTTAGTACCCATTATAAATTCCGGGGCGGTAGCGGAATTTGCATATGAATTTAATTGTATCTAACATACTATGTTAATTATATCTTGAGGATTGAGGATTTAACGTCGCGGGTTGCGCTACTATTATAATGTTTTTGTTTCAAATTCTTGTTTCAGGCAATCTGTTTTATAAGTAGTTTCTTCTGCAAGAACACAGAAGAAACTAGGGCTTACAAAATACCAACAGATTTTTAAGATGGATCGATAGAATTTGTATTGATTCGAATTTGTAGAGATCTTCATTAGAACTCATCTACCAAGTTTATAGATCAGTAGGTAGTTGTAGGTGGGTCGCGGGTAGATTTTGGGTGGGCCCTGAAACTATAGGACGATTGTCGTACTCGTTCGATTGTCATTTTACTCGTTCGTTCGTCGTCGTAGGTGCGTGCGGGGCGGGGGCGGGGCATTCGAACGTAATGAAAATTACTGTTATTTTAACTAAGTGTTTGGATTTGGAAATTAAAACGAGAAAACATACGAGCACAAAACTATATTCACAATGGCAGATACGAAAAGAAGAGAGGACAAGGGCAATGACAAATGACAATGACGTTGACAGATCAAATATGACAATCGAAACATTTATCTATGGCACCATGTTGCAATTAATAAATAATTTAACATCCTCTTCTTAATTGCTAACATAAATTAAAAATTAAGCTTGAAATTTATCCTCTTCTAAACACCAAACCCATGGCCCTGGAACAGTCATCAGTCTTCTTTTGTGGTACTGGTTTAGTAAGTATGTCAGTGTATAGACATGAGCCTATTCCTATAATATTCCTTCCAATTTCAAATATCCCGCCAACTACTTTACTATTCTATTCCTGGGAATTCACCGGGTATTGCCTCTCCAGCGAGAATCATACAGTCAGCAACCATGTTTGTGTCCCAATGTAGTTTAATTCAATTTCATTATTGGAAACCTTTTCTCGAAGAAAATGATAGCGTATGTCAATGTGTTTGCTGCGAGCACAGTATGAGTCATTGCCTGCAAATTTAATCGCACTTTGATTATCACAATTTATAACAGTAGCTTCAACTGTTAAGTTGAAATGCAATTCTGATTCCAAATTTCTCAGCCACATTGCCTCTTGAGTAGCAGTAGCTAATGCCATATACTCTGCTTCCATCGTGGATAATGCAACAGTGCTTTGACGCTTTGAGCACCATGAAATTGAAGCACCCTGAAACAAAAAAGTGTAGCCGGAACAGGATCTCCGACTCTGAAGCCCAATCAGAATCACAATAGCCAAACACCCTTTTTTCTTCTGTGTTTTTTCTGAATTTCAGATTGTAATATTAAGAACCTTTTAAATAGCGCAATATTCTCTTGACTGCCAGCCAGTGTTGTAATTCTGGTTTGTTGTTAAAACTACTCAATTTATTTACGGCAAGCCATATGTCCGGTCTTGTCCCTTGAGATAAATAAAGCAAACTTCCAATTGCTTCCTGATAAGGACTATCTTTCAATATATTTTCCTCTCCTGTACTGATTAACTTAGTACTTATATCACATGGTGAATTAACTGGATTACATTCTGGCATTTTAAAGAGCTTCTCAATATAGGCAGTCTGATCAATTTAAATTTCATCTCTCGTCTCGTTTTGTTTTATCCTCCAACCAATGAAGTGATTCACAGGTCCAAGTATCTTCATATTAAAATTACTTTTGAGTTGTTGTTTTATTTCTTCTCCTTTCTGAATATCGTTGTAAAAGATTAATGAGTCGTCGACATATATCAATATGTAAACAACGCTTCCAGCTTCATTTTTATAATACACACATGGGCCACAGATGTACTTTTCATTCCTAGATTTTTTAACACAGATGTAAGTTTCAAATTCCATTGACGACTAGCTTGTTTTAAGCCATAAATAGATTTGTTTAATTTGCATACTTCTTGTCCATGTTCATACGAAGGTGGCTGATTCATATAAATTTCTGTATCTATATCACCTTGCAGGAACGCTGTGATAGCATCCATCTGTTCTATATGCAAATTATATTTAACTGCTAAAGCAAATAAATATCTGATTTATGTGTGTCTAACAACTGGAGCAAATATTTCATTATATTCGGTACCTTTCTTTTGAATGAAGCCTTTTATCACCAACCTTGCTTTATAACGTACAACTTCTCCATTAGAATCAGTTTTAATTTTAAAAATCCATTTCCACGGGATAACTCTTTTATTCTCCGGAAGATTTACTAATGTCCATGTATTATTCTGAAGGAGCGACTCAAACTCACTGTTCATAGCATCTTTCCACTCTTTTGCTTTTGGGCCTGAAAGAGCTTCTTCAACTGTCTCCGGTTCTTTTAATACTGTCGATTGCTTGAACTTTGGAATCTCCTCATGACATAAATATGTAGTAGGTTTATTTCTCGGCCTCAGAGTTATATTGCGGTACGGCATAGTATTTTCGTCAGATATCTCCACATCAGGTATATATTCTGAATCATCTAACTCTGTTTTCATTTCATCACTGGTGGCGTTCAATGACTGTATTTATGTTCATCTCCTGAACTTGTATTCTCTACAGTATTATATGAAGTATCAGAGTCAGTATGAGCTTCTTGATTTTCTTGTTGCTGCAAAGTGGTAAGTGGCATTATAACACAATTATTTTTAACTACATGTTCTTAGAAAATGACATCTCTACTTCTGTATATTTGCTTTTTATTCACATCGTATAGTCTGTACCCTTTTGCATAATTACAGTAACCAACAAATATTATTATTATTGCTTTTGAGTCCCATTTTTGCCTCTTTTCTTTTGGTACATGTACCATTACAGGGCAACCAAAAATTCTCATATTATTTAAGTTTGGTTTCTTACCCGTCCACATTTCATAAGGTGTTTTGAAATCCAAGGCTTTCGTCGGCGAGCGATTTACAATATATGCGGCTGTAGAAACCGCTTCTGCCCAGAAATATTTCTGAAGTCTGGAATTCAAAATTAAACACTTAGCCCTTTCTACCAGTGTGCGATTCATTCGCTCCGCCAAGCCGTTCTGCTCTGGCGTGTAAGGATTTGTGGTTTGATGCTGGATACCAGATTTGATCAGAAATTTATTAAATTCATTATTCACATATTCTTTTCCATTATCTGTACGTATAATTTTAATTTTTTTACTAGTTTCATTCTCAACTAAACTCTTAAAATCTTTAAGTCTATCTAAATTTACTTTTGAGAAAATATACAAATACTTTTCTACTATAATCATCAATAAAAGTAATATAATATTTAGCCCTCCTATCGAACTTGTCTCCATCGGACCACATAAATCTGAGTGGATTAATTGAAGTAATTCAGAAGCTCTAGTCCCAATATTTTTAAATGGTTGTCTACTCATTTTACCTTCTAAGCAAGTAGTACAAATTTGATTACCTTTTTTAGATAAGTGAATTCCTTCTGCACATTCTGTTATTTTCTGCAAGTCAAATTGAGATGTCC
Source organism: Lysandra bellargus (assembly GCA_905333045.1). NCBI lineage: Eukaryota > Metazoa > Arthropoda > Insecta > Lepidoptera > Lycaenidae > Lysandra > Lysandra bellargus. The sequence continues at coordinate 8,344,677 of HG995328.1, forward strand.
CATCCGTTGATGCCATAGATTTATATCGCTCTCATCTACTGTAGATAGCAATGCCAGTGCTTCGGTAACATTATTTAATAAATACATGTTATTGCGATGCATAGCTGTCAGAATCAACTTTTTATTTTGATATATTTTCCAACCATCTTTCTCAAATTTTACCTCACAGCCATTATTTACCATTTGACTTACAGATAGTAAATTTGTTGTCATAGAAAGAACAAACAAGACATTGCTAACCTGTATTCTGCGTATTATACCATCTGAGTCCTTAATATTAAAATCCACATTGCCACAACCCTTCACTGCCACCGTTTTTTATCTGCCACTTTGATATTATTTATTGTAGAAGGTGAAACATTGTACATCCATCTCTTGTCCCGACACATGTGCAGAGACGCTCCAGAGTCGACATACCAGCAATTTTCATCCAACTCGGCAGCAACTGGAAATGCAGCATAATAAACATTTTTAGAGTTATCTGATGTTGTTTTACATGCCTTTTTATCTTTAAAATAACAATTTTTGCTTATATGCCCATACTTATTACATACAAAGCACCGTAGGCCTTTAGGCTGCTTTTTCTCATGTGAATTTTTATATGACTTAGACATCATATTTTTATTTGATGACTTAGCATAGTAGACCACTGAATCTGATACTTTTATCTCCTGTAACAACTTAATTTTAACATAATCTACAGTAATAGACACACCTGAGCTCTCTAAGGCCACTATCATCGGTTTGTAGTAATCAGGGAGGCCAGCGGGCAGCAATGTTCCAAGCCACTCGTCTCCTACTACAAAATTTATATTATGTAATTTATGAGCTGTTGTCATTACCTTATTAACATAGTCCTCAACACCAGAACAGTTATCTAACGTTGTTGTTACCAAGTCACGCAGTACACGTAGTACACGTAGTCACGGAGTCATCGAAGACTTTTTCTAACTTTGCCCATACCTGCTTAGCTGAAGTCGCTTCCTGAACATGGACATAGTTCACTGGGTCTATCAATAAAATGATTTTTGACCGTGCTTTCGTATTTTTATTTTCATCTGAAATGTAACCCGGCTTCGATTTAATTTCTTCCCATAACTCTTCATGTTCCAAGTAATTTTTAACAGCGGATTCCAGAATTGATAATTTTCTCCCCCTACAAGTTTTTCAATCGTTCCCATTGATATTTGTGAAGCCATTTTGTGATAGCTGAAAGATTTGCTGAAAGAACAAAGAGATCGCCACGCAGCCGGCGAAGTCCGTTGGTTACTATTTTTTATCTATTTTAATCATCGAAATTACTGATCCAAACACTGAATTTATTTTATTTAATGTGGACAGGGCCCAAAACCTAATGAAAATTACTGTTATTTTAACTAAGTGTTTGGATTTGGAAATTAAAACGAGAAAACATACGAGCTCAAAACTATATATATTCGCCATTGTGAATATAGTTTTGATAAAAAAAGAAGAGAGGACAAGGGCAATGACAAATGACAATGACGTTGACAGATCAAATATGAAAATTGAGACATTTATCTATGGCACCATGTTGCAATTAATAAATAATTTAACAGAACGCAAGCGTAATTTTAAGTGAGTATAAGGCTGACGATGATGATATGGTGGTAAACTAAGATAAGAATTAACGGGTTAACTGCTTTTTTGTCTTCATTACAGAGGGTGGGCCGCGAACTTTAAACTTTCTTGTAGATGGGTCGCGGTCCCGACAAGTTTGGGAAACACTATTATAGATATAAAGGTTCACTAGTCTACTGTCGCGTATTGGATCGATACAGTCGCAAATTCATGACTCTAAAAGGTGACACGTCCATGAGGTACATCAGTCATCACATACCTTATGTACCAGTTTTCTAAAATAATTATGATTCTGATTACCATGATTATAAATTGAAAACGTTGTTGCAGTTGTGTGGCAGGAGTGGCAGGCAGCAGCCACAGCAGCGGCAGCAGCAGCGGGCGGGCCGGCGTTGCTGAGCTGTGCCGCGCCGGCGACACTGCGCGACCACACCACAGTCGTCGCTTGGTACCGAGACGACGCCGTGCTTGCCGCCTCGGATAACCTATGTAAGAACTTGTAATTGATGATAATTAAATAGGTAGTGGAGCCTATACTAATATCCTAAGATCCCACCGTAAAATCCTGCATGAATCGTTTTTTTCGATCAAATATATTTTAAAATAATCTTTAGAAATGTATAGAATGGATTAATGTTGGGTTGCCTTGTCAAAAGTAGCCGCAAGTACCTCTAATTAAGTTTAATGTTCATGAGATAAATGCATAAATTTGCATGTATATTTTTTTCAATAAATTTTACACTATTTGAAAGAAAATGACGAGAAAAAATAAGGTATAAATGGTTGCCAGCTCTAAGCCGGCCGCAACCTAGGGTTGCCAGCCCGTAAACAGACATAGTTCGTCATCAAAATTGAAGCATCGAATTTTTTAATAATTTTGATACAGAATTAAAGTTTTATGCATTTTGTACATGAATATCCATGGTTGCCAGTTGCACGATAGCCGCAAACTGGGGTTGCCATCACTTTTGTATACGACATCGCGTGAGGTTAGGAAGCGCAAGAGAAAAGAAGCAGGCATTGTTACGTGCGATAAATGAGGATATTGCATAGCAGCTGCGACACTGATAGCCTAGTCAACAAATATTTGTGGATGGAAAAGTCCAAAACAGGATTTGACTTAGAATTTGAGAGAAAAGTTCCTTTATACTTTCTATTTTTTTTGTGTTAAACGAGTATCCATACTATACACTTATACTATAATATTATAAAAGCGAAAGTGTGTCTGACCATCTGTTGCTTCTTCAAGCCCAAACCATTGAACTGATTTTGCTGAATATTGGTATATCTATAGATGCTTTGAGTCCCGGGAAAGAACAAAATACTTTTTATCCCCGAACAATATACGGTTCATTCGCGATAAACGAATTTTGGCGCAACGGAGTTGCAGGTGTCATCGAGTTACTTAATAAATTATAAAGAACTAGAAGACGCCCGCAACTCCGTTGCGCCAAAATTCGTTTATCGCGCGAGAACCGTAGAACTTGCTGACATGTCAAATGTCGAAAAGTCGAATCGTCAGTTCCATAAATTGCCTGAGCGAGGCACTGATGTGTTCATTCTATTGTTACCAGTCTCCTAGCTGATTATTTGGATCCTCTCAAGCTTAATATGCTGCTGACATTGTTTAGCATTTAAGGGCCCTATTTCAATATCGTTTGAACAATTTGAGTCACAATTTCCGTGATTTCAGTACCGCGAATTTGAGGAACTAAACTTGGGATTAAAATACCAGATATTAGTTTTGAAGTAACTTTTTTGCAAATCTCCGGACTTTGGTTGTGTATCCTTTGTCTTATCTAAAACGTCACTTATCAGAATACTGAGTTGCTTGTGGTACTTAAGACGCTGACAAGTGCCTATGACCTTGATCTCGCATCACTCTCGCACCACTGTCCATTTTCATGCCAGAGAGACAGAGATGTGAAGTGTTCACTCGGTAGCGTGGATACATTTTTCGTTTGTTAGAGGAAAAAATAAATATTATGGGAAATCTAGATGTCAGAACCGAAAATCTGGCAATCTTTGGATTTTTGTAAAAGGTATCAAATAAACTTAAAGCATAGATTGTATTATTACTTTAGTTAGAACTGTTCAAAGTTCCTGAAAGACGTGACTTGAAAGATGTGACTTTGGTATTTTTTTCGTCCAGTAGGAGTACATTATTTTATTATTTAAATTAGACAAGCTTTTCCAAATATAATAAAAAATCTGATATAATTTTTTATGTGGCAATCAATGAAATACATACGTCTAGAAAATTGCACAAAGATGTCGAATTGGCAGCTGTCTTCGCCTTAATTGAACGACTATACTCTTCTCGTTTCATCACTACTTCTACCATGACTTTCTATCTCTTTCTACATATATCTCTTTCTTTCTCTCTCATTAGCTGGCGATGCGCTGCTACTCGATGAAGGTTGGCGTCTGCTTCTGCGGGCGGTGCGTGTGGAGGACACCGGTGCTCAGTACTCTTGCGCCGTGCTAGACTCCCTCACTGGCGAGCGTAGAAGGAGCGTGCCTGTCACTATTGATGTCACACGTAAGTATATTTTGCTTAAATTATTGTTGCACAATACAGTTTCGTATAAGAATCTGAGGCATTTTTCCATCTACTAGATGTTCCCCGTCACGACTTTATTTGGTTGAACTTCGTTTTAAATAGGGCGGCAACCTTACTTTAACTACTATATTCTGTGTCCTAGGAGTTAGGACTCATGTATTACGACTCTACCACTAACTCTCTTTTTAGGTATACCTCAATGAAATCGGTTCATCAGCCATGTTTAACGAGCCAACAGGCAGACACAGTTTCGCAAAAAGCTGCAAACTGTATCCTATTTTCAGGGGCAAACTAAAAAAAAAGGGAAGAATCACTAATAATGATAGCTCCCACACCGGTTTTGGTGACGGTAGCCGGTTTCATTGAAACCAGGTCAGCTACGCAGGAGTAATTTTATAGTGCCCAAGTGTGTGCGCAGTACACAAGAGCACTCTCTATTCCTTTACTCTCATAACCCAGTGGGACGGAAGACCGATACGACCAGCGAGAGATCAGGCGCAGGACCGGCTTTTTACATGCCCATCCGACGCATGGATCATCACTTGTCAAAAAATCAGGTGATCAGCCTGCATTGTCCTAATCAAACATGTTTTCAACCCACCTACCAAATCGAACCCACGACCTCCGAGTCAAGAGCTGCGCTCTCTACCACTAGACCACTAGAATCACTAAACACACTATACATGACTACATTCAGACCCGTACAAATCTGGAATGAGTTTGACGACAGTGACTTATCAACTCCAACTGCAACTATACCTCTCCGTTTCAGCGCTGCCGGTGGCAGGTCCTCCGCGGGCACTGTCGCACGGGGTATGGGAGGGGTCTGCGCGGCGGGGAGGGGAGGCGGTGTTGCCCTGTCTGGTACACGCCAACCCCCCGCCTACTATCACGTGAGTACCTTAGCCTGATCACATGTGCAATAATATAGTACTAGTGAATAGTAAGGCATCCATTACACGGTAACTGCCAGTTTTACCACAGTCATGACTGTGAGTGTTGAATAACCTGCCGTGTAAAGCAGTGACTGATGGTTGCATGAAATTGATTTACAGTTATCTGGTTTTGGTTTTTAACCGACTTCCAAAAAAGGAGGAGGTTATATGTTCGGCTGTGGATATATTTTTTTTATTATTTTTATTTGTGTATGTTCAACGATTACTCCGCCGTTTGTGAACCGATTTTCAAATTTTTTCTTTTGTTGTATAGGATTCAACTCCAATTTGGTACCATGTTCACAAAAGTGGTGACCTGATGATGGGATCCATGAGTAATCGAGGGAACTCCTCAAAATTTACATGGAAACATATAGTGATTTTGATTTTATGTGAAGGATCCTAGGCATATGCTACCAAAAAGTAAGATTTTACACCAAGGCATGCTATGGTTCCGAAGATACTAAGAGAACTCCGGATTCCTTATAGATACAAGTTTGGGACTTTCGGCGATGTTTTAAGAACTGAAAGAATATGCTACTATGCAAATTACATTCATCATCATCATCATAATTATCAGTACCATCACACGATGCATCGTTATGAGTTGCGACCCTATTATTGGTACTTTTCACAGTAGGTATTTTCGATCGAGACTCGAGTTTGTCGAGTGATTTTGAAAATTGTATCAATGTTGTTACAAAGTAAATGATTTAAACTTGTTGTTGTGGTTACCAAGTTGGTAATTTGATCTAGGAAACTCCTGATTGGGACAAAATATATAGTTATATTATTGTAGCTTAAAGTAGTTAAAGCATAATATTTTATCATGTTGAGCTGATGAGTCTACATGCGGAAGTTTACTAGGCTGAATTACGCCGGCGTAGTTTCCGCCGCAAATGTCAACCGCATACAAAATACGACATAATAGTGTGTCACCCCTCGCGTTCGGCCCGTATTTTGTATGCAATTTAAACGCGGCGGAATTTACGCCAGCGTAATTCAGCCTAGTGTGTTTAGACCCATACAACGAAAGTCACTGAACCAGAACTCTAGAGCCTTCAGAGATAGGCGTTTGAACATTTCAGCATTGCTTGATGAACTCGTGTAAGTACTCACATACGATTTTGCTGGGTCGAGCAATCACGTAGAGTAAAAACCACGGCTCGGGCTTTCGTCCACACATTAAGCATTGCTCGATAGTTTTACTCCAGTTCGAAGGAAATTAGGCTCTACGAATAATAAAAACTAGTGTTAAAAAATTTGTCAAGCTGGCTCGCTTCGAGCCTTCAAACTGGCTCGATGCGAGCCTTCGAGCTGTGAGTTTTGCGGTCCACACAGCGGTTTTTGCTCGACGTCGAGTAAAACTGTCGAGCAAAACAGTATGTGAGTACTTAGCACAGGGATATATGCTTGGAGTTCTTTAAGAAATTCTAAAGTGGTAGTGAACTCAGATAATAAGTTTTCATATGAAAGTTTGGGGGTTTCATCGTTGTTTTAAGAACTGAAAGTATGCTATTATGCAAATTCTATTCATGATAATTCAGTAATAATATTACTTATTGTAAATAAGTAATAAATAACGACATGTTACAGTAGCCATTTCATGACAGGTCTGTATATTTATAGTAGGGCTCATGGCTTTTGAGACATAGCATAAAACTTTTTTGAAAACTGCCTGAGTATAGTAGTTGTGATAGTTTCATACCTAAATCCTATATATCTACAACTGACAGCTTATGTTTACCGATAAATAACTAAAAATAGTGAAATTATTATTTTTAACAAAAAATTAAAACCGACTTCCAAGGTAAAAACAATAAGTATTAATATGAACTAAAAAGTATTAAATAATTCTTACTCTTTATTAGTGCCTCTTTCAGAATTCGTCTAAATCTCAACTACCTCTGTACAAACTATAGCTTCATTACTTTGAAGTCGGTACCAGTCCCAAAAGTTTCATATATTCTGACATTGACTGATTAACTCATGATTAAATTAGCTGGTACCAACTTCAAAATATACCTATAGTATGTACAGAAGTAGTTGAGATTTAGACGAATTCTGAAAGAGGCACTATTAAAGAGTAAGAAGTATTTAATACTTTTAGTTCATTATGTCATGCAACCATCAATCATGACTTTTGAGTAAACGTGAAGCATAAAGCATTTCGTCAGTCACACGTTAGTCAGTCAGTCGTCCATAATAATTATTATCTTGCGTGAAAACGTGTATTTTTGTGCAGTTTTTCGTATGACTGACAATCTTAAAAGGCGGGCAACGCACCTGCAGCTCTTCTGATGTTGCGAGTGTCCATGGGCGACGGTAGTTGCTTACCATCAGGTGACCCGTTTGCTCGTTTGCCCCCTTATTTAATTTAAAAAAAAATCATTCGGAATGACTGTGTAATGTGAAATTAATTTCAACACTCACCAACAATCAAACGAAAGTTATGATTGACTGAATTGACTGACCAGGGCATGACCGCCTTAGACTTACCCCGCTATGAATACAAATATTAATTTGTTTTTACATGTAGATTGTAGAGATAATATAAGTACTCAAGTCTTATGGTCTATTTAACTACTTAATTATGACTTTTGCAATGTGTCTCTGACAGTCACATGACAGTCAAAGAACAGACGACTACGTAAAGCTCTATCCATATTTTGAAAGTCGGTAACATAACATTATTATATTCAACATCTGCAATAAGTAATAACTATATGTTTCAATCTGAATAGCTATGTCCATTGTCCACACTAAGCGCTTTCGTCTTCAATTTTCGTCATCTTCTTTCATTCAACTTTCGTTTTGGCGCATTCAATAATTGAATGCGTCACCGAACGCAACGCCAACATTGTCATATTTGAAGTTTTGGAAACGGTCGGAGTTCATGCGTCGCGGGCATGCCTCACGTTCGCTGTTGACTCCTCTATAACGCATGCCCTTCACGAACAGAAAAAGGCACAATGTGGACAAACTCATTGAGCATAACCCGCCGCTCGGAAGATCTTTTATCGGGTCTTGCTTATCATCATGACAGACTGTTATAGTCTGTACACATGATACGTCAGCAATTATTGTACCTGTCTATTATGACGATACTACGTTCTTATATCTGCAGTCTATACTAGTTAACTAGTTAACTCAATGATAGGGTCTGAATTGATTTAATTAAAGGCAATGCTAAATTACCTTTGATATTAAGCCGATACCAATAATCGCAAAATCTACACTTAACTACGATCTCAAACCGGCTAAGTTTTCTTAGCGACTTTGAACATAAATGCCGTGTAAATGTAAAGCGTTTTCCGCAAGTGTTTTCTCAAAAATTCTAGCATTTTTCTTCGTCACTTCACACGATGTTGCCTTCTAAGGATAAAATATGCTATTTCTTACCATGCTATTTATTTTTTTATATATTTAGCTAAATTCTGAGAAATCTAGATAAAGAATTACGATTGTCTTCCCAGAAGAAAAGTTTCTGAAAAACTTGAAATACTATTATTCCCAGGAGATAATGAACTGTAGAAAGTTTTAGTTCTGGCCTTTGTCGTAACTCGTAACTGTAAGTTTTCACGGATAGGTAATAATATTGTCTGTCTGTCGGCACGTTGATAATGCAAAGTTTTATTCCTCCCTCGCGACCGCCGCGGCTCAACTTTATACGCCAGCACAATACAGATATAATGTTATACAGTAGCGTAGGTACTAGGTATGCCATGTTCTTGAATTCGTACAACGCGAAGGCCAGATTTTTTCTACAGAATATGTTTTTACAGTTAATGCAGTTTCATTTGAGCATCGACGCAGTCTTGTCATAAATTATAATAAACTAGAGGACGCCCGCAACTCCGTTGCGCCAGAATTTGTTTATCGCGCCGGAATCGTACATTTTGCCGGGACAAAGATTATCCTATGTACTTTCCCGGGATTCCAGGTATCTCCATGCCAAACAGCAAAATCGGTTCAGAATTTTAAGCGTGAAGAGGTAACAGACAGACAGACGGGCAGACAGACACACTCTCGCATTTATAATATTAGTATGGATGTTAATGTCAAGCCAAATCAAATTAAAATTTATACAACATTCTCCCTAAGGTTTCTGACATAACGCATAATTAAGTGAGCGTGTGTCTGATTCATGACGAAGATGCATGTAGAACGTAGCTGTCTTCTATACGTTACTTATGCTATGGCCAACTTTATTCGCGCGTTTATTTCCCTAGATTTATCAGAAATGTTTGAGCGAACTTCTCAGAATTTGTATTTACATTTTTGTGTTGGCTTTTAGTTGGAACTTGAAAGCGATACAAAGTTTTCTGAATCAATTATTATTAAATTATCGTTTCGAATTGCCCTCGCCGGAGACTTCGATAAAATTATTACTTCAAGGTAACTTATCAAAATAAAACTTGAGAGTATAACGATACTTTAAGTGTTCTTTGCTCGATTCAGATAAAGAGGAGCTTCATAAAATTAAAACCCTACAATGTTTATTATTACCACAATATAAATGTACAGTTTAGCATAACTCATGTTCTTGAAATAAAATTAAGACACAAAGGTTGTTCTCTGTAAGCTCTGCAGTAGTCTACAATATGTTCCATTCGAGATTTACTAAAACGATAAAAGATTTCTTCTATACACATTACCTACAGTTCACTGATCATGAATCCACGTTCAGAAACTGCAGCGTGGAATTAGTAAATAACGTCGCTTTATCTGATATCTGGGATTAACTTTAGAAAATATTGATTGACTCTGCTGTATAACATTTGTACTGTGTTGCCGTCCAATGTTACTGGTCCTATATTAACGGTGCTTCAATAATGACGCCGGGTGTTGGTGCTTAGCGTCGATATTAGAATATTAAGTTGTACCGTGTGTGAGTGTAGTTACACGTAGTTACTGCGCCCCTCCTTTCCCTCTCAGCCCCTTCTCCACCCCCTCTCCGCCCCCGCACCGGAAGTGCCCGTAAACTGTTTGTCTATCAAACAACAAACAAGTCTTATGTTGTTCGAGAATTTCGGTATCCATCGATAACATGATAATGAAGCGATAATAGTGTTGGAGTTACTTTCTTACTCAAAGTTGACTTTTTGATTGCTATGAAATATGATTAAAGATGAGACCGCGCTAGGCGTCACTACGCTGCGGAGCATCGTATGAGCAAGCCGCACTACGCGACACAAAACGCCAGTTCCATGGAGTGTCGCATTGTTCCGCTGCAGCGTAGTGTCGCTAAACTTGCGCTCTCACCTTAAGGGGCCGGGCTACCCTCGAAATTCTCATACATACGTAATACCAAAATCATTTTATCATACGAAAATATTTAACATGTTTGAGTTATTTTTCAGCTTAAAATAGTAATTACCTAGGTTCCTGTACAAAAATTATTTTTAGTTATTTTTTAGTGTTTAAATATTTAGTAGTAAATTTATTTAAAAAAAAATTATACACAAAAAAATTTTTTTTAGTGTTTAAATATTTTGAAGTTAATTTTTGTACAGGAACCTAGGTAATTACTATTTTAAGCTGAAAAATAACTCAAACATGTTAAATATTTTCGTATGAGAAAATGATTTTGGTATTACGTATGTATGAGAATTTCGAGGGTAACCCGGGCTCTTAAGGCGACGCCTTGATAATTTGGCTGTAGCGATATCTATTTTTCTCAGCAATGACTAAAGCTAAGAAATTAAATTTCATTGTCAGTATTCATCATGTCTTTGTCTTTGAATTACCCATAGCATAACACGATTGGTCAACTTTAAAACACAGGATAATCAATCAAAAAGACCTCGGTAAAAAAGGGATTCTAAATTTGCCAACAGAGGAGAATGATTTAAGCTTCCAAAATTTGTGCAAAGATTGGTTCAAGCATACACTTTAATTTGCCCATAGCTTATATTATGAAATATATTTATGGTTTTTAAAATTACGCGACAAAAACCATTTTGTCGCTTACGCCCTTTCCATTTCTTGCTGTTCCATTTCTTGTTTTCTAAAAGGGGCCAGGCCGGCCTCTCATGGAAAACAAGTAATCTAAAACATATTATCCAATACGGTTTTTTACTTTAACGCGGCGTCACCTTAAGAAGGTGCGCAAGGGATTAATTTTTATCATTGCGTAGTTTTATCATTCAAGCAAAATTGCAGACTGATGAAACTACTTATTATTCTAGCAAATTAAACAACGTCTATCGAATTAGTTCATGCAGCACCAACTGATTAGACAGTAGACGGAGAAAACGGACAGACGGACGGAAACTATGAGGGTTCCAAAACCTAAATTACTACGGAACCTGTTGTGGACACAACGATGACAAGGGTGGCGAACATATTTTAGAAAGTTAAGTAGCGTATTTCTAAGACATTGTTAAAGTGAAATCGCTTCATGTTTGGTCCTTTTGACTGTATTGGGTTTATTAGTTAAAATACGTAATTATTGTGGTCCCTAGAACTTTGTATTGAGATGTTCCTTTCTAAAAAGTAATAAAGTTTTGTTTTAAGATTTCAATGGACCGTCAGAATAATGAATAAGAAACTAGCGTGAGAATGGGTTTGGAGAAAGCTAGCAGATGCTTGCAGCTTGGCACATTGTCTACGATAGGTTTATGTACTTGATTATGTGTTTTGGAATATGTATAAACTACAAATAAATAAAGTCTGTGCTATCGTATATATGGGACATCTTTGGGGTTAGGTAAGAATGTGTGCTTAAGTATCTAGCTATAAGTTTTAAGTCTAATAAAACTTGATGATTATTGCGTTTTCATTTCCGCTACAGTTGTTGACACGAGTATTCCTTGCCATGATATAATTATAATTATTATGTAATCCACACGTTTGAGATAAGGGCAAGAAATACAAGTAAGAATTTTATATTTGGTTATGTGTCTTTGAAAATAGATTATATTATGGAACTTGTACAAATAAATGTGAATTATGATATTATAATTTTGTACATTAAGAACATAATATCATGGTATTGAAACGGTTGTATATGTATTGAATAATTATTATTGTGTATGTAATTTGTAATTGTGTAGTGCACAGTGCCATCGCAATGAGTAGAAAAGAGATAGATGTACGCAGTACGCTGAAATGGTATCTCCGCGCGATAGAAACAAGGCGGGATTCTGCGTATGTCCCCGCACCGGGATAAGTGGGCGGGGTCTTCTCCCTCTGCGCTAGCGCATGGCGGGAGTGAAGCTTAGAGGTATAAATTGGCCGGTCAGCGGTCAAGACGAGGCGTTGCGTTACACGTTGTGATTAGATTTGGGCATAGGACTCATACGGCAACTGCGGCTTCAGAAACTTTGACGAATATCTGTCTGCCCTTTGCATTGGTACAGTGCACATAGTGAATAGTCCAGTTTTAATTTAAAGTTAATAAACAAAGTAAATAGTTAAAAGTGATTTAATTAAAGTCATCAAAACTCAAATATCAACAAAAGTCATACAGTCCACAATATTGTCTGGTCCTTCGAGCCGGATAAAGAAGAACGAGCTGCTGGTTTATCAAGAAGAAAATCAGCCCTTCAAGGTCGAAGAATAATCAGCAAGTTTTCGTCGGAAGAATAAGAAGAACGAAGTACTTGCCAGTGCCAGCTTACCAAGTCGAAGAGGTTTGAAGCAACGAACGTCTAGCGTTGTAACGTTGAAAACACGCATCGTCGGCGTGTTGATTCCGTCGAACGACAACGTCTATTCGTTTTGCCGTTGAGTCCACGCAACGTCCGTCTGACTCCGCAAAACTTCATCCGCGTCGCGAACAAGTGAGGAAGCGTGTAATAGAACAATCATCGCAACACCGAACGGTTGCACTACGTGGCGTCGAGTGCGAGAACGAGCGCGTCGGTGAATCGCAACAAAGAAGCGTGCCGATTATCGACTCACGTAGCAGGATGGTGATTACACGCAGCCAGGGTAATGCAGCGGGTGAAGAGGAGTGTCAAGACACAAGAAGGAGCAGGTCGGAATATGAGTACCTGCAGCCGGGTGCAAGTAGAGCAGAATACGAGCGTCTACGCCCCGGCATAGAAAAAAGCCCAGTACCTGCGACAGTGAGCAGGAGTGAGGCGGAGCGCCGTCTACGGTCACCGACACAGTCAGTGGCCTCACACAGTTCAACGGCTAGCGTCAGAACGAAATTGCAACTAGCAAGGTTGAAAGCCACTGAAGAAATGGCAGCTATCAGGAAGAAGGAGCTGGCCATTGAAGCAGCAATCAAGATGAAGGAGCTGGCCATTGAAAAGGACCTTGTAAAGCAGCGTTTGGAGACTGAAATAGCAGGCATACTACGTAAGCAGAAGAAAATGCTTGAGGGCGCGGCCACGAAAGAAAATCGACCACGGGTTGCCGAAACAAACTCGGTCGCCTCACGGGGGGAGAAAGGAAGCCAAGAAAATCAGCAAGTGCAGCAGTTTGCAGAGCCAGTTGCTGCTCGAAATGAATCAGATATCGAGCAACTGGCCGATGTTATCGGACGAATGGCGCGACCTCAGTCTCTTCATAGCGATCCGCCAACGTTTACCAGTTCGATAACCGATTGGAAACCCCCTCAGGCCTCGTATGGTGACACAACACAGATGTACAATGTGTCACAGGCTGAAAACCTACGAAGGCTAACGCACCAAGCAGAAACTTGCGGACTCGAAGAATGTGTTCGTCCACATCACAGCTCTCAGCATAACGAGCTGCAACAGACGGCACAAGAATCCGAAGCTGCATCTGAAAATGAGAAGGTGCTGCACGTTATCGAAAAGATGAGCCCAATCGAAGACGATGAACTACTACAAGAAAGAAGTTCTGAGATGGAGGCATCGGACATTGGCGTCAAACCACGGATGAAGAAAGAAGACCAGCAAGCCCTGGTGGTCACGATGACTATCAGACCGATCCAGGAGAGATCTGAAGCTGGACTCCCATGGCGCGAAAACGACAAGAAAATCACTCAGCACTATAAAGCGACTCTTCAACGGAAAAGCGCAAAGAGGAAAATTAGTGCTGATCCTGCTTTCATCGGATATTATTTCAAGCGGCGCAGGTTGAGAAAGTTTACGGCTACGTTGGTGCCTCGACGCGAGGCGCAAAAGAAGGCGCGACCAATACAGCGTGGTGACGTCAGAAACTTTGGCACGTCACCGCCACGTAACACCTGGCCCGAAGGATATCGCCGAGGACACCGCACCGGGGTCAGATGGAGAAGTACGGGCAGCTGTCGTCTTAACACGGACGGGGATATTTCAGCGGCCTGGAAGGAAGCTGACGGCTACAGGAGGAAAGGCTACGCAAGCTGCGCCGGGGGGAGAAATGTTGTGGACACAACGATGACAAGGGTGGCGAACATATTTTAGAAAGTTAAGTAGCGTATTTCTAAGACATTGTTAAAGTGAAATCGCTTCATGTTTGGTCCTTTTGACTGTATTGGGTTTATTAGTTAAAATACGTAATTATTGTGGTCCCTAGAACTTTGTATTGAGATGTTCCTTTCTAAAAAGTAATAAAGTTTTGTTTTAAGATTTCAATGGACCGTCAGAATAATGAATAAGAAACTAGCGTGAGAATGGGTTTGGAGAAAGCTAGCAGATGCTTGCAGCTTGGCACATTGTCTACGATAGGTTTATGTACTTGATTATGTGTTTTGGAATATGTATAAACTACAAATAAATAAAGTCTGTGCTATCGTATATATGGGACATCTTTGGGGTTAGGTAAGAATGTGTGCTTAAGTATCTAGCTATAAGTTTTAAGTCTAATAAAACTTGATGATTATTGCGTTTTCATTTCCGCTACAGTTGTTGACACGAGTATTCCTTGCCATGATATAATTATAATTATTATGTAATCCACACGTTTGAGATAAGGGCAAGAAATACAAGTAAGAATTTTATATTTGGTTATGTGTCTTTGAAAATAGATTATATTATGGAACTTGTACAAATAAATGTGAATTATGATATTATAATTTTGTACATTAAGAACATAATATCATGGTATTGAAACGGTTGTATATGTATTGAATAATTATTATTGTGTATGTAATTTGTAATTGTGTAGTGCACAGTGCCATCGCAATGAGTAGGAAAGAGATAGATGTACGCAGTACGCTGAAATGGTATCTCCGCGCGATAGAAACAAGGCGGGATTCTGCGTATATCCCCGCACCGGGATAAGTGGGCGGGGTCTTCTCCCTCTGCGCTAGCGCATGGCGGGAGTGAAGCTTAGAGGTATAAATTGGCCAGTCAGCGGTCAAGACGGGGCGTTGCGTTACACGTTGTGATTAGATTTGGGCATAGGACTCATACGGCAACTGCGGCTTCAGAAACTTTGACGAATATCTGTCTGCCCTTTGCATTGGTACAGTGCACATAGTGAATAGTCCAGTTTTAATTTAAAGTTAATAAACAAAGTAAATAGTTAAAAGTGATTTAATTAAAGTCATCAAAACTCAAATATCAACAAAAGTCATACAGTCCACAATAGAACCCTAAAAATGCTAATATTATAGTTAATGACATGGTATGCTCTACATAATAACTACTGAATACGATATTACCAACCAAGTAGACAGAGTATGTTGGTGAGTGTGGCGTAAACGTTTTCATTAAATAATAACGCATGGAAAGCTTTTATGGAGTCGGTATTAGGCCGAGGAGGGTTCATACTGTAATGCAGCGGTAGCGGGGGCTGCGGTGACAGCGGGGGCCAGCGGGGACTCCCCGGGCCAGCCCCCACTCACGAGCCTTCCCTAATAGCGAAACATAATCCTATTAAGGGATCTCGCAGTATGAATTAGGCTACATATAATATTTATTAAGTCGAATGTCTTTCATAATTTAATTCCTGTTAAACGGTGTAAGAATTAATTAGCCTCAACGGGGAATAATTATTATTGTAATTGTTTGTATCTCAGATTATGCCTGCGTTTCAAAATAGAAATCAGTATACTGCAGGCCAGTACTCAAAACGTCACTTTGTATTCGACGCCATATTGTACTTGGTTCACCACTGGTAAGACAAATTTGACGTATTATAATAACATTATAACAAAGTAACAAAGTCATATTATTATACTTCAATGCATTGGCGTATACTTATTTCGGAACATATCAACAGTATGGCATTGATTCTTGACGTCATGACGTTTGGCCAGTATACTGAGTTAATTTAGGAACCTACTCTCTTCATTTGAATAATTGGCATTCAAGATATCATATCTAACATATAAGGATCTCGACTGAACGCCTATGTCCTTATCTTGGCGTTCGGACAGCTCGGTTCGCTTGACAGCTACGAGTGGCGTTCTACCCTCATAAACGCTTCTCCACTTAACGCACGGGCACGAATGGGGAGAGGAGAGGTTAAATGTCAACGAAGGAAGGGTATATTATGGAGTTATATTAATACATACAAGCTGTCGTATTTATGATACACCGTTTGTATAAGTTTAATAATTGTCGAGTGAATATAGTTACCGGTATGAGCTGTACAAGTCCTGCTGGCCTACGGGTGCTAGAAAAAATGAAATGAATGAAAAAGGTCTCAAGCAATGCTACAGTTCTATTTTTTTGCCTATTGTTAATAACAAATACAGCTATATGCAAGCTAATATTTTTTTATATAATATAACCCCTTATTTTATCCCCCGCAAACGAGCAAAACGGGTCACCTGATGGAAAGCAACTACCGTCGCCCATGGACACTCTCAATATCAGAAAAGCTGCAGGTGTGATGCCGGGCTTTTAATATGGGAATGCTCTCTTCTTGAAGGCTTAAGTAAGATGTTAAGTAGGCCCACAAAAACGCCAAAAGAAATAAAAGAATACATCAACTACGAACCTTAATTCACGTACTAGGTTTTTCTGATCAGCTACAATAAAAGCAAGGTTAATAATACCGACAAAAAATTCAATTTCGAGGAAAACAAGAAAATGCTCACGACAACTGCGTAGCGAGCGGTCTCTCCCGGGCGGTAATTCGGAACGACACAAATTAGTACCCTTATTCTGCTATTTAATCCAAATTCCAATATTTAATAATAGTATTAAAAAAAAAGTTAAAACCGACTTCAAGTAGTACGTAATTAAGCATTAAAATTCCCCATTTCAAAAACTTCTGAACCGATTTTGATGAAACTTGCAGCATTCCCTAAGTTGAACAATACCTAATACCACAAAAAAAGAATCACTTAAATCGGACTTGCAGTTCCGGAGATATACGTGCACAAACATAAAAACATACATACATACACTTTCGAAATTTGGCACATTTGTTCAGAATCTGCTTTAGATTAACATATACAAAAACTGGACAGTTCTGGAAATATTACATACATACGCGTCGAATTGATAACCTCCTTTTTTTGAAGTCGGTTAATGAAGTCGGTTAAAAATACAGCTTCCATAAGGTTTCGATGTATACTCGATGTATACATCGAAACTTTATCGATATATTCGATGTATACCAGGTAGTATTATGATTGATATTGAAGCTATAAAATACTGTCTCAAGAAATGTGAACAGTCAACGGTGAAATCAACATTACGATTTGGAGTGATGTTTGACTTTCGTTTGATGTATTATAATTGCAGAGAAGCTAATTCCTAGACATATTTGCTGTTCAACAAAATTTCGCTCTCATAATAATTGTCAATTTTCAGAAAAACGTAAATTACCTACAACGTTTGTACTTAAGTTACGCTAAAGTATAAAGTATAAACATTTATGAAAATTGTTACTGAGAACCTAATTACCTACAATATTTTATTCTCTTTAGAAAATAATTTCTCTTCTTCAAATTGCTTGGTATCAGTTCTCGATTTAGTACAAAGGCGCTCTCGTTTCCCGTCGTCTCGCGTCGCTGAACGTAATATTTTGATATTATTTTTCTTTGTATGAACCAATTAGGAGAGGATTTAACACAAATAAGCGATATCATGCACAAAGCCAATACGATTATAATGTACTTTCAGAGAAGTTGATTCCTATGCAGATGGGACCTACGTAGCTTGGTCGCGTTACGACTAACCCAGGCGAGAGATCACAATTAACATTGAATTGACATGATCCCACCAAATGACGTTGGTCTGTCAACTGCCTAGGAATCAATTTCCTCGATGGTACATTAAACCACAATTTACCCAGTAGGGTTTGTTCAGCCTTGTATGGGAAGTTGAGATTAATTATAGTCAGATTTTTTTTTACACCTGTGTTTAGGAGGGGTCATGAATAGCTTAAATTCAAAAACTCGACCAACCCCGACGTGTGCGCTAGCCGCCATATTGGTTTGAAGATCAAATCTTTTTTTAGACATATTATCTCCTTTATTTTTTATTTTTTTTACGAAAATGATACAACTAAATTTGTTGTAAATTTAGTTTTATACATTTTGAGTTCTTATGATTTTCATTGTAAAACCAATATTTACGGAGATAAATGCAAAAAACAAGTCAAAGTATAATTTCGCTTGTATGTCAATTATTATCGAATTTAGCGAAAATAATTATAGAAACAAAGTTATAGGTGATAGATCATTAAATTTCCCACAAATTTGATTCTTATAAATTTTTTTAGAAATGAATATTTAAGCTCCTACACCTATGGTAAATGTACCGGGACCCAAGCGACTGATAAAACTGAATATTTCTGATCATGAATTAGACCTTTTAACAATAATTATGGCCCAACCTACTCCTGAATAATTATTAAAAAATGGCCAAGTGCGAGTCGGACTCGCTCATGAGGGTTCCGTACCATTATAAGGCAAAGATAGACAAACATTTTTGCTTTTTGTATGGGAGCCCCCCTAAATATTTATTTTATTTTAATTTTATTATTAATTATTAAAATACAAATACAATTATATATTTTACGCATATTTTAACTGTCTTAGTGCTGCTATCTATATATATGTATAAAACTGACTGACATAGTGATATATCAACGCACAGCCCAAACCGCTGGACGGATCGGGCTGAAATTTTGCGTGCAGGTAGATGTTATGACGTAGGCATCCGCTAAGAAAGAATTTTGATAAACTCCAACCTCAAGGGGTTAAAATAGGGGATGAAAGTTTGTATATAATAATACTTCTTAACGTGAGCAAAGCCGCAGGCAAAAGCTCTTTTTTGATAAAGAGCAAAAAGGTCACTAAAATCCTGTTTGTTATTCGGGAGCTCCATCAAATATTAAATATAATATGTTTTTTAGTATTTGTTGTTATAGAGGAAAACATACATAATAACATACATGCATAATATTTGAAAATTTCAAGTCTCTACCTATCACCGTTCTTGAAGCCTGGAGACAGACAGACGGACAGACAGCGAAAACTAATGTTTTTTTTTCTGTATTTGACAATAATCGCGATACAAGTCGAACAGGTCGAAATTATACTTTGACTTGTTTTTTTGCAGTTATTTCCGTATATATTGATTTTACAATAAAAATTATAAGAATTAAAGTTGTAGAAAATTAAATTTTCGACAGATTTGATTGTTATCATTTTCTTAAAAAAAATAAAAAGTAAAGGAGATATAGCTAAAAAAAGATTGGACCTTCAAACCAATATGGCGGCTAACGCACACGTCATGGTTGGTCGAGTTTTCGAATTTAAGCTATTTGTGACCTCCTCTAAACACTGGTGCAAAAAAAATTCTAACTATAATTAATAAAAAAAAAAAATCTAACCCTACTGGGGTATAGGGCCTGAAAAGGATAAAGTTGTATATGTTGGAATAATATAAAAAGTGGAGGAGTTGGAGAATCCGGGTACATTTATTAAACGCGATATAAATGATGGATTAAAATTGCTGAATTGGGGTATTATTAAACTGAGTATAGTCTGTAGCGCTAACGTCTTTTGTTTTTTAAATCTGCAAAACAATTCACGTTATTTTTCATGTCCGAAAGTTTTTCTTTGTGAGCTGATTAACTTTTTATCGCTTTACCGATTCTTAAATATTCATGTTACGACGCGATTCGGATTTTCCTTGGATTTTCCAGTGGCGCTCTAGGGCAGCGTAGAGCCAGATATAATAAAGCCTCGGTCAAGATTCGCAATTGAAATCTTTTAGTACATTGGCTTCTAAACTCTAAAATTTTAGTTTAGTATTGGTGTACGGATTTTAATAGTTATTTACCTAATTTCTTTTATTATATAATGTAATAGAAAATTTAATCCAAATCACTGCGGCTTTTTGCGAACATATTCTCGTAGGACAAACAGATACAACTTTTATCTAGAGACTGATTTTCTCTCGGGTTCTCTAAGTCAAAGGGCAACTAAGTTATGAACTCACTAAGCCTATATAAAATTGACATATGAAGATTAAGTACCTAAAGCAGCAGGCTACGGAAATATGACGGGAGGACGTCGGGAGGGAAAATTACACCCGAGTTTGAAGGGTATCAGGGCTCGGACGCGATACTAAAATTCATATTTTAGGTGGAAATTTCGCAAAGGATGATCGCTGAAACAAGATATCAACGGTCCGGGGAATACGACCGTAATAACCGGGTGCAGAACCGGACGTCCGGCTCCGGCCGGAGATTTACGGCCGTCCGGCTATGAATACGCGGATCAGGGCGTCCGACTTTTATGAACATTTTTATTGTAACACCCTGTCCCACATAAAATTATATATTCTCATGCAAATATGATCTGCAGCCCTTTTTGTTTTTTGCACCCGTAGCATGGCTTCAGTAGAAATACGAAAGTATAGACAAACAGCGGAGATAAACTGAGGGTGCCGTTCCGATCTTTACCTAGATCGACAAAAAATCAAATATAATGCCACTTTATGACACAAACTATAATAATAGTCCTAAATCTTCTTTAAATATATAAAATTCTCGTGTCACAATGTTCGTTCCCGTACTCCTCCGAAACGGCTTGACCGATTCTCATGAAATTTTGTGAGCATATTGAGTAGGTCTGAGAATAGGCCAACATCTATTTTTCATACCAAAAATTATTTATATGGCAAAACAACCTAGTATTCAAATAAAATCCTACTTTATGACGTAGACTATAGTCTATGACAGCCCTGCAGGTATCATGAGCACCAACTAACTCGGTTGAGTAGTATTTTAGCTACTATAATGTCTAAAAACGTGTGGTACTCGGAGACTGTCGGTCGCGGTAAAGCTGTTGAATAGCATTTTTTATAAACTTATGGGTGAGGCCGATAATTTTTGCTGATATGACGTAGAAAAATTTTGCGAGAGAAAGAAAATCTACGCTGCTTGTGATGTTGGAGCACCTAAATTGTAGGGAATTTATTTCTCTACGCTATCATAGCGTTGAGAAATATGCCGTTGGAGCACCAAAATGATAGCGTAGAGGCTATCATAGCGTAGAGAAAATCAAACTTATCTCTGTAAATAATACACAATGCGGTTTGTATTATAGCCCCAAACATGGCCCTTTTGACTACTCACATGATGCATTGATCGTTTTATGTGAAACAGTAATACTTACATTTGTGTCACAAAAAAACTTCCTTTGAAAAAACTGTGTACACAGCCCGACTGAGGTTCAAATGTGAACTGTCGAGAAATGGCGAATATTACGAGATTTTCCATAGAATACGTAAAAACTCAGCGTTGCCACTTCCTGATTTTACCTTCCCTAACACCCAACATTTTTTTAGTGTTTAAATATTTTGAAGTTAATTTTTGTACAAGAACCTAGGTAATTACTATTTTAAGCTGAAAAATAACTCAAATATGTTAAATATTTGCAATTTGCAAACACCGTGCTGAAGTCTGCCGAACTGAACCAGACCTTAGACGATGCACGCTGCCGGACGGTTGTTAGGTTTTTTCGTTATGGAATTTCTTGATTCGGTCGCCGCGCTCAAAGCCCGCGATAAAAGCTTTGCAATAGCTTAATTATAACCTTTTTTTTAACCTGTTAAAAAAACAATAACTTAGCCATCATTATGATGGCTACAAAATACCACACAAACAACAATAAAAGCAAACACACTAGCCATTCTCATAGCCTACAATTTTGCGTTTTTATTTTACGAAAGAAAATGATTACGTGGAGGTGGGTGGGACAAATCGAATTAAATTCATGGAATATTAACGCCCTTTGACGTAACACGAGCCAGCCCGAGCACCGTCACTTAACTGTTACTTTTACCTTTATTATACGTACGTCGACGGCCTTAATCCCGTTACGTCATTTTCACAGCGCCGTGGTCTGTCGCTTTCGTCAATTTGCCTAAAGGTTCTCCAAGTCGGGTCAAAAATCATGATAAACATGTGTGTTACTTATTCGTTAAGTGTTACTTACTTTCAGGTCGGTAGTGGAGGGTGACCTCTGCCTGACATAACTGTTATCCTAGACGGCGATGGCAATCCGACTGTTTTGGTGGTTGGGTAGGACGAGAAGCGCCAACCTGGCGACTAGTTATACGCCTGGGGTGGTTTGGTTAAACTGAGGCACACGGCTCTTTAACCAGGGAGTGATAAGAAAGTCTTTCTTCAGTGAGATTAAATAACTTTAAGTTTTTATCATGATTGTGAAGGACACAATATATTCATAAACGCTTACTCCATCCTAGGTCATCGTAGCTATCAATTATGCCGCTTATCGCTCGTCGCTGGATGAGCGCCGGGCTTTGTCGCTTATTGTTTATAGCTCGTCGCTGGCCATTCGTCGCTTACAGCTATCGTAACTCATCGCGAGCTTCCCCATTCGCTCCAACGAGAACAAATTGTGTTTTGTTTGTGTTGAACCCTGGGCCCCTATTCTTGTGACTCGAATGTCACTTCAATTTCAGGATGTGAGTTGTGACAGTCGCGAGCTAAGAATAATAAATACTGCGGTAGAGTAAAGTTGGAATCAAAAAAATGTTCTAGAAAATGCCATCGATGTGCATACCTAAGTGAACTATTGTTCGCTTAGGTTTTCATATCGATGTCATGGATGGGTGGTTAGGAATTTAGGATATAAAGAAATTAGCAGCATCAGTACAAACATGAGACAGTAAACAAAAAGTTTCGTTCGACTTTTTAAAAGTTTATGTCATTATTATGATATGACGTGTGCAACATGTCGAATGGATTGGAGCCATATTTGTGCGGATATGGGAGTTATCGTTTGATATCATATCACTTAAGGCGTATGCTACTTTAATTCTCGCAAGTGACAAAGCCTGCGCTCGAAACGACGTTCGAGTCGCGAGAATAGAGTTCTGTAGCGTACATTCGCGGACAAAACAATGACGGATGTGAATGTTACTCGACTAACGAGATAGTATCACAAGGACTGGCTTAATTGATAATATTGCGTTAGTGGTACTAATTATGACATCAATACATTCTGTATCAAGCGGTGATTGTACAAGAAACAATAGTTATATTATTGTAAGTGAAATAATAAGGATAATTTGAATTGATATAGCATATTCATAAAATGAGGTGTATTTATCATATTGATTGTGATTTTTTGAAGTGAAAACTTCTTTAGCGGCGTTGAGCACTTGTGGGATGTTGGAGAGTAGTGTAGTGTAGTAGTAGTGGAGAGAGGAAACTTGATCGAAACTTGATCGAAACCTTGATCGAAACTTGATCGAAACTTGATCGAAACTTGATCGAAACTTGATCGAAACTTGATCGAAACTTGATCGAAACTTGATCGAAACTTGATCGAAACTTTATCGAAACTTGATCGAAACTTGATCGAAACTTGATCGAAACTTGATCGAAACTTGATGGAAACCTTGATCGAAACTTGATCGAAACTTGATCGAAACTTGATCGAAACTTTGATCGAGACTTTGATCGAAACTTGATCGAAACTTAATCGAAATTTGATCGAAACTTGATCGAAACTTGATCGAAGCCTTGATCGAAACCTGATCGAAACTTGATCGAAACTTGATAGAAACCTTGATCGAAACTTGATCGAAATTTGATCAAAACCTTGATCGAAACTTGATCGAAACTTGATCGAAACTTGATCGAAATTTAATCGAAACTTGATCGAAACCTTGATCGAAACCTTGATCGAAACTTGATCGAAACTTGATCGAAACTTAATCGAAACTTGATCGAAACCTTGATCGAAACTTGATCGAAACTTGATCGAAACCTTGATCGAAACCTTGATCGAAACTTGATCGAAACAACTTGATTGACGATTTTTTAAAAATCGATTTTCAAAAAAATGGGTTAAAAAATGCACAACGTTAATAATCAAGTTTTCACTTCTGCCAGCACTCCCGGAGTGCAACCAGTCTTTTTTTTTTAACTTATTAGTAGGTACTCGTAGGTAATTAAAGTTTTGCGAACAGGTAATTGCTTAAAATATCCATTTAAAATATTTAAAAAGCTACATATTTTTATACAATTACTAAATAAGAAATAAACTACAAATGAAACTTACAAGTTTTCTGCACAAATCCCGAAAAAGGGTTCTTTTTAACTAACTAGGCTTTTGTTTACTTGAAAAGTCTACAGCAATGTTCGTTTCATACGTTCTAATATCGAGTACCTGAGGAGTCAGGGTAGGAAAGTAAATAAACCGACTGTCGGAAACGTTTTTCGCTGACTGTACAATGGTGTCAAATTACACCATTGTACAGTCAGCGAAAAACGTGGGAGATAAATGTAAAATGAACGTATGTCGTGCACGGTTTTTACTCCTTTAAGGTTGACGAGGGCTGAGGGCTGCCCTACTAAGGCTAACCCTGTGTGAAAAAAAAAGAGTTTTACTAACGAGAACAAAATATTGAATCTAGTTAACTTTAAGGGCTCCCACACAAAACTGCGAATTCGCGTCGCATCGCAAGTATCTGCGATATAACTCATAACAAAAATGTCGTTGCTATGCAAATTCGCAAGAATTAGCAGTTTCGTGTGGGATCCCTAACTCGAATTTGCGCGTATACACTTGTGGATGAGTTTGGGGTACAGCAGTTCTCATTTTCTTTTAATGCATTACCATTATGATGTTGGCTGGCAGGCTGTAACAAAACAAAGTGTAACACTTTAGGTTGTGTGCGTGTCCCTTATATAGAGGACACTGTAAAAGTAGCAGCACTGCAAGAGCAATTTTTTTGTATGGGCAAGCGCCCTCGCGTCATATTTTTTTCCATACAAAGGTGAAAAAAAATGTTACTCTCTCAGCGCTACGTGTATTATAACCACAGATCACAGTTTTATTTCACCCTGTATAGGAACTCCATATTTATAGAGCGACATAATATTATACTTCCCAGTATAATAATAATTGTCACTTTGTTTTGTCACACTCTGAAAGAATCAGCGCTGAAAGATATTTTTTTCTGATTTGTATGCCAGCCCCAGCTTCATGAACTTTCCCATATAGAAATGTTTAAAAAGTAACTGTTACAGTGCTGCTATTTTCACACTGAACTCTATACAGGGAACTCATATCAGTTTGTTTTGTTGTTAACATAATATTTCATAGATTAATTTGCTGTTCAACAAAATTTCGCTCCATAATAATTTTCTACTTTTTAACCGACTTCCAAAAAACGAGGAGGTTATATGTTCGGCAGTGGATATATATTTTTTTTTTGTATGTTCAACGATTACTCCGCCGTTTGTGAACCGATTTTCGAAATGTTTGTTTTGTTGCATTAGGTTTCACTCCAATTTGGTACCATGATCACAAAAGTGGTGACCTGATGATGGGATCCACGAGTAATCGAGTACTCCTCGAAATTTATATGGAAACATATGGTGATTTTGGTTTTATGAGAAGCATCCTAAGCATATGCTACCAAAACGCAAGATTTTGCACCGAGGTATACTATAGTTCCGAAGTATCCGAGTATCGAACTCCGGATTCCTTATAGATACAAGTTTGGGAGTTTAGGCGCTGTTTTAAGAACTGAAAGCATATGCTACTATGCAAATTACATTCATCATCATCACCATTACCATGTCAGGGTCACCAATGTCACCAAATTCAACCTTATCTCCAGAGCATAAGGCACACATTTGACATTACTTCTGAGAAGTTTAAGTTGCTTCGATAATGTAACATTCTGTCTATCTTCGCCGAGATATTCTGGAAAGCAACCTAATTTCAACCTTTTGCATTGCGTTTAGCGTTCATAGTACAATAACAGTCTTCGGTCTCGCATATCTGCCAGGGCTGTCAAGCGAGCGGCGCGGCGGCGCGGGCGCGGGCCGGGTACTATGTGCGTTGCGTGTGCAACAAGTCTAGCGAGTGCCAGCCTATTGAAACTAGTCCTGTGACCGGCTACTTAGCACATACTTAGCACGTCACACGTGTTCACTTCGATTTTTTTTAATGTATTGTTTAAAATTATCTGCAGGCTGCAGCTGATAATTATATTTTGGAAGTGTGACTGTAATAAGATACGTAGAATAACATACAGGTGTATTATTCTACGTATAGTTGTTATATATTGCCAGTTCCAAAAGTATCAAATATTCTGTCAGAAAACTGAAGATTCATCTGGTACCGACTTAAAAATGATGTAGATTGAATACAGTACAGTAGTTGAGTTTTAGCCGAATTCGGAAAAAGGTACTATTAGATAGGAATAATTATTTACTACTTTTTAGTTCATATTATAAGGATGTTATTATTGTTTTTACCCCTGAAGTAGGTTTTAATTTTTTGTTAAAAATAATAATCAGATAAACGTAACATTGTTTGTAATTAAATTACATTACATAACTACTCTAAAGTACCACAAACATATAAAAATTATTACAGAGAACCTAATTACCTTCAGTACAAAGGCGCTCTCGATTCCCGTCGTCTCGCGTCGCTGAACGTAATATTTTGATATTATTTTTCTTTGTATGAACCAATTATTAGGAGAGGATCTTAAAATACAAAGAAGTGATATCATGCCCAAAGCAAATACGATTATTTAAACGTACGAACCTGACTTCTTTTATCTCCGTCGTGTATGAAATCGTATCATTAACTCTTAGGGTCAAATCAGACCGCAACGTCGTCGCGACGCGCAAATGCATTTCTAATTTTGTACTGAATTGACAGATTTCAATTGCGTGGGAGTTGGGACTTGGGACGTCTTGCAAATCTGTCGAATCCATACAAATTTACAAATGCATCTACGCATCTCGATGCGGTCTAAATTGACCCTTAAGTTTATCAACTTGTTCACTATTAGAAAATTTGGGGTCTATATATTTAAAAGGCTATAAGCAAGTCTATAATTACTATACTCGGCGAAACATGGCGGTAGCGGTCATTGACCCCTGTTTAAAAAACTTGTCATTTTCATATTATATAAACCGCGATTGACAATAGACTAGGAACATCTGAAACTTCATTGTCAATCGCGATTTATATATAGAAAATGACAAGTTTTTGACAGGTCAATGACCGCTACCACCATGTTTCGCCGAATACTTACAGTATAGTTGTTTAATCGATTCAAATTTTAACTAAATAATTTATCTTAGTAGTAACTACTGATAATTGGCAACTTTAATGTTTTTGCAACTTTATTACGGCCAATTTTTTTTTAATAAAACTAACGCAAGTTCTTTCCCGGGGCTCTAAGCAGCTCCATACCCATTTTATTTGGCGGCTTAAAGTACAAAGAGGTTACAGACAAACAGCTAGACAAATAGTAAAAGTATAAACGGATAAACAACCTGTCGCATTCATAACATAGTATGGATAATATTGTGTCGCAACTCGTAAGTAACAAATCTTAATCTTTGCAGCGACAAACTAGTACATATTATAAACGTAGCTCCAATAACAATAATTCCAAATAACTGAGAATCCCAGATGACAGATGAATCGTCTTTGTGTCCGAGCTATTCGTTATTTACAAGCTGCTGTTGGACAAAGATTCGTGAGTAGTGAAGTGTATCGAAGAAATATTTTATCTTTCAGTAAATTGGACATAAGGTCGCTGCATAAAATCCTACTTTCATATCCATACTAATCTATACTAATATTATCAATGCGAAAGTGTGTATGTCTGCCTGTTACCTCTTCACGCCTAAACAGCTAAATTGATTTCGCTGAAATTTGGTATGGAGATACTTTGAGTCCCGGGAAAAGGCATAGGATACTTTCCCGGAAAAATGTAGGGTTGCCTCGCGTTAACTTACCCGTCTGATATAAGCTTAAAGGAAAAGTACCAAAACCAATGTGACGTACTGACGACACACATGAAATTAATTAATCCGTTCAAAAACATTAACTTTAGTCGGATACCCTTCGGGTCACAAATTGGCGCGGCGCGGCACTCGGACCGTTTTATAAGAGGTCCTCCCCTACCCTTCCCTCCCCCTCCTTTTCGAAATGGGGGCACACCTCACACATTTACGAGGGGCCCCTCATTAGACATGCCCCTGCCGACATCTACAAGTGTTTTTACCGAATTCAGTATCATGAACGCTGTTGTGAATTGCAACGGTAAAATGAGGTTTATGTTTTAGTCGTTTATTTACAGCAGTTTTTGGTTAACAAATCTTAACCTCCTTACTAATGTAAAGTCCTTTATAAACAGATTCACACTGTGTATACAGATATATCATGTTTATCATTATTTTATACGCTAGAAAATTCTCTGTACAGACAAGGACATTGTAAATCTACAGACGGTATACGGGGATATTGGAACGAAGTTCCTTATCTCGCGTTCGGCGTAAATCTTGAAGGTTAGACAGAACGACATTTGACCTTGATTTGACCTCGACACTTTTTTATTATTACCTGCATGGTAGGGACAGAGGGCATTCCCAAGCGTCAACTAGATGGCGTTTTTTTAAAAAGCAGCGACACGTTGTTAGTATTCCTGGGCGTCAATAGATGACGTTTTTAATAACATTTACAGGTTTTTTGTGCATATGTAATAACTTCGTTCCATCCGGGTGTCCTTTGACACCTCTCAAGTTTTTTTTTTATATTAGAAAATGGTCAATAGTAATTATAGTGTTATGAAAGATATTTATTTTAAGTTAGCTCTTCCTGAGTCCTGGGTATTCGAAATCGAACTATTAATATGTTACGAATTATGATTCCACCAGCCACTCCGATTCCCCAGCCCTGCAAATTGTTATAAACTTGTCAGCGTGCGTTTGTAATAAAATTCTAAGCGGGGACTATTCTGATAAGATTTCAATTCTCCTGGGCGAAGACCTTGCCGAGCTCGTAGTAAAGACGAAACTTTGAAAAGTAATCAACTTAATGTGACTTGGAGACTTGTCCGCAAATGTTATTAGTTTATGTTTTATTACATTCACTTGTGAAATTCGTTGGTTTACCTGAACTTTGTAAAATTTTAACCTTCGTACTTACAGAATTACCCACTTTGTGTATGTAGATGATTCACCTAGGTTCACAAATTACAATGTTTTATCCTGATAAATTAAAAAATCAGCCAAGTGCGAGTTAGACTCGCGCACGAAGAGTATAAACCATTAAAGAGCAAAAATAGGTGAAAATGTGTTTATTATTATTTTTAAAATTTTATTAATTATTAAAGTACAAATATAACTCAGTATTTTGTGAACATTTCAACTGCCAGTGTGCCATAGTGCCATTAATGATATCGAGCAAAAAATAGCAAAAAAAATATGTTTATTGTATGGGAGCCCCCCTTAAATATTTAATTTATTTTGATTTAGTATTTGTTGTTATAGCGGCAGCAGATGTACACAATCTGTGAAAATTTCAGAATTCTAACTATAGTGATTCTTGAGATACAGCCTGGAGACAGACAGATGGACAGACAGACGGACAGACAGACATCGAAGTCTTAGTAATAACAAGTCCTTCAGGTACTTACCACGGGGCCAGACTGACGTGGTGTGAAGCGTCCATAGATATTATTATTATAGTAATAGGGTCCCGTTTTTACCCTTTGGGTACGGAACCCTAAAAGACGCTTGATGAAACACAAACCATTTATATAACATCACAAGCTCCGTGTGGAATGTTGATCTTGTTAATTGTTATTGATAAAAAAGTATTTTAAAATACTTATTATTTTGAAAAGAAAAATACTCTTTATGATTCTTGTCTCCTTGAGTCTTTATCTTTATAAACTGCCCACGTGCCCAGTGCCCACTCATAGTAAGTACCTCAGGCAGCAAGCGTAAAATAGAGTAAAACATCTGTCTCGTACAGAACAATCACGAAATATTTCAAACTAAACAAACTAAAGACTTCGATATGCTAACGAAGTCGATATCAGTTTTAACAAACAGTTCATGCCCACCAAAGTTGCCGCCGCCCAACTGCCAACTTTATCAATGTTACCAACTTTAGCAATGGCAGTCGGGACTCACGACATGTTACTAACTCAAATAACTTCGCATAAACAATGGAGTTTGACTTACGCAAGTTGCAGCAACCCTCTCTTCCGAACTGCGAACATTCGATGAAAAGCTTGACAAAATATGGTAGATCTGCTATAGATTGGCATACAGGTCAATTCTTTCTCAATGGAAGCTATATCTGGTCCATTCTTTTATATTATCGATAAATTTTCATATCTTCCAAGTCCCAAGTAAGCTACCCTTGATCAACCGTAGTTATAACTATATTTGTCCATCATGGCCAACGTGGCGAAGCCGCATAACTGAGATTCCAATTTGGAGCAGTGATCTCGGCACGTCTGCACAGTAGACGCCTATATCGAGCCATCGAGCTGCCGTGTGACGGCTCAAGTGACTTTTGTTTGTAATAATACCGCCTCTGTTGGACTCCAATTGGTTCAATTTACAATAGTTTCGTGTTCAGCTTCTATTGTTTCAAATAATGCCTTCGCTTCCTGGAATGTTGCTCGAAATTGCTGAAAAAGATTTATTTTATAAAACCTACTATTTCTAGGTTGTTACGCAGTGTAACTTAAATTCTGGTATATTTAAGGTATATTAGATACCTAACTTCTGTTTTGTGACGGGTATATGAAAATCCCGAGAGGCGCATTTCTGATATTTTGAATTAAGGTTCGGGTCAAGTAAA
Organism: Lysandra bellargus; assembly: GCA_905333045.1. NCBI lineage: Eukaryota > Metazoa > Arthropoda > Insecta > Lepidoptera > Lycaenidae > Lysandra > Lysandra bellargus. Next base: position 8,375,764 of record HG995328.1, read on the forward strand.
CAGACTCCATTAGTAAATGTAAATTTCTCTAGGATACTTGTCGGTGAAATTAAAATATGCTTATAAGGCAGGTGACGCGTAACGAGGGGGAGCCCCCCTGCCCCTCACCGCCCCGTACCTAGGGTTGCCAGCCGTCCGAATTGGGCATAGTCAGGGGCCGTACCACAAAACCATTTGAGACTCAAACAATCGTACGAGAATGCCGCGCCCTACTCTAACAAACAAGAAATGACGTTGTTAGACCAGGACGTGGCATTCTCATTCGATTGTTTGAGTCTCAAAATGGTTTCGCAGTAGGCCTACTGGTTTTTTGATTACGTGTCCGGCCAAAAAGGAGAAGCTTTTGTAGAGCATGACATATTCTACTTTAATTTTTTTAATCCTACAATTTTTTTAATATTTTACGTCTTACTTTAACAGAAAATTTGTAGACGCGGTGCTGAGAGTTGAGATGCGATGTCCACAATTATAGCAGGGTGTCTGTCTTCTTTATTTTGTGTCCGGCTAAGCACTCTGGTTTTTCCGGCTATTAGAGCCTGATTATACCTACCAAGCAGAACGGCGAGACAGTGCAAATAGACAATTTGATTGAGCCGAGAGTACTGTCTCGCCACTATACTCGAAAGGTGTAACTAGGCCTTTAGGTTCCGTGATATCTGGCAAGTGGCAACCCTGCCTCCACCCCCCCTTGCCGCCCCCACACCAGCGACAAAAAAGCGACGACTGAAATTGCAGGGACCCTTCAAAGTGATAGAGCGAACTCTTTCATTACCCTGTATTTTTCAGTGCTCGTGTTTTTCTCCGCTATCATAATATTTATGTACAGAGTAATGACGGAAAACAAAATTACCACGTTCTTTTAATTTTCACTAAACCATTAGTCAATGTTTGCTTTGTTTTTCAAAAGGGAAATGCTGAAACTGTTTTTCTATTTACTATTTTTGTCGATTGAGAAGTAAAGCTCACCTATTTCAAAGAAATCAATACATAAACTTTATTTCCTGACTATCGTGCTTCGTGATACTCGTGACACTCAGTAATGTCAATAGAGTCAGTATAAAATAAAAATACCATGCAGTATAGTAACTTCGCGTTATTCTAGAAATCAAACTCTAAACACAAAGACAAGTGTTTCGAGCGTGCGACGCGACATCCTATGTTTTGTTACTTTATCTGAAATCACGTAAATGACGAAGGGAACACGAATATTATAATTTAGCACGTACAAGCTATTAATCCTTCAGGCCCCGCGCGAGCACCGGTGATCGCGACAACAATAGAATACAATAGCAATTCCCGGAAATTGCGACTGAAGTATTAAAAAATAACTTTTCTTCTTGATTACGGCAATCTCAAATAAACGTATCAATTTTCATTAAAATTTGGCGCCGATAAAGAGTAGATCATGGAGAGTAAACACTAATTTTCATTGCACGTAAATTTAATTTAGAGTAGAAGAGAGTAGACCACAAGGATGACCTAGCTTACTTTTTATCATACACTATTTGTATGATAAAATATACCTGCATTTTTTTGATCGACTTATGCAATTATAATTCGCATACGTCTAGTCACACGCACACACTGTGCCGAAATCTGGCACGGCGTTGCCGTGGGGAATTGGGAGAGGGAGCCGAAGTGGGTGTGTGGGTTTTTTTCGTAACGGAATTTCTTGAGTCGGTCACCGCACTCAAAGCCAGCGATCAAAGCTATGCAATACGAGTAACCTAGGACACGTAATAAACACGATTCCTATGGGATTTTAAGCGTAAATACATTAAGCAGTCTCCATCGGTCCCGAACATGACACGTGTATCGCGTGACAGTTCGATGCTCGGCAAGATGGATGACGGGCGAGGTCGGGGGATGCTGAGACAGCAGAAACGATCTCATCAATTATACGTGGAACATCAGCGTTGTGTTATTACAACTACTTAAGCGTCACTTAGTGTTAATATTGTTATTAGTTGTAGTTGTTGGTTGCAAAAAAAATGTATCTTCTCATAAAGTAGTAACTAGTATGTAGCTTCCCGCTATCTACATCCTTTTTGACCAAAGTGCCAAAAAATCCATATACATGATGTAACAAAACTAAATGATAGTACTTTAGGGTGTGCACGTGTTCCTTGTAGAGAGTTCACTGTGAAATTAGCAGCGCTGAAAGAGCAAATTTTTTTTTCACTTTTGTGTGGGCTAGCACCTCAGCGTCACGAGTTTCCCCATACAAAAGTGAAAAAAATGGTCTTTTGAAGCTGCTACTTTCACATTGAACTCTCTACAAGAAACACGTACATACCCTTAAGTATTATCAATTAGTTTTGTTACGCCCTGTATTTCTCTATACTTTAACTAATCCCTGCTTGTGTCAGTCTGGGTTAAAGTTTACCCTGGATTAAATGTTATGTTAACTCTCTAAATTCATCGTTTTCATGATATAAAGGGCATTTTCAACACGTAGAGTTAAATTTGGCTCGGATTGGCGCAAGCGAACATAAAGCAAACAATCTATTTCGAGCCACTACATAAAGCCTTTCATTCCGCTTAATTCCAAAAGGTTCTGAAATATCTGAAATTGATCCTACCACTCTGGCCGTATATATTTTCTAGAAGCAGGTAACATTAATGCCCCTATAAGTGGTTTTTTCTAAGAAATCCACCTCTCTCGCTATGAAAATTTTGTGTTTTTCTTTTAAAAATCCTCGCCGTTTGCGTAGTAAGTTTAAAAGATTGTTGGTATAGCGGCGAGATGGTGCGGCTTATGGGACATAACATTAGTTTTCCATTATTGCAAGCTGCAGAGTCGGGGGACGCCCCGCTTATGTCTGCCCACTTTATTACTCTCGCAACTTAGATATTACAAAGTTTGTCGCAAATAAAAACTTCGTACTGCATACTACGTCGTGCTTATACTCGAGTATGCCTTAGTGCAGGGGTTCCCAAACTGTGCGCCGCGGCGCCCTGGTGCGCCGTGAAAAGGCAAGAGGGGCGCCGTGAGTCGATCCTCCATCATTATCCATAACCACAAATATTAGAAAATAAAATTATAATATGAATTATACAAAGGAGGCAGATGAATAAAATATATTTGTTTATTATTATTTACTTGCTTAACCTGACTCTATTCTTTAAAAATGTTTATTTATGTATATTTTTGTAATAGCTAGGTATAGTAGGGCGCCGTGACAAAGTATTGACTTGTAAGTGCGCCGTAGGCTGAAAAAGATTGGGAACCCCTGCCTTAGTGATTTATTTTGTGCTTATTTATACAACACTAAGACGTAGTACGCCGTCACGTAGACTTAGTGGCGCCCTCAGCTTCCTTGCACCAAAATCGTTTATCGCGGTAACCGTAAATTTTTCCGGGATAGAAAGTATCCTATGTCCTTTCTCGGGACCTATGTCCATACCAAATTTCAGAAAAATCGGTTCAGCGGTTTGCGCGTGAAGAGGCAACAGTCAGCTGTTGTCAAACAGAAAGACTGTCGCATTTATAATAATAATAATAATATCTATGGACGCTTCACACCGCGTCAGCCTGGCCCCGTACTAAGTACCTGAAGGACTTGTGTTACAGGTGCCAGACAACGGAAATATATTTAATACTTTTATACTATATATTTTTATTATAATATGATACACATAATAAATACACATCCATAACCCAGGAACTTTGAAAACTTTTTGTTCCGTCGGCGGGATTCGAACCCGCGAACTCCGGCTTGATCTACCAACAGCCCACCAACTGAGCCACAGAGGTCGTCAATTATTATAATATACTTAAATAATATTAGTACGGATATAATATAACTTAGGTCTATTATATTAATGCATTTATATAAGTAAGGAAGGCTACGGTTTGTCCTTGATGTTAAATAATAAATAGTTACACAGAATTTTCAAGTGGGTTGGCTTAAGTGAATTAATAAAACATTTTACCTCCTACTAATTAGCTGTCTAGCGAATCAACCCCGATTACGTTAATCCAAACAGCCTCGTCGCATTATCTGGGCGAAATTCCACGATTATTATTCTCGTTTTCACCAGAAGTTGCTCGAAACTCCGTTACGTAAAATTTATATAAGGAACCGCCATAAAGTTAATATACCTAGCGGAATAGAGAAACAACGGCCTGAGCAAGTGAGATGTCACTACCAGTAACACTGCGTGGTAAAAAGAGACGTGTGATACGTGACAGCAGAACTCTTTTTTTGACGTCCAGTCGGCACTTATCGGCACGTTGACAATTTAATCTCATAGAGAGTTACTTGTGTAAGTGTACACGTATTATTACACACAGACGTAAATCAATTTCGATTTCGTTTGACAGCTCGAGATTGTTGCTCTATTCCGCTAGGTATATTAACTTTATTTAACCGCACATTTTTCCGCGATAAAAACTACCTTATGTTATACTAAATCTAAATATATAAAACTCAAAGGTGACTGGCTGACGTGGTTATCTATCAACGCACAGCCCAAACCACTGGACGGATTGGAATGAAATTTGGCGTACAGGTAGATGATATGACGTAGGCATCCGCTAAGAAAGTATTTTGATCAATTCCACCCCCAAGGGGTTAAAATAGGGTATGAAAGTTTGTATATAATAATACTTCTACAGACACACTTTTACATTTATAGTACTAATAAGGACAAGGATTACAGACTTTAATCAAGATTACGTTACGCGGAAACCCAATTCATTTCGTTAAAATGTTTCTGCGATATACTTAATAGATGTTCCCGCAAGATCCCTCATCAAGTTAGCCCTGACGAAGCGAGCCTCCGGGCCTCGGGGAATCATATTGATACTTCCAAACGTTTATCTTGGTTATTGGCATTTGCGTTACTCACAATTTCCACAAACGCAGAATAGACACGTTGTCTGGAATTTCAATCGCCTAAATAAGGCGCTAACATAGGGGATCATTAAAGTTTTAGACAGAATTTTAAATCGCAATATAATATTCGTCTGCTGGATTATTCTTGTCTGGATGACGTTAATATTTTTATGCAGAATGTAAGATAAATACAAAGGTTCCTGGCCATTTAAATTCTAGAATGAGAAGAATCTAGAATTTGAATAACCACAAAATAAAGCGCCAGAATAATATGGTCACTGGATTACCATTGCGCCAAAATAAGACGCCAGCATAAACCAAAAAAGTTACAGTCAAATCATAATAGTGGACAGCTGTAAATGACCATTCCTTTTGCTGATAAACTTATCTGAATCCAGCCACCAGTAATTAGTTCCAACAATACTCAATTAACCGGGCGGTTGCCGCGGGCGCGTTGTTTTGTCTCGCCTCTCGTCTCCAGGCAACTGTAACTCAAGTCTCCCCATCGAATATCTGATTCCGTAGTAATCCGATATTCCGCAATTCCGATATAATATTTTGCGTTTAATATATGAAAACAACTAGTGACCCGCCCCGGCGTCGCATGGGTATAAAATATATAGCCACTGCAAAATTATGACTATAGCCTTCCTCGATAAATGGGCTATCTAACACTGAAAGAATTTTTCAAATCGGACCAGTAGTTTCTGAGATTAGCGCATTCAAGTTAGCCCTTTCAAATAGTTTTCCCCGTTTTTTTACATTTTCCTCTATTTCTTCGCTCCTATTAGCCTTAGCGTGATAAAATATAGCCTATAAATATAAAATATATCATCAAAGTCCGTTGCGTAGTTTTAAAGATTAAAGGGAACAAAGGGACATGAGGGAAAAAAAAGCGACTTTGTTTTATAATAAGTATAGATAGACTAAATGACGCCCACAACTCCGTTGTGCCGTTTCTCGCGCGGCACGTAATTTTTTCCGGGATAAAAAGTATTCTAAATTATATTTCCCGGGCAAAGCATCTCCATACCAAATTTCAGCAAAATCGTTTCAGCGGTTTGGCGAGAAAGTCAGGCAGACAGACATACTTTCGCAATTTATAATATTAGTATGGAAACACTCTGCGATAAATCATTTGGCTGTTTCTATAATGCCCGGGACACACGAGATTAGTTTTTTAAGCTAGTGTTCGTAAGCTAGCAAGCTAGTACTTCTGGCTTCATGTAGACAAAACTATCTTCATTTGTAAAACAGAACTAGCATGCTCCAAGCTAGGTCAGCAAGCCAGGACAGTTTGGTAAAAAACTAGCTTGCTATCCTAGCTTGAAAAACTAGCCTCGTGTGTCCCGGGCATTAAAGCCGGTCTCGACTTACCAACTCCCTTGTCGGTACTTCAAGGCCAACATAGATATATACGGCTTTGGGAAGACTGCTGAATTTTGTATAAGAGTTCCACTGATTATTCTCGTAGGTAAATTAACTGGCTCCTTAAAGGCTCCTTCGGAAAATAGGCAATCATTTCTCGTACAATTTATTGCTTGTCAGATGAGATATCTTTAGTTTGAGGGAACTCGACCTGAAATTCAGGCGATCTATAACGAGGATAAATTGTGTAAAATGTTCTTATACTATGTCCCATCTAAGAAATCGATTCGTCAACAGTATGTGAACCTATCTTATATCTTTAAACGAGCATTCTTGTATATATATAATTGAAATCTCGGAATCGGCTCCAACGATTTTCGTGAAATTTAGTATATAGGGGGTTTTGGGGGCGATAAATCGATCTAGCTAGGAATAATTTTTAGAAAATGTCATTTTATTCGTGTTTTATCGAATACCGAGCAAAGTTATCGGTCGGTCGGTAATCGGTCAAATAGCTAGTGTTATTTAGTTTATGGTTATGTGGAGCCCAGCCGACAGGTCACGATTAACATTGACTTGACATACATTTAACAAATGACGTAAGTGTGTGGTATAATTTACTTCTATAATCTGTGGGTATAATATTTTTTGCATGGGGAAATGCTTTGCGCATCCCGGCGGTTTGGAGATATCGGCCGGGGTATGTAGGTTTTCCCCGGGCGTGGAGTCTACCCACTGAAGCCCTTTGGTGCTCCACTATCCGCTCAAGGCAGACTTATGGGTACGATAGAGCCTACTGCAGCAACTCTACCAGGAATGCTGTATAGCCTAGTGTGCCATATTATTACTTTATACAAATTATGAATCTAGCTTACGTTTATTGTTTGAGCGGCACTTGTTACCATATTTTCGCAGTTGGCGGGCGGGATTTGCCGTTGAACAAACTAGCTGCATTTATCATTCAAATGTTGTCGCGCGTGGTAATATTTGTCAGCAAACAGGCGCCCGCCGGGTGGTGTTCGGCTTTCACCAGAACCGATGGCGACGGGGACGTTCTGATGAGCGTGCTACTTTATTTTCACCTTTATATGCTTTCCGTGTTCGAATATTGTGAATTCTTGGCAGCATTATAGAGCTAAAACCCATTCGCTGTAATCTTAAAATTATAACTATTGTAAAAGTTGTGTCTGACATCAGTTCGATACCTATTCGAGTTTAAACTAACAGTTGATTTTTAGTGGGATTTGGTATGGCGATACCACGGGAATATGATTATTTTTGTCGCGAAAAGATATAAATTTCAAGCAAAATTATATGGTAAATTAAAATAACAAGAAAGATAAACCTTATTCAATCCACAATAAATTTTTTCCGAGGTTGGCTCAAGTGGGCCAAAACCCTAAGTCTATTTATATCAGCCGATCCTTCAATTTTCTTAAACATCACCAAAACTTCGGAATTCAATCAATTTATTTCGGAAACAGCCAGCTTCTATTAATTAACGTTGCCGAACCCTCCTAATGAGAGAGTTTACGGTCTGACATTTCTGTGTAGCGATTATACGCGCGAATTTCCATCGTAGCGAAATGGCGGTTCAACCGTAAACGAAATGGAACCGTAACGTATGACAGCACTGATTAAAATTTATATTTGCGGCCGCTTGTCGTCTGTAATGTGGTGATGCTGTTGCCAGCGATTGTGTTGTTTGTTTTTCCGTTGTTACACATAGTTCAATCTTTTGTGCAAACATAACTTTGCGTTTTCAGGGCATTGTAATATTTTTACAACGACCTGAAACAAATTTTTATCCCTATAGGTCAATGATATTGCAAACTAGCAATATTATATCTAAAAAAACAGATGCTGAGTAGGTGCCAATTTGGTAAGACTTAATATTAAAATGTTCTTGATTATTTTAATGTTCATTTATTGTTTTACCAAAATATAAAGTTTTTTTCTTTCTTTCTTAAAATTCTCATAGATTTGACCACTTTTTAGACAGAGAACTTATGAATGGGTTTCTAGAGACAGCAGGGCGTCTTTTTTCTTTCTCTTTTCAAAAAGCCCGATAACAAGCTGGCGGTTTGCGATCAGGGTGATTGAGCGGTGCCCATATATTTAGAAAGCAACGCCAATTTACCGCGATCAAAGTGTACGGTCGCTCCGCATTCGTCGCGCCCTCAAACCGCCAGTATGATAAAATTCTTAAAAAGTCACGCCTCGACTTAGGCTTCTTATAGGCGAACGGCAGCTACAACTGCAACCATCGCCATTTGTGGATGCGTCAGGCTGCAGTCGTATCTGATGTCCTTCTTACAGACGAACGGCGCTTGCCAACGGCAGATACAACTACAGCCTGACGCGTCCACATGGCGATGGTTGCCCTTTGTAGCTGCCGTTCGCCTGTAAGAAGCCTAAGTGGAGGCGTAACTTTTCAGATCTGCCCGTTTTCTTAGTTGTAGGAATACTGCATACTGCCTAACCTTATTTTATTTCTTCTTTTCCAGCTGGTACCGCGAGTCCGCGAGCGGCGCTCTCCGCGAGGTGCACGCGGGCGAGGGCGGGCGGGTGGCGGCGTGGGGCGGGGGCGCAGCACTGGTGCTGCGGCGGACGGAGACCGCTGACGAGGGCCGCTGGGCCTGCCGCGCCGCTAACGCGCACGGACATCTGACGCTGCGACTGCGGCTGGCGTTACGCGCACCGCTCACCGTGCACGTGCAGCCGCATACGCAGGCAAGTCCTTCTTATGTGTCGGTAAGCTCTGCTCAAGTTATGTAAGCCTCAATCATGTCGGAACATGTGGCTTTAACTGTCGTTTGTACATGTTAGTAACTTCTGCTCACATGTCAGCAGTCTTAGGTGGTCGCTGACGTCTGCGTGACTCCCTCAAGCAGCAATAGAACGGTATTGTTGAATGTCCTTGTTAGATACACCCATAAAATGAGATATGGAATGTAAATATTGAATTGAAAAATTCAAGGTCAAGGTTTCTTCTAAATTCTAAAGAATGCTATGAAAAATAGAAAAGATATCCGCTTAGATAGCGCAGATAATAGACTTACTAAAAATATATTACGTTTAATTACTGCAGTAGTTAACTTTATTACTTTTAACTGTAGAAAAGAGGAGCTTATTCCGAGCGTTAAGTCTATTACAGCGAATAATTCACCGAAAGTCAACTGTTATCGCTATATTCGACTCGTTGTGTACATTATGCAAATTTAATTTCCTTCGTAATCCACACAGCTACAAATGGCGGACAGTAAAAATCCCATTAGTAAAATGCTGCGAGCTGTTGAGGCCTCTTAATTATTCCGAATAAATGAACGGATAACACGAAGAGTGTGTGATGAAAGCTGTCAATTTAATTGTTGCATACGTAACATTGCATATTATTAGATCGCCGGCCCGGCCTCTCATAGAAAACAAGAAATGGAAAGGGCTTAAGCGACAAAATGGTTTTTGTCACGTAATTTAAAAACCTTAAATATATTTCACATAAGCTATGGGAAAATTATAGTGTATGCTTGAACTAATCTATGTACAAATGGAAGCTTAAATCACTCTCCTCTGTTAGCAAAATTAGAATCTCTGTTTTTTTTAGAGGTATTTTTGATTAATTATTCTGTGTTATAAAAGTTGACCAATCGTGTTATGCTATGGGTAATTCAAACATAAAGACACGATGAATACTGACAATGAACTTTAAATTCTTAGCTTTAGTCATTGTTGAGATAAATCGATATTGCTGCAGCCAAATTATAAAGGCGGGCCCCAATTTGTTATTCCGTGACTCCCGGTTTACCTAGTTCCAATATAATAACGAAATAGAGACGGAATAATATCCAGTTTTAAGGCCGTCGCCCCAGAATTATCACTGATTGAGAAGAGCTCACTTTTTCTCTTGGGTTCACCTGTTCTAGCCGATTCGTTTCCGGGCCTTATAAATAAAAAAGTACAAAATTTTAGTGAAAGTTTGGACCGTCTTTTCCAAATTAACAGTCACGTGGCATTTACTTTGATTCGGCATTGTTTATTCGTTCCCAAATTTACGTATGTTTTACGGTGTTGTCAGCTCTAGAAGTTCCCACAACTTCTCCATAGCTTAGATGACACCCTAAAACATACGCTCTCCACAATTTTAAACTTAAAATTTGACGTACGTTCCTGGACCCAAGCTACACTACCCGTAAGGTTCGGTGGCCTGGGAATAAGGAAAACTTCGGACGTAGCACTACCGGCGTTCTTGTCCGCAGTCCACGCAAATCACGCATTAATAGCCAAAATTTTAGAGCCCTCATCTTGCCCATTAGTCATTCCCTTTGCGGACGAGGCCAAGGACGCCTGGGATATTGCTAGTGCCGGCAGCGGGGTCCCGAAAAACACATCTTCCCAAAGGCTCTGGGATGGGCCTGTCTGCGAACTGGTGCGTAATAAACTGTTAAATACGTCTACCAACGTCACAGAACGGGCTCGGCTTTTGGCCGTGGAGAGGTGGGAGTCGGGAGCTTGGCTGCAGGCACTACCATCCAAAAACACAGGAACATTGCAGGACCGAAACACATTCCGCCTAGCCACTGCCCTGCGTCTTGGTGCTCTCCATGTCATCCCCCATCAGTGTGTTTGTGGCGTGCACGTAGACAGCTACGGTCACCACGGGTTGTGCTGCTCGAGAAGCGCTGGACGCTTTTCGCGGCATCACAGCTTGAACGACCTCATTCGTCGGGCTCTTGTCACCGCCGGCGTGCCAGCGATACTGGAGCCCTCCGGTTTGGCGCGCGACGATGGCAAGAGACCTGATGGAATAACCCTGGTCCCCTGGAACGTGGGACGGGCCCATGTGTGGGACGCTACTTGTGTTGACACACTCGCCTCGTCCCATGTTCAGGGCACCTCGAGCTGTGCGGGCGCAGCCGCAAACCAAGCAGAAAACCTCAAGCGGCACAAATATGAGAACCTCAGCGGAGATCTCATATTTGAACCGTTTGGGGTGGAAACCCTAGGCGCATGGGGGCCGGGGGCACATAAGCTTTTTAGACAGATATCTAAGAAGCTTATTGAAGCCACCCGAGACCCCAGAGCCGGGAGCTACCTGGCACAGCGGATAGCAATTGCCATCCAACGTGGCAATGCTGTCAGCTTGCTAGGCACTCTGCCAGATGGGGATGACCTGGAGAAGTTTTTCTTTTTATAGTTTTTATTTTTTAAGTTTGTATATATTTGTATATTTTAGATTGTATTTTTTAGTGTTTAAATTCTTAACGATTATGGACTACATTTTCCACCAGCAAAATAAAACATGAGATATAAAGCACAATATTTAAAAGACTTTAAACCATAAACATTTTTGGCTGTAATTAATTTACAAGCTCACCTCCGACAAAAATCTAATTCATCGAAATATAAGTATTAACTAGGATAATTATACATTTTATTTGAATAAATTGTTAGTAAATGTATATTAAAATATCCAGAACCGAACAATTTTGTTTCTTAATATTCATTTCCAAAGATATTTTTAAAAAACATGAAAAATAGAGAAGATCCACCCCTAGTAACTACAGTTTTATGCTAAGCTAAAATGAATCTTATTGCGATACGTATACGCTTGGTCTTTGGTTGTGTGCAAGGTTATCGTTTTGGATTGAGATTGATCCCTGCCTTTATGCCATTGTATTATTAAGTTTTTGACTTCTTTTTTAGAAGTTTATCTTTTCATTTGCACTTTTGATTAACTACCTTCTAACTGTAAACCAATCAACGACGCTATTGAAAAGATAAACTCCTCATAACCCCAGAAACTGGTCATTAAAAATTAATAATACAGCAAGCAGAATTATTTTAACATGGAAGATTACAAGAACATTTCCTCTTCACGTCCAAACCGCTGATCCGATTATTCTGAAATTATGTATGGAGATACTTTGGAGTCCCGGGAAAGGACATAGGATACTTTTTAACTCGAAAAAATGTACGGTTCCCGCGCGATGAACTAATTTCGGCGTAACTTCGTCCGATAAAGTACGTCTTAATCACTATCCCAACAAGTTGTTAGCAACAAAATTAATGCAATATCATCTACTGGTATTTGAACAAAAGTATCAAAATGTTTCATTTGGATACAATAGCAATACACGTTAAGCACTTAACGTATTCAGAGGTGGTCCTGAATTTTATCGTCATTTTATTTCGCATCCACATGAAGCGAATAAAAGTGTTTTCGTTTATTGTGAAGTTGTGGGCCATTGTCGTCAGCATTGTTACGATACCCACAAACAAATACTATCTACCTTCATCTATAGGAACCAATATACAGGGTGCAATTAAACCTTCCTGCCAAATTTTGACACATTGATCCTTGTTAAAATAAAAATACACGTATTTTTTCTTTTATAGTCACTCAGTACTAAAATGTTGAGAAATACCTTCCGAAAGTTATCCTAAAAAACTACAATTATTGGACACGATGCGTCGGCCGCGCGTGCGCCTCATCCCGCGTCACCCCCTCTCATTCCCCCGCGCCGCGAGTGACTGTTCTGCAACGATTCTAATTGGGATAAAATGTCATTAAAAGAAAATAACACTCAATTTTTTTTTAATAAATGGACCCTCCTAATGATACCTAAGCCCTGGAAAAAAATTAGCAGGAAGGTTTAATTGTACCCTGTATTATGTACTCGTTCTGTTCTGTATTTTTATTTTATGAAAGCTTTTATCACGACATCTCCGTTCTTCCGATAAACTTCTCCATTCAGTCGGCTTAGCATAACAGCAGTAGAGACAGGAAAGAATCGACATACTTTCAGACGATTTTAGTGATAAAATGGGGGATTGCCTTTGTCAAACTGTCTCTTTGTCTATTCTTCCGAAACCGATTCTATGGTGACCGTGCTAAGGTGGTGTGAATTCTCGGGAGTACCAAAAACTACTGAGAGAAATGATATTTTCGACTGTGTCTGGACTGCGGACTACGGACCAAAATGATTCGTAATTTGTGCTCCCAGATTTGGTTTTCGATTCCATCCGCTTTACGGCATTACGTAATATCGTGTGCGGCATGTCGAGTAAACAATGTACGTAATTTGTCAGTTGTTTTATTGATCGCTATAATTAATTGAACGTGGCAGTCAGATCGTGCGGTCGCGGTCAATCTCCCCCGTGGTTTTCGTTTGTGTCCAGATGCAATATTTTGTACATAATGTTGCCGTAATCATATTGACTTGTCTAATTTTGTTTGCCTACATCAACTCATGTTATTGTACGGATAATATAAACTTTAATTGGTAAGCTGGTCTCTATACAACGAGTGATTTTTTAATCTATACTAAAGCGGAAGAGTTTGTTTGTTTGTTTGAACGCGCTAATCTCTTGAACTACTGGTCCGATTTGAAAAAGTCCATTTATCGAGGAAGGCTATAGGCTATATTTTATCACGCTAAGACTAAGAAATAGAGGAAAATGTGGAAAAAACGGGGGAAATTATTTGAAAGGGCTTATTTGAACGCACTAGTATCAGGAACTACTGGTCTGATTTTAAAATTCTTTCAATGTTAGATAGCCCATTTATCGAGCAAGTCTTAAAGCTATATTTTATCACGCTAAGACAAATAGGAGCGAAGAAATAGAAGAAAATGTGGAAAAAACGGGTAAAATTATTTGAAAGGTCTTGAAATTATTTTAAATTATTTGAAAGGGCTCTCACGAACTACTGGAGCAATTTTTCTGTTATTTTAGTCAGATAGGAAGATATACCACGTGAAGGATCATAGGGTATGTGATGCATAGTCTTTTTGTGGACTAATTTGTCTGTGAAATATCTAATTTACGCGGGCGAAGCCGCGCGGAACGTCTAGACTAGCTTTAGCCTGTGTCTTCGTTACGTCGAAAACCGTTTATCACGGTGTAACCGTCCTTTCTCTTGGATGAATACAATCCTATCACATCTTCAATACAAAGTCTCCAAACCAAATATCATCCTAATCAATTGAGCAGTTAAGGCGTAAAGGGTCACAACACAGTCAACACTTTCATATTAAAAACTATCACGCCTATTGCCACAGTAACGACCCCGGCAATGAAACCGCTGAAGAACTGGCTAGGCTTGGGGCCGAGAGTCTCATATATGGCCCAGAACCAGTCTGTGGTATAGCTCCCATTACCACAAAACAAGCGCTCAAGGAATGGGGCCACAGACTATGCAGGAAGCAATGGGCTGAGACCCCTGGCCTTGAACACTCCAAGGCACTAATTCCTGGCTTCAACAAGAAACTATCAGAATTAGTGCTCACCTTGGGTAGGAACCAATTAAGAATCCTTACCAGAAGCCTAACTGGGCACTGCAAGCTCAACAAACACCTAAACAGAATGGGTATTTGTAGCATAACGACTTGCAGATTCTGTGAGGAGGAGGATGAAACACCTATTCACCTTCTCCTCGACTGTCCTGCTCTACTACAGAGCAGGAACAGGCACCTTGGTCGCCACGTATACTCATCTACAGAGGAAATTCGTGGCACCAACCCCAACCATATCGTTCAATTTATGAGCAGCATTGGGTTGGGGATGATTCTCTAGTGCGAAGGAGTCACAATAGATCCTCATGGGTCGCAGTGACGTCAGGGCTATAGTGACCTGCCTTCTTTAAAAAAAAAATCACGCCTATTGACTTGTGCTTTAACATAGTGATTTTTATTTATATGTAGATATGTTATCATCAGTCAGTCAAGGTGTGACGACGTGGTCTAAGCGTTCCCTAACTTGGTGGAAGTCCGGTCCCTTGTGAGGTAGACCGGCCGGTCGTGGAGGGAGTCCTGTGTTAGACAGATCTAGGACATCCCTCCATATACGGCTGAAGGCAAACCGCAGGTGGTTTTAGTGGGTAAGAGTCCCACATACCCCCGGGGTGCTTCAGCTCAGGTGTGACGACGCGAGCCCTCACAAAGCTCGGTTTTAAGCTAGTTATATTAACATGGAAAAGTCATGTCTAAACGAGGCTTTTAAGCTAATAGTCATAACATTCCTCTACCTCATATTCTGTTCCCAATTCCACATGTTTTGTTGTGGAGTAAACACGTAAACAATGGCACGGTAGTTCCGCTGTACAAACGTGTATTGTTGGCACATTAGCCATTCTTGCGGGGCGTCACGAACAATACGTACCTGTTACTGCTGCCTTCTGCTGAAGCACTAACACAATAAGGATTACCTTATTAAATAAATAAAACTCGTAATTAATGTTCCTCAACTGTAATGAATTAGAACGAAACTTCTTAGCACTGTGGTTTGTTATTTCCGTTATTTAAACTCCAGTTTCGCAGCATCCAGTTTATTGTTTTAATATGGTCCAACACACATGATAAGTAATAGGTAGTTTAGCCGTATTATTGACAAAAAAATCTGAAAATAGATATGAAACACATCTATCACCTATTTAAATTAATCGCCTAGCAATCAATTGACACAAGCACTAAATTACCCTGGTTCAAACACCTCCTATCACAGACGCTAAATACAAAGCATTCTAGATCCGGATATGTTGTATAATAGCTAGTTTGTTAGGGCAATAGATATCCAATAGTTTCCGATTCAGTATCTATCTTTGTTGCTTTATCCAGCATAGAGCAATAATTAAGCTAGCATAGCTTTTACCGCAGGCTTTGAGCGCAGAGATTCCGTAACGAAAATAAATACATCAGCTCCCACTTCGACGGTGTTTCAGTTCCGCATACTTCAGCACGGTGTTTGTGTGCGTGTGACTAGACATGCGAATTATAATTGCATAAGTTAAAAAAAATATATATTCTGTCGAAAGTTTCTGGCTTAATTGGTTAAGTGTGTGGCAGCTCGCAGCCAGGGGTCGCGGGTTCGAATCCCGCCGACAGAACAAAAAGTTTTTCAGTGTTAACTATCTTAATCTGGTACCTGTAACATAAGTCCTTCAGGTACTTAGCACGGGGCCAGACTGACGTGGTGTGAAGCGTCCATAGATATAAAAAAAAAATATATAAATAATTTGAATTTGAATATGCAATAACTTTACCGCGGCAGCCCCCGAGTGCCACACGTATTTTTAGGGTTCCGTAGCCAAAATGGCAAAAAACGGAACCCTTATAGATTCGTCATGTCTGTCTGTCTGTCTGTCTGTCTGTCTGTCTGTCCGTCCGTCCGTATGTCACAGCCACTTTTCTCCGAAATTATAAGAGCTATACTAATGAAACTTGGTAAGTAGATGTAGTTTGTGAACCGCATTAAGATTTTGATACAAAAATGGAAAAATTATTAAAAATTTTAGGGGTCCCCGTAGGTACAACTGAAACAAAAAAATTTTTTTTTCGTTTAACCTATGCGTATAGGATATCTATGAATAGGTCTTCAAAAATTATATTGAGGTTTCTAATATCATTTTTTTCTAATCTGAATAGTTTGCGAGAGAGACTCTTCCAAAGTGGTAAAATGTGTGTCCCCCCCCCCCTCTAACTTCTAAAGTAGGGGCATGATAATTCTAAAAAAAATATATGATGTACATTATTATAAAAACTACCAACGAAAATTGGTTTGAACGAGATCTAACAAGTAGTTTTTTTTATACGTCATGAATGGAATACCCTAATTTAACTTTCATTAAATCAACTAAAATATAAAAATAAATCAAAAACCTTTTAATTTTATAGAAATAAACTTTATTGCTGCTGCGGAACCCTTCATGGGCGAGTCCAACTCGCACTTGGCCGGTTTTTTATGTATTACGATGACAGAGCTCCATGATACCTGATGAGACATAACATATTCCTGGTGTGTAGGTGGTGAACAGCGGCGGCACGGCCACCCTCAACTGTTCATGGAGTGGCTGGCCAGCGCCTCGGCTGGAGTGGCTGCACAACGGTGCGCCCGTTGGTGCTGCAAGACTGTCACCAGCCGGAGACCGGCTCAGCCTGGCAGCCGTCACTCGAGCTGACCGCGGTGTCTACCAGTGTGTGGCGCGTAACGATCGTGATTCTGCACAGGCAAGCGCTGAACTTCGGTTGGGTGGTAAGTATCTACAACTAATAGAAGTGATGGTAAAGTTTGACTGACTATCATAGTGTGTCAATCTAATAATGGCGTCATATCGCTTAGGTTACGATGAAATCAACAGCTTCAACACTGTTTAGACCACGAGGCTAATGACAAAACATCATCAAAATGTTGACCTAAAATATGAAATTTTTTAACTCATTAGACGCCTGCAACCCTTTTGCGTCAAAACTCGTTTATTGCGCGGGAACCGTACATTTTTTGTGTGGTCTTATCAGTCCTTGCTTACCTTGCAAGACTTTAAAGCTCTGTAAATATCCGTGGTTCGCGGTGGTCAACTTGGTCAACTTGGGTCTTGGAGAGTAAATTAATCGTCAAGACAATTCTCTTACAGCTATATAAAAATCTGTCGTACAAGCGATAACGCGATCTAGGAGCGCCTCAGCGCCATCTATTGAATACATCATGTAACTAAAACTATATGAATAACATTCGGGCAAGTGATATCGAGATCTAGGAGTATCTTAGCGCCATCTAGTGAACACAATATGAAACTAATTTCTTATACAATATAAATTGACACTAACATACCGCCCACCAAGGACATATTGATAGATGCCCTTTAATATAAAAAAACATTGAGCAATTACAAAAGTTAACATTTCACATTGTAACCGGCAATAAAATTAATTTTGATGCCGGACGTTTAAAAATAGAATTCCCAGTGCGTATCGAGATTAACACTAACAAGCTTTCTTCTTTACAGACACAGCCCCGGAGCTACAATACACGTTTATAGAGCAAGTCCTCCGGCCAGGTCAGGTGGTGACGCTCAAGTGTTCCGCTGCAGGCTCCCCGCCGCCGCATTTCACTTGGCTGCTTGATGGACAGCCGCTCAACACTATGGCAAGAGGACATAGGTAAGTAGATAATTCCTGGCAGAGATGTAGAAAATGAAAACGTGCTAAATAAAGTACAAACAAATTATAGGCACTTTAATAGTTAACAGAGAGAGAGAGAGAGAGAAAGACCACAAAATGGCATTCTAGCATTTTTAAACAGAAATCTATGTTTCCGATATTAGGTATTAGGATGACTGTCAACGATTGGGTAGTTTGGTTTTATAACTTTCCAGATTAGCGTCGTAATCTTTCAAACATTTATGCCCCTTTTTGGATGCAACCAATGTTTCCACAAGCATTCAAAACAATCCTCTTATTCTACGAGTCATCAACATCATAATTTTCAGGTACAGCATAGAGCAGTTTGCCACCAAAAGCAACGACGTGGTGAGCTACCTCAACATCACGGCGGTGCGTGCGGAGGACGGTGGTCTATACACCTGCCGTGCCGCCAACTCGCTTGGCGATGTTGCACATACATCCCGACTGAACATTTACGGTAAATTATAACCTTCATATCCTTATAAAGGATTAATCCCAAAAGACTCAACAGAAATGCAGGCTTTTGTTGCGGTTGGGTCTTTTTGGTTTAGTTTTGTTGTTAACAGCTATAGGAAAATTAATAAAATACCTTAATTACTAGCTTCCCAAACTGTTATTCAAATGTGAGTACTTGATTTTGTGTTCCATCATCAGATTCTGTGTTCTAGGACCTCCATACGTAAGGTCTATTGGACCAGTGCGAGCAGTGGCTGGTAGAGAGTTGGTGCTATTTTGTCCATACTCGGGATACCCCATTAAGTGAGTTGACTTTACCCATACGAGTATTTTTTTCCATACATTAGTCCTGCATCTAAAATGTAAATAATTTTATGGTTTGTAGTTCGGTAACGTGGGAAAGAGAAGGAAGCCAGGTAGAGTGGGACAACAATGTTGACGGCGCCCTGCGTATAACGAAGGTGGAGTCTTCTAACGCTGGTGCCTACACCTGCACAGTGATGGGCCCACACGGGGAGATAGCAAGGCGAGAGCTGCAGCTTATTGTGAGCAGTAAGTAGACCTTTTTTATAAGACTAATATTTTCTAATTTCTCATGACGCTAGTATAAAAGGGGGTAACAATTTACCCTCAGCTCTTTTTGCACTTCTTTAATTTTGGATGAATCCTATAAGCAATAATTAATCATCAGTCAAGAACATATGTGACAAATCCACCTATTTTTCTTTCAGATCCACCGGAGATAGAGCCATTTTCGTTCTCTGCTAACCTTCAGGAGGGCAAGAGAGCCCAAGTGAGCTGCAGCGTGACATCAGGAGACATGCCCGTCCACTTCACATGGCTCAAGGACAACGGACCTATACCCTCTTCTTTACAGGTGAGTTTATTGGTAGCTTGGCATTAAAACCTGAGGTTTTGACCAGTGCCGTAAATAGGGCGATGCCACTGGTGCCCAGGCACAGGGCGTAGACTCTGAGAGGCGCAAGAATGTCCAGACCAGAGAGCCCTTTACATTGCATTTCTCTGGGTACCTGTTATATCTAAACAAGGGCGCAGTTATATAGAAGCTCGCACAGGGCGCAAAATGGGCTATTTACGGCATTGGTTTTGACGTCAATATTAAGGGTCCGTATACGAAATTTGCCGATTTCGCTGATTTTACAGACGTGATTTAACAGTTAAAATACAGTATTTTTATAAGTTTTAATGCACAACATGTAAGATCATTTCAATTATAATCTAATGTCGGAGCTAGATTTTTTTTTTTTTTTTTGAGTATTTCTAAATAATCCAACTCAAACCCGCGACAGTTTTGTGATTTTTGCTGTAAAAGGTTTAGAATATCACCTGTTTATGGATTGTATTGACGTCTTAACGGTATGAAAAAAATACAATGTACTGTTGAGAAAGTCGTCTATAAAATGTTGGAATTACTTTTTACCACTTTTATATGAAATAGTTGAGTAAAAAAGAGAAAATGGGCAAAGAATTGCTGTTAATTTCGGCAACTTGGAGCTGTAATGCATAAAAAGAAAACGACAGAAATAATCTATAGATAAAATTCTATCCAATTCGAGAAAAAAGAAAAAAAAAAGAAAAACAAATTGTGCCAAAAAAACACGATTCAAAACAACCTAAATCTCACATTATATTACTCGCCGCAAGTTCGAGTCGGCTTTCCGCGCTTAAATATATTTTAAATCTAATAATTAATATATTTTTTTTAAGTCTAATAAGGGGAAAAAACCTAATAATATTTCTGTAGCGAACCTTTTGGCAAAATCTGAAAAATTTCGTATACGGACTCTTAAGATCAGCATTGATGCCTTATGTACTAATCTTGAAAGCCTCCTAATATGTATGCGTATAATGGTTAAAGCAAGTAAAATTGTATAGGTGGAAGAGAGGCAAGCGGATTTTTTCAGCAACCTTGTATTCAAGGAGGTATCGGCCCGCCACAGCGGCCTGTACACGTGTGTCGCCTCCAACAGTGCGGCCAAAGTTAACTATACCGCTGAGCTCGTTGTCAAAGGTAAAGCCGCTTACTGCACCGGCACAGCACAGAGCACAGCACAGAACGTAGCGCACAGTGCACAGAGCACCCTTAGTTTATAACGCTTGAAAAGATAGGGATGTCAACGAAATCTTCCTTGATATTTCGCTTACCAGATCCAAGCGCTGGGTTATCCACAAAAGAAATCATTTCACTAAATTGTGTTACATTCATCCTCGTTTACCGCTTAATGTACAATATAAACTTTCTGTTTTGCGACGATGGATTACAGATGGCTAATGGCTAAAATGGTAATTGAAATTTTTATTTCATTCTGATTTTTTGGCGTAAGTAAGTACATTAATAGTCTTCGTTTAAAATATGATTAATTGGACTGCGGAAACAAAATCCAATATTTGTGTTATATACTGATCGATAATAATAATTAATAGGTAATCTAATTGTTTAAAGTTAAAATTAAAATTTAGGGTCTACACAGACGGATAGCATTTCAACTGCAATCCAACTGCAAATTGCAGTTCAAGTGCAGTTTGAATGCAGTTGACACGACTGCAATACGACTGCAATAGAACGCGCAGTCGGATTGCAGTTCAGTTGCAGTCGGCGTGCAGTCTTGTGAACTGTTTGGTTTGCAGTTCTATTGCAGTCGTATTGCAGTTGTGTCAACTGCATTCAAACTGCACTTGAACTGCAATTTGCAGTTGAAATGCGGTCCGTCTGTGTAGACCCTTAATCGTTTTAAAGTTTAGTTTAAACGAAAGTTTAACGTTACTTTGATGTTCCTATGGTTTTACCGACTGTTTATTGTTATTGTTTACTGTTTAGAAGTAGTTTCTAATGTTATTCAGCTGCCAGGATGGGTAATTAGTTAAGGTTAATATTAAGTGCACGGTGCACCTTATTTTAACTATCTGGATTTAAAGCCAGATTCAGAGACAGATTTCAAAAAGCTATAGAAAATATTGTGGTGTTTGTTAGCTGTTGTAAGTGTTGATTGTATCATTTAAATCATCCTAAATATGACCTTTAAGTGGTAGAAAATGATCAAAATTTAAAATCCATAACCGTCTGTGTTAGTTCCAAGTTATCGCTAATATATGCCGCTCACTCAATCGCGCTAGAGTCTAAAGCAATAATTCACTTGTGTTGTACTGTGTTCATAAAGTTCGGTTTTGTATTTCATGCGGCAGTATCACCCAAGTGGGTATCGGAACCGACAGACGCGGCGGTGCTGGCGGGGGAGCCCCTGGCCTTGCACTGTCAGACAACTGGCTCGCCTACGCCACACGTTGTCTGGATGAAACAGAGAGGTAGGCATTTCTATATTATTATGTTCTTGTAATTAAGGAATATAAGTTTACTACTGGCTGGCTATCGGTGGCGCAGGAGCGAGAACAGTGGAAGATCCTGGGGGAGGCCTTTGCCCAGCTGTACTGGGACACTATAGGCTAATAATAAAAAATAAGTTTACTACGCGATCTATTGGAATTTTCTGGTGGTAAAAGTTGTAATAAAGTGGTACAATGAAGTCTTACTACATACGTTCCCTCTGCCACTGCAGCACTGGTTACTGTCTTACCTTTCACCAATTAATAAAGTTATCAATTTTACCCACGTCACACGTCGTGTCGTAACTCGTACGAACAAAGGTATTGCTATTGGTATTAATAAATTCAAATACAAATCAAAGCATTGCCGCCTATTGTTACAGCTGGTACAGGATCGGATTTTGCGCCGCTGGTGAACCTGGGTGGGCGGTTCCAGTTGCTAAGCAACGGAACGCTGTGGATCGAGGCGGCGCTGCCCTATGACGAGGGCCACTATATGTGCAAAGCGGAAAACGGTGTTGGCACTGCTCTCACTAAGAATATCTTCGTCGCTATCAATGGTAAGAACTTACTTGGGAAAACGGCAAAGACTTGACAGAGAAATTGTCTAACTTTGGTCATCCGGAATCAGGTGAACATAATATTATGACTAATTACGACCAACAAAATATATTACTATCCTAATATTATTAAAAGGAAATATTAGTTCCCTTGCATTGAATAGGTCTAAGTGAAGTAAGTGACTATTCAATGCAAGGGAATTACTGGACTGTTTCTTATAAAAACCATGCATTTAAGAGTAGTCCTCGTACGTAAGTAGTAATTATACATAATAAAAGAGTAGAGGGTATAAGCTACATTTGTCTATTTTCCAGCGGGGTACAGATGGATTCACGGGGGTGGAGCAGCTGCAGGCAAAATTTTCTATCCATACTAATATTATAAATGCGAAAATGTCTTTCTGTTTGTCCGTCTGTCTGTGTGTTACCTCTTCACGCCCAAACCGCTGAACCGATTTTGCTGAAATTTGGCATGGAGATACTTTGAGTCCCAGAAAAGGACATAGGATACTTTTCATCCCGGAAAAATGGACGGTTCCCGCGCGATAATTGAAATTTGGCGCAACGGAGTTGCAGGCATCATCTAGTATTTAATATTTTGCGTACAATTGTGTGCCTGCCTACCTGTCGTTGATATTGCAACATTTCTATATTTCCAGAGCCAGCGCGTTTCGAAGTGACTTCCCACAACGTATCCGCGCGGCGAGACACGGGCGCGACGCTGTCGTGCGAAGCGCGCGGTGACGCCCCATTGCGGCTTACATGGACCAGAGACTCCGCACCTCTTGACTTGGCCACCTATAGGTAACTTCAGAAGATTTCTCAATGTTAAAGTCGAGTTTTTTTTTAATAAAATAAGGGGGCAAACTAGCAAACGGGTCACCTGATGGAAAGCAACGACAGTCGGCCATGGACACTCGCAACATTAGAAGAGCTGCAAGTGCGTTGCCAGCCTCGTCTTGAACGGCTCTCGTCTTGAAAGTTTGCGTTATTGGACCGGGAATAATGCTGGTGACAGTTCGTTTCAGAGTTTTAGGCTGGGTTCAAACGTGCGCGTGTTCTGCGCGTGCTCTACGCGTGTTCTACTATAGTAGCGCGTGTTTTCCCATACGCTATACGGCACGCGCTGAATCCGCGCCGACCCCGCGCGCAGGCCGCGCGCGTGTTTTCCCATACGCTATAGTGGAACACGCGCAGAGCACGCGCATAACACGCGCACGTCTGAACATAGCCTTACAGTGCGCGGTAGAAAGACGCGCGAAAAACGCTCGGTGGAAGAATGAATTTGGATACTGGCCATGCGTTTCTTTCGCGTGCTCCTGAATATTACTTCTCATACATTCCACAGGCTAAGTATATCAGAGGCGAAGACGGAGGGCGGTCTACGCTCGCAGCTGCACATCAACCGCGCCGACCGCCGCGACTCCGGCGTCTACAAGTGCCAAGCCGTCAACGCATTCGGACACAGCGACCACTACATATACCTATCCGTCCAAGGTAGTACCTTCAGTAGTTCAGTAGAAATATACAATTTTTTTTTTCACTTTTATGTGAGGAAACTCGTGACGCTTGGGCCTTTGCCCATACAAAAGTGAAAAAAATATTCGTCTTTCAGCGCTGCTACTTTCACAGTGAACTCTCTACAAGGAACACATACACACCCTAAAGTATTATCACTTATTTTTGTTACACGTTGTATAATCAAATTAAGTTATAATTGAACTTAGCGGAAAATTGTCTCGTGCTGTAAGTGAATTGCCTTTTATCAAGCCCCAGAACTATAAAGCGCTACTTCGCAGAGTACTTTGAGTTTTGACGATAAGAGTAAGGTCGCGTTTCCACTGAAGCGGGGCGGAGCGGTGAGGAGCATAGCGGTGCCGAATTGACCAATTACCATGCTCGAAATCGTCGCTCCGCTTCGCTGTCATTCCGCTGGAATAGCACGATTGGTCAATTCGGGCACCGCTAAGCTCCTCTCCGCTCCGCGTCAGTGGAAACGCGACCTTAGGGCCGAAATATATAACCGCTTTGCGGCATTGCGCCGCTGAAATCGACAATGGCGCCACGTGGCGCCAATATCTTCTGTGTCGTATGTTTAAAACCGAGTGATGTCTCCTTAACAACAAATAAGCAATAAGTTTCTTTCGACGATCCACGCCAGAGCCCATGTAACAATAAAAAATCACGAGGAACTGGTTGGTTACCCTGCCATAACGCTGTTTTTCGCGATGCCGCGACGCCGCAATGCAAACTGCCGATTTCAGCGTCACGGCGCCACAATGCGGTTATTGTTTCGGCTCTTAGGATTCAATCAACGAGAGCTATAACTACTGATCCAAAAATTACTTTGTCACCTTATAGATATCTAATCTAACACAAACTTTGCTCGTCAGAAAAAACCCAAACTCCTCAATCGCCCAATTTGAAATTGCTTCCACCAGAAAAACCCGAAACGCCCCAATCGCTATCGGTGACGGAGATCACATCGCGTGGCGTACGCTTATCCTGGAGTCAGGGCTTCGACGGCAATTCGCCGCTGCGTGCGTACTCGCTACAGTACTGTGCGTTGGCGGCTGGAGCGCACCCTGCGAGATGGGATACAGCTATTACCTTGAACGTGTCTGTGCCCGACGCACCGGTGGTGCATTCGTCGCATGATGCGCCGCACGACCATGTCACGTGAGTACATTTTGTTACTGGAGTTGGATACTGTGATTGGATAAGGTAGAAGAATTGCTTAATTCAATGAAATCATAGTATGTGAGCCCTTTTCATCCTGACTTCCTTCATCTTTAACCTCGACCGTTGTTTAGTAACGTCGTAAAAAAGTCATGTGTTACCACATTAGCAATTTAGCACCATATAGACGATACCATGACCACGACTCTCACGGTTTTTACTATTGCTACTTCATACAGGACTTCATTGTCTAAACGCTCCACAAAACGTTGTGCTTCATCATTTATTGTCGCATGCCATTTATAGTTAACTAATTTTGCAGGCTAACAAAGAAAGGCGACATACACTACGAAGCAGTGCTGGGCGGGCTGAGACCGCACACCGCGTATATGATCCGCGTCGCCGCCGCCAACGCCATTGAGCGCAGCGCCTTTACCGAGCCCGTCGTTGTCAAAACACAGGAGGAAGGTAAAGTAACCACTTATGCTGGGGCTATACTTACGAGAAATGCCAATAATTATTGCGATAATGGGCGTTAACGCCGTACTGTTAACGCCCATGGCCCCAGCATAAGGGTTGGACCTCATCTGGCAGCACGGAATCGTCTTTTTCCATCACCCTTTCTCTTTCTGTCGCTTAGAACTGCCATTTGCTAGACTGAGACAGAAAGCATAATGCGATAGCACGCGGCGGAATCCTCGAGGCTATCGTATTATGCTTTCTGTCTCGGTCCAGCAAATGGCAGTTCTAAGCGACAGAAAGAGAAAGGGCGACGGATAAAGGCGATTCCGTGCTGCCAGATGAGGTCCAACCCTTAGAATAACCTCCTGATTTAATACGTAATTTAGCGTTGGGGCAGTTAACATAGTATCGTAATGGACCACCTAAAGGAGTAGCGGGACCATAGAGGATGAGGACGTTGACGGTCTTTCTAAGTTCAAAATTATACAAGCTATTGAAGGATCCATATCATCCATACCTACTTATAAATCTTTAACTATAAAGCATATGGGATGCGGGATACTAGCCGCTATGCTTTATGTGATAAGGAGTCAAAATTTGCAAATTGACACACCTATCTAATAGGCTTTAACCGAAATATCAAATAAGAACCCAACAACCCTCCAAGAAGAGAGCGTATTCCCTCTTAAAAGGCCAGCAACGCTTGGTGAGCAAAAACCTGCAGCTCTTCTAATGTTGCGAGTGTCCATAGGCGACGATAGTTGCTTTCCATCAGGTGACCCGTTTGCTCGCTTACCCCCTTATTTTATATTTAAAAAAACATATACTTTCTTATATTCGCTTAACAAAATCATCACGTTAACAGCACCATCCGCGGCCCCTGGCGGGGTGACAGTGTCAGCTGGGGCGGCGGGTGAGCTGGCGGTATCATGGCGGACACCTCCACGTGACACATGGCATGGCGAGCTACTGGGCTACTCTGTGATCTGCTCCGAACTGGGGCCGGATGGCGCACCTGTGCCTAATTCTACGCGGTGAGAACGACGGGATTTATAGAGGGGGAAAGGGCACAGAGGAAAGACACGAATCCGTCATAGTCTTTTGAATTGCATGGTTTCCTAAGTGTTATTTGCACAGAACACTAATACTCCTGTTGTTTGAATCGGAACTTTGTTTGAAAAATACAAAGATACAAACTCGTGTCTGACTCTACCCGGCTAGTAGGGATAGGTTGTAGAGAGAAAATAAGACCAAACATGCCACGCAATAGTCAGCAAGAAGATTAAGGAAGTTACCAAATATGTGTAAATATTTTGAACTTATTAATTTGCTCGCTGTTGATGGAATGTCAACGTTACAGTATTGTAGCAATTAATCTGCAAAGCAGCCTAAAGATTATATTATTGTTATTAAAAGATAAACTCTCATGTCAATTCACCAGTTTAAGTGCACAAAAATTATCATATCAACAGCACGCTGACAGTAAACGGGTGGTCTTCCACGGAGCTGAGTCTGTCGGCACTGAAGAAGTTCACGCGGTACGAAGTGCGCGTTCGCGCGTTTAACGCCGTGGCTGCTGGACCCGCGTCACCACCCGTCGCTGCCACCACGCTCGAGGGTGGTATGTTGAATATTAGAGAAATAGAAGACGAGATAGCAGTAACAGCAACCATGGGAGAGCCATGCTTCGGCACGAATAGGCCGGCTCGACCGGAGAAATACCACGTTCTCACAGAAAACCGGCGTTAAAAAGCGCTTGCGCTGTGTTTCGCCGAGTGTGTGAGTTTACCGGAGGCCCAATCCCCTACCCTATTCCCTTTCCTACCCTCCCCTATTCCCTTCCCTTCCCATCCCTACCCTCGCCTATTACCCTATTCCCTCTTAAAAGGCCGGCAACGCACCTGCAGCTCTTCTGATGCTGCGAGTGTCCATGGGCGACAGAAGTTGCTTTCCATCAGGTGACCCGTTTGCTCGTTTGCCCTTTTATTTCATTAAAAAAACCAGTAGCGGCGTTATTGCGACGCTAGTCGATCGCCCAGGGCGCCGGATAAAAAGGAGCGCCGCAGAAATCTCGCTCAGGACGCTGGTAGTGCTTAAACTGGCACTATGGTGTCAGCAAAAAGTCATGGAATTGGCTTGAGTTTATGGCTTTATCCACTTATTTTACGCACTCTCTCGCAACTGTTTATTCATAATTTTGAAGTAATGTATGTAGTGATAGAACTACTAAATAATTACTTATGTATTGGTAGAAATACTACACATTTTTGTCATCAAAGCTGGTCCAGTTTTCTTACTCTAATATCAGCCTTTATCTGAGTCAGCATTAAAAAAGAATAAGAAGTAACTGGACAATAACAATTCACAGTGCCAGAGGCGGCGCCAACGCGTGTGTCCTGTTCGGCGCTGTCGTCAACGAGCGTGAAGGTGTCGTGGGGTCCACCTCCGGCCGGTCAACGCGGTGGCATAGTCCAGGGGTACAAGGTGATATACGCGCCGCTCACTACGCTTCACGGTAAGTAGTTGCAGCTCTGGATTTACATCTACAGACGAGCGCCCTAGAATGGCGACAGAGTTCGCACATAGGGGCAGCAAAATTAAAGTGGCCTTTACTTATAAAAATATAAATCTGGCCCTGAGTAGAAGGAGATAACTTGAGTTGTGGCTAGAATCTGGTATTGGTCGATCACTGACCTCCATTATACAAGCACGCTGGACTAATGATATCCAGCTGTATTTTGTGCCTATTTGAAGCGGAATCAGCTCCCCCACTGCGAGGGAAGAGAACTAAATTTGACATAACTTGCAAATGGCCGCTAATCGCTATTGGTTGTAGAAACCACAGATTAATAGTATACCTCCATGGTAGAAACTAGTATTAGTTCCAAGTACTCCCACTACTGCTATCAGCGCCAATATGGCGTTCAAACGTCATTTTTATGTCAAATTTAGTTCCTATCCCTGGCATTGGGGCAGCTGATTCCGCGTCCAGATGTCCAGTCCAGATTAGACCAGCGTAAGTACTTACATAATGGAGGTCAGTGTGGTCGATGTAAGAACCACAGAGTACTTTTTCATATATATGCAAGAACCAAGGAGTTTGAAACATCGACCTTTTCCGGCAAAGTCATGGAGAAATATAATACACGGGGCAGGCAAATTTCAAACAGCGAATTAGAATTTAGGCACAATAATTCAGATTATGAAATATTGAAAATATGAAATCCTATACCTCATTATTTTGATTATACCTTAGTGACTGCATTGAATAAACAGTTTGCAACTTGGAAATCTATAACAGCTATTGATAGTTATAGACTATAGATGCTAAAATAACCGCTAAATAACTTATTTATCTTTGAATCATATTCCAGGTGAAGCTGCCGAGATAAAGCGCGTTAGCACAACAGAGACCTACTTGCATACGCTGCTCAAGTACACCAACTACTCGATCCAGTTGCTAGCCTACACTGGCGCGGGCGACGGCCAGCGCAGCGCACCTGTATACTGCCGCACGGAAGAAGATGGTATATATCGCTCTCTCACTTTAAAGGAGTTAAAGGCATACACTTGAAGTTGCCAATTATCCTTCATATTTTTGGAACATTAGTGAAGACTTTTGTTAAATTATCTTGTAATATTATATCCACTCTGGAAATTTAATGTGGTATTCATTTTTAGTGCCGTCTGCGCCAGAGAAGATTAAAGCATTGCCACACTCCACTGATTCGGTGCTCGTAAGCTGGCTTCCACCCGTTCACCCTAACGGCATCATCACACACTACACCGTCTACTACAGGGAGGCGGGACGGTAAGTAACGTTAAAGCAGTGGAAATATCCACTAGATTGAGGTGACTGGACTGTGTGAAAGTTACATATCTCTAGCGCTAAGAGGCGTTTGTTATGTTATCGCTAAATCGTGAGGGTTCTGGCTGGTTTATAGACGGTGCGATTTGCGAAGGCTATAATATCACACATAAAGTAAACACTAGTCTTAGGGCCTGTTTCACTACTTCCTGATAAGTGCCGGATAGGCTATCCACCATCTAACTTGACAGATAGACTATGGAGAATCTGTCAAAATATAAGTAGGTAATAATTATTGTGGATAGCCTATCCGGCATTTTATCAGGAAGTGGTGAAATAGGCTCTTAGAAATTTTGTATTGGCAGTATTGCTATTAAGAGTCGTTGTCTATCACTCGATTACTGTTATTCCTGAGTAGTAGTACTTTATTATTTTCAACGTAACTTTTAACTTTTATTTATTTCGACTTTACAGTTTAGGCAAGCATTCGCACGTGACGGTGCCCGGGACAGCGTCTCCTGAGTCCGAGCTGCTGCAGCCAGTTCGTGGGCTACGTGAGCACCAGCTGTACGAGTTCTGGGTGTCCGCAACCACCGCTGTGGGCGAAGGCGACTCCACATTAGTGGTCGGCCAGGGTCCTAGCGCTAGAAGTGAGTAGAAGAACGTTTTTCACTGTTTAAATAGTTTTAATTCAAAGTGACAAATATAAAATCCTTTAGCTTTAATGTCATTTCAATTACTGATGAGCAAAACAGGACCAAGACAGTCCTGGTCTTGGTTAAATCTGTCTGGTCTCGGTCTTGGCTTTTCTAGTTTGAGGATAGTCTCGGTCTTCCTTATTTTGCAAGACCAAGGCTAAGTCTGCAAGACTAATTTTGCTCATCACTAATTTGAATATAGAACTCCGCCATTTTATTTTCTATGACGTCACAGTTCCGGCGCGCATCGCGTCATTCGGGGGTTCCCGCGCGGTTGGCGCGGGGCGGGGAGCGGTGCTGGCGTGTACCGCGGTGGGAGCGCCACCACCGCGCTCGAGGTGGACGCACGCTCGCGCGCCCGTTACCCACCACAGATACTATCAGGTCACGCGCGCGGGACATCTTCATATACGAGGTATGGTATGGTGGCTGTCTTTAGAAAGAGCTTAGGTACCCTTCAATAAAACTCTTACTTAGTACGGCCAGAGGTCGCAAAATCTCTTGCCTCCCAACAAGTTACGTTTGGTTGGGCTTGACCTAGGTAACTCTTAAGTTAAATCTAATCGTTACCAAAACATTAATGTAATAAATGCCATAAAACCAAGAAATTGCCTGATTGACCTTTTTACGTCTTCTTCGGAATCTCCATACAATACGAACGTTTTCAAATAACAGCTTTCGAGACCTGAAAGGCCAATATTACTAATTGGCTTGACTTGCAAGATTTTGGTCAATATATTTAAAAAATCTTTTCTTGACTGTTGAACATAGCTTTCAAGACTTTTACTGTTTTCAGAGGTAAACGAGCAATCAGTGGGCAACTTCACTTGCACAGCCACAAATACGCTGGGCGAGGACTCTGTGGTTTATACAGTGACTGCTGTACTCCCGCCCGGCGCGCCAGCGCTGTCCTTACAGTATACCACCGCTACTAGCATCAAGCTGCACTGGCGTCTGCCACCTGACTCGCAGCCAGTACTAGGTAACGCTACACTAATTTTCTACCTACCTACCTACTACGACCTAAGTTATTTTACGAGAGGGTTAAGCATTAGTTTTGTCTCATTAGAGTCTGTGTAAAATTTGTGGAATGACGCATCACCTTTTGTCCTTATCTATCTCTATCTAATTGAATCAATAATTATTATATTTCAAGGTTACATACTCCACTACAAAGAGAACTCCTCAAGCGAGTGGCGTACAGTCGAACTATCTCCGGAGCTGAGCACGTACACCATGGACACACTCAAGTGCGGTACGACGTACAACGCGAAAATACAGGCGCAAAACAAGGTGTCCCTCGGTCCGCCCAGCGAGACCCTCACTGCTACTACTAGAGGAGGACGTGAGTATGAATTTACCTATAGCATAAAATTGTTTGGGCCTTGTTACACCTACCGAGTAGAGTGGCTCTCCGCCAATCAAATTGTCTGAACTGTCTATTGCGCCACCGACTCGCCACTCTACTCGGTAGGTGTATTCAATGCCTTCAGCCTTAGGACAGCTAGGAATTCCACTGTCTCAAATGAAATTAATACGAAGTACTAAGAGTAAAGAAGAGCCAGAGAAAGGCTTCTACTCCAAATTTCGTAGTGAACATCGTGGTTCTTGAGTTCTAATATAAATGTGCAGCTACCATATTACCGCGTCGCGTCGCCAGCACAACGCTATGTTTATAAGTGAAAAGTGTACCATAGCGCTAAAAAATTTATTTAACTATATAATATTAATGGTGACCTATTTAACCACTTACTCATTGCTTACAATGTTGCAGGACCAAAACCTCCGAAGCCCGAGGAACACGTCCACACCAACTCGACCGCTATCAAGGTGAACTTCTACGCGTGGCGAGATGGCGGGTGTCCCATACTGGGATTCCGAGTCACCTACCGGCGCGCTGGCGATGAGCATTGGATAAAGGTATATATATACGTCCGATATCTATCTAATTAAATTAAAGTTATACTATATGAAAACAACAAAACGACGTTTATGCTTAGCACAAACCTACGCGTCAGTGACGGAGCGTCGAGTTGCGTCAAGTTGACAAATGTGTTTTTTGCACTGGCCTCCATTATACAAGTGTATATTGGAGGTCAGTGGTTTTTTGTATACAAAAAACACATTTGACAACTTGACGCATTAAAGAAGTCATGTCACCAAATTGTAATGTAAAAGTATGGAGACAAGACAGACTACACTGCACAGGTAGTGCAGTGTGGTGTCGCTTAGAGCGGGCTCACCTTGAACGTGTTGCTTTGTTGTCTTTGTCAAACATTGCTTCAAGGAAAACGTGTTACGAAACAGTCAGATGGTAACAGCTATCACGTCTCACCAACGTCCCACGAAATCTATATTATATTTTTTGTTGTCAGGCTGGCGACTCACCGAGCGCGACGAGCCACGTGCTGGGCGATTTGTCACCAGGAACGTGGTACGAAGTCGCGGTGGAGGCGTGGAGCGACGCGGGCGGGGAGCGCGTTGCGCTGCTAGCTGATACGCATACGCTAGCTGGAGGTAAAGACTAAAGTTGTGAAATAAGCCCTTGATGTAGCCTGATGATGATGATGAGTATGATAAATAGATGTAGCCAGGTGTCAGGACTTTAAAATAGTTACTAATACGTAAGGATAATATATAAGGATCTCTTTCATAGACATTAGACACATTGGGAACTCTGAATGGACTGCTCTTATAAACCAGCAGGCGAACACGAGCTGTTTCCGCTTTTCAAACAAGATTTGACCGATTAAGCGAATACTCTGTTCCTGCAAACAGCGAGCGAATAAGAGCCTTGTAAGCAGACAAACTTTGATCGATCACGAGGATTGACTGATGATTGGTATTATTCCTGTCGCTTTGCGACTACTTAGGGCGTTGATTTACGACGCTCACTGGTAAAAAACATCTAAAGGGTTATAATATGACTATGACCCATAATCTCTGTCTATTTAACATAAGCATGACGTATGTTACAGGTCGCATCCCGCCGCTACAAGTCGTCAGCACACCAGTCGGCAGCGCGCGGTCCGCAGCACTGCGCACAGTACTCGTGTCGTGTGCTGCGAGCGCGCTCGTCATTGTTGCAGCGCTTGGGGCGTTGCTGTGTCTGCTGCACGGGAAGCGGAAGTAAGCTTATTCTTACAGATAGTTTTTAAGGCCACGCGATAAAGCGGCAACAACGCTTATTACTGGCGCTATGTTACATCTATTATCTCGATAGTAGCTGTGCTTGATGCAGTCGCTTTGTTCAAGGCAGCAGTCTCATTACTAACATTTTTCTTATTACAATTATCTCTGTCTTTCCTTGACATAGCGACGGCGACCTTATTAGCCACATCTCCCTTGTTTTTCCTTCTTTGTTACCACCTAAGGCTGCCTTCACATTACGTCGCAAGCATTGCGGCAGCCGCGCTGCAGCCGTGCGACTTCCATACAAATGACAGTCGCGCGGCTGCAGCGCGGCTGCCGCAATGCTTGCGACATAATGTGAAGGCGCTCTATGAGTGACATTTTACCATTTGTCCATAACCTATTTCGTTTACATCTTTTCCAGATTGTTCTGTCTGTCAAACGACCACTACCTGCGCGACAACAGGAAGCTAAGCGAGAGCAATGAAGCCGAGCGAGAGAAGCTGCGGGACGGACACAAGCTGTACTCCTCCTCGTCCATCAACGGCAATGAAAAGTCTAATGATGATTCATCAGGTAGAATATCTGCTCAGTATTATTTACTTATTTATGTACTAAGAATATTGTAATGAGTTTTAGCACCCCTTATGGCATTTCCACTGAAGTTGCGTAGCAAAGAAAGTCTTTTTCAGATCCAATAGAATAGCTGCGGTTAGGGAAGTCAGGAAAATAGATGAAATGGTTTTTTTATATATTTTTATTTAACCTGATATGAATTATGATCAAGTGATTTTATTCATCAGCTCACTCACTGCTTGATAATAATTATGCTACATAAACAGTACCGGTTTTAGCACTCCCAGCGTGGCAGCGCCATGGGCGAGATTTCTTCGGCGCCCCCTGTCCATTTTCGTTTGTCTTCGGCACCCTTTTTATCCGGCTACTCTACATAAACATACTATTTTAATAACGGTATCGTTTATAGCGGAGCTCTACGAGATCAGTCCGTACGCGACGTTTGGCGGCGCGGGAGCGGTCCACGCGTTGCAGTTCCGCACGCTCGCGCGGAGAGAGGACGACGCCGCGCCGCCGCACCGCCGCCGCAGACGCGCCTGCGATCACTATAGATACGGTACTGCCTTTAACGTTAGTTCTTATAAGTAGTCTGTACTGCCTTTATCTAATACATAAATCGTTACACCATTATCCTTGAAACCATCAAATAGGTATTGTTCTAAGTAAACATTAGCAATGTTGACTGTTTAAGTGTTTACTTATTGTATTTGACTGATACAGTAAACAGTCAACATTGCTAATGTTGTTACTTAGCTCGTTTTTTTAGTATTATTTGATTCTATTGAGCAATAGATGGCGTTAATGGTCATTCAAACATATTTAATAATTACAGTGTTCTCAATAAATTTTCTGATGTGAAGTAAATAACTATAAATAGTTGTGTTTACTATAATATTTTACCTTCTTCGGTGGGATACACGGCAGTCGACATTATAGGTTATTTTCGTTAAAAAACTAGTTTTCAGCGGTATTTTATTTAGTTGAGTGATAGATGGCGTTAGTTGTCATCTAAACTTTAGAATCCTTCAATAAATCCATCGTTGTTGTAGGCATGTACTACTGTCTGTTTTTTTTTTTTTCTTACAGAGGAGTCATCGCTATCGCAGCGATCCACAGTAGAGGCGCGTCACCGTCCGCGCGCCGCCGCTGCGCCCGCGCCGCCGCCGCCCGGCTGGCGCGAGCGGTCAGACTCCGACGACTATTCCGATAGCGCCGCCAATACTACTACCAAAGGTAAGGTTCAGCAGAACTTATAGACGAGACGACGTAACATAGAAGCAATAGCAATAGCTGTACCGTATTATCGCTGCACGTCATGGCCAAATATTTTTTAAAGAGCAGAGCAAAGCCACGTGACATGTTTTTTTTTTATTTGACGGATATTTTTATTAGAAAGAATCTCAGAAAACTTTAAGGTGATATCAAAAAAAATGATTTATTTAAACAGAAGGCAGACCTACTCGATGGATCACGACTATCATTGACATGACAATATAACCCGATCAAATCTCGTATATAAGCCTGGATATGAATAAATTTCTGTGATGGTACATCTGACACACGGTAATAGTATTCTGAGATGACAACACTGACGTTGTAATTTGAACCTTATTCCAACTACATTACTTGCAGGTTCCGGCGGGTCCGGCGGCGGCAGCGCGTACGGCAGCGGGCGGCGCACCGCCAGCAGGTAGACCAGGTACCTCCCCCCGCCCCCCGCTCACCGCCGCCACGCTCGCTCCCCGCACTAGCACAGAGCCTACCTCCTTAGGACTCGCTTTACCGCGGAATTTCTGTAATAGAGCTACGCCCGGAACTACGTATTTTGAATCCTGAACCTTTCTCATCGGAAAGTTTTAAAGATTTGAAAATAGAAGTCTGCGCGTCCCTACTTCCATCGTTTCTTTTTTTGAAGGCAGTGAATTTTTCCTAGGCTCATTCTAATAGTGTTTTCGGCGTCTGGAAGTTCGAACTGTCCCGGGGCAGGACAGGCAGAGCAGGTCGAATGGTATGGAAATAGCTGAACAAAACCGATGACCCACGAAGTACGTGGACTTAGTACTAGTCCAATACGTAGTTTATATTCTTCTTAATTTAAACTTCGGCTATTTTTGTATCCGTTCGGCCCGCCCCGCCTGCCCTGCCCCGGGGCAGTTCTAGATGCCGAAAACGCTATTAACATTATTATGTCGTCAGCGTAAATGTTAGATGTGTCATAAATTCTGATGGTAAAGTATGTTCTATTAAGCGAGTGCCCTTATGTTGTCAAAAGCGGTTATAAAATTATAAATTTTACTTTCAATAATTAGGATAAGAACATGTCTTATAGTTAGTTGTTATGGTTTCTTGGGTATGCTCGGTAGGTATATTAGCTAACCCATAACGAAGAAAACAGACGCTGCATGCATACAAGCCTTAACTTAGATTACGAATGCTATTATATCAAAGAAACCGCTTATGTTGCCTCTTAATTTTGAAGTAGCTACAATAGTATTTTAAACTATATTATTTACTTAATTAAAAACGACACTTTAGAAAATTATTTTTTAAAAGCTTTAATCATCGTAGAATTTTATGTAGATTGCGAAGTAAACATTTAATTTTATTGATCTGTCATTTTGTATACATTTCAGTGGCGGACATAACGGGAGCGACGCCCTCTCGGGGAGCTTCGCCCCCGTTCCTCCCGTGCCCCCAGATATATCCTCGCTGATTGATAAGTGAGTATAATATGGTCATACTGCATACATCATTTTACTACTATCAATCTGCAATATACAGGGCCGTCTCTAGCCCATGTGGCGCCCGTGTGCAAATATTACCCTGGCGCCCCCTAGCTAACGCGTGATAAAAATGAAGTGGGTACACAGCTGTACAAGCATGGACGTAAAAAAAAGGCGGATGGAGTCTTATTATACACAGCAATGTGTCTTCAGAGTCGGCCACGCACACATTCTTACGCCTGTCAAATGGCCGGACTAGCGTAAGAATGTGTGCGTGCGGACCGTATACATAATATGCAGTCAGCCTGGCCGACTCTGAGGTCACAGTGCTGTGTATGGTGGGACTCCGTCCGCCTTTTCTTATACGTCCATGTGTACAAGTACAGTTTTCCGGCCGTTTAAGGGCCGTTTGAGGACCAGTGCCTGTCCTAGTCAAATTTTCAGGTGGTGCGAAAACCAAAAATGTCGCCCTTCTAAATAAATAAAAAACGGCCAAGTGCGAGTCGGGTTAACAAATTTGCATATAATATGTAAAAAAGTCCACTTCGACCCATCTTTTAAGGTCATTTTGAAAATTGCATAAGCAAAAATAATGACGTCATTGATAATTTTGTGGAACGTACCCCAATTGATAAATATTTATATTTTAGTAAGTTTTCTTCGAAATATAGTGGGTTTTAAACACTGACCTCCAACAAACAAATTGTCAAACTGTCAAACTGACAAATGTCAAATTAGTATAGGCCTGGAGATACTGACACAAAATTCTTGGTCATTTGTACCAGTATGGCGGTTCTACAGGGGTATACCTAATTACGTAAAGGCAAAAAGGAAAATGATGATCATAGCGCTCGCACTGGCAGCCCAAACGCGTGGGCGTTAATAGAACGTGTCGGATAAATAAGGAGTGTCGAACGATTTGTTCCACAAAAATGCTTGTATTTTCAGATAGTCGAAAAAAAATAAGTAGGCGAAAGCGTAATGCCATACTTGTCGGGTGCGGCTTACAGCCCGCCATACCGACGCGAATACGTTAATTTTAATAAAAAAAAATTGAACCATTTATACCAGGCTAATTTTTGCATATAGCTAATCATCGTCAAGTAGCCATTCACGAAAATCACCTTGCCATACTTTTCCGACAGATCCCAATGGCCGTCATACCACTGCCAAGGTGTAATTTTTTTCGCCAAACGATTTGTACCACCCTGAAACTTTTTTTAACAGTTCCCTGTATGATCATAAACAGGAGCCTGATAATGCCATACCTACCGGTAGGAGGTAGCGAATATGAACAATATTATTTCAAAATCCTAAGATTTTATTCGTAATTTCAAATTATGTTTGTTTTGTCGTTCTCGTGGTGATTTTGATAATTTGCTAAATTTTTTAAAGATGCTCGGGAAAAGTAACGATATACAAGAAATCCATCCTTAAACTGTCAAGTGAATCAGAAAAGGTCCTCCGGCTCTAGCGCCTCTAACCCGAATAAATGGCGCTACCATGCGCATGTCATTACAATACGCACCTGGCAAGAACAGATGGCGTCCCCAACTGCCGGCCGCCGTATTATACACATTCAAGGGGCGCCCTTACCTGGACCATACGGACATGACAGAAGGAAACCATCGCCTAGGTGCCACCACAGCCTAAGAAAAACGATACGGCGCAACATACGCTCATTGAACACTCGGCTTGAGGCTTGAGCTGAGCAACGGGCTGAATTTTGCGCCGTCCTTGGATTGGACCTTACTACTTATTGTGAGGCAGTAGCTTATACTCTGTGGCACAGTTTCGCACATGGCCTGTGCGAAACTGCTATGTCACAAACGGGTTGTAAAGAGGGCGGGGAAAAAAATAAATACGCAAATCCCATGAGAAGGAGGCACGGAGGGCATAGGCTGCACGGCGCCCGATGCGACTGCAAGGGCGCCGTCAAGAGTACATATTATTTTGCTTGTGATCTTCTGGTTTAGAAATTAAAGTTTTTTAAGTAAGTTTTTTAAGTTAAGTAGTTTAAAATCCAGTCTGACGTAAGCCGCGCGGATCTCATTTTGGGGCCGATTTTGACGAATCTTCGTTTGTTTTAAGGTTAATTGAAAAATAAAGTTTAAATATAATTTATATTGCAAAAGCCGAACTGTTTTGCTGTAATACGACAAATATAAGAAGAGCTCCAAATTCTACACAAAATGTATGCAAACTGGAGTTCTTTTTACGTTGGTCATTAAAGTGCGGCGGCGCGGCTGGCCATAGGCCAATTCGGGCGCGCGCCGTGGCCGCGTGGAGCTCCGTTGCGAGCGGCACTCGGCGCCCCTAGGACCGCGGCGCCCGTGTGCAACGCACACCTTGCACCTAAGGGAAAGACGCCCCTGGCAACAGAAAGAGAGCACTCACACGTTTTTATTTAAAAATGACATAAGTAAGAAATTTAATTCAGGCGTTTACTAACTGTGATCTATTGATATGACGAGAATTTGGATTGAAAAATACCTAGTGATTTAGTCTATACGTATTATTCTGTCGCTAGATGGCGTTACTAGGTATATTAAATGTTTTCTAAAAATAAAAGTTCATTTGGACGCTAGATGGCGCTTTGTAAAATTTTGATATTTTACTTAAATAATTTTATTTCTGCATAAATAAATATGTGTTTCAGATATCAACAACGGAAGGAACAGGAGCGTCGGGAATGCACCATACACGTGTAGTCGACTGCTCAAGTATCTACACCTACTCTGTTATAAATATTGTATAGCCCGTAACACAACTGCGAGAATTGCTGACGGAATATGAACCATTAAAGACATGACTGTAGTTCGATGCAACGACCCTTTTTCTAGAATACGTAGCTACATCGTAGTCTATTGCCAGACTAGCCTAAGTGTAAGAAGCGCTGGCCGTCCGATTTAAGTATGCTACCTTTGTATTGAATGTTTTGTAATAAAGGCCAAGTTATAATGGTTGATAATTTTGAGGTATATTTATCAAGGCACGTGATGCTCAGTGATTTTTTATAATATACACAATGATACCTATATTATAGGTGATAAAACCACCAGTGAAAAGAAGACACCTAAATAGTAGTTTTTGTTGGCGATTCACTCAAATCGAGAATAAGTTCGAGGCTTCTTTGTGCTGTGTTGCCATAATTTTTAACTTTTACTAAAAAATCTACTGCCTTTTGAGAATGGTGCAAACTCGTCCCTTGCGGAAAAACCTTATTTTCCTGTTCTGAGGGAAAAACTGTATTTTTGAATATAATTTTTTAAAGATTCGGGTTTTTGAAGAACTTTGGGCATACTAACATTGTCTTATTTGAAACGCTTAAAATTTGTTCATTTTATTACCTAGCAAAATTCCCCAATTGCTAGTCTAGATCTAAGAGAAAACATTGTTACTATATTGTATAGGTTAATAATATACTGGTTAGTTAAATGTCGTTAAACTTGACAAGGTTTTAGTGTTACTTAAGGGAGATGTTGGCTGTTTGTCTGTACATACTAATTTCAGATGTACGCGTGTTTGCTGTGAGATTGTTTAATGATAAAGTTTAGTTTTGGAAATTCTGCTAATGCTATAATGTAACCTTAGCTATGAAGTATGATAGTACTTTAAAAGTAGTACTTTAAAATATGCAATAATCTCACAGCAAACAAGAGACATTTTGTGTCCATGTGTTGCCATTAAAAAAGAGCGTGTGTGCCGAGCACACGTGACAGAAGTGAAACTTAGTCAAAATCGTCGCCTTACTCCGTGACGGTACCGCCATGACGCGGACGCGACATTGAAATTTTACTCTCAACGCGCGTTAAAAACAAAACTGCCCACTTGTTTACGTGTAATACCCATGCTAAACTTTGTAAGCTAATACCACAACTATAATAAATGGTACTAAAATTGTTAACTGCCTAAGCTAAGCTCCACACACACACGCATTCCAGTAAAAATAAAATATTATTATTATGTCATCTATAACATATGCCACCATTTGATGCAATAACATGCACACAAAATGTCGCTCAAAATTTCAAAGCTTGGAGGATTGTTTCTGATAGACTCAGAAATTATTCGCTAACTGGTACTATGACGTAGGTGAAATGGCCTATAATTTTTAAAAAGGCCCCTAGTTTGTACATAGAATAAGTAAGTAGAGGACCAGACTTCTGGTATTACAGCTTGTCACTGCGTTTTACATCGATATAATATTAAAAAGAATTATTGTTGTAGTTTGAAATTTTAAACTAACCAATCAACTTGATGTCAACTGTAAATTAGACCTACTAACACGCAAGTCACAACTCACAACGTTTCAGTGATGTTTAAATATATTTTAAGAAACTGGCTACATGATTACTGGTTATAATTACTTACAAGCGTCAAAATCAAAGTAAAACGTAGTGAAAACAATTATTAGGTAAGTAACAATTTATAAATGGCTGTTCCAAAGAGCAAAAGATACATATCATTAAAATAGACTGCTAATGTAAGCAATTCGTAATTCTTTTACTTCGTTGTTGAATAATATAGACGGTTAGCTTATTTATACACTATTGTATAAAATCTTTCTATTTACATGTTGTGTTATAATGATAAATTATAAATATAAGACAAACGCGGGAGGAATAAAGTGTGTGTTGTGGTAACACTTATGTTTTTACTCATTTTCCTATTTTAATTATAATAATATTTTATGACATTAATTCTGAAACTCCTTTATTGTTAAGTAATGACAAAATAGTCAGTTTTACCCATAAAAGTAATATACCTAATAGGTATATTAACTTTATGGTTTTACCATCTGTGGTTTTACCCCAAGGTTTTACCATCAAGGACGAAGGAGAAGCAAGATGTAACTAAAATAACTTTTTGATAAAGTTTTATGTAGTGACCACTAGATGGATCTGATTTCGGCCGCAAGTCGGACTATCAAGCTTGAATCGCCTCGAATGAAGTAGGTATATTTCTAGTACTTAAGGATGTATATAACATTTATAAATTCAAAGATTATGACCTAAATTCGAAATATGTAGTAGAATAAAACATCCTGCATTGATTGATATCAAAAAATCAATACTTTACCGACAAGTTATGTGAAATAATTCATTTTAAAATTTCCATGTATCATACGTAAACGTGCCGGAAGTGGTACAATTTTTGAGAATTCGTCAGAATTGGGAACTTTGTAACAAAGAGAAATGCCTGAAAAACTGCTATCACTTTCTTTGTACGATTTGCTATTTTTTAAGCCCACAAATAAGTGGTTTCACCAGTAATTCTGGTTAAATATTTCAAATTGAAATTGATAAAAACTTTCATTCGAAAAGTAATGGCGATACACCTGTTAGATTAGACAAATTTTTGAGAATTCGTCAGAATTGGGAACTTTGTAACAAAGAGAAATGCCTGAAAAACTGCTATCACTTTCTTTGTACGATTTGCTATTTTTTAAGCCCACAAATAAGTGGTTTCACCAGTAATTCTGGTTAAATATTTCAAATTGAAATTGATAAAAACTT
The DNA here is from genome assembly GCA_905333045.1 of Lysandra bellargus. Classification (NCBI taxonomy): domain Eukaryota; kingdom Metazoa; phylum Arthropoda; class Insecta; order Lepidoptera; family Lycaenidae; genus Lysandra; species Lysandra bellargus. Next base: position 8,417,885 of record HG995328.1, read on the forward strand.
TCATTCGAAAAGTAATGGCGATACACCTGTTAGATTAGACATATTTCTTTCATTTTCAATGCGCATGTGCAGCTTTCGCGCATGTGCAGTGCTGTTAGATTTTGGCACATGACACTAACACTGACACTGGTTTTTAACTTTGCGCATGCGAAACGAACATTGCCATGACGACCATTGTGTTGTAATTTATTAGCGGTGGTCAAATTACATCTCAATTTTTTTCAATAATAATTAAATATTGAATAATTCCTCAAGAATCTATTATAAAATATAATCATTATAATTAATAATAAGTGTCTGGGTATCCAATTTTCTTACATATTTAGTACTTTCATAATTTAATTGGATGTACTACGGAATTTGACCTTATATAATATGTCGCAGGGAAAAGAAGATATCAGGGATATCCCGAAATCCCTAGGGATATCACGAAATCGCGGTAGATACCGAATATTCTTGTTTCTTACGTCTTCTTACTAAACATATCTAGTGATATGTCATTTCACTAAACTAAATATAGTGAGATGTCAGAAAAGCGGATACTGCCGAATAAAAATCGAGCTACGCATTTCTCTCGCTCGCTTGAAAATACACCTGTTAATAATTTGTAATTTTGTTTTTGTTTAGTTGATTTAAACTTTGTTTTGTAATAAAAGTACACCTGTTGATTTGTATTTTGTTTTTGTTTAGTTGATTTAAACTTTATTCTAATAAAAATACACCTGTTAATTTTTAATTTTGTTTTATTACTTTAATCATCAACAGCACAATAATACCCCGCTTTACGCGATCCCGTTATGCCCGGTTTCACTATACTTAAGGGGGCGACTAACCCTAAATTGACGATTTTATAATTCATTTTTATACTTAAAAATAAGCCCCGAATTGTTCCATTTTTTAGACATAGATACTACATTATATTTCCGAAGATCAGACCTAGCGAAAACACGATATCTTAAAATTTTCTCGATAACAAAGATGCATCTAATTTTCACGAATTTTTCATATATGTATTGCCATAACCGTGCATTAAACTAAGTTAATATTTTAACACACTGTATAAAATTCTATCATTGAGGAACTGACCTAGCGGATTTTTTAAATGTTACATATTTATCGAGTTATTCAGGAAAAAAATAATTTTCCTTTTATTTATATGAATCCGCGTCGTCCTTTTTCACCTGGCATATGAAAGACGGGCGTGAGTGTGAAGAGAGAAGGACGATTTTTTGCGTTAGTCGCCCTCTTAACGCGAATGGGGCATTATCAGCGTGAAGGGATCTTATTGTCGGTATTGAGTTATTAATATCCCCACAATATACATTTAACGGGCTATCGAACCATGCAAGTAACATGCGTGTAAGTCTGGAAAATATTAAAAAATGTTGAAACTCAAGAGTCGTAAAAGGTGATATTTAGAAAATCGCATTCAAACTTAACGTACACGTAATAATTTAACGACTAAAATCACACGAGCCGCGCCAGCTCGAGCGACGCATTTGTTTCACTCCCACTAGTGTGGGTACGAGAGCGAGCGAGAGAAATGCGTAGCTCGATTTTTATTCGACGGTATCCGCTTTTCTGACATTTCACTAGATTTAGTTTAGTGAAATGACATATCACTAGATATTTTTAGTATGAAGACGGAATAAACAAGAATATTCAGCATCTACCGCGATTTCGTGATATCCCTAGGGATTTCGGGATATCCCTGATATCTTCTTTTCCCTGCGACATATACATCCTTAAAATAATATTATAATGAATGATCAATCTGATCCATCAATCCGGTAAAGATTGATGAAAATTTGATCGTCCGGCTAACCCACTGATTGATGGATTGATCGCATTTTTATATGAACTTTTTATAACCATCAATATTCCGTCAATCAGATTGATGGATCAGATTTTAAAGCCTTGTCAGTTGCCGCACTTTATATAAGGATGTATATAACATTTATAAATTCAAAGATTTTGACCTAGATTCGAAATATGTAGAAGAATAAAACATCCTGCATTGATTGATACCAAAAAATCAATACCTTACCGACAAGTTATGTGAAATAATTAATTTTAAAATTTCCATGTATCATACGTAAACGTGCCGGAAGTGGTACAATTTTTGAGGATTCGTCAGAATTGGGAACTTTGTAACAAAGAGAAATGCCTGAAAAACTGCTATCAGTTACTTTGTACGATTTGCGATTTTTTAAGCCCACAAAAAAGTGGGTTCACCGGTAATTCTGGTTAAATATTTCAAATTGAAATTGATAAAAACTTTCCTTCGAAAAGTAATGGCGATACAGCTCATACAGCTGTTAGATTTCTTTCATTTTCAATGCGCATGTGCAGCTTTCGCACATGTGCAGTAATATAAATTAAATCAACTTCTGTCAGATTTTGGCACATGACACTAACACCGACACTGGTACTTTCATAATTTAATTGGATGTACTACGGAATTTGACCTTATAAATAGGGGTGGTGGGATGAGACGAGTAAAATTTTGCCAGATGCGCTTACACGAGCAATAATTGCTCGGCGACACGAATGGACCGATCTGGAGCAATTAGTTGAGCAATATGGAGCAATTTAAAAAAATTGCGGCAATTATTTCGGCGATATTGCTTCTAATTGCTCCAGATACTTTGTGGGATATATGTGAGGCGGCCAAAGGAAGATCTTCCGACCGAGCGAGGTATTTATGCTCGGTCAGGCCGAAGCCCACGTGATACATTTCAGCTGTCGTAAATGTATATGTTACGCTCAAAGACCGAAATCGCTCAGTGAGCGAAAAAATAGCTCACAACGCGTTGTGGTCACAGTGAAACAGCCACGACGCAAAATTCACGTCGTGGCTCTAATGAAAACGGCCACGACACGTTCTGGCAATCACAAAAAGGCCATAACGCGAAATTCGTGTCGTAGGTGATATGCTATTTGTTTTTCTTGATTAAATATCATCCATCTAGATCAACTACGATAACATGGCGCGCCCCTCCAAAATTCAAAACGTTTGAAGTGCGTTGTCTTGCGCGGTAGGCTAGTTATGATTAGTTGACCAACAAATCTTGGTGATAATGTGACATTAACTGAAATATTACGTGTACTATGATTGGTTGAATACTTACTACATACAAACTCATTCATTGGGATGTGACTACACACATTGAAACAGTCATTTGGAGGGGCGCGCCATGTTATCGTAGTTGATCTCTAGAAAGATTATATTCAAATTATCACGCATACTACAAAATATTTTTTCTTTTACTAAATCACTGCATAACGTGTTTATCATTGTTATTTATAAAATATCCATAGTTTTATACTATCCGTACTAATAATTATTATTAACATCTATCTCTCTATCTGTCTGGCGCAACGTAGTAGCGGACATCAACTAGTAGTATTTAAATTATATTAATTAAAATAAAACTATATTTTTATTATTTATTGAGATCAGATTACTTTACTTATACATATATTTAAAAATAAAACAACAAAAAACAACAACACGTTGCGCCAGACAGACAGACAGATAATATTAGTACGGATAGTATGGAACTATGGATATTTTATAAATAATATAATGACAAGCACGTTATGCAGTGATTTAGTGAAAGAAAAAAAATTTGTAGTACGCGTGGTAATTCAAATATTCCATACCTATGGATGATTAATCAATCAAGAACAAATCAAGAAAAATGAATAGCATATCAGCCACGATACGAATTTCGCGTTATGGCCTTTTTGTGATTGCCAGAACGCGTCGTGGCCGTTTTCATTAGAGTGGCTGTTTCACTGTGACCACAACGCGTTGTGAGCTATTTTTTCGCTCATCGAGCGATTTCGGTCTTTGAGCGTAACATATATACTGACGCGCTCAGAAAACTTCGATAGGGCTATGCAGGAATGTTAGGCGAATTGTGGGTAGCGCCACATCACTCCCCCCCGAAGACCGGAGGTCGAATCTTGAAGTCTTGTCGCTTGAGTGTCGCCAGTGCCAGAGAGTTCCAGTGAGTCGGAACTGTTGCAGTGAATCCCAGTGAGTCGGAACTGTAAGCTGCTGCACGGGATCCAGTGAGTCGGATAAGCTGCCGTGCGGGGCCGATGCTACGTGCTGACCAGGAGAGATGTGCTCTGCTTGCTGACCGGTCGGTGTAGTGAGAAATGATGATGCTGATGCGGAGTCGCCCAAGCCGCGGTACATTGCGGCTAGTGGACGAGGTACCCGATGAGGCGATGCTGGCTGGCGCGGTGCGGAGGGGCGGGGAGTGATGATGATGATGATGATGAAGGAAGCGTGTTCTGACGAGGGTCACCAATGTGGGAAATATGTGTGTGGCGGCCAAAGAAAGATCTTCCGACCGAGCGAGGTATTATGCTCGGTCAGGCCGAAGCCCACGTGATCACAGAAATAAGATCTCACGTGATACATTTCGGTTGTCGTATAATATATACTGACGCACTCAGAAAACTTCGATAGCGGGATGCAGGAATATTAGGCGAATTATGGGTACCGCCACAACTTCATATCGCTCAATGTCGCAGATACGAATTGACGTATATCCGATGAGCTTGGAAATTCCAGGCAATTGTATTGCGCAATATTGCTGCTTGTTGCCGCAAATTCACTGATCTCCATAATTAGAGGTCAGTGCGCAAATTTCTTGATGTAGTCGTGACGTCATAGTCGACGTATTTAAGCCATTAAGTTCAGAAATATATTATGGAGAGGCCCTATTCTACTATAGATATGCCGTACATTGCATGAGCGTGGCCGATGCCGCTGGTTCGAGTTTTGTGGTAGATGCGAATTTTTTTTCGAAAAGTACGCATTGTCAGAAGTTTTCATTAGTTGGTAGAGATTTGGATAAAGACTAATTTATTATTATGCCTTCGTGTTGTATATAGACCAGCACGAGTCGGGGCATGAGTACCGAAAACTATTCCACCTTAATTTTTTTATGCGATCGTCTTCAAATTGCCCTCATGAATAAATGCATGTTGCCATGGTGCAACCCGGTGCCATATTGTTTAAACAAACATTGTTTAAACAATTGCAAGGAATTGTTATTTTTCAACCCGACATTTTTGAAGTGAAAACTTCTTTAGCGGCGCGGCGTTGAGCACTTTTGTGGGATGGGTAAAAACTGTGAAACTCGTGTCAGATTCTCGTGCTGATCGAAAAACCTTAATATGGTTGGAGAGTAGGTAGTGTTTTGTGTCGAACTCGAACTCGAATTGATTGTAAGGGTTTCGATTAATTAAAAAAATCTTTAGTGAACAAAGGCTGGGGTCTTCAAATTAATTACTGGATGCTCAGAACCACTTTATTACACGTTAAGTTAGGTAGGCGGTAGGCAGACGACTGACTCTCGCAGGAGCCTCGCCATGCCACGAATATAGCTGATTTAACAATACGCGATTACCGACAATTATAACGCACACTACATACACCCCCTTTTAAAAAAAATGATTTACATAATTGACAACAAAAAAAATGAATTTAGCAAACATTAACATTTGGGAGCTTATGTGACAAAACACTTAAATCTGTACCCTGATTACAATTTAATTCCTTCCTTAACATCTTCCTTGCACGTGTGGCACAAACTTTGTATATTAATATAGCACAAAACACAAAAAGGATGACGGTCATAACAGTCACCGTGATGCTCAACACTTCCAGTTTAAAATTAGTATTAGATGCTGTTGCGTGATTCGCTCCGTTTTGAGCGATAACAATTTCTTCCTCTTTCTTTTCAATCGAATATGTTTTTCCCATTTTGTTAAATTATAAAATTTAACGTTTGATGCTGTAAAACTGAGTTAACGCTTCAACTCCCATAAGGCCCAAGTGGGCCGCGAGAACAAAACATTTCCAAAAATCCGCAATCGAAGGATTAAACTGATAACTTAAAACTTTGTGATTGAGCTGATAATCAAATTTATATATTATTATAATATATAACTATCTTGTTGAGCTGAGGTTTAAAATAAAGTGAATGCAAATATTCCTAACTTAACGTCTTATAACTATTTATATGTGCTGAGGTGACATTACGCAACCTTCGCGTACCTACTTGCTAACAAAAATGCCAATGCACCATTAACCTATACACACCGGCATATTTAGCGGAACACAAAAAAAGGTCCATAATTTAAAAAAATATGGTTTTATTTTAAAATCTACTTACTACACTTCGAGAAACACTCGAAGTTCGCTCTACATAAGGTATACTTATTCGAATAAAATTAAAACAATTGCATAAAATGTGATGTTCAATTGTTTTCCTAATTTGATTTTTTTTTAAATTAAATGACGTATAAACCAGCCAGCAACCTTATATGATACTTATATCAAACCTTTTTTTTATGTTCCGCTAAATATGCCGGTGTGTGTAGTTACCATCTAAGAATCTTACAGGTCTTTTAATTTTTCTGCCACTACGTGATTTCTGTAAAGGCGTATACACATTAGCCTCACTATGCTGATCTAATCTACTGTCATGTCTAACTTCATTTTCTTCTAAAATATACGCGGGCTTAAGTCTATCAATCGACACGTTAGATTCTCGATTATCAATTAATATTTTAAAAACTTTACTATCTCTTTCTAAAACTTTATATGGTCCGCTGTACGGAGGCGTTAGCGGTCTCCGTACCGCGTCCACTCTTAGAAAAACATGTGAACAAGAGCTTAGACCAGCATGCACAAAAGTACTATTACTATCTTTACATGCTCTTTTTACGGGCTTAATTTTATTCAAAGTGTCTCTTAAATTACTTACAAATGAATGTGGATTATCAATTTTCATACTTTTATCTGAACAAAATTCTCCCGGCAACCTTAAACAATGACCCAGAGCAAATTCCGCCGCGCTAATATTATCATTGTCCGCTTGACAAGCAGCTCTCAATCCTAACATGACCGTAGGTAGTTCTACTAACCATGATAGATTATTATTCAGTCTAGCCACCAGGGCCGACTTCAAAGACCTATGCCACCTCTCTATCTTACCATTGCACTGTGGATGGTATGGGGTAGTTCTCGTTTTTTGAATACCTAACAATTTCATTAAATCTGTAAATAATTCGCTTTCGAACTGTTTACCTTGATCGGTGGTAATAATTTTGGGATAACCGAAACGACAAATACATCCTTCATAAACTAACTAATACTACTAACTAATACTAACTCTTTATTATTACTTAATACTTTGTTATTTGTGTACTTACTAACAAAGCTACTAACACATATTATTTTGTTTGTTTTTATTATTATTATTATTATTATTTTAATTTTATGTCTTGTAAGTAGTGTATTATTTATTTATTTTTCATTGTCAATATGTAATATTGTAATCTGTTGTTAGGCTACAATATGGGCTATTTTGGCCTGAAATAAATATATTATTATTATTATTATTATATTATTATAAACTGCTCTAGCTACCGACTCTGCGGTCATATCTTTAACAGGGCAAATCTCAGGCCATCGCGTTAATCTATCGATCATAGTGACGCAGTAACGGAAACCGTGCTCCGTTTCCGGTAAAGGTCCTATCAAATCGATGTGCAAATGTTCGTAGCGCTCACTATGATTAAAATCGCTAAGTTTCGAAACTGTGTGCCGAATAACCTTACTTCTCTGACACCTCACGCACGTCTTGGCCCAGATCCCTACGTCCTTATTCATACCTGGCCAGAAAACTTTTTTACTAATCAACGCACGCGACGCTCCAACTCCGGGATGAGAAACGTCATGAAATTTATGAAAAATACTTTTCCTAAACTGCGCTGGTATATACGGCCTAATATTCTGAGCTGAAGTTTCACAATATATTTTAATATCGTCATTATTATCCAGCGCTAACTGTTTCCATTGAAATTTATCATTTGTTTTCATCAAATTCGCGAGCTCAGCGTCTGTCGCCTGTGCTCTCGCAACCTCCACGTATTCGCTCGATCTAGGACATATGATACTCTCGATTCTCGATAAAGCGTCGGCCACCTGATTTTCAGTGCCTTGAATATGTTGTATGTCGCTTGTAAATTCGCTAATATACAACAATTGACGCGCTCGCCTAGGTAACTCTTTATTAGAACTTAATTTACTCAAAGCAAAAGTGAGAGGCTTATGGTCCGTGTAAACTGTTAAATTAAACCTTCGATTAAATCCCTAAAATAAATTATTCCCGAATAAATCGCTAAAAGCTCCTTGTCATACGTGGAGTACTTCTTTTGCGGTTCTGATAATCTTTTTGAAAAATATCCTAAAGGTTTCCAAGAATTTCCTTCCCACTGAAAGTCAGTCAAATTCACTTTCTGGAGGGACTCCAAGCGCTCGACCCTCAAGACGAAGTGGGTCTTGCTCCTGATGTAGTCCACGACCTGCTCGACCGTCGTGGACCAGTGCAGCCTGGATACGTACAGCGGCGTCGCGGGAGTCTCACGCCGCAACAGCTGCTCGGGTCCTTCGGGTGCGGTGCCGCGATGGTTGCGGACGACGGGTTTCTTCTTCTTCCTCTGGATAAATACTGGATGCTCGGATTTCGGAACCACTTTATTACACGTTAAGTTAGGTAGGGCAGACGACTGACTCTCGCAGGAGCCTCGCCATGCCACGAATATAGCACGAATATGCACGAAAAAAATATCCACAGCCGAACATATAACCTCCTCGTTTTTTGGAAGTCGGTTAAAAATGGCATGGTAATTCTGTAAAAAAATCTTGAATATCACCATAAAAATACACTTCAAATTCGAATATCTCGTAATTTTCAATGACAATGATAATATGTTTTTTTTTTTTTTTACAAAAAGGATAGCTTTTTTATAGTTTTAAGGAAGTAACGGAATAGTTTTTTAATAAATGATTCGGTCATTAATAAAATAAAATGTATAATTTTCTCCTATTTCGCCCTATCAAGGACGCGGCGAGCGTCGTAACCGCCCGCGCCACCGTACAAGGCGCGCTGATATGAATGTTATTTTAATGTTCTTTACGTCGATATTCGCACTGACAGACATCGACCTACAGATTTTAGGGACAGCTTTGCCTTAAGGCGGGGATTAATCTCAATCCAAAACGTTAACGTTGCACACAGCCAAAGACCAAGCTTAAACGCATCGCAATAAGACTCATTTTATGGACAACATCAAAATCCTTTCTACTTCTCACGAAAACATTTTTTTCCTTAATATGTGATTTTTGTATCACACCAATGCGACGGCCACAAAATCAAATCAAAAAATATTTATTTCCAAATAGGATAACAACGTTAACACTTTTAGAACGTCGAGTGACGAGTCTACATGAGGCCCACCACCGGTTTTACAAATACAGTGTGGCGTTCTGTGGGGTTGTATTTATATAGAGTTATACAAATACAGTGTGGGCAAAATATTTCTTTTAGAATTGGTAGCATTTTACGAAAATGAAGCTTTTGGGCATTTGGAACCGTATTGCAATTTAATAGAGTTTAAAATCCGAAAACATTTTTACAAAATATGTCATTCCGGTTTGACGGACGAGGTTCTTGTAGTGTGTAGCGGGACGACGCGACGAACCGTCATAACTGTCAAATTTGTCTCTCACGGACAGACCGCGTCCCTCGCGGACGTGGTCTGCAGACCGGGTTCGCGCAATTTGTAGAATATGAACCGATATCCGATATCGGGCCGAACAATATGAAAGGCACATTTCATACATTTTACTTACCCCGATATCGGATCGGATAATGTGAAAACGCCCTTAGCACTGCCAGCGAGTTACAACTGACAGCTGACAGTGACAGCAGATTTTTTGAATGGCAACATTAGTCAGGTGGACGAAATTCCCGAACAAAAAAAAATTTGGGTTCCAAATTTAAACGTAGCAACTGTACCCAATCAGATAATCTGTGCAAGGTCGACTGTGATTGGCTGATAAAAAAGACCATAGAGAATATAAACTACATGAGAAAAAAGACGAAGAAGGAGTTTAAAATTCAAAGTTCGATTTTCATTTGTGAAAATTATTTTGTAGCAACTCATACAAAAATTGTAAATTAAGTGGATTAATTAATGAAAAACGAAAGGTAAGCCATTGTAAAACGTAAATGTAACCGTAAATTGATAAATTGAAGCAAAACATAACTATGTCATACCATGTTCTAATACAAAGTATGTCGCAGTATTATTTGCATATTTGTACAATAATTTACAACATAAACTATATTAATATGAAAAAGATAGATTATTATTTCATAGAAAATATTATAATGTATATCAGTATGCAGTTAATTTGGAAAATGTTAAAATGTGTATATTGTTTTATTGTAATAATACATAAGGTTGATAAGTATACTTAATACTTAATTTATGTAAACTGTATGGAAATGTAGTAAATGAAAAATGTTTCATTAATTTCAGATTTTTAGGTCCCTATACTAGTTTGCAATATTTTAGTCTGCAAGCAATAGCTGGAGAAGGAAGGTATGGGATTATGAGTGGTACGGAAACCAAGGAAAAATCCTCTGATCAAGACGTGAGGTGGTATGCAGCTGACCTGAGCCCACGCGATAGATTTCAGCTGTCGTATACAGGGTGTAACAAAACAAAGTAATGATACTTAAGTGTGTTACATGTATAAAGGTGCGCGTCTACTGGATCGGGATCGGAGCATACTGCGTAGGTATGCAGCGGACGGATTTGTTGCTTTGTATGTATGGTACTGACTACTGTGAACTGCACTAGAAGTACTGGAACGTCATTCTGCGCCTAACAAAATATATATGACGACACGACGCGCAGTCCGCACCGTACGCCCCGATTCTGACCTGGTGGACGCGCAGCTTTAATCCCCTCCCTATATAGAGTTTACTGTGTAAGCCCATCAAGTAGTTAGTAGAGTAGCATAGACAGCTATTCTATTATATTTATAAATAAAATACATAAAACTGTACTGTAATAATATAATATTGAGTAATAGAAATCAACAAAAGCTTGTGGATTAAATCTGTTTTATTGTTTAATTTACCTTATTAGCCTATTTATTTAGCTGTGTACAATAATTTTTATTGAAATAAAACATTTATTTGAGCTTATTTATTTATTTATTTATTTTTTTTAATTTTTGGTATGTTTAGAGTGAAAGGTTTTGCACTTAAAATTTTAACTTCAGTTTCAAATTAAAAAAATAACGGATGTTTATTTTTTTTCTTCTAAGTCCGACCTCTTGTTACGTAGTATACAGTTTACATCCTCTTTGACATTAGTAAGCAATTACGAAAGAATGGGAGAGGTTCGCTTTCTACAAATTCTAATAAATTATGTTTATTGCGCTATAATTAAGGGAAGTGGTCATTAAATTCATAATATTAGAGTCAAATTAAACGTAAAATATGAATAATTTATTCAATAATTTAGTATAAGGTGCAGTGAAGTTATCATTTATGATTTGTTTTGGTTTCATTCACGTCTATTGATTTATCGTAAGCCAGTGACCTGTATTTCGTATTTGTTATTTGAATCCCGTAAATAATTAATTATACTTGATGCAGAGTACGGATAACGCATTGCGTTCTGCTGGAGATCAATTGGACTACAAAAATGAACCAAATGTGTGTAAATGAATTATGACATGTCCAACAATTTAAGACTGATGAACGCAGTTTAATTAAAATATTTGTGATTTCGTTATGGTGATTAAATCATAATGATGACGCCTATTGAGGAGAAAAAGGATGAAAAGGTTTGTACAACAAACAGTTTGTAGAAAAACTTTTCTCAGTTCCATAAACTTATGAAACTGACACCCAGAGGTCAGAGCCCTACTCTATCAACATTTTACTTTGAAATAAGTACTATTTCCTCAAATAAACAGAACAATAAAAAATGGAGAGTTCTCAAATTGAATAACTTACTTTTTAAACCCCGACCAAAAAGAGTGTTACAAATTTGACGTGTCTGTCTGTCTGTGTGTCTGTCTGTGGCGTCGTAGCATCCAAACGGGTGGACCGATTTTGATCTAGTTTTTTTTTGTTTGAAAGCTGACATGATCGAGAGTGTTCTTAGCTGTAGTTCATCATCATCAGCCTGCTCATTGCTGAAATATCACGGTTTATCTGGTTCGTGATAGGTTAGCAACTTGCAGTCGTTTGATGGGTTTTATACTTTGCATTCTGGTTCGTGACACTTATGAATATACTATACACATTAATGGAAAGTTGACCTGGTGCTGCAGCATCACCTGGTAATCAATAGGATACCCAACTCCTCACCAACTTAGAGCAAAGGTTTCGTGTTTGGGCTCATTTTAATAGCGACAACCAGTAAGACGTAGATAAACAGTAAATACTTGCATGCTGCTGTTGCAGCATCACCTGGATTCTATAGGAGCCGAGCTCTTTATGAACCCAAACATGAAACCTCTTTCATGTTTGGGCTCATATTGACGGCCTCATCCAAGAGGACATTTATAGATGGTATTCATTGGGATATGATCCGTAACCAACACAAGTTTAAAAAGCATAAAATTAAATTAAATTAAGAAATTTAAAGAAACCCCGCCAAACATCTTTAAAAAGTAATGAAATAATATTTACTTACTGATTTTAAGTTTAAATAATTCCTAAACTGTGATAAGTAATATTTTAGTCAATAATTGTTGTCATAGTGTGTCGGGGGACCGCTAATGTGGATGTTTTCACATAACATTATAGTTTAAGAGTCAGTTCACAGTGAACTGAATCAAGACAATCAGCGACTATTATGGCGATACAAAATGCAAAAGTTGCTGTTGTCGTAGTTTACTTGGCGGTCCCCCGACACACCGTGACAACAATTATGGACTAAAATATTACTTAACACAGTTTAGGAATTATTTAAACTTAAAGTCAGTAAGTAAATATTATTTCATTACTTTTTAAAGTTGTTTGGCGGAGGTTTTTTTAAATTTCTTAATTTAATTTAATACTGTGAACACTATCAAGTCTACTAAATTTAATTTTGTGGCATGTTGCTTGCTTAAATGTGTTATCTCTTTATGTCTTAAATGCCAAATATTATCAAAATTGATAATATTATAATAACACTGAAACTCCATTTTAACCCATCAAATCCCCAAGAGGCAGCCAGCTGCCGCAAAGTAATTGAAAATCTATTGTGTCTGCAATATTCACAATAGAGTTGCTATAAACAATTATAAAATAAATAAAACAATCATAATTATCATGTTATAATTATTTCAGATCCGCATGGGAATGGTGCAGGTGTCGGACGGGAAGTCCCGTCCGCGGCCTGCACGACTCCTCCTCACCATGGAGTCTGTCACTGTTCAGAGAGAGGTGGTTGTGCAGCCCCAGCCACCTCGAGATAAAACTGTACCACATGCTAGGGTAAGTCATTCAAATTAAAGCATGTAGTAAATTTCATCTTTACTAATTTTTTGGCTAGAAATAAATATTTTATCATAGTACTATGTTATTCCTAAATTTCTTAATAAATTATTATAAGATTAAAACAAATATTTAGTGTAGAATAATTTTGTAAAACTTTAATTTTATTTTAGACATTGTATTCACAATCCATTATAATATCATGCATATATTTATCCAACTTCTGGCTGGCTGGCTTCTTGGCTGGCTTTAATTCTAGTAATTATTTTGCACAATTTAATTTATAGCTAGCTATTTAAGCGAACTTTGCTCGGTATTCGATAAAACACGAATAAAATGAAATTCTCTAAAAATGATTCCTAGTTAGATCAATTTACCGCCCCCGAAACCCCCTATATACTAAATTTCATGAAAATCGTTGGAGCCGATTCCGACATTCCAATTATATACAAGAATTGCTTGTTTAAAGATATAAGATTTTTATAGATATTTCATATATATATAAATACCCCAATAGCTTGCACTGGACATCTTATTAAATTACCTAATATTTATTCAGGAGCGAATGGTGCAAATAACTCGGCAGAAAGTCGGCGGACTCGGTCTCAGCATAAAAGGTGGAGCTGAGCACAAGCTGCCCATACTCATATCCAAAATATACAAGGACCAAGCAGCTGATCAGACTGGCCAGCTGTTTGTCGGTGATGCTGTTATCAAAGGTAACCTATTATCACCTGATGATGATTTTATCAAAACCGGTCATGTGAAACATAGTTGTATTAATAAAATAAATTAATAAAAGTGGATTAAGTGCATGAAAAGTGTATATTACTGTGAAACATGAATTTCCACCAAGAAATTATAGTACACTATATGCTCCAAAATACACTTTTCATACATTTGCAATATTTAGGTGACCTTGAGCGGTATAAAGGCTGACGTTACATGACAGTTCGAATGGAACCAAATTTAAAACTGTATTAGTATGGGAGTTACGTTTCCTTAGCTTTTATTATTCGTAGATCATAATATTATAATTATGTAACCTATTATGGCTGTACTCGGTAATTGGTATCCATGATTATAATATAAGTTTGAATTGAATTATCAGCATAAACTAAACAAAAAGTTAAGACTGCTTTAATATGCAAGAGTACTAAAAAATTTATGAATGAATTTATAAAGTAGAATTATTTACTATCCAGAAATGGTAAGAAAAGTGTTGTATTTATCTTTTCAGCTAAATAACTTTAAAAAAATCTTTCGAGCTATTCTTTTACCTATCGCGTATGTCTAAATTTATCTTTTTCAAGTTTCTGTAAAACTGATTGTCATGCTATCTATCGGCTGTTCTAAATATAAATTCAAATAATAACGGAACACATGTTGGCGGGCCGCATTTTCCATACGTTTTATGAACTAGCGATAAACGTACGTTATGACGGGCCGCATATCCTGTACAAATGTTCAGGAAATGTATGTCATAATATGCGCGTGACTTTAGTCTTAAGATTACTCTAAACATGCTGAAGGGCTGTTCAATTATCTATACTAGGGTCGCATAACATAGTTCGTTTCGATCGTCGCCTAGTGAATGGTCATTAGCGTGGTGGAATCGTGGAATTAGGGTCAATGGGAGTGCTCAAATAGTTACGTTAATTGACTCGTTAGCTCCGGCTTCGATACCGATTGTAAAATATTACATTTAAATGTTATATGTGTTACTAGCTGTTGCCCGCGACTTCGCCCGCGTGGACCTCAGTTTATAGCGCGCGGTGTCAACAAAATTGGTGTCAAATTTAAAATCTTGCCAAAACCCTGGTACCCCTTAAATCAAAATACCCAAAAACAGCAGCTGTGCAGTGTGCACATATTTCCTTTTTTTAAATTACACTTTCTTTATACCAAATTTAAAGCTTATTTAGCCCCCCATTACACTACTTTAGCTTTACCCATAAACTATAGTTTATCATTGGTATGTTTAAGGTTACGTCACTACATAAAGTACTGAGTAGTAAGTAGTGAGTTATTTAATAACGTGTATAACAATCGAAAGAATCGAAAAACGTAACTTAACACGGTACCATCACTTATAGACAGACTTATGAGCAAGCGATAGCGCGATGTAGGCGACTCAAAGCGCCATCTGTTATGAATTTTTAGAACTAACTTATTTTTAGTAAATTTACGCATTTTCACCCCCTTACAACCCCTTTTTCCAGCTAAAAAGTAGCCTATGTCCTTTCTTAGGCTTTAGACTGTGTACAAAATTTCATTACAATCGGTTCAGTAGGTTTGGCGTGAAAGCGAGACAGACGGACAGACAGAGATACTTTCGCATTTATAATATTAGTATATATAATATACCGATTTGTATGTTTGCTAGCTATTTAGGTAAGTAATGGCTAAATTTGTAATTCCGTCTTTGTGATTTGTAAATACAGTACTTACTTCATTAGAACTGTACTTTCCGGGAAAGGAATTTTTTATTACTACTAACCAGATCTCAGTTTCCAAGCTCTACTTATCTATACTTATAAAATTACATGTCCAACTGGGCAATCGCGCTAAATGTTTTCAACTGAACGGCAAATGAAACTCAGACGTTGATCGACTTTGGAACGATTCGGAATCGCGCTAACGTTTTGACAGCCAGTTGAGACGTTACTGAACCTCAGCCCGAGCGCAAACGCTGTCAAAACAAAAAGTCATCTTTCACCTCACAATAATAATAATAATAATAATAATAATAATAATAATAATAATAATAATAATAATAATAATAATAATAATAATAATAATAATAATAATAATAATAATAATAATAATAATAATAATAATAATAATAATAATAATAATAATAATAATAATAATAATAATAATAATAACAATAACAATAACAATAACAATAACAATAACAATAACAATAACAATAACAATAACAATAACAATAACAATAACAATAACAATAACAATAACAATAACAATAACAATAACAATAACAATAACAATAACAATAACAATAACAATAACAATAACAATAACAATAACAATAACAATAACAATAACAATAACAATAACAATAACAATAACAATAACAATAACAATAACAATAACAATAACAATAACAATAACAATAACAATAACAATAACAATAACAATAACAATAACAATAACAATAACAATAACAATAACAATAACAATAACAATAACAATAACAATAACAATAACAATAACAATAACAATAACAATAACAATAACAATAACAATAACAATAACAATAACAATAACAATAACAATAACAATAACAATAACAATAACAATAACAATAACAATAACAATAACAATAACAATAACAATAACAATAACAATAACAATAACAATAACAATAACAATAACAATAACAATAACAATAACAATAACAATAACAATAACAATAACAATAACAATAACAATAACAATAACAATAACAATAACAATAACAATAACAATAACAATAACAATAACAATAACAATAACAATAACAATAACAATAACAATAACAATAACAATAACAATAACAATAACAATAACAATAACAATAACAATAACAATAACAATAACAATAACAATAACAATAACAATAACAATAACAATAACAATAACAATAACAATAACAATAACAATAACAATAACAATAACAATAACAATAACAATAACAATAACAATAACAATAACAATAACAATAACAATAACAATAACAATAACAATAACAATAACAATAACAATAACAATAACAATAACAATAACAATAACAATAACAATAACAATAACAATAACAATAACAATAACAATAACAATAACAATAACAATAACAATAACAATAACAATAACAATAACAATAACAATAACAATAACAATAACAATAACAATAACAATAACAATAACAATAACAATAACAATAACAATAACAATAACAATAACAATAACAATAACAATAACAATAACAATAACAATAACAATAACAATAACAATAACAATAACAATAACAATAACAATAACAATAACAATAACAATAACAATAACAATAACAATAACAATAACAATAACAATAACAATAACAATAACAATAACAATAACAATAACAATAACAATAACAATAACAATAACAATAACAATAACAATAACAATAACAATAACAATAACAATAACAATAACAATAACAATAACAATAACAATAACAATAACAATAACAATAACAATAACAATAACAATAACAATAACAATAACAATAACAATAACAATAACAATAACAATAACAATAACAATAACAATAACAATAACAATAACAATAACAATAACAATAACAATAACAATAACAATAACAATAACAATAACAATAACAATAACAATAACAATAACAATAACAATAACAATAACAATAACAATAACAATAACAATAACAATAACAATAACAATAACAATAACAATAACAATAACAATAACAATAACAATAACAATAACAATAACAATAACAATAACAATAACAATAACAATAACAATAACAATAACAATAACAATAACAATAACAATAACAATAACAATAACAATAACAATAACAATAACAATAACAATAACAATAACAATAACAATAACAATAACAATAACAATAACAATAACAATAACAATAACAATAACAATAACAATAACAATAACAATAACAATAACAATAACAATAACAATAACAATAACAATAACAATAACAATAACAATAACAATAACAATAACAATAACAATAACAATAACAATAACAATAACAATAACAATAACAATAACAATAACAATAACAATAACAATAACAATAACAATAACAATAACAATAACAATAACAATAACAATAACAATAACAATAACAATAACAATAACAATAACAATAACAATAACAATAACAATAACAATAACAATAACAATAACAATAACAATAACAATAACAATAACAATAACAATAACAATAACAATAACAATAACAATAACAATAACAATAACAATAACAATAACAATAACAATAACAATAACAATAACAATAACAATAACAATAACAATAACAATAACAATAACAATAACAATAACAATAACAATAACAATAACAATAACAATAACAATAACAATAACAATAACAATAACAATAACAATAACAATAACAATAACAATAACAATAACAATAACAATAACAATAACAATAACAATAACAATAACAATAACAATAACAATAACAATAACAATAACAATAACAATAACAATAACAATAACAATAACAATAACAATAACAATAACAATAACAATAACAATAACAATAACAATAACAATAACAATAACAATAACAATAACAATAACAATAACAATAATAATAATAATCAGTTGCAGAAACAGCCCAAATAGAAGCACCTCAACAACTGCCGTCTACCTTATCATAACATAATATAAACTCCTCCTGGATTAATACCGAAACAAACGATAATAATCAGGATATATGCCCAATGTCAGATATTACAGTGGATAGAGATGACGTAACTTTTGCTATAAAGAAAACATTAAACTGGAAGGCACCGGGACCTGATAAAATACAAAATTATTGGTTAAAATATTTCACTACAACACACAGCCACATCGCCAATATATTTAACTCATTCATACAGGACCCTCAATCCATACCTTCATTCATGACACAAGGAATCACCTACCTAAAGGCTAAAGATAAAGATAATACTACTGATCCAACAAAATACCGCCCTACCACATGTCTAACTACACTATATAAGTTACTTACATCAATTATTAAACTAAATTTACATATCACACAAAATAAAATCATACCCGAAGAACAAAAAGGATGTACCAAAGGATCTATGGGTTGTAAAGAGCAGTTAGTTATAGATGCCGAAATACATAACCAAGCGAAACAACAATAAAAATCTTTATTTTGCATACATCGACTACCAAAAAGCTTTCGACAGTGTCCCACACTCTTGGTTATTACAAGTTTTAGAAATGTACCAAGTAAATAATAGATTAATACAACTTTTAAAATATTTAATGTCTACCTGGTCTACCAAGCTTCATTTAAAGACAACTAATACTACCCTTTCTACTTCTACAATTAAAATCAAACGCGGCATATACCAAGGCGATTGGCTAAGTCCATTATGGTTTTGTTTAGCCCTTAATCCACTTTCAAAAATTCTTAATAAATCAGGTCACGGATACACAATAGATAAAGTTAGTAATACAAAGCTTACGCACCTATTATACATGGATGACATAAAAATATATGCATCTGATAGACAACAACTAAATCATCTATTAAAACTAACCGAAATATTTAGCACGGATATTAGAATGAGATTCGGCATCGATAAGTGCAAAGTAAACTGTTTAATAAAAGGCAGACACCAGCAAACTAGTCCATATAACTTAGAACTACAAGAAGACGCAATAGATAGCATGCAAGCAAACGACACATATAAATATTTAGGATACATACAAAATACTGCAACTAATCATAAAGAAATAAAAAATATTCTAAAAACTAAGTACAAACAAAGACTAAATAAAATACTACATACTCAACTTTCAGGTCGGAATAAGATAAAAGCTATTAATACTTACGCAATACCAATACTAACTTACTCATTTGGAATCATTAAATGGTCAGATACAGAACTAAAAGCCCTCAACACTACAACCCGTACCGCTAGCTACAAACATAACATCCACCAAATTCATTCAGCAGTCGAACGATTCACACTAAAGAGGAAACTAGGAGGTCGTGGTTGTATTGATATAAAAAATTTATGTTACAAACAAATAGAAAACCTAAGATCATATTTCAAAACCAAAGCCCATATCAGTCATCTACACAACGCTTTAATAAATCTTACCCACTCTGGAACACCCCTACAGCTAAATAATGGCCAATTTGATCCAAAACATAAAATAATTAAAGACTCCGATAAAATAGTAAAATGGAAAAGTAAAGCACTGCATGGCAAATTCCCCCATCTGCTAGAACAGGATCATATCGACCAAGTTGCATCCTTCAGTTGGCTTACCAAGGGCAATATATACAGCGAAATAGAAGGCTTCCTTGTTGCAATTCAAGATCAAATAATTAAAACCCGCAATTACTCAAAATACATACTTAAAGAGAATATTGATACCGATAAATGTAGATTATGCCACCAAACCACCGAAACAATAGACCACATCACCGGAGGATGCAATAGGCTACTTGACCTATATTCAATTTCATTGAACAAATGCATATTTCTAGTAGAACTTGACCTAGGAAACCGTATTTCACCCTTATCATCAAGTAAAAGCTTATGATTGATAAATAAAGTCGATTTGAAAATATGATTTTATGAAAATAGGATTTGTACTGACGAAAACGCTTTTGCGGTACTTCCGATTTGGATGCGACGTCATCCTCATAGTAATTTAATATCTTTTATTTATCGCGCTCGTTATATGTAAGTTTATTTGTACATAAATAATAGAATAAGCCTAGAAAGATTTGTAAAATATATTTTCTTGAATAATTCACTTAAGGGGCCGTGCTACCCTCGAAATTCTCATACATATGTAATACCAAAATCATTTTGTCATACGAAAATATTTAACATGTTTGAGTTATTTTTCAGCTTAAAATAGTAATTACCTAGGTTCCCGAACAAAAATTAACTTCAAAATATTTAAACACTAAAAAATATTTCTACAATTTTTTTTTACTAAATTTACTACAAAATATTTCTACACTAAAAAATACAGTAAAACACTAAAAATATATATAAATAAATAGTAAATTTACTACAAAATATTTTAATACTTACTAAAAAATATTTTTTAGAGTTGAAATATTTTGTAGTAAATTTAATATTTATTTATATATTTTTTAGTGTTTTACTCTATTTTTTAGTGTTTAAATATTTAGTAGTAAATTTAGTAAAAAAAATTTTACACAAAAAAATTTTTTTTAGTGTTCAAATATTTTGAAGTTAATTTTTGTACAGGAACCTAGGTAATTACTATTTTAAGCTGAAAAATAACTCAAACATGTTAAATATTTTCGTATGAGAAAATGATTTTGGTATTACATATGTATGAGTATTTCGAGGGTAACCCGGGCTCTTAAAACATCAGTTTTATATATTATCTCCATTTATTGTAGACGGGAAATGGAATGGCCAAAAGTTTTCAACATTACAAATGATTTGTAATTTCTTATTTAATTCTTATATAATTTTTGGGCACTTTTAGACTCGTACATTTAGCACATAAAAATGTTCAATAAAGAGAGTTTAAAATACAAAGCGTATGACGTCACACTATGGCGGACAGTGTTTTCGGCGCCATTTAAGAGGCATATTTTTCAATAAACATTTTTATGGGCTTCTACTGTGCAAAATATTGAAATATTAGTTTTTTTCGTGAAAATGAATGATTAAGAAGCGATTAGCGTGAAGAAAAAAAAATAGGTCAAGTAGCCTATTCACTCGCAAACAAAGAATACACCCATCGTCACGATAACGTAGCCAAATATATTCATCAACTGCTAGCAATTAAATTTATACTCATAGATATACATACACCTTATTATAAATATAAACCGTGCAGTGTTCTAGAGAACAATATTGCAAAACTCTACTGGGATAGAGATATTATTACAAACCGCACAATCCTAAGCAACAGACCCGATATAACTCTAACAATAAAAGCAGAAACCACCTACTTGATAGATATAGCCGTCCCAAATACTAACAACCTTAAACAAAAACATAACGAAAAAAACCAAAAATATATACCTCTTGCAGACGAAATAAAACAAATGTGGCGCCAAGAAACTGTAAAACTCATACCTATCATCCTCTCTTCGACCGGTGTCATCCCGATAACACTCGCTGCCGCTCTGAAATCACTCGACCTCCACAAAAACACGTATATCCACATACAAAAATCCGTCGTCATTGATACCTGCTCCATCGTTCGCCGCTTCCTAAACCCATCATCATCTTTTACTTCACCTCAATCTTAACACTTTTTATCATGAATCAGGATGCTTGGCACAAGCCCGTACCCGAGTCATTTCCCCGGCTAGTAGCCGAGACACTAACTCTTCTACATAATAATACTTCAGTCGGAATTTCCAGGAATTGCTATTGTATTCTATTGTTGTCGCGATCACCGGTGCTCGCGCGGGGCCTGAAGGATTAATAATAATAATAATAATAATAATAACATATACTTACATACTATATTTTATTTGACGACCTCTGTGGCTCAGTGGTGAGCGCGTTGGTAGCTCAAGCCGGGGGTCGCGGGTTCGAATCCCGCCGACGGAACAAAAAATTTTTCAATGTTCCCCGGTCTGGATGTGTATTAAATATGTGTATGATATAATAAAAATCTTAAATATATGTATAGTATAAAAGTATTAAATATATTTCCGTTGTCTGGTACCTGTAACACTAAACACTGTACTTAGCACGGGACCAGACTGACGTGGTGTGAAGCGTCCATAGATATTATTATTATTATTATTATATAACATATACATAATAACATATACATAATATTAAGTATATAAAGAAACAGCGTCGTCACGATGAAATAATCGTCGTACTATACAAAGGTTGAATAAAACGTCAAAATTTTAATAAGATAAAACCGACTTCGAAGTTGTACGTAATTGAAAATTAAAACTAGCTATTTCCAAAACTACTGAACTGATTTTGATGAAACTTGCACTATTCCCTAAGTTGAATAATACCTAGTACAACAAAAAAAGAATTGCTGAAATCGGAATGGTACTTCCAGAGATATGCGAACACAAACATAAAAACATACATACATACTTACATACATACATATATACACTTTTGAAATTTGGCACATTTGTTCAGACGCTGATATAGACTAACATATTCGAAAATTGGGCAGTTCTGGAAATATTACATACATCCGCGTCGAATTGAAACCTCCTTTTTTTGAAGTCGGTTAAAAAATTGGGCAGTTCTGGAAATATTACATACATACGCGTCGAATTGATAACCTCCTTTTTTTGAAGTCGGTTAAAAAGGATTGATAACACTTGTTTGGCTTTACCGTAAGTGCATTACACAGGCGCCGCATATAGTACTCGCATGCACATAATCTAGCTTTGACATTAATTAAATACGAAATAATCTGAAACAATCCTTTTATTGTAGCGCTCAGGCACATGATTTTTAGTCACGCGAGGTTTTTATATTGCGGTATTTATAATGTTATTTATTAGGTTCTCGCAGCATTTAACACATGAGTTAGAGATTATTAAACCTATATAAAGCAAGCTGTGAACGTAACTTAAAGAGAGCTAAGACTGTCATCAAATCCCATGTTTGTTAATGATTCATGATTGGTACACTTTAGTAAACCAAATTAGGTTGTAAACTAGATAATGAAAGATAGTTTTGATATATATTTTTTTATTAAATAAGGGGGCAAACGAGCAAACGGGTCACCTGATGAGTGATGGTAAGCAACTACCGTCGCCCATGGACACTCGCAACATCGGAAGAGCTGCAGGTGCGTTGCCGGCCTTTTAAGAGGTAATACGCTCTTGAAGGTTGATATAGTTTATAATTGGGATTATGATATTCATATTTCTTTATTTGTGTCATAAGTCAATAACAAAACATCTGATGAGCACATAATATA
This sequence comes from Lysandra bellargus, assembly GCA_905333045.1. Taxonomy (NCBI): domain Eukaryota; kingdom Metazoa; phylum Arthropoda; class Insecta; order Lepidoptera; family Lycaenidae; genus Lysandra; species Lysandra bellargus. Next base: position 8,442,004 of record HG995328.1, read on the forward strand.
TTATTATGACGACCATAGGCCGGGATACCCGGCGAGAAGTTCTAGATTGAAATATAACGTTTTAGTGAATTAGGAACGGTGACAGAAAGAGGCAGAAACCCAATGCAATAAATCATCGGCTAGTGAGAGAGCAAGATATATACTGTGTTATCTGGCCCCTAGACGATCAATTGTATTGTGCAATATTACGCTTCAATTTTATTGAATAGTTTATTTGACAATAATAATAGGTAATATCTTAGATGGACGTTTCACACCACGTCAGTCTGGCCCCTTGCTCAGTACCTGAAGGACTTGTATTACAGGTGCCAGACAACGGAAATATATTTAGTACTTTTATACTATATAGGTACATATATTTAAGATTTTTATTATATCATACACATATTTAATACACATCCAGATTCCAGACCCGGGAACAGTGAAAACTTTTGTTCCATCGGCGGGATTCGAACCCGCGACCCCCGGCTTGAGCTGCCACACACTCAACCAACTGAGCCACAATCCAAAAAAGTCGTCACAATTAATTGATTAAAGCCGTGCGATGTTCAATATCAACCCTAGACGGTCAATTATATTAAGGTACTCCCAGACAGAAGTTATACAACGTTATGAAACATTGTGTAACACGATAACATTTTATAACATCGTGTAACATACGCTACAACATGTCAAAAAATATATTTAAATAACTTTTGTTATAATTTGTTAAAAAATGTTAAATAAAAATGTTATCTAACGTTATATATAACTTTTGTCCGGGAGCATATTTATGCAATACGTGATATTGCGCAATAAAATTACGTCTACTTAAATTATTAAATTAATATGTATCATTTCAGTGAACGGCGAGTACATAACGGCGTGCAAGCATGACGACGCGGTGAACATCCTGCGTAACGCCGGCGACATCGTCGTGTTAACCGTCAAACACTACCGCGCCGCAACGCCCTTCCTGCAGAAACAGGGTACGATTGTTACATCCCAAGTCAGTAGGCCTACTACGAAACCGTTTTGAGACTCAAACAATCGGCTGAGAATGCCGCGTCCTGCTCTAACAACGTAGTTTCTCGTTTGTTAGAGTAGGACGCGGCATTCTCGTGCGATTGTTTGAGTCTCAAAACGGTTTCGTGGTACAGCCCCAGAGTACTATCAGGGTCGGATTTTGTGAGTGTAGGGCACTTTAATTTTGCTGCCCCTATGTATGAACTCTGCCGCCGTCCTAGGACGCTGCCGCCCGCCCTAAAAGGGCACATTCACGGCAGTCCGTCGTGCAGGACTGCAAATGGACATAGCTCATTGATTGGTTCACACTCGGTGATTCCGGTGTGTCCTGCACGGCGGACTGCCGTGAATGGGCCCTTTTAGACACCATTAGGATGCCCATTGGACTATACCGCCTAAACATAAACCCAAACTTGAGTACTATTAACTGTATGTAGGTTTATCGCTGTAGAATTGACCTTTCTGCTGAAACAGGGTATGATTGTCTCCTCCGATATTAGGGTACTATTGTCTGTAGGATTGCCATTGTAGAATTGACCTTCTTGCAGAAACAGGATATGATTGTTACATCCGAAGTCAGAGTACTATTGTTTGTAAGCTTACCATGAAATAATAGATGTACTGTCAGTAGGGTTGCCACCTTTTATTTTTGCATTTAAAGTTCACCAGTTGCACCAATGTATGGTTACTCTAAGTACGAAAAATAAAGTACTCTGTCAGCTTTTAGGGACAAAATTTACTTTGTCAATGTGTCTCTTTTTATATTCCTCTATGGGAAAGTCTATGCTAGCCATGGTCTGATTTTCCTTTTTTACATATTTATTAAATTGCAATTTAAAACGTTATTCACAATGTGAGAATATTAGGTATGTTCTCACATTGTAAAAAATGTATATTTATTCTTTCGACATGATTTGTTTGTTTTGCTTGTTTGGCAGTTTAAAAGAATAACACATAGTTTAAAAAACACGCAAAAATAACATTAATTGCTGCGAACTAGGCATTTTCCCATAGTTAATAATTTCATAAAGTTAATGAACTTACAACAAGGTTTGTTACATAAGAAAATTTTGTCCTTGTAGTTTTTTCTAACAATAAAGAATTAAAATGAAGTATATTATCGATCTCTTATATATACCTGTAGTTTAGTCTATACGCTATCGCTCGCATTATAAACAAAGTACCTAAACCCAAACGGTAAGAATGATATTATCGTGGACGGATCATTGATATTTTCTGTAGCATGCTTCTTTACTCTTAAGAGAGACATTTGCCCAGCAGTAAAACATCATAAAACATAAACATCAAACTTCTTACAGCGGATGGCGCGTCCGACACGGACAGCAGCACAGGGGACGACCATCCGTCGCACAAGACGGACGCCAACTGCAATACTGAGACCAACGGTGGATGGCAGAGCGCTGATGATAGTAGACCAGGCAGCGCGGGTTCCGCTCGCTCCCGGCCTCCTTCAGTCGCGTCCGACCGTCTCACAGAGAACAGAACTGAGACTAGAGAGTGGGTGGACGTTGTATCCGGTAAGTTTGTACGCATGCGTGCACGCTCGTTGCGTATACGAACACATACACGCACATAATACACCAACTGTAACACTGAGACCAACGGTGGATGGCAAAGCGCTGATGATAGTAGACCAGGCAGCGCCGATTCCGTCTCGCGTGCACGCTCGTTGCGTATACGCACGCGACGTCGAGCGTACGACAGCAGCTGAAGCCGAAACTTGAGAACTGTTCGACGTCGTGCCCGTTAAAATGTATGCAAATACACACAAATAAACGTGTACATATCATGCGCATATTACACGGGCTGTAACGTTAAAACTATAATTTGTTACTGGAGCGGCGACTCACAAGGCAACGAAAGGATGGAAAGATATCATACATAACACATCATGTTTAGACACGCACGTAATTAATCATTATAGTCTGGCATGAAATTTACACGTACACATTACATTTCAGTGCCGCTGATGATGGGCTACGTGACGCGGTACGTGTTCGGCACGGACAAGCTGAGACCTGGAGCGTTCGAGGTAAAGAAATAGAAATATTTATATTTTCTAAAAACATTGAATTGACACTATGTCACGTCCTAGCTCCTAGACGATCAATTTTATTGTGCAATATCCCATATTGTGCAATGTTATTGACCATCTAGGGTTAATATTGAACGCGCCCGCCTTTCAATATATTGTCAAATAAATTGTTCAATAATATTGCACAGCAAAATTGATCGTCTAGACTCTAGGGACTTAGCGATGTCTTGTGTTAAATATTCAGACGAGACGTAGGGCAGACAGAAGGAAACTCGGAAGTTTGAAAACAAAAATACTTGATGCTATGTCACACAGCAATCTCTTATGAGTTATGACAAATCGCCGTGTGTTAAGACAGCGAAATATAAACCTTTGTCTGTACCAAATAAAGTTCAATTTCAAACATATTTTGTCATGCAGGTTCGCGGTGCGCGGCCGCATATAACGTCGGGCGTGATCCACGTGGAGGACCCGGCGGCGCTCTCGCACTGGCTCAAAAGCATCTCTGATAACATCATGGGCCTCACCAACCTACAGGTTCGGATATTATAGTGTCCCATACATTTTTTTATCCTTGGTTACACTATAATTTTTTAAAATCTGATATACATATGAAGTAAAGGTAGTTTTATGGACCTATCAGACAGAGAGCGGTCACGCGGACAAGCGTTCAAGCTGTTACTTTCGTGTTATTTGTGTTGTATTACGTTATATGGAAATACACAGAGGGCGTTCTGACCGCGTCGAAATTCCACCTGACCGCTCGAACGTAGAACACTTGAATGCGGGACCGCTCACTGTCTGATAGACCATCCTAAGTAAATAACCCTAAACATAATTTATCCAAATTACAGATGAAGCTGCTAAACCGGCACTTAGCGGCGGGCGAGCGTATAGAGTACATGGGCTGGGTGCACGAAGGCGTGGTGTCGCCCGCGCAGCCCTGGCAGACCTACCGCCCGCGGTTCCTCGTGCTCAAGGGCACTGATGTCATGCTGTTCGATGTGCCACCGGTGAGTACCCCTGACAGATATTATGCCACTGGTGTGTACCCCTGGCAGATATTGTGCCACTGGTGTGTACCCCTGGCGAGGATTGTGCCACTGGTGTATACCCCTGTCAGGTAATATGTAGCTGTAAAGTAGCAATGAGCGTATCGAGTACATGGGCTGTGTGCACGAAGGCGTGGTGTCGCCCGCGCAGCCCTGGCAGACCTACCGTCCGCGGTTCCTTGTGCTCAAGGGCACTGACGTCATGCTGTTTGATGTGCCGCCGGTGAGTGCCCCTGACAGATATTGCGCCACTGGTGTGTACCCCTGGCAGATATTGTGCCACTAGTGTGTACCCCTGGCAAGGATTGTGCCACTGGTGTATACCCCTGTCAGGTAATATGTAGCTGTAAACTAGCAATGAGCGTATCGAGTACATGGGCTGGGTGGTGGCAGTTACAGTGCCATCGGTGTATACCCCTGATATCGTGCCACTAGAATGTGAGTATCCCTGACAGTTATTATATAACACCCCTGTACCTGGTGATATATAGCTGAAAAGTATCAATGAGCATATTATAGAGTACATTGGCTGGGTGCACGAAGGCGTGGTGTCGCCCGCGCAGCCCAGGCAGACTCCGCCCGCGGTTCCTCTTGCTCAAGGGCACTGATGTCATGCTGTTCGACGTGCCACCGGTGAGTACCTCTGACAGATTATATGTAGCTGATGAGTGGCACAGGCAGCTCCTGTCACCTGTACCACCGGCAAGTACACCTGACAGCTTAACTAACGCGTTTTGCGATCGATACAGCTACAACAACGTTTTCTATCTTTCAATAATTAGAGACGGCATGATAATATTCACTAATGATAAACGCCATGCCATATCAATGTACCGATAAAATAAAGCGACGCCGAAAAACAATATAATATGATGCAGGTAGCAGGCAGCTATTTCCCACAGTATATTTATTTGTAGCGTGTATAGCCCTAGCCTCATCGCCCCCTACTACATACGCAGTTTAACAAATTCTTCCACTTGGTCCGTTTATATGCTATTCAATCTACATTTCTAATTTCCCATCCTCTATGTTACAGATGAACACAAGCGAGCTAGCGAAATGCCCGGAAAGCCTGAAGGTGTACGCGACACTATTCCGAAGCGTGAAAGAGAGCGAGACGGTGGACTGGCGACAGCACTGCTTCCTCCTACAGTCCGGGGCGGCCGGCGCGCCGCACCCGCGGTACTTCAGCGCTGACACCCGACATGAGTTGTTGCGCCTGGATGCCGCGTGGACCGCGTGTTTGGTCGCCGCTGTGGTGCGACTCGGGGTAAGTTACAATACAATGTGTTACATTGCTACTTTACCGCCGTTATCTTTTGCGGCGTTTTTAAGCTTTTTTGAACCGCAAAAAAAGTGGCTGGCAGAATATCTATCCATAGGAATCGTGCATGCATGTGGCATCGCCTGTTCAGCAAATAACAAATTTTAAATTTTGTATTTGTGACGCCAGTTGGTGTCTTTTTTTTTGTATTTATTACATACAACGTTAAGGAATTATTGTAAAGAACTGTTGTTCGTGGTAGACCATGTGAAAAAAAAAAAACAATTTTAAATTTCGAGTTTTCGACACTAGTTCGCAGCTTCATCGTTGCGCGCGTTCGCTATAGACATAGGCATCGTAATGTATTTAACGGCAAATCATTATACTGCATCTGGCGCCACTGTTTTTACGACATTCGTATCGTCTGCACTCTGCAGTATACTAACATCGTACGGTATGTGTATTACAGAAAAAAACGTTCACGGTGGTCCACGGCGGTCGCGCTGCAGGGCTGACGCTGGACTGGGCGAGCGGGTTCTCACTCAGTGAGGGCACGCCCGGCGCGCCGCCCGTCTGGTCATACAGGTGTGTCATAAAATATATGCTATATTTTGTGTAAGTGCCTAAATAGCTTGGTTTTATAAACCACTTTTCAAAGACTAATAAAGATAGCGTGAGTACTAAACTAATAGTACGACGAACGAAGTCCACGGGTCCAATATAGTAAGTACCATCGAGGAAATTGATTCCTAGGTGGTTGACAGACCACTGACCAACGTCATTTGGTCGAATCATGTCAATTCAATGTTAATTGTGATCTGTCGGCTGGGTCAAACCCATAACGCAACCAAACTACGTAGGTCCCTCATCTGCCTAGGAATCAACTTCTCTGATAGTACTATCAGAGAAGTTGATTCCTATGCAGATGGCGGACCTAAGCAATTTGGTCGCGTTACGTCAAACCCAGCCGACCGATCACAGCTAACATTGAATTGACATAAGCCGTCCATATGACTTAGGTCCGCCATCTGCATAGGAATCAACTTCCTGATAGTACACCAGAAAACACGAAAATAGTTACATTAGTAGTCAAATTAAATATAAGTAGACATTGTTTTGCCTAATAAATGCTAAATAGTATTCTATAAATTAATTATTAAACAGGCCCTTATTAATAACTATAATGTTGGCTTCTTGTTTTTTCTATACTTTAGCTATTTAAGTAAAATTGTAAGCTGTTGGTTTTCCAATATTAAATAAATAAATAACATTGACTTTTTTCAGGTTTTCGCAGCTGCGAGGCTCAAGCGATGACGGGAAGTCTAAATTAAAGTTACATTTTCAAGACTCCGAGACCAAAGTTATTGAGACGAAAGTGAGTACTGAACCGTCAACAAAACACCGTATGAATAAACACACGCACCCACAAGTACACGCATACATACGCTAAAATAAGTGCAAATGCACACGCCCACACACTCAAATTATTGTATTAATACAGAGCTGAAACTTATTAACCCCTATTACACTCTATTTTTTGCATCGGCTAGCAATCTAAATATTATTGCTTCTTAAGAGTAAAAATTTAAATCAATCAAAACAGCCTATATTCGTTCACTCCTGGACATAGGCCCCTCTCAATAAACGCCAAGATGGCCGATCTGCTACCCGCATCCAACATTGACCCGCAACTAAACTTTTCTTTAACTTCGAAAAAAAATAATAAGTTTATTATTTTGCGAAACTTGAAATTAATTTACCTCATAAGAATGAGAATAATTTTAATAACAACTTTACAACCTGTTTCATAATTCGATAAGTACAGTACAAATTGTGTAGATTCTCAGTTAAGTAACAGATTTTTGCCGGTATTGCATTACATTGGCGCCTACCAATCATATTAATGTAACAAATCATATTAATGTTTCAGGAGTTGGAGTGTCAGATCTTACAGAGCCTGCTGTTCTGTATGCACGCGTTCCTCACGGCCAAGGTCGCGTCAGTGGACCCCGCCTTCCTCGCCTCCATACACCAGTCCAACTAAATCTGTCACGCTCTATCAGGTATAATAAGATAGAGATAGACTATATGCGACACATGTCCCGCTCGACATCGATATAGAAGAAAGAGATAGACTACATCTATGCGTTTTCTAAGTCATCTGGGGGGTGTGCCAAAATATTTTCGTTTTCGCTTCGTTATAGAATCGCCGACGAAAATGTATGGAATTGACATAAGCGTTCGTTAATATGCCGTTGACGTTCGACTCATCTTATGTCAATTCCATACATTTTGATCGGCGATTCTATAACGAAGCGAAAACGAAAAAGTTTTGGCTAAATGCCCTGCTCTTTGACGCGAAGATAGCGATAGACTATTTGAAAGACATTATAGTTTACAATGTGTAACATAGCGTAATGAATGTGGTTGTGTCAACGATGCTCTGTCTCTCTCATTATTACAAAATAAAATAAGGACAGACTATATTACAGAATTACAAACAACAAAATATATACAATTATCCTTGTCTTCGCTATAAAACATATTTCAATATCGTCTCTATATCCCTAGTAAATGTGGTGTAAAGTAACAAACATACTTGTCTAAAACATCGAAATCAATATGTACTGAGGTACTCATTATGAATGTGTTGATTATTTGTAATCTAAACTGTCTCAATTTATATTGCCTTCGTAGTGTTAGAATTTCGTTTGTAACGTATGTAAACGATTTGTTGGTTAAACGACGTTGGAAATTAGTCTAAAATATTTATCGATTGGTTATTAAAAATTGTGCAATATACGAATTGTAAATATATGAGTGAATGGAGTGTTTGGTCCTTGCTAAAACTTTAAAGACATACTTTTATATATTTTAAAATATAATACGTTAATCTAATTTAACATTTTTAAGGCAAATTCTAAATAATTTAACTAGGCCTAAATATTTGCAGCGAATTCTAACTCAAACATAATTTAAAATATTTCGCCCCCAAATTTTTGATTGTATTATTCTTAAATTAAATTTATTAAATTAATAGAAGGAATAGTTTATTTTAAAGCGCGATATCTTGGCTTAAAACGCAATTAAATATACACATTACACACTTAAAATTTTGTGCTTAGTCTATATTTTAAGCGACTTTCTTATAAAATGTACTTTCTTTTGAATCTAAGAATATTTAATTATATTTAATTACGACGATGAACTGAAAAATCGAATATTTTAATGCTTAACACCATATGTAGCTTGTGTAGTTTTAATATTTAAATAGAACCGTTAGTTAAAATACAGCTTTTAAATTATTATCACAACTCCTATGCTACCGTAACACGAGTATTTTATATTAGTATTTAAAATACTTTTAAAATGTTTTAACAGACCTAGTGGCCAGTTTGAGTTCTTAGACACCATAGATATAAAAATATGTCCTACCAAAACTAATAGATGCTATATTTTTAATTGACATAGATTTTTCCAGTATTTTCCTGTCCAGTATTTAATATGAATAAATTTGTATTTGAGGCATTTTGTAGCTGTAAAATGTATATATTTATTAATATAATTCAATAATCCTTTGTTACATGCAGGGTACATTACGACTGAAAACGGATTTGTACGAGTATAAATTTAGCGCAGTCAGTAGGAATAAAGGCTAGTTCGCACTAGGCCAGTATTTTAGTTAAGTAGCGAGTATTTTAGTAGCTAAACGTGTATGAACACTATTTTTTTTAGTAAATTAGTCAAGTATATTGGTGAGTAATTTAGTCGAGTCAATCCATTTTATTCTATTTTTCGCGGGCGAGTAGCACCTCCCACCACGCGTCCGCGCTACTGGCGCGCCGGCTAAACAAGTCCGACCCAGTCGAATTAGTCGAGTTCATTAGTGCTTCAAGCCCCAAGCGGTCGCACGCGTGACGCGACCGCGATAATACAAAATATTATCTATTGTGTGATGTGTCTCGTTTTTTCCACGATCGAGGGATTAGTTACCTACCGCCAAAATTATTCAACTTTCAGACATTCTCGTCCATTTTCGTATCCATAACTTCTTTTTATTTATTACTAGGGCCCGGGCTTATATTATGTGATTACATATTTTTATTTTACGTGATTTTCGGCCTAGAATGTGTTTTTTACACGAATTATCATGTTTAGACTGTGAAAAACCAATTATTATTTTTCATATTTTTTCATATTTTGTGATTTTAGGGTTTTCAACAAGTTTTCAAAGATAAGTCCATATTTTGCAGAAAAATAGACGGTATATGAACGTATGTACGGCTGGTATTTCGTTCCTCTCGCGTTTTATCGTCGTTCCAAAGAAAATTATTGAAGAAATAGAAAATAAAGTTTCAGATGCTGTTGCTGAGTGCTGACATGGCTAAACAAAAACTGAAGTATGTTTCGATCGCGACAACAATATAATACAATAGAATTTCCAAGAATCCCCGATTGCACAACACGTATTAATGCATGTGCATGCTTGGATCCGATTAAGGGTATATTTAGAACAATATATATTTTTTGTATTATTATTTGTCAGAGCTTTTATAATAAATTATTATTAGTCAGTTTTAATTTTGATAATTTGAAGAAGCGCGTCATTGTGTATTGCAAACAATTTATTGCGCTTAAGCTGTTCATCTTACAAAACTTCACTCACTTGTGAACAGCGGGGCTAAAATGGTAACATTTAGCAATTCCTCTCAATGAATTCAGCAAATGACAAATGTCAAATCAGTACAAAAATACAAAAATGAATTGCAAGTAGAGTTGCATTTTGCGATTTTAAAGAATTGAATCATATTATGTTTCATATCATGATTCAACAAAGCGACCATTTTACCCCCGCTGTACTCGAACGAATTTTGGTGCAGAAGCGAGAATTTTAGCTACTAAAATACTCGGTACTAAACTAAAATACTGGCCTAATGCGAACTAGCCTAAAACACCGAATGTCAATGACCTCAAAGGTTCATTTACCTTAACCTATTTTTATTTTCAATCAGCCTTAAAAATAGTTGTGTTTTATTTTAACTGTACGGAGTGCCTCAAATATGAAACGTAGCAACTTTTGCGCTTGCGTCATATCATTAAACTTAAGTAAATTATATATTTATTGAGAGATAAAATGAAATTAATTTTCAGATTGTTTGTTGGAAAAATTAAAATATTTTATCTTGACGATCTGTTCTCTGGGAGATGTCTATGAGTGCATAGTTTTATAGAATTTTATTGATCTTATGCGATGCATGCGTGTTGAATACAATTATAGCTAGGTGTATAGTCCAAGCCACGAGACGAGAACAAGTTTATAATTTTGCCTTCAAATAAAAACATTTACACAATAATAAACAGAGTCTGCTTGTGTCTGATATATTGGAAAAGCCATATGACGGACAAATACAGTGGCCCTTGAATAGTTATATTTAGTAAGACCTGTAATATATACTTTGACTCGTCTAGTGGCTTAGACTATATTTTAAATGTATTGATATAAAAGTATTATACTTAGTTGTAGAGTTTTCCTTTAGCGGGGTCCACAGTGCAATGTTTATTCCGACCTTTTTCTGTACAACTTTCTGCCCCACTCAGAGATTAAAATATAATGCGGCTCTACACTCGCGGCGCAAATTGCGGCCGCTATTCGCGCCGTGAACACGATTCGAATGCGGGCTCTACACTCGCGGCGCGAATTGCGGCCGAGATTCGCGCCGTGAACACAAATACGAAGCCGCGAAACCCTCCACACTCGCGATTCGCGGCATTCGCGGGCTCTACACTCGCGGCGCGAATTGCGGCCGAGATTCGCGCCGTGAACACAAATACGAAGCCGCGAAACCCTCCACACTCGCGATTCGCGGCTTTCGCGGGCTTTCGCGCCGCGAGTGTAGAGCCTGCATTACGTAACTTTAATTAATTGAATGAAGATTTTGACATAAAGTCTATAGTATGTGGTCGCTGTTAAGCATTTGTGTAACCCACATTTTTTTGTTGAGTCATGAATGCAGTCTTGTTCTAAATAATCTAATGGAGGCACTTCATATAGCTATTTGTATTTGCGTATTTGATGTATTCGCCAAACAATCACCATGTGTAGACGGTATGTTTGACAAAGTATTGTCCTTATTTTCCTATTTGACAAATATGACCAATACCAAATACACGTATCCGTACCTTTGTCGGTTATTTACCCACATCAAAAGATTCAAATAGGCAAGTAAGCAGAATCAAGTAAAAGTTTGGTATTTGACGTCCATGTGTGGAAGGCCGTATTTGCCTCTATTTTCTTGTTTGTGTGTACATCAATAATTTTGCCAAATGCAACAAATAGCCAATAGCAAATACAAATAGCCATGTAAAGAGCCTCCATGAAGAACATGTCTGCATTCGTAACTCAATAAGTATTTTTTGTGGGATGATACACAAATGCTTTACAGCGTCTATATCTATGCTTTACACAGATCTGTCAAACTCATCATTAAATACAATTCATTATTTAATATCTCTGAGTGCGGCCTTAAGTCGCGGCTGTAGCTTTAACGATATAATTTGCATTTAGATTCAATACACAAACTCTTTTTCTCATTCTATATTGGTCTGTGCGAGTGTGAGTTTTGTGCGATCGCCGTGAGGAAGCTATCTATACAGTTAAAAACAGCGCCTCTAGTGGCAAAAAATGGCAACTAATCTGTCGTTATCACAGAACAATAAAAACAGAAGAAACCACGATTTGTTTACCAGAACCACTGTCGCCAAACTCACACAAACAAACAGAGAATAGACCGTTCCACTACTAACAAACAAATCTTTTGATTGGACGCGTAATTCTAAACCCAAATAAGCCTAAATTTATTAAAACTGAAAACAAAAACACACCTTGATTGCTCTATAATAGAGTTTGCTATGCAATACATAAAACAGACACTTAAGACATTTCGTATTCGAGCATCAGTTTATTGTGCACAATGATATTCTACTAAATACAGATCTGTTACGTTCATACTATTTTTCGGCTTATATTGCTTCCGAACAATTTTCAAATTCAATTCTCAAATTTGACAGATAAGTGAAACAAAAGATACGAAATGCCATTTACATAAAAGAGACAGACTAAATAAAAGACGGGCCAATTGACCCGTATTTAAGGCTTCACAACGCGCGCGGTAATAACATATCTGCTTTGAGTATTTTTATTTATTATCATTGATTGTGCATTTACTAAAAAGTTTAGCTACTTCACACTAGATGTCAATATTAGGGCAAACAATTTTCATGAAATGTTTATTTCAAAATTATGCTTTATTTCTGAGGTAATAAAATTGTTTTTGGTTTGAATTTGTCTACATATTGTGCATTTACCAAAAAGTTTAGTTACTTCACGCTAGATGTCAGTATTATAAAAGCAAACCAAATATGTTTACTTCAAAATTATTCTTTATTCCTCAGGTAATAAGATTGTTTTTGGGTTAGATTTTTCTACATAATATTGCGCATTTACTAAAAAGTTTAGTTACTTCACGCTAGATGTCAGTATTATAAGAGCGAACAATTTTCATCAAATGCTTACTTCAAAATTATGCTTTATTTCTCAGGTAATAAGATTGTTTTTGGTTTGAATTTTTACAACCGACTACACGTGTTGCCGCGTACAAACAAATGACTGACTGATGTCGAGTTTGCGTAAGTACTTATCGAGTTTGCGTTACAACACTAACTAGTGACAAGCGTGCCCCGCCCACTTACCATTTCTACTGTTTTTATTGTTCTGTGGTCGTTATGGTAATATATTACTGCAATATTTTGACGCTAGAGTGCAGCACCAGTGTACACAGTAAACAAAAAGTTTGACAACGTTTCTGTCAATATTATGATATGTGCAACATGTTGGATTTTGGTCGGATTATTTACTGTATGTGCTGGTAACGCCCTCTGCACCGACCTATGCGTAATATTCCCTATTGTAGTCACAGCGATAGTCACAAAACCTCACACTCAGTACCGTAGTGGTAGATCTTATAGCTTTAATATATTAACAAAATCTCTTTATGATTAGTGATGTTTTACAATATTATATTAACGATTTTATTATACCATAAGTAATATTTAGTTAATATAAGGTTCGTTTGTAGTTGATTATATACAGTATTACCATTTATTATAGGCTTAAAGTTCAAATCGTTTTGTAAGGCATAATATTGTAAGATTGATATCTGTCTCTTTCAAGATTGCGTGTGAAAGAGGTGGCGATAGGTCAATGTACGAGTATCTGCGTGTACCGTGACCGAACTATAGATATCTGAAGTAACAATTATTGGGAAATGTATGTCAATTTCGCGTGAGATTTCCTTTGTATAAATGAAACGGGTGACCGGATATATTGTTTAGTTTTCAACTGATTAAAAAAAGCAATGCCTGTCGTACTTGGTTCAAAAATTGTACTTACAGTAGTTATGCTAATTTTACCAACGCAAAAGTTAGTCATGATATCTCTCTCGTTGTAAGTATTAATAAAAGAGAAAACATTATATTGTAATTAATACCTCCACCGTGGGAATCACAGACACAATAGATTTTCAATTGTTATGCGACAGCTGGGCGCCGCTTGGCGTTTGATGAGTTAATACTACGTTGGTAAAATCAGTACAGTGTTAACCCGTCGATCGGGAAACGAGACACAATAGATATTCTATTGTGTCTCGTTCACCGGTGACCGTATGGGGCATATCTTGTAATTCCGGTCGCCCTGTGTATTGTGTGTCTGGTAAATATCCTATCAGGGAATTTTATTCATAAACTAGCTGTTGCCCGCGACTTCATCCACGTTAGCATAGTATAATAACGGAGATGGGTTGCATGTTCCTAACTTAAGAAATGACGGACTTTCATTCAAACTTTCAACCCCTATTTCACCCCCTTCGGGGTAAAATTTTCAAAATTCCTTCCTTAGTGGGTGCCTACTTAATAAAACAACTCTACTCACCAAATTTCGTGGCTGTAACTTTAACAGTTTTTGCTCAGCGATGATGAATCAGTCAGTCAGTCAGTCAGGACATGTAATTTTATAAGTATAGATTGCTGCTTTTCATAATTATTATTTGCAGCTAACGCTGATTTACGTTGGTACAAACGCGAGCATGTTTACATACAGCTATTTGATGTACGTATTTTTACATTGAATAGTGCTGATCTAGCGACGAAAAAATATATTCATAGCTGTTTCGGTTCAAAAACTACCTATGCACTTATATGTTGCGTCCACCTATGCTATAATGTATTGATGCAAAAGAAACGAAGCGGGAGGATAGGTTGATGATGGCCGAATAGTATCGGCCAATCAGAATGCAATGCTACAACAGTTTATCGATTAAAATTATTAATTAGTTATCGATTAAATCCGTATTTGAATACAAACTAATTATGGTAACACTCCACCTAATGAATGAGATTTCCTGATAGTAAAATAGTATTGTAGGTATACCTCGATTGTATACCGAACGTAGGTAGTTATTTCGTTAAATTGTCAACGCTTGCAGGCTTGTGCAGTCTGTTCACTGTTATTTTACTTGTTGTGGTTTCCATGAAAGTGACGCTAATGTCTTCGGCATAAGAGTCACAGTAAAATAATTGATCAGACTGTCTATTTGGTTGTCTGCCTGCAACGTGTATAAGGATGATAAGGCTATGGGGTAGTTTTAGAATAATTTAAAACATGCACGGTAATGTAAAGTCACATAAAATTATTTGTTTCAAAAACGTTGTCTAAAAAACGTTCTGTTCTAGTTGATTTGCGAATACATCGCTATAATTTGTTAGTGCTAGGCCCCACCTAGCCTTATCGTCAAGTAGAGTAGTAGCACTGTTTGACTATATCACGGTACCTCTGTAACATAAATGTGACGAGGCACGTCAATTTAACGAATATACTCAAGACTGACTTAGCGCGTGGCTCGGTGTGTTGGGTTGTAGTGTGTGCAGGTCGGGCTATACAGCCGCGTTCTCTATGCCCTTAAGCCGGGTCCAGACGAGTGTAACGTGTAATGTAAGATTACGTGTCATTTAGCGTCAACAGTGTGGACGGCACACGAACTCAAAGCGAATTGTCCAAACGAGCCTTTGTGCTCGCGCGAAAACCGACAGCCGATGGATAAACCCCGAGCGTTACATGTAATGCTCGTAGTGCCGTACACACGTAGAATTCGTGTTACATTACACGGTGAATTATATTACACGTTACACTCGTCTGGACCCGGCTTTAGGGCAAATTGCCGAGGGACATTAAGAATGTGTAATTCATGTGATTATAAATATTAGAGGTCGTGTAAATTTTAAGATTGAGGCAACTGAAGGGGTAAGTGCATATATACAATATTGGCCTAATGTGAATAATGACGGTCCACCAATACTTTTCATTTTATTAAACTACCAATAAGGACTTGTCATCTTCATAATGTACCAATAGCGTGTCCACAAACAAAGATACCCAAAAAATCGAACACTGCTCTTCCTCTTTGCAGAGCAATCTTAAAATTGTGCGCGGCTTATGCGAGTGTGTGCATGAATGTTTTGTTACATAAAGTTGAATGAGGATTGACCAAATATTCAATTTATTGAAAAAAATACGAGTAATATAGTATATACAAGAAATAGGAGTAATATCCATAAAACTAATACAATAGTTTTTCTCTTTCATATAATAATATTTCACTTTGGTCTTCCAAGTTTCTTCCTTCTCTTACTCTCTTTAACAATAAACTATCTCAAAGTTTTTGAAACTAAGGCTGCATTTATATGCGTCCGCCCAAACGCGCGGTTCTGCGGCTTCATCGCAAGATTATATGCAAATGTATGTAAATGACAGTGACCGCGCCCCTATTTAAATAAATCGTTGTATACATTTTCTTGTGACCTTAGGGCCGCGCCACACCGGAATGGCAGCGGCGAGGCGAGCACTTTCAGTGTCATATTATGATTTTAATTTTTATCTTCATTATTGTAATACATAGTATCGCTTGAGAAATCGCGGCTGCCAGCGGCCATTAGCGTCCACGGGCGGCCGTAGACTTCTCAAGTGATACTATGTATTACAATAGTGAAGATAAAGTTTAAAATCATAATATGACACTGAAAGTGCTCGCTTCGCCGCTGCCATTCCGGTGTAGCGCGGCCCTTATGGTATAGCGGCCAAACCGCGCGTTCGCGCCGCCGAATCGAACCTAAGAGCCTGCCCTGCACACTGTAGTTTACGTAGTTATAGACTGTTCACTTTACTTTTATCGTTCCAACTTTCTTCCTCATTATGTAAAGGGATGCAAGCGAACAATGTTAAGTCAATTATACCCCATCCGCTAAAATAATTTGTATACTGATGTAATAAATACATTTTTATTAATTTATTTGAAGTATGTATGTGAATCGCTATGATTAAAATGGTTATTAAGGTGAGACCGTACTGAAGTGACACGACACGACACTTCACGTTCCATAGAACAGTAGCTCTACCATGAGTTTAAAGCTATAGTTTTTAATTTTTTATCGATACTCGATACCGACTGGCGACTACGTAAATTTTTAGTATGGCGATTTTAGTTCCGAGTGACCGCTAGAGGCGCTGTAAAATGTGCCATACTAAACATTAACTATAAAAACTATAGCTTTAAACTCATGGTAGAGCTACTGACGTAAATCGTAACATTAACGTTTGTAGAACTCCAGTTTCATGGAACACGAAGTGTCGTCGCGTCGCGTCGCTGCCGCGTAATGTCGCTTAGTGCGGTTTCATCTTTATGGTGTGTTCAGATTGTGTGTCGACTATGTCGTAACATATTATATTTTGTATCCATGTACATAACTATACTATAGTACACATAATATTATGTGTACAATAGTTATGAATTATCAGAGAACTTGATTCCTATGCAGATCGGGGACGATTGGATTGGTTGCGTTACGTCAAACCCAGCCGACAGATCACAATTAACATTAAATTGACATATTCGACCAAATAACGTTGGTCTATCAACTGCATAGGAATCAATTTCCTCGACAGTACATGGATACAAATAATATGAATTTGACTGACTATGACATTTTCCAAACATTATACTTGGAAAATGTCATAGTCACGTGACATGCCCAATCTGGACGCCCCAAGTGCGAGTGAGACAGACTTACAACTGTTCACTCTAACGGCGTACTCACAACTATTCTACAGCTAGTTAATTTTTGAATACATACTTATTTCGTAGCTGTAAAACCATCTTTGAATTTATTTAAGTTTGTTCTCGAATTCTCGGTTAAGTTCTTTCTACTCTACAGATATATATGTTCTTACGTTTTAAAGATTTACTGGCTGAATCGATTTTCATTATTTCTTTAAGGAATGTAAAGGTTTTTCGTTCGCTACGTGACGTCCCGCGGTGTATAGTGATGTAACTTGTACCGTAGCTAGTGAACACTATTCTAATTTGTTGATAAACGATTGTATCCATTAGTAAAAGACTTGAAAACGATTTTTGTGTTTCTTTTAAGTAAGTTCGCTGTACGCGATCGCGACGACAAAATTCAATTAAAATGCCACTTTCTATGGGTTTCAATGGCGATTTCTATCGCTAGGAGAAAGATAATTTTGTCATTCGCGATCGCGTGCTGCAAAGATCGGAAAGCTACCTTTACTTATAAGTTAAAGAACTAATTATCTTATTTAATTAAGTGCCTTAGGGTGGGTTGCACCAACTTACTTTAATTATAACTGTAATTTTAACTATAACTACAATGCAAAATGCCAAATCTTTGGTTTTGGTCAAAAATGGACGCCATATTTAACCATTAACCATAGAGCCCGACAAGGCTTTAAATGAACGTGGCGAAAAAAGGAACTAATGGACTAGCAACAGACATCTGTCAAATTCTATGGTCAAAGTTAGCCATATCTATAATCATAACCCTGACCATAACTGTAACTAACGCCTCTGGTACAACCCACCCTGAAATCAGTCTACACTGAAATGAGACGAAAATAAGTTAAAGTTCGGCCGTTCAGAGAATGCGTTCCTGACACGTCGCGATTAAACTGACGGCGTAACTTTGTAATGGCGTTGCAGATACGATGAAAATATTTTTGCCGGTTGTTTACCGTTTTAACAATTGATGAGCATTAAAACAACATTATTATATCAATAATCAATTAATGTTATAATTTTGTGCCTAACTGAGTGTCAAATAACTTGGTAAACAATATAGGTATGATAAGTGTCAGGAACGCATTCTCTGAACGGCCGAAATTTATGATGAGTAAAATCAATACAAATCAAAATTTCTCATTGTACGCTCTTACAGACGAACTGCGCTTGTCGACGGTCTTGTCTGTCGTCGACGCGTGCCGTCTACACGTGCCGTCGACAAGTACCGTTCGTCTGTAAGAAGCCTTCGTGCCATCTTTGACCTTTTATGTTGCTATTGAGCATTGCCGTGTCGCGTCTCGTTTCAAAGTAAATGGTACAACTTATTATGGCACTATGTACAGTCAGGGAAATAATATATATTCAGCTATTTGCTCGTTTTCTAGCGACAATCGTTCACGCGCATTAATTTTTAACTGTACAGATTGGTAATTTCTAAATTAATTCCATTTTCTTGCGCATTCATGTATTTTTTTAAACGGGCATTGACCCACTACACATTCCCACCACTGTATCTCCTGTGTCGCCAGGATCGACAGCGGTATCCAACCACGAAAACCCTTTGATATGATCTCAGGGAGCCCGAGGGACATGCTAAAACTGTCTTGGGACCCGCAACGAAATTAATCAGAAGAAAATAAGAGGAGTAGGAACAATTCCAGATTCCCTCCCCATATAAAGCGGGAGCACAAAGTTGCAGTGACCGAAAGTCAAAGAACTAAAGGGGCTTCCCCTTAAGTATTTGGATTTCGGGGGTAAAAATAAAAGACGAACAATTTTGTGTAATGTATAATTAAAGCGAAGGAAAGTAGAGGGCTACACAAACTCCTAGAAGCGACATCCACGCCGTACGGCCGCTAACATTGAACATTAATACTCAAATGTACCACCAAAATCATCTCAAGGTGCTCCCTCACCGCGAGCATTCACGTGTAATGTAAAATTATAGATTCGTTTTTAAGCATTACTATACTACCTTCCTGACTGACGACGCGTGTAATGTGACATTCGACTTTGAGCATTCCACAGCTAGTCGATGTTACAAGTCGTATCTTGATATTACACACTGTACAAGGTGCACATTGTAATGCTCGGCTCTCCTCCCTCACTGATGTAATGCTCGACTTTGTAACGTTACATTACAAGCAAATGCTCCCGGTGAGGGAGCACCTTTAAATTATTAATATTATTCAAAGTTATTTTACCCTGGAGTAAACCTTAAGCCGTCGACATAAGGGTTAAAATGACTCTGAACGTTTGTAATAACAACTTAATTTTGTTGTATATTTTTATGGGATAACTGAAATTTTGAAGAAAATTTCATTTAACAAATATAATATACCTATTTAAAATTGAGATTTTAAACACAACTTAAAACTTAACTTAAATTTTAACGTCTCATTATAAAACAAAAAAAGTATTTTAAGAAACTTAAAATACAATATTGTCTATAATATCTACTATAAATAAAATTGATATGTAGAGTTTACTTTTGCCATGATTATGTATAGAAAATTATTAGGTAATAGTGATAATATTTACGAGTTTTCGTAATAAAAACAGCGTCTAGTTATCATGGGCGTAGCGAGGTACGGGCAGGGGGGGGGGTCATCTGACCCACCCTAGAAGAGCGATAGGTCGTTAATGCTCACGAGTTTCATACCTAAACGTGGAGCGGAGAGAGTTGCGGGGTGAGAGGGGAGGCATTCAATCCCAGTTCCATCGCTCATATTACATTGTTAAAAACCACGCCCCCAAATACCTATATAGAATCCTGGCTACGCCCATGCCAGTTATTGTCTAAGTGACTAAGTTACAAACATTTTGTATAAAATTTCAAGAACATAAGCAACATCCGCCTTACAACATTCAACATCGATAGTTAAAATATTCTCTTTATGAAGTCTATATTACGAAGTTTCATATCTATCGTGTTTAGAGTGCTGAGTGTGAGTTTTTCTCGTAGCTCGCCTCGAAGAAGATACAGCTTGGCAACACAGAGTGCGTTCTAAATGAGAGCGCAATGCGCCTTTCTTTTTAACCGACTTCCAAAAAGGACGAAGTTATATGTTCAGCTGTGGATATTTTTTAAAAGGCAGCCCTACTTTACGCAACGTACTTTTAACACAAAATGTACCGTACTATTATTGATAAATAATTTAATGTTGCCATAGATAAAAAAAAAAAACATTTATTTCCCTCTATCACCGCGCCAGAATTTTTTTTGCCAAGCTGTAAGTTGAAACTATAGTTTGACATCAGATAGCCACAGCACAGAGTCAACTACTAGACAGAATGGCTTAAAAGACATATCAACCCCAAACTTTAGTTAGCTACGCTGCTTCAAGGCGAGTGATATAAGCTCGCACTCAGCACACTAAAGGACGTTAATAGCTCTTTAGTTCGAGATATACACTACCTACTGTTTTAATACCCGAGTAGGAAGAACCTTATTCTACACGGCACTCTCGTACCTATTACGTCTAAAATAAAGAGATTGCACCTAGACATCACGTAGGTACAGAACCCGGCTGAAAATAACGTATATCTCTTACACTTTCTTTTCCCCGTCCACCAAATAAGTATCACCAATATGATCGTCTTAAATCCTATAAAAGTCTTTACCAGATAGAGAAATATCTCTATCTAATTTAATAAATCTAAATTAATAAATTTAAAAACAAAATACGAGTTTGATTTGATATATTATTATAGAGATGATCTCTTACGATCGTAATAAATAATAATATTATCTTTTAATGCAACTACTACACGTTGGCCAATACTGGACACAGGAAAACTACGTGTCCTCTACAGCTTCGTATTCGCATGCTATATAATATTCGTCCATGACTGCAAGTGATTGATGGCGACTGCAAACAGAGATGTTGTACGGTATATTTTTCTATTTAGCTCAAAGTAGTAGGTACGGCCTGTATTACCAATTTGTGGACTATCATATTGGCATTATAGAGATCATACAAAGTCGTGAATTATTTTCAGCCGGGTACTGCAGGGCGCATGGGCACATCCTTAGACTAGCTTCCGTAACCGAACATAAGTTTTTGTGCGTCTCTATTACATACTACGCTTACGATAAGGTAATACTATGATAGGGGCTAGAAATGTTCACAAGCCGTCAGTTTTGGAACGCAGATTATTTATTATCATAAAATTGTAAGTAGGTAGATATTTCATACTGTAAAATTATTTGTAGTTATGACAACTGTAAATACTTAGATATTATTGTTACTCTCAAAGGTAATTTCTTTGCTATCAAATTATTTTCTCAAAATTTTATTATACTTTTGAAACATCGTGGCACCTACTTTAAATGGTTTTATTTAAAATACTTCTAATAGCTACTTACATAGGTCGCCCATAAGCCTACGCGATGGAAAATATAAGTATCTAACACTTATTAAAATCATAGTCGAAATACATAGGTAATATTATAATATATATTTGTTATTGTCTGTATTTTCGAAAAGTTCGTTTTATTATTGTCTTAGTTTTATAAATTTAGAAAAGTTCGTTTTCTGTTATATTTTGTAGTACGCGTCAATGATTCATAGTCTTCCGCTAAAAGAGTATAATATTATTATGTTTGTCTGAGGATCATGGTTTTTCAAAGGATGGACTTATTTATGTAAAAAAGAAAACTCTGATCTGACCAAATTGACGGCTAAAAGTTGAGTTCGTAGTAAAAAATTTTTACGCTTTAGATTGAGTTGTGTATTTTGTTTATCTTTTTTGCAGTTTTATCTACATTAAGTTTTTGACGCGTACTTCCTTAACACCTAATAATAAACTTTTAATAATACTTAATTGATATTCGACTTCAAGTCACTGAGCTCAAATTGACGAGTTCATGAAACGAAAGCGATCACAATAAAGATGCACAGCAACAACAAAACACATTCCTACAACAAACTATATTCATATTTTTAATACTTTAATATTTAAATATACTTGGGAAACTGTGTTTACTGTCGTGTTACCACTGAGTGTGATGAAACAAAATGTGTAATACACGCCACACACGCCCAAATCATCCAATACAATGATTTATCTCCAACACGCGTTTGGACAACTAGATCAAATAATTTGAGCGTGTGTTACGGACAATAAAGATATTAAACAGTACACAACCATTTACATCGTAAACCACTAAATCGACGGTAAATATAGTTTTATAAATAGATCTGTTTTACGAAAATAATCATCTCATTCGTTCTAAATATCGGTTCATAGAAACGCATCATCTCGACAAAACGGAGCGGTTCAAAATATACTTTAGAATATATTAGATATAAAACATCCAGTAATTACTAACATTTAATATAAAGATTCGAGCCGTGAACACTTACACCCTCTAGTGACAACAGCGAGCTACCTAAGTACATTGTATATGTTCACACATAGTACACGTATGTTAACACTTAGAGCTGAACATGACTCATGTTCTATATAAAGCCAAATACCAATGCATCTTGTGTTATTTATAACTTGTAACCTTTATTGTTTTAACTGACTAACGAAGTAACAAAGCGTTCTAAATACAACAGATGCGACTACATCGAAACGAATTCAACTAAATGTTACCCTAGTAAGAATTACCTAATTTAAAAAGATAAAGTAACAAACAAAGATAAGGGTTAAACACTTAAGCAATATGGGTAATAGCCGCCACATACGTTCAATGACTGACCGTGATCAATGATGATATTTTGATCACCGGTCTAAATTATAGTGCCGTAAATTATTGTCAAATTTGGCGTTGATTAAATGATGTTGGACAAATCGCTTTGAACGTGTGTGACGGTCATAACGTAACGTCTACTACTGTTGATATTTACTAACCTAATTTATATTTTAGAAAAAATGGACATCGACCGAGTCCTATTGAACTTGCAATAGTAAATCGACCTCCATTTTCTAACGACTACGTTACATTCAGTCACTATGTTTCAGAAGAATCAGTTTGGCCGCGAGTCGGCCCATAATATATTTTTATTGTCTTTTTCTTGATAATTTACTTTTGTATAAAAAGGACATTAATTTCTCCAACTTTATAAACTATTACATACTAATAGAAAAGCTCGAGTTGAGAAGGTGACTCATAAGAAGTCGACAACCTTTAGGGGTAGACAGACACGGAGATTGTTAACTAACACGAGAAAAACCAGGATAAAAAATCTACGAAGATTATTTTATTTATTCTTACATTATATACATACGGTTATACCATGTCCCTCAAAACTGCTTGCGCAGTTCGACTGCGGGTTTAATATAGCGTCTAGATCTTTGTTATTTTTTTTATGATGCTGTCATTTTTTTAATACACTGAAAAAGAAGAGTTTTTTGAGAGAATATACTGAATGTATCCTTGTGCATCACTGAATGTGCATATAAACACAGGACAGGCTCCGCCTAGCGTGGGTGCCAGAAAAAAGAAAAAAAAACATTTTACAGCAACCAACTGCTGTAAAATGTTTTTTTTTTTTGCTATATTTTCGTCGTTGCACTTAGACCATTTTGTATTTGCTAGCATTTTTTGTAACTAAAACTGTTAAGTAATTTTCTAAATTTTTTGTGAAGTCACAGTTTTTTTAATACGGTAACGGTAATTTAATAATGTTGTTAAGATCTACGCGTCTGTCCGTGTCTGTATAATATGATACATCTATACACTTTATATACTATAATAGCAACTTTGAGCATAAGTTTCGCCATTTTATTCTACGTAACATACAAAAATAATACGAATGTAATTTAGATCTGTTGTGAAATTGAATTATTGTCTCACACTAAAGTATTAAATTTTAGGAGATCTTTCATAAACCATTTTATATTTTTTACAAATCTTTTAATAGACAATATATTCGAATGTATAAGTTTAAATGATATTATTTTGTATAATCTAGTCTACGTCTAGGCATAGTGTTCCTACTTACACACTATTAAAGCTATATCTCTAATGTCCACTGACAGCTTCAAAAGACCACCGCCGCGCTGCGGAGGAACAGCTTTTAGCCAAGTTGTCATCGCTAATTAAGATGATTAAAACAAATCGGATCAAGAGCATACCGATGCTCATGCGATGACAACTTGGATAAAGGCCCGAGCTGAAATATAACCGCTATAAAAACGATATCAAAACGTCTACACTACAAGCGGGTGATGAGATATTGTCCCATGGAAGAACTAGACCGCGGCCGGGGCTCGCCTGAACATTCAGAAAGTATACATCTATAAAAGCACTTCTTGCTATTAATACTCTAACACCAAACATCAAATAAATATACACCCTAAGGTCACTACGTAAGGTCGAAAACGAAATATCAAGGGATCGAAGGACCAAAGTATCTAAGCTTCCGACTCTACCCTACAGTTAGTCATAAGCGCCTTACAGTACATCTGTATATACCGCTAAAACCTCTCGAGAAATACGCTAAGTTACGTTCAAAGTTGTAAAAAGTAGAACTTTGAAGCGTCCAGCGCCCGCCCTCCGACGTCCGGCTTCCGGCACCGACGTCCGGCTTCCGGCGCCGGACAATCTGCCTCCGACTTTCGGTTTCCGGCAACCACATATCACAGTTCCATATCACGGAGGCGAGTGATATGCTCGTCAGCCAGACTACATCGCGACAAAATTACCACATCCTTCACTACGATTATAAGTAGTTTTGTCACGATTCTCATACAGTATTTTCGTATATAATTATTGTCATCGTACAGTAAAAACATTATAAAGTGTCGTATTATTGTCGAAGTTACCTTAGAATATAAAGTCCATAAAACACGTTATTGTCATCGTCCGGTGTTACACCAATAAATTTCTCTTATAAAATCCTCTAAGTTATCAATTTGACTAGTTTACGAGTCGTGTTCGCGAACGCTTGAATTTAGCGTGCGAACGCCCGACTCGAGTCCGCGAACGCGAAGTAAACGAACGAGTGACTAGAATTCACGAACGCCTGGCTAGAATCCACGAACGCCTGACTCGAGTCCGCGAACGCCTGACTCAAGTCCGCGAACGTCTGACTCGAGTTCGCGAACGCCCAACTCACGTTCGTGACTTACTTCAACCCGTTCATCGGTCATCATCACTATACAGACGCAGCTGGGCCTGTATCCAGGGCACGTAGTGGGGCACATACGCGTACACGCCGGGCAGGCGGGGATGAGCACACTTGATGCCCCACGACACGATGCCGCCGACGTACCAGCGCGCCGGATCGTCAGGGTCCTTGCATAGTAGGGGCCCGCCGGAGTCGCCCTGTAACGAAAATGGTATACATGTCTATGGTATGTCTATGGTTATCATCGGTTGCCTAGACGATAAATCAGTAATTATGGAATGGCCATCTGATATTTGATTGATAATAGGAAACTCCCATAATAAATATTCCAATATTTCTTAGAAAATATTTATGGTTACATCTGATTTACATTTGGATGGATCAGTTCTGTATCAATATAAATATATTATACAGTAGTCAGTGCCAACAAGATTCCAACATGCTTGCATAAGGCATGTTGGAATTATTCAGTCCTACCTAAGTCCTACATTGACTTGCTGAGGTCACATGCTGTAAAACATGATTTTTTTTACTGTTTAAATATTTTGAAGTAGATTTTTGCGCAGGAACCTAGGTAATTACTATTTTAATCTGAAAAATAACTTAAACATGTGAAATATTTTCATATGAAAAAATGATTTTGGTATTACGTATGTATGAGAATTTCGAGGGTACGCCGGCATCTTAATGAAAAGATTCGAGTTCGATAACAAACTTAATACGAAACGTATATTTATTATTGTCAATGAACAAGAGCACAAGAGCAGATAAATTATAAGCTTTGCGATTTTATTGCCAAACCAGAATATTATGTATTATTGGGTCACAATAAAACCGATTTTGCATAGATGAATCTAATAAACATGGATCCCAGACTTCCAGATACGACAGATGTGATCGAAAAGGAATATCTGTATTGAGGCGTTTTGTTATGTTAATTTTACATCAAAATTCAGGTTCCGTATGTGCGGCCGCGGCGTGTACAAACCAGCCGACGTCGCGACTTCAGATTGTTACAAGTTACGCGTACTCGTATTTTTCTTGTATTCTACATTATATATTACTAGCGACCCGCCCCGGCGTCGCACGGGTATTAAATATATAGCCACTGAAAAAATTATGCCTACAGCCTTCCTCAATAAATGGGCTATCTAACACTAAAATAATTTTTCAAATCGGACCAGTAGTTCCTGAGATTAGCGCATCCAAGTTAGCCCTTTCAAATAATTTTCCACGTTTTTTCCACATTTTCCTCTATTTCTTCGCTCCTATTAGTTTTAGCGTGATAAAATATAGCCTATAACCTTCCTCGATAAATGGGCTATCAAACACTGAAAGAATCATCAAAATCCGTTGCGTAGTTTTAGAGATTAAAGGGAACAAAGGGACATGAGGGAAAAAAAGCGACTTTGTTTTATAATAGATTTTGTCGTAATATTCAAGAGGCGTATTTCAGACTCATAATGTGAACATAACTCACCGCTGAGTTATAGTAGAGCAAAGCTCTTTACTTCGACTCTACTTACTATTTTTTAACACCTTACTATATATGACTTCCATCGTGGGTATCGCAGACACAATAGATTTTCAGTTGTTATGCGGCAGCCGGCTACCACTTGGGGATTGATGCGTTAATTTCGATTCAATCCCATGTATGATAGGTTTAGTTAGCAGAATTGAGGTACAGTCTCAGAGCATTATAAGTTGTCGTCTTATCCAAATTATACTCTGAAATCTAAGGCACTTAGTTATCTTTCAGTTACTTCTTGATATAAGGTGTAGTGTAACCTTAATAAAGTTACACCTAATATGTCATTGTATATGTTATGCTAAGTACTGACATACGGTTTTGCTCGATAGTTTTACTCCAAATCGAGTAATAATTACTGTGTGGACCGTAAAACTGACAGCTCGAAGGCTCGCATCGAGCCACTCGAAGGCTCGCATCGTACCAGCTTGATGGAATTAAATGTATCGATTTAGAGTAAAACTATCGAGCAATGCTGAATGTGTGGACGAAAGTCTGAGCCGCGGGTTTTGCTTGACGTTATTGCTCAATCTAGCAAAACCGTATGTGAGTACTTAGCATTATACGCTATCAAAGCCCACTGTACCTGGTATTTTCTTAAAGTATCTTCTAGTTTACTTTCGATTCTAAACTTAATAAAAACCTTATTTCATTAACATAAAGCTCAAACTCCATCGTATCTGGCGGGCGTCCTTCCCGGCTTCAGGGTGTCCAGCACAGATCATGCTCCCAGTGACGTTAAGGTCGCGGTGTTCCAGCCACTGGTTGCACAGTGCTGAGTGCACACCTCATTCCCAACTTAATAACAACCCTATCATCATATTAATATAAAGCTCAAACTCCTTCATACCTGGCATGCGTCCTTCCCGCCTTCTGGGTATCCCGCACAGACCATGCCCTCAGTGACGTTGAGGTCGCGGTGCTCCAGCCACTGGTTGCACACCTCACGATGCAGCACCGGCACCTCCACCTCGTTGACCGCCGCCTCGTACTCCGACACTGAATAATTTTAATATATCATTAAGACATGGACAAAAACATAATAAACTACATGACGCCCGCAACTCCGTTGCGCCAAAATTTTGTTTATCAGGCAAGAACTTTTTAATTTTTATTTTTTATTTTTCCGGGATAAAAAAATCCTATGGCCTTTCCCTGGACTCCAAGTATCTTGATACCAAACAGCAAAATAGGTTCTGTGGTTTTGGCGCGAAGAAGTAACAGACAGACAGATACATTTGCCAGTTTAAGGATGTTGCCTTCAGCTTTGTATGCCAAGTAGGCATGACAGAAGGGGCGCAAAAAATATACATTTTTTTTTATTAAATAAGGGGGCAAACGAGCAAACGGGTCACCTGATGGTAAGCAACTACCGTCGCCCATGGAAACTCGCAACATCAGAAGAGCTGCAGGTGCGTTGCCGGCCTTTTAAGAGGGAATACGCTCTTTTCTTGAAGGTTTGCAGGTCGTATAGGTCCGAAAAAACTGCTGGTGACAGTTCATTCCAGAGTTTTACAGTGCGCGGCAGAAAGTTACGCGAAAAACGCACTGTGGAAGACTGCCACTCATCAAGGTGATGAGGATGGTATGTTTTTCGCATACATTTTGTAGGTTTTAGGGGCAAAGCGATTTTCTTGGATATTTTGTCAGATTTGTTTTTCGTCCGTAGAAAAAAACAATTCCTATGGTGGCCACGCTGGTCTAATCGATGAACTATATCCAAAAGTGACTCATCAATGCTTACGACGTTTTATTAAACAGAAGCGTTTTCAATTTGTAGCTCCCGTAACTAAGCACCAGAGAACACCTGCGCGCTTTATTTAAGGTGCACGCACACTTGTACGATAGACTAAATAATTAAGATCAAAGTAATAATAATTAACAAAACTGTAACAACTTGTTAAAGCAAGTCGACGATTAATCGCTGACCAGTGTCCACTCGTCGTGATACTTCTTACATTAATAAAAAAATGTTTACACAAATAAAAAAGGGATACTTAAAACTTAAGTTGAGTTAGAGCTAAGTCTAAGTGTAGCTAGTACCGATTAAACAGTTAAATACATTATTAAATTGCATTATATTTATTACTAGAGATCGCCCAATGGTCGAAATTCGACCTTACTTGCAGTTGCAACGACATTAGGACTACTACCTATATTTTGTAAAAAAATATTGACTTCATCATAGTTTTTTTCAATTCTTATCTCTGGGACTCAGCTGATCTCAGACTAGCCGTTTAAGCATTGTCTAATAGTATCTAAAATTAAATAAAAAAAAACAATAATCCATTTCCAATTTGTCAAGTTGTTGTCAACAGACTTCAACCATAAAAGAGTATAATTCGTATGTCACTCGTAGGCTTATCACTCAAAAATCTGTCATCTTTTTTAGTAGTAGTGTCGTAGTGTGTGTAACGTTTTATTTGTTAAAAATATTGTTACGTGCTAGGGTTCGTAGGATTCGGAGAGAAAGACCTGGTGACTCTCTTGAAGACTTTATTCACAAACACTAGGTCACACTAATCACTAAGTCCAAACACTAAGCACTATCACAATCACTCACTATTGATCACTTGTTCTCACTTCGAAGTCGCCTCGATGATCGCTTGGATAAAACTCAATTGATTGCCGGCTTGTTTACCTTTTATATGGCCCGCCACGCTTTCTGGAACGTTCCATTCTGGATTGTTTACGTAAACACGCAATTCACATAAACAAGGGTTGGACTTTTCTAGAAAGCACGCGCAACTGTCGCGCGCAGGTAAACAAATGCCCGTATCCGTAACAATATACATGATAAAAGCATAATTTAAAAATAATATTGGCTCGATGCACTCCTTCTCCATATAAACTATAACTGTGCGAAATTTCATGCACCTACGTTTCCCCATTTTTCGTAAAAAGGGTTACAGAGTTTTTCTCTCACGTATTAATTATACTTATAAAATTACATGTCCTGACTGACTGACTGATTCATCATCGCTGAGCAAAAACTGTTAAAGTTACAGCCACGAAATTTGGTGAGTAGGGTTGTTTTATTAAGAAGACACCCACTAAGGAAGGAATTTTGAAAATTTTACCCCGAAGGGGGTGAAATAGGGGTTGAAAGTTTGAATGAAAATCCGTCATTTCTTAAGTTAGGAACATGAAACCCATCTCCGTTATTATACTATGCTAACGCGGACGAAGTCGCGGGCAACAGCTAGTATATAGATAAAAAAGAAACCGTAGCCAGTGCGTAGCTGACGCTACGAAGCGTAGCACCATTGCTACGAATCATAGATAGCGCTTAGAATTACTGTTTTTACAAAAGTAAAAAAAATACGTAGGAGCATTATATGTGTGGATTTGCTTAATAATTGAAAATAGTCAATTAAATAGTATCTACGAAATATTTCACATAGCGAATCTCATTTAGTTGGTAATTAAAATAATAAGAATGATGATAATTTTCTGTAAAATCGAAACAATCAAAATATTTATAGCCATAGGCCATTAATTTAAGATCTACAGATCTGCGTCAAGTGCCGTCAACCTTTATGTTTCCGTAGGTCGTAGCAAATTTCGTACGCTACGATTCGTAGCACTGCCTCTACGCGGCGTAGCGTGAGCTACGCTACGTTGCATTAATTCTCATGGCATGCGTTTACTATGTTTTATTATATTCGTTGCAATTAGAAATATGTTTACCAACCGGGCTTACTCAACAGCTAGCCTTGCAGTATGGAATATTAATATTACACAATAAAGTTTTCTTCAAAATGTCATACAACCGTTGGGTGTAAGTTTGCGCCGCATCGTGCCATTTTCTAAACTAATTGCCAATTCTGACTTTTATATAATGTTAATATTATCTCCTTGGTTCTTCATATGAAAGATATTATTGTGCCATTTTCTAAACTACCTTGCGGCGATCGCTGGCGTTCATATAACGTTATCTCTCCACTCTTTTTATCAATGAAAGAGAAAGCAGAACCTACTGTCTTTGTCGTCGCGCTTGCCCCAGCCAATAACGGTGCAGAGTGTACCGGGCAGCAGCGCGCGGCGTGCCGGCGGCAGACACACCGGCGACAGCTGCTCGTGGTACCGCACGCGCACAGCGAGCTACAACAGGCAAAGAGCTTTAAAAACGGCAAAAGAAAGAAGAAAAAAAAAAACAAAAATAAAACATTACTATCTAATAAGTTGTTGAGTATTTTAATTATGCCGCGTTTAACTTCCAATGTACGACGTAACGTCTTAGGCTTCTTACAGACGAACGGCATTTATCGACGGCACTTGTCGATGGCACGCGTCAACGGCAGTCGTCGGTAGTCGACGGCATTCGACGGCAGTCGACAAGTGCCGTTCGTCTGTAAGTGCTCATATCGTCAGAGAGGTGGCAAATATAACATCCCATATATATTATGTTACCACGGTGTTTGGTTGAAATATTGACATGACATTTACGATCACAGTAAAGGCAACGCCTCCGTGGTCCAGTGGTTCAGAGCTCGGCTCTTGTCTCGGAGGTCGTGGGTTCGATTCCCGCGTTGGAAACATGTTATTTCCAAGTTTGGTTAAGATAATGCAGACCGATCACCTGATTGTCTGACAAGTAAGATGATCCATGCGTCGGATGGGCATGTAAAAAGTCGGTCCTGTGCCTGATCTCTCGCCAGTCGTGTCGGTCTGCCGTCCCACTGGGTTATGAGAGT
This sequence comes from Lysandra bellargus, assembly GCA_905333045.1. Lineage (NCBI taxonomy): Eukaryota > Metazoa > Arthropoda > Insecta > Lepidoptera > Lycaenidae > Lysandra > Lysandra bellargus. The sequence continues at coordinate 8,473,875 of HG995328.1, forward strand.
AAAGGAATAGAGAGTGCTCTTGTGTACTGCGTTCACACTTGGGCACTATAAAATTACTCCTGCGTAGCTGGCCTGGTTTCAATGAAACCGGCCACCGTCACCGAAACCGGTGTGAGAGCTATTATTATAAGGCAAATAATATTTGGACCTGACATCCTCAAGACGGTAACAGTTGTGAAAACATTAATTAGTCTCAACTTCTCAAGATACCTCATACGTTTAAGTATTTAGCGCAACAATCACTAAGTAGTAAGTAGTGTATCAATGCGACTCAGCAAACTTCACGACTGCAATTAGAAGGGAAGTTGTGCGCCTCAACAGTAAACAGAACGCAGAGAATGTTACCGAACAACAACAGTTAACTCCAGGTACAATTGCATCAACTCGACAACGAGAGAAGTAATTATTAAAGTTAATGGACACAAACAATATATGTTCATATTTGTATTTAGTTTGATGTTCTTATTTGTAAAGAAATTCCAGAAATAGTTATACAATTCGTTAGAAAGGTCACTTGACAGATAAATCTGTACATCTATAAGGTTCTTTAATTAAATTTATATTGCGTGAATAATTCTGGTATAACAAATGTATGTTATGGAATACGTATTAAATTGTAGTAAGTAGTCATCGAAATCAAACTTATAGGTGAAATATTCAATTGGTGCAGTCATAGCGTACGGCGCAGTCGGTAGGTCGGAGGTTTGGTTTGGTTCGGTAGCCTCTGAACATTTAGCGCAGTCGGTAGAAATCAAATCGCTTAGCGCAGTCGATAGGATTGGAGCGTTTGACGCAGTCGGCCTACCGACTGCGTTAAACGCTCCAATAGTTTCAAATAGGATCAGAGAGTTTAGCGCAGACGCGTCGTACCTGGAAGAGCGCGACGTCGTTGTCGTGCGCGACGCCAACGTTGTAGTAGGGATGCGGCACAACGCGACGTACTTTCACCTTCTGCCCGTAGTACGCGTGCGAGCGACGACGCGTGATGCCCAACTGGATGGTCCAGCCGTTCACGTCGGAGTGACTGTGGGATAAAATAAGTTATAGGCCGCTTAAGTTTATAAACTGTAGCTGACTTTCTATGCTAGTAATAAAATGGTTGACATAAGAGGTATATACTGTACTCGGCGAAACATGGCGGTGGCAGTCATTGACTCCCTGTCAAAAACTTGTCATTTTCTATATAAACCGCGATTGACAACGAAGTGTCAGATGATGTTCGCCGAGTAGAGTATAGCCAGAGTTAGAATTTTAGAAACATGACAAAACTATAAGCAAATGTATGTAGGTATATATCGCTTGTATGCTTTGAAGAAAGGAAGAAATGGGGCTGGAGAGAAGAACGTTGCAGAGCAGTAATAGTACGTCGCCCCCTGTAATTTCCCTTTTATTCCCTGAAACTAGTATAATACTATAATATTGTATTCGTTTCTAATGAATAAGGTTTAGCAGGTTGTAGTCAGATTATAGTTTAAACTAACAATTACTACAACTCCTCTATAACTCTGATATAACACTTATTAATAGAAGCATGAGTTAGAATTATCACTTCGTGTAGCAACTTTGACTTCCCCATTCTTTTTTTTCGGGTAACTTTACTGTTATTATGAAAATATACTTTTATGTTTTTTTTTTTAAATACTGAGGACGTAATTATAAAGTATAATATTTTTGTAATCTTCAAAAAAGGTAAAACGTCGTTATTACCAAAAGTCCAGTAGATAAATCTACTCGTGCAAAAGCTTAAGTTGAAAGCGTTGTAGGGACAAAGGGAAATATCGTTAAATTAATATAACCTTGAAAGTATGAGAAATGACTATAAGAAGTAATAGGGTTAGAGCCCAAAGCCGCTTGAATTATTTGCTACAAATCTTCGGAATTGTTTTTGAGAAAATAAATTACATCAGTCGCCCGGAGCTCCGCACCTCATCAAATTTTTTCCTCAGTTACATAAGGATCCTTTTTAACCGACTTCTAAAACGTGAGTTATGAGAGTATAAGTGTAGAAATTTATACATAATGGCTGTGATAAAACGTGTCACTTTTGGAATGATAAGATTGTTGATTTTTAGATGATGATTAATGATTATGTACCTCTGAACACCTTCATAGTACATTTATGATTTTTTTTATGAAATAAGGGGGCAAACGAGCAAACGGGTCACCTGATGGAAAGCAACTTCCGTCGCCCATGGACACTCGCAGCATCAGAAGAGCTGCAGGTGCGTTGCCGGCCTTTTAAGAGGGAATAGAAGAATAGAAGAGGGTAGGGATGGGAAGGGAAGGGAATAGGAGAGAGAAGGGAAGGGAATAGGGTAAGGGATTGGGCCTCCGGTAAACTCACTCACTCGGCGAAACACAGCGCAAGCGTTGTTTCACGTCGGTTTTCTGTGTGAGAAGCATGGCTCTCCCGCGTATAATGATGATTTTAATGTTATAACCGGTATCGAAGTAGAGTTTTTAAACTATAATGCAATTGCGTTTTCATGGGTATGCGGCAGTAGTTTGAGATTTTATTGTGAATCAATGTCAATCTATACTAATCTGTTTGTCTGTTGTCTCTTCACGCCTAAGCCGCAGAACCGATTTTGCTGACATTTGGTATGGAGATATTTCGAGTCCCGGGAAAGGACATAGGATACTTTTAAACTGGATAAACGTACGGTTCCACGCGATAAACGAATTTTGGCGCAACGGAGGTGCGGGCATTATCTAGTCTACAATATTCTATATTCTCCCCGACTTTACACTATTCATCAATGATATATGACCTCATAACCGGTATTAGAGCACAATATACAGCGTAATCGGGCAGACGCGTCTATTTCTATAGACATTGTTGTATAGGGGCGAGCAGCTGCGGTGTAATCAATAGACCGGTTATACCTTCCCGGATTTTAGGAATTCAAACTTGAGTTATCGTTTCGTTTAGTTCGCTAGAATCATAGACATTTTAAAGTGGGAGAAGTGGGATATTTAAGTGTAGAAGGCACTACATTGTCGTCTTATAAAATAAAGTTACTTCAAAACAATATTTATAGCACCTTAAGCCACATCCAAATAATATTTTTTACAAAACTAATAGTAACCTTTACAGTAGATGTAATAGCTTTCATCTCTTGAAAATCGGAACAATAAAAATTATTATTGCCAACATTAACAATAATAATCCAGACGAATTTTTAAACTCTACAACCTTACACTATACAAAAAACCGGCCAAGTGCGAGTTGGCGAGTCCATGAAGGGTTCCGCAGCAGCAATAATGTTTATTTCTATAAAATTAAAAGGTTTTTGATTTATTTTTATATTTTAGTTGATTTAATGAAAGTTAAATTAAGATTTACCATTTATGACGTATAAAAAAACTACTTTTTAGATCTCGTTCAAACCAATTTTCGTTGGTAGTTTTTATAATAATGTACATCATATATTTTTTTTAGAATTATCATGCCCCTACTTTAGAAGTTAGAGGGGGGGGGCACACATTCTACCACTTTGGACACACTCTCTCGCAAACGATCCAGACTAGAAAAAATGATATTAGAAACCTCAATATAATTTTTGAAGACCTATCCATAAATACCCTATACGCATAGGTTAGACGAAAAAAATTTTTTTTTTGTTTCAGTTGTACCTATGGGGACCCCTAAAATTTTTAATAATTTTTCCATTTTTGTATCAAAATTTTAATGCGGTTCATAGACTACATCTACTTACCAACTTTCGATAGTATAGCTCTTATAGTTTCGGAGAAAAGTGGCTGTGACGGACAGACAGACAGACAGACAGACAGAAAGACATACAGACAGACATGACGAATCTATAAGGGTTCCGTTTTTTGCCATTTTGGCTATGGAACCCTAAAAATTACAAAGCAACTCTACTCTTGACTATTTTAAAAAGTTGCTGAATGATAAAAAATCTATATAAAAACTAGCTGTTCCGACAAACGTTGTTTTGCCATATAAATTATTTTTGGTATGAAAAATAGATGTTGGCCGATTCTCAGACCTACTCAATATGCTCACAAAATTTCATGAGAATCGGTCAAGCCGTTTCGGAGGAGTTCGATTACGCACCCCGTGACAGAAGAATTTTATATATTAGAAGATGGATTTCCAATTAGGTAAGTAACGCTATAACTCGATAACAGCTGAACCGATTCTGCTAATTTTAGTCTTAAAATAATCCTTGAAGTCCAAGAAGGTTTTTATGTGACACGAAGTTCACCAAGACAGCTAGTATTATATTAATAACGAGCTTTTGCCCTCGGCTTTGCTCGCGTTAAGGAGTATTATTATAGTATACAAACTTTCATCCCCTATTTTAACCCTTCGGGGTTGGAATTTATCAAAATCCTTTCTTAGCGGATGCCTACGTCATAACATCTACCTGCATGCCAAATTTCAGCCCGATCCGTCCAGTGGTTTGGGCTGTGCGTTGATAGATCACCATGTTAGTCAGTCACCTTTGAGTTTTATATATTTAGAAGAAGAAGAAGATTGTCATATTAGAAAGTCGGAAATGAATTTAGCCATATCTGCAATGAACTAATCTGTAGGCGGGAGCGAAACTTGGCATACTTGGACTTATTAGTCCGATATTTCAGCTCGTAGATGGGACAATAAGGAAATTGGAACTTTGTGGGGACGAAATCGAAATCCGATTTTACGTTCCCGTACTCTTAATTAATTCAGATATTTAAGGCGCTATATTGAAAAAACTGTCCTTTTTGACGTAGTACTATAGGACCCTCAGAAATGTTACAAATCTGGTAATGAGATATACATATCTTCATAGCCTTATCTAGGTTTGAGAAGAACTAGAAACACGATTAATGTATTTTGCCTCGATACATTTAATTTTCGAAATGACCTCTTAAAAATACGAAATTTGTAGATTATTTTTAAACGAAAATAGATGTATTGTAGGACATTAGTCTAATTGATAGACACCTTTGCAACTCAAAATCGTACAGAAGCATTTTACTTAAATGCTCCTTGTTATTTTTTAAATGATTATAATTACGTTTTTAGCATGTTTTCCGAGCGAGCCGATAGCTTCTGGCCGCAGCGTATTCACGACTTTATAGTCATACAAATTAAGTATAAAATTGCCCTTGCGGTAAAATTACTTTCGATATTGCGCCTTAATATGTACCTATTCTCTTATTTGATATATTTTTACGAGATGATGAAATTAGTTCTGATTAGGGCCTCGCACCAAATTATTATTGTAGAGTTGTACTTATATCGTGGTTATCCAGTTTTATAAATGCCAAAGACGATCTGAGGCCGTAGACAAAGTCTCTTTCGTTAAAAACGATGACGAAATTCATTATCAAAATGTATGGGATTTGACATTAGTATTCGCAAGCTAAATGTCATTTAGCGATGACTTATGTCAAAATGCATACATTTTGATAACGAATTTCGTCATCGTTTTTAACGAAAGATGCTTTGTTTAAGGGGGCTGAACTGTCTATCAGCTGTCGGATGGTCTCTACCTCTTTAGACTAAGGTTACATGGTCAGTCTGGCATCAATTCAGTCCGTCAGTCTCAGACTGACGCCAAAATGATGGCTTGAAAGTAAATAATAAAAAAATGATCAGTCCGTCAATCATACGATTACACGATCATTCTCCCATCAGACTAATGGACTGAACTGATGCTAGACTGACCGTGTAACCCTAGTCATACACTTATCCCATAAAGCTAAGCCAGCTACTCACTTGCCCACACAATGCGAAGCAGTCAGCACCCACTGATCAGCGACTAGCACTCCCGCGCAGTAGAACACCTCCTCCGGCCCCCCCAAGATGGCGGCGAGGAAGGGCCAGTCCCCCGGAGATGCCTCCACCCCCCCGACTATCCGCTTCTGACCCCCTCCTATCACACGCCGCTTGCCGCACTCTGTTGACAATAATGATGATTATAGTCAATCTACTAAACTTATAGTTTGATTGTTTTAACCAAACTTTATAACTATAAGTTTGTTTGTTAGTCGAGAATTATACAGTGGTAAGTTGTAAAATGAAATGTACAAACTACAAAAGTTAGTTACAAAAGTTAGTATAAGTCAACTTTAAGGGTCAATTCAGACCGCAACGTGACGAGGCAAGGTGAGGCGCGGCGCGGCATAAATTTGTATGGATTTGACCCATAATAATTTATGTTATTACATATATCGAAAATTGCATCTTAACGTTGTGTCTGGTTGTTGAATAATCTTATAGTTGCGTGCGGCCTATACAGTTACTTTGCTTTTGTACATTCATCAAGAATTAGTTTGCCCTTATACAGGATTCAATTAAACCTTCCTGCCAAATTTTGACATACTGATCCTTGTTAAAAATAAAAATACACGTATTTTTTTCTTTTATCATCACTCAGAAATAGCTTCCGAAAGTTATCCTAAAAAATACTACAAATAATGGACACGACGCGTCGCCCACGTGTGACGTGCCCCCGCGCGCGCGCCTCGTCCCGCGTCACCACTGCTCGTACCCCGCGCCGCGAGTGACCCTTTTGCAACGATTTTAAATGGGATGCAATATGTCAGGAAGGTCAATTTGGCAGGAAGGTTTAATTGCACCCTGTATATTATACATAATATTATATACACCATACAAAAGCTGAGCTACATAAAGTGAATAATTATTATGAACAAACAATCCTCTTATGTAGAGGTTTATTTGAAGATTTACGTTATAAAGTACACACAACTTTTTGTTCATTTAAATGTGAAAGAAATTTCATTTGGCGCTCGGCCTCGACGGGGGTCGGAATTATCTGTCATAACCGCTGGCTCTCGGTCTACGTTATAAGTTCTCAGCCGTACGAAAAATATTTACACGCCGCGAGTATGGCGCAATCCAAAGTTGAATTTTTCGCTCGGAAATATTAAATCGTGTAATGCAAATAGCTAAACTTGTGTGATTTCCTGTCTGTCTGTGTATCTTCTACCACTTTACTTGACCGCTTAAGTTAAGATGTAGAAGGAGGCGATTTTGATGAAATTTGAACTGGAGACACTTTGAGCCCCGAGAGGACAGAGCATGTTTTATAACGACCCGAAAATAATGACGGTTTTCTTATTGTGACAGTTTAACTAAACATCGTTACAGAAACAAAGAACGTACTAAAAAAAAACAGCTTTCTTTTTTTTAATCTACAAAAAAAAGGACTATCGTATAACGATAATAATGCCGAAACCTTTCTTGGAGAAAAAAAAAACAATTAAACCGCTTTGCGCCACAATGATATTTTATGTTTTAATAAACAATAACATTTAAACCTTATGCCGCCATGGCTGTTGTGTAATGGGGTAATAAAGTCAGTCTGCGGTCTCTCGTTAGATATAAAGCGAGTTGCATGTACGAAGAATCGCCGCTTATAAGCTGATGATAATAAGGGTTATATCAGAGTTATAGAGGAGTTGTGGTTAGTTAAAACTATAATCCGACTACAGCCTGATAAACCTTATTCATTATAAACCTAGCCTTTATACGTTACGATGAATCGAATACATAGTATTATCACAGTGTAAATAACTACAGTGTTCCAACGCCTTTGAAGTCGCGCGAAATGCCGCTTTTGTGTAGGCATTCGTCATTGGTTCAGGGTTGTCACAATAATGTGTTTTATTATAATCTGTCTACATTTTATGTATTCGTAGTATTTGTATGTAGAGTACTAGGAATAACAAAAAATAGATATAGAAGTATTATAAATAAGGAGTTTTATTATAAAAAATACAAATGCGTATACAAAAGCTCAGGGTTCGCATGATATACCTATATTATATCAATTGACATATATATATATATATATATATATATATATATATATATATATATATATATATATATATATATATATATATATATATATCGGACATATATCATGAATCATGATATATAATATCAATTGATATTTATGCTTGATATAATATATCAAAATTGATTTTATTTATATTCTTCCGAAAAACAGGGGGTCACGTGGGAGTCATAAGCCTAAGTTACTAGCCGCGTCGACGGCTATGATTAGTTAATGTCGTGTCAAATAGCAAGTTTTTGATGACCTAGGCTTGTGAAACTCTCGGAAAATAAGACCTGTGTATTTAGACTACGACTTGATGTAAGATTTTTTACATTTAAAACATTATTTTACATTTTTGAATATAAATATCAATTTTGATATATTATATCAAGCATAAATGTCAATTGATATTATATATCAAGATTCATTAAAAAAATTGATACTCAAAAGTATCTATCGTTGATTTTTACTTTATTTGAAAACTTTGAATATCAATAATAAATAAATGAGTTTAAGTTTACTTCCCTATCTTCAAATTATCAGACATGCGAATTATTTCGAATCAACTATTAGGAAAAAAACATATCAGAGTATGAAATTTGTATGTAATTTTAGAAATATCAAAAATTAAAAAAAAAATAAAAAATATCGGATATAATATGTATATTATGTATTTAAATAAATACAAACATACAGCTCAAACGAAACACTGTCGGTCGCAAACCACTTAAAACAATTAAATTAAAAAGCGTCAACCCCGGCTGACGTGTACCGAACGAGTGTATGGCAGTTCGGTATCGCTACCGCGCCTCTCTCACCCCGCACGCCCCGCACGATTGCTCTGTCTAGACGTGTTCGTTGGACCACTGTAGTTATTTAGACTGTGGTATTATACTATAAGTGACATAATAGCGATAGCTACAAGGAATAAAAGGGAATGTGCAGGGAGGTGATTTGCTAGCATTACAACATCATTCTCTCTAGCCCCATTTCATTATTTCCTCACAAGCACTGTAAGTATACATATTATAGTGTAGACTACATTATGGTTTCATCATGTTTGGGATTTGAAATAAAAAATTGTTTAAGTGCCGTACTAAGAGACATTTTAGCATTTGATGATCCTTTAATTTTATGAAAATTTTGACACGCATTTTCTCTCAAATTCTTCATTAGATAATTAAATTTAGGTAAAAAAAACATTGGACTGCTAGACAACGTAGTTTTAAGTCTTATTATTATTGAGACAAAACGCTATCGCTCTCAAGTTGCGGCACCGCTCCACCTGCCGCAAGTCGTTACGCGAACATTAAGTTTTTGCATCCCCGCCTAACGAACTTGTAATTAAGAAAAATGTGCAATCACAACATTTAACCGTGTATTTTTATTTTTTAAGGTTCCCACCACAGTCTCAGCTCAAATAAACTCATAAATAGGTGGCTAGAAAATATTAAACACTTGAGAGCTTTGTTGAGTGTTTTAGAAGTGACACTTAAAAATTCGCGGTTTCCAGGGATGAGAAAGAGTTTCTTCTCCGCTGAAACTCTCTACATACTTTTCTTGACAAACTTAAAGCCACCAAGAAACAAATTTATAAATACACAAAATTGGCTGGTTTAAAGTATAATATACATAGCGCAATTTTATACGAAAGAAACTGCGACGATTATTTACACTTTATTACTTTATTCTCAGGCTTTACGGAACGCCATTAATCGCATGTACTAACAGAGAAATAATATTATTGACTCAGAGGCAGATAGCAGATCTTCGTAAGCTTAAGTCTAAGGGGGCGTGAACAATTACGTGAGGTGTTTAGGGTGGGGGGGGGGGGAAGGATGTCGAGTCAAATCTCATCTAATCTCACGTTGGGGAGGGAGGGGGTCTCGGCAAATCTTACGTATTTTTTTTTCTCAACAAAATAATACTATTTTTGGTCCATTTCATCTAGGTTATACCTCTATGGTTTTACTATCAGAGAACTTGATTCCTATGCAGATGGCGGACCTAAGTAATTTGGTCGCGTTACGTCAAACCCATCCGACCGATCACAGCTAACATTGAATTGACATAAGCCGACCACATGACTTAGGTCCGCCATCTGCATAGGAATCAACTTCCCTGATAGTACGTATGCTTAAAATTTTATCGTTATACGATTAAGATCATTCATAAATTCGTTCGAAAGAAAATCTACTGACTGTAAAACCAAACGTTTACGTGAGAAAGTAGAAACCCACATTTTGTAAAATCTCACGTGAAATTTTGGAGGGGGAGGGGGTTGAATAAAATCTCACGAAATCGCACCAGGGGGGAGGGGGGGGTCAAAAATGTCAGAAAAACACCTCACGTAATTTGTGGACGCCCCTAATCATCAACCATCAATCACCAACGATTAACAAAAATGGCAAAACCCAATCACATAACGTAGGTCAGCCATCAGCCTATGAATCAATTTCTCTACTAGTACGAGCTCTTGGACTACAGAGGTGGACATAAAACACCTCCCCCTCTCCCCTTAGCCATAAACCACCAGTAACAATGTGGCTTCCAATATCTCGCGTGTCTTGCCCACCACAATAAAACTTGTGACAATAACTTACGGCTTTATTCACGACCAATAAAATTTGTGTTATTTATTAATTTAGGGCTTAATCGATTTTGTTGATTGTAGTTTTCGGTTCATAAAATTTATTTCTAAGGGTCGAATCAGACCGCAACGCGACGCGTAGATACGTTTTTAAATTTGTACGTGGTTGCGGTCTGAATTTACCCTTAGTACGATTTCGCTTTCAGAGTCAATTTACACTGCAAAGTCGCGAGGCGTCGCAATGTATTTTTTGAAAGGAACAGGTAGCCAAAAGGCAGCATCGCAACGCCTAGCGACGTTGCACTGTGACCCTAATGAGAGTAAAATGATGAGCCTTTTTCTATCAAAATTAAATAATACATTACAGAAGTAGAATGCCTAATGAAGTCAATAGACTCGATTCGCACAGTTTACTGCCATCGTAAAGTTGACCTTATGATAAATGGAGATAGACATTCAAGTCTTAAACGAAATTATAGCCTACTGGTATGATATAAAGTATATTTTTCTCTGCAGCTCTCCAGGTAAGTTTTATTGAAATAGTTAATTAGATTTGCCCCCACCCGCTGGCAGATTGTATTTTTATGAACATTCACAAAGCTGCCTTTTATTTTATGAATAGGCGGAGGTATCAACATGCCATGGACTGGTCTTGTCACTTGGACCCTGATTAACTACCATGATTGCGATGCATGATCGAAGTTGATCGAAGCGCTAATCATATTCCTTTCTACACGTTCACAAACGCTTGTCGTTCATCAAAATTCAACGTGGAGAGGCCGCCCACGTTCGACTTCGATTGTATAATTTGTATAGTCAGAGAAGTTGATTCATAGGCAGATTGTAATTTGGTCGTATTATGTCAAACCCAGCCGACAGGTTACAACTTACATTGAATTGACATAATTTGACCAAATGCCTTATGCCGCAGGTACGTCAACTGACTTTGAATCACTGACCTCCATATACAGGGTGCAATTAAACCTTCCTGCCAAATTTTTTCCAGGGCTTAGGTATCATTAGGAGAGTTCATTTAACCAACAAAAATTGGGTGTTATTTTTTAAGACATAATAATTTATCGCATTTAAAATCGTTGCAGAATGGTCACTCGCGGCGCGGGGGAATGAGAAGGGGTGACGCGGGGGGAGGCGCGTGCACGACGGCACGTCACGCGCGGACGACGCGCCGTGTCCATTAATTGTAGTGTTTTTTAGGATAACTTTCGGAAGCTTTTTCTCAACATTTTAGTACTGAGTGATTATAAAAGAAAAAATACGTGTATTTTAATTTTTAACAAGGATCAATATATCAAAATTTGGCAGGAAGATTTAATTGCACCCTGTATACAAGTACGCTGGACCTATGATACCCTTTGAAGTGACAGCTGTTTTTTGTGCCTATTTGAAGCGGAATCAGCGCCCCCAAAATCGGGGGAAGAGAACTAAATCTGACGTAAACATGACGTTAAAAGTCGCCATATTGGCGCTGATGGCAGTAGTGGGAGTACTTGGAACTAATACTAGTTTCTACCACCGTAGTGATTATATTCTCTTTGGTTTCTACAACCAATAGCCATTGAGCGGCCATTTGCAAGTTACGCCAGATTTAGTTCTCTTCCCCCGATTTAGGGGGCGCTGATTTCGCTTCAAATAGGCACAAAAAACAGATGGGTATCATCTGTCCATCGTACTTGTATAATGGAGGTCAGTGCTTTGAATCAATTTCTTCATCATGTCAACCATGGCATTTCATCATGTCAACGTGTAGAGGAGTCTCATGTTTTGTAAGTTGTCACTTAAAAGTTAAAACCGAGCTGAAAACACCTAGTTTTGTGTTTTGCAATTGTGAGTAAAACCTGTAAACAAAAACAATTTTTCACAAAATTTTCCACAGCTCTAAGTTTTGACTGTGGGAGTATTGATTAGGTGCACACGTGCTTGAATCATTGTGATTTAAACAATAAAACAAAAATTCCACATACGTATTCAAATAAACAGCCAACTCTGTAACAAATAACAATGTAACCGTGTCCAGTTTTAATATCACCGTCTAATAATTCGGGATTATTAGAAAAGTTTTCGAAATATTTTTCATAAACGTAAGGAATCCAATAAACACTGTTTTAATTAAATAAATTGTTATCAAAGAAATATTTTATACGAAATACTTTTGCAAGAGTAGATATTATGAGTGGTTGCGTATTATATTTACTTCTTGTACCTGATGGTATTTTTCTTTAAAAATGTAAACTTTACAAACCACTGCTAAGCTTAGAATTCAGATTATTCACACTACCCTTAAAGGAAAACGTATTTTAAAGCATAGATCGCTAGAAAAGAGTTAGCGGCTACAACTTGAATGTATTCATTGTTACTGTGCTTAGTGCTACAGTTATATTTTTTAGGGTTCCGTACCCAAAGTATGAAAACGGGACCCTATTCATGAGACTTCGATGTCTGTCTGTCCGTCTGTCTGTCTCCAGGCTGTATCTCAAGAACCGCTATAGCTAGAGTTCTGATATTTTCACAGATTGTGTAGGTATATCTGTTGCCGCTATGACAACAAATACTAAAAACAAAATAAAATTAATATTTAAAGGGGGCTCCCATACAACAAACGCGACAACAGGTAGGCACTTGATATTTTCACAAAGACCTTAATTATATGTCTACTTCAATATTTAAGAATAATATTATAATAAAATAAAAAATTAAGGGGGCTCCCATACAAAAACACAATTTTTGGTCTATGTTTGCTCTATAACAGTACGGAACCCTTCGTGCGTAAGTCCGACTCGCACTTGGCCGATTTTTATTTTTGTGGTATTGTATGTGATAGCTATTTTGTATCCTTGTAGAAATGTAAGGCTGTATTTGTACACCTATGCATCCGCGCAAAGGAGCGGTTGGTCGCTGCACCGCAAGATCACAAGAAATATCATTTTAGGGTGAAGCTAAAAGAGCGTAAATTGAGATGTGAGTGTCAGAATTTCGGTCGCGTAAATATCTTTTCATACAAATCATGACTCACAAAATTACGCTCGTGTGAATCAAACAGGACTTTTGTACGAAACTGAATGCAGCAGAATTTCTACAAGCCGAAATTCTGCGACTCAGAACTCATAAATTACGCTCGTTTGGTTTCACCCTTAATCCCCGAGTTCGGGCGGACGCATTTATTCGAGCCGACTATGTTATTTGTATGTATAGATGATGTCGTTACTCGTGTCACGGCTTATGTAGCATTATCATATTATTGTGAATAAATTAAAAGTAGATAATCCCATGACAAACTGATAGATAAATTAATCAACGCGGCATATTTATTTCGATTTTAATTAATTACACCATTATATCCTGACTTAAATAACCATCAATTGACGTTATAATTTACACAACGGCAATTTACACTGTCGAATTGTAAAATATGTGCAACTTCATAACGTAAATTGATTTACGACTACTCCCGATAGTCCCGAAGAATATTTTACAGACAGCTATTACTATCACTAGCCGTCTGTGTCCCACTACTGGGCAAAGGCCTCCCCTCTTTCCTTCCACACTTCTCTATCCTTTGCTGCGTTTGTCCACTCTGTATCCACAGCGTCTAGTTCGTCGTGCCACCTTTTCTTAGGCTGTGTTCAAACATAACTGACTGTCAGCTGCCGAATGTGAACGAACGTTACGCAGTTTATTGTATTTCCATACATAGTCACTTTTTCGTTCACACCGACAACACGTTATTACGCTAGGCGTAAGCGCTGAAATTCGGCGGCCGATTAATATAGCACGTCACTATTAGACTCCAAGGATGCTGATTGGCTACGTATCTACGTCAGCTAAAGCGTATAGTCAGCATGAACGAAACATACCGTTTACTTTATTGTTTACACTGGGGCTCACAGTGAGCCTGCTCACATTAGGCGGCCCACAGTCAGTTTGGTTTGAACACGGCCTAAGGGCTAAAAAGTGAAATCCGCAAAGGGCTTCTACAGTCTGCGTTATCTAACTCCACCCTAGTTATCAGATTAAGCATACTTTTGTCATGTTGGACTCAAAATGGCGTCACGCTCTTTAACAAGCGTTGTTAACACGAAAAAACGACAAAGGATCTTGCTCTGAAAAGAAATCTCTTCCTGTAGCCCTACGTGTAGAGATTGAATGAAATTATTATTTTTTAACAAAAAATTAAAACCGACTTCCAAGGTAAAAGCAATAGTAATATGAACTAAAAAGTATTAAATAACTCTTACTCTTTAATATCACGCCTTTTTCAGAATTCGTCTAAATATCAACTATTTCTGTACATATACTACAGTCTTCATTATTTTGAAGTCGGTACCAGCTAATTTAATCGTGAGTTCAGTAATGTCAGAATATCTGAAACTTTTGGGACTGGTACCGACTTCAAAGTAATGAAGACTGTAGTGTACGTACAGAAATAGTTGATATTTAGACGAATTCTGAAAAAGGCGTGCTATTAAAGAGTAAGAGTTATTTAATAATTTTTAGTTCATATTACTATTGCTTTTACCTTGGAAGTCGGTTTTAATTTTTTGTTAAAAAATAATAATTTTGCTCTTTTTAGTTAAGTATCTATAAAATTAGGCTTTATGCGTAAAACCCCAATACGAATGTTAACTATTCACATTATGTTACTGTAAGCGAAATTGTGGTAAATGCTTGCAGTTATCTAAGCGATGCTGCAATTTCCAAAATTTTATCTTTAAAGGTTCAGGAGTTCTGTTCAGTACCTTTGCACCAAGAGACACCTTCGTATGAAATTTCTCTTATTCGTAACATATGTTTAACTTACTAGAAACAACATTTTAACCACTATGAGTGTTTTGATAAATTTCAAGGATTTCCCTCGATTGCTCATAGATCCCATCATCAACTCACCACTTTCGTAATTGTTATACAAAATTAAGATTACATCCTATACAACAACACGAGAATTTTGAAAATCGGTCTACAAACAGCGAAATCATCATCAAAAACATCTGCTTCGATGCAAAATATCACGAAAAGTACCAATAATTGGGTCATAGTGTGATGACTCATAGCATAATTATGGTTGTGATGATGATGATTAATCAAATTGATGTATTAGCTTATGCTTTCAGTTGTTTAAACAACACTAAAATCCCTGAACCTGTACCTATAAGCATTCAAAAGTTCTGTTCGGTACCTTCGAATCCAGGGTATAACCTGGTGCGAAGTCTTACTTTTTTGTAGCATTTACCTCGAATGCTTCAGAAAAATCGAAATCACCATATGTTTCTATACAAATTTCAAGGAGTCCCCTCGATTCCTCAAGGATCCCATCATCAGATCACCACTTTTGTGAACATGGTACCAAATTCAAGTTAAGCCCTATATAACACAAAAATAATTTTGAAAATCGGATCACAAACGGCTGAATAATCGTTGAACATACAAAAAAAAAGATACATACAGCCGAACATATTACCTCCTCCTTTTTGGAAGTCGGTCAAAAATACAGCAGATAGGGCGTTATGGACCAAGAGCCCGCGAGGGCCAGACCTTCCTTCGTTTTGTAAAGCTGAAAGTTTACCTGTTTCTGACCTTTACAGAGGTAAGAACGACCAGCAACTAGGGAGTTTCGGTCGCGGTTACCTTAGGAGGTATCCAGTTCTGAAGGTTTACCAGACCTTCGAGAGGGAGTAAAGCTCAATTTCATAGCTTATATTCTTCGCGGTAAGTGGAGGAATCTCGTCTTCCAGTACCGGACATTTTTGACAGTTGCTTCCTACCCTTAAATTTCCTTAAAGTATGAGACTTTGTGGGTGTCTAGCAGTGGGAAAGGAAGTAACAATCAATAAAAAACGGTAAAATTTTAACTGTTACTTACCTGCACCTTCCACTTATGTCTTCAATTATACGAAGGCATTGTATTTAACATCTTTTAAAACCAGTTGTCTGTAAAGTCGGTTTACTGACGATAGTTGAACGTGACAACGTCATCTAGCCTTAAATGGAATGCCTCAGAGCGAGGTTACGCATGAGTCATGTTTTTTCGTGCGTGCAACCGGCTTCATCGGATTAAAAGACGTTGTCACGTCAAAAGGAGAAGGAGAACACTTACCATAATTCTGACACACGAGGTGCAGGCGCGCGCTGGAGTGGCGACAATCCCGCAGTTCTCGCAGCAGGCCGCCCTCGCTCCGTTGGAAGGCGCGGTAGGACTGCGCCACGCCGCGCACCGGCGCAGACCCGGGGGTGCGACCGCCGCCCACGACCGCGCTCCGGTTTACGGATCTGGACACGAGTGTAGTGGGTAGTGAAACGTGCAAACCACGTGACCTTAGTTACGAAACTTCATTATACAGGGTGGCGGCCCCTAGACGATCAATTTTATTGTGCAATATCACGTATTGTGCCAATTATTGACCATCTAGGGTTGATATTGAACGCGCCTGCCTTTCAAATACATAAGGGTTTATATGTGTCCCTTATATAGAGTTTACTGTGAAAGTAGCAGTGCTGAAATAGCGTTTTTCTTGTGATTTGTATGGGCAAGCGCCCGAGTCTCCTGTATTTCCCCATACAAAAGTAAAAAAGTTATTCTTTCAGCGCTGCAACTTTCACAGTAAGCTCACATGGGACTCATACACCCCCTATAGTATTATCACTTAGTTTTGTGACACCCTGTAGATGTAAATTTTTATAAGAGTTCAACAGACAGCTGTGACAGTAAAAATGTAGTCGAGAATATACCGTTTTGCCTTTCCAAATACTTTCAAGTTACAAGATATCTTGTTATTATAAAATTCCCATAAGGTTTCATAAGGAATATGAGTAGAATGAAATTTAATCATATTCCGGATGAACGAATATCATTGATTAAAATCTTGAACCTAGAACTGTCGTAGACTCACTCATATATTATCTACATATATAAAATTCAAAGGTGACTGACTGACATGGTGATCTATCAACGCACAGCCCAAACCACTGGACGGATCGGGCTGAAAGGGGTTTGGGTAATATTGGCGTCATTTTCAAATCTCGCGGCCACTCACCAAACCGGCATATTATGAAAGAACATATCAAGGGGAGTAAACTTTATTATGGGGGACATATAGCTAAACTATATCGGAGCCGAGATGTTAGGCATTTTAAGTTCGTATTTTCAACTAAAAGTAAATTCAATCATAACATGAATACTCAGTAAAATACAAAAAACTGCATTATTTATTAGCTTAAAGCCTTCCTCGATAAATGGGCTATCCAATACAAAAATATTTTTTCAAATCGATCAAGCAGTTCCTGAGATTAGCAAAGTGCAAAGTGCTAAGTGCTAAACACAAACACTTCAGCTTCATAATATTAGTCTACAAGGTATAACAAAACTAAGTGATAATACTTTAGTGTGTGTACTGTGTATGAGTCCCGTGTATAAAGTTTACTGTAAAAGTAGTAGCGCTGGAAGATAACATTTTTTTTCGTTTTTGTATGGGGAAACTCTTTACGCCAGGGCGCTTGCCCATGCAAATCACGAAAAAGTTTCTTAGCAGACAGAGGCATAAAGATCGTAGTTGACGGCGAATGCTCGGAAACTCAGTCTGTTGATGCTGGTGTCCCTCAGGGCTGTGTGCTATCGCCTACCTTATTCATACTGTATATCAATGACATGTTACAGACCAACGGCATTCATTGCTATGCGGTTGATAGCTGTACAGGTGATTCTGTATATACCGGCTCCCCCAATATTTCTCGGCTGAATGTCATTGAGAGTCGAAACGAACATTTGTCTAAAATAGAGAATTCATTGGAAAAAGTCTCTGTATGGGGTAGACGTAACTTAGTCCAATTCAACCCCACCAAGACACAAGTCTGCGCGTTCACCGCTAAAAAATCACCTATGGTTGTACATCCTCGTTTTGAGGGCACATCTTTAACCATCTCCCCTAGCATTGAAATACTTGGCGTTAGTATATCGAGCGAAGTCCAGTTTCGATATCATCTAGATTCTAGAGGGTAAGGCCAAATTAGCCTCGAAGAAGCTTGGTCTTCTCAACAGAGCAAAACAGTACTTCAGTCCGGACCAACGCCTACAACTCTACAAGGCGCAGGTTGCAAGTACAAGCATAATAATTATTCATTTCATCATTTATTTTTAATTTTAGTTATTCGTACATTTTAGAAGAATGACTTAACCATTCAACATACAGTTCGACAAGGCTGTATATGAACGTGGCGAGAAAAGGAACTAACGCTTCTATCATACAAAAACGTCATTTTTGACAGTTCTCCTTTACCAGCAGCGCCCATTGACATCATTGACATATTCATTTAAAGCTTTGTCGAACTGTACAACAACGCGCCGTCATATTTTAATGATTTTTTAACTATTTATTTTTCTTTTGTAAAAAAATGCAAATCCATTTTTCTCGAATTCCTTGAAGAGGGCCGTGTTTTTTTTAAATATATATTTTGTGTAAGTAAATAGTTAATGAGCCGGGAAGTAGATTAAAAGCTAGACTGGAAATTCTGCCGAAAGGTGGCGTCCAGCGTCATACTGCACTATGGCACAGAATATATTATATTATAGTACCAAACTATAATTAAATAGTGGAAATAATCGACATTATATTATGGGAACAACACCCTAGAGTCATTTTACCCACAACACACAAGAACAATAATTACAATTGCCAAATATTGCATCCGGCCCTTTGAAACCACTGTCTAATGAAAGATCTCAATTCTGGCTATACTTTAGTCGGACGAGAGTTAAGCCCAATGTAAAAATATGTATGAAAAATTATTCATATTTGACGCGGACGAAGTCGTGGGCGATAGCTAGTGAGAAATACATATCCAACAGATTAATATACCCTTTCTACATCTGTTTGTTAAGGATAGCTCCATAAAGTAATGTTAATTACTATTGATTTTGTGAACATAAGATGCAAAAATATATATACTAAAATAATCATACCTCAGCTCCGATATTACTTAGAACAATTTTCATTGCTGATATATGTTTCTCTAATGTAGTGCAACAAAATAGTAATGGCTTTATCCCTGGCCGCTGGAAAAAAAAAGACGCCACAGGTCCATACAAAGTTACCCAATGCCCTTTGGCATGCAGGTAGATATAATGACGTAGGCATCCGTTAAGAAAGGATTTTAATAAATTCTAACCCCAAAGGGTTAAAATAGGGGATGCAATTTGTATATAATAAATAATAATACTTCTTAACGCGAGCGAAGCTGCGGGCAAAAGCTCGTATAGTATATACTAGCTTGTATATTATACAACATGACGAAAATCTGTTACATATATCTATGAAAGGGTTGATAAATTAATATGGTCTTTATTATCAGAGTTGACATCAATTTTATATTAGACGTAGGTTATACGTTCAGTAAAATCATCAATCTGATGGCTAAAAAGTACATAATAAAGAAATGATCAGTCCGTCAATCAATTGGTTAGACATTCAGTTTCGCGTCAACTTTACCAGATTGATGGACTGAACTGATGAAAAATTGAACGTGTAGCCTACGTCAGACTTGGGACACCATTGTGATACACCATAGACTTATGATATATACTGTCGTATACCTACACACTTTTTTTTTAATGGACGCTTCACACCACGTCAGTCTGGCCTCGTGGTGACTACCTGAAGGACTTGTGTTACAGGTAAGCCAGCCAGTACCAGACAACGCAAATATATTTAATACTTTTATACTATACAGTATACATATATTTAAGATTTTTTATTATATGATACACATATTTAATACACATCCATGACCCAGGAACTTTATAAACTTTTTGTTCCGTCGGCGGGACTCAAACCCGCGACCTCTGGCTTGAGCTACCAACGCGCTCACCACTGCGCCACGGAGGTCGTCGATACACAGGGCCTGTATTATACATAAGTTTCTACTTTCTACATGTTGAAACAGATGAATATGACTTACGAGTATCCCAGCATGGCGCAGAGCTTGTGCGCGGTGGTATCGTCGAGCGCGTGGCTGATGCAAGCGGGGAACCAGGACTGATTGGCAGCTCGGTAGACCTGCAGCTCACCGCGGCCGATGTCGCCATTGGCTTCGCTAAGACGCACTGGTGAAGAAGATTACGTTAGAGAGTCACAATCTTGAAAGACTGCTTACGACGGATGGGCAGTAGAGAGATGTGGTAATAAACAAGAATTAAATAGCTCATAACAGGAACTACATATCTCGTGCGACAGCCAGAAACAACGTAGGTTGTTTTTATAATAAATATGTGAAAGGCTTTATCCAAAATCTCTGGCACAAAGGATAGCAATTTTTCTTCAACCAGCCAATGCTGGTTACTGTCAGATGGGGATGATTTGGTATTTTTTTATATCTGTTCATATCCTGTAGTATCATTTGCAATAATTGAAACAAAGGAAAAACAAGAAATAATAAAGGACAATATTTTTCAGTTTTAGTTATCCGTTTGTTTTTTAATTTTATCATTTCATTTCATCGTCCGTATAAGTTAACTTATATTATGCAACGGCGTTGAGGCGTCGAAACGATGTTCTTACACTTACACGCGAACGCCGAAAGCACTTAACTACAAAGTTAGCTGGTTGTTTATTATGATAATCCGTCAGCGGTTATCTAAGTTCAGGTAGCTCAGACGTTCGTAAACATATCGCGTATGCCGCAACTTGCTGGTAGTTTTAATGAGGTGCAGCTAAACTTTAATATGATATTGCTTTGGATTATATTTCAGCTTTAATATTCTCTCAAATAGGAGTTGTATAAAAGTTGTGCGAGTTTTCTTGCTCGTTAAGTTAATTAGGAGCAGGAATTTTAATATAAAATATTTTTGCATTTATTTTCTTAATTTAAGTCAAATCAACATCAGCGGAGCTTTTCATAATTCCCGCAGAGTGATTAAGTATCTTGCGACAGGCGTTTGACAGCAAATTTACATAATATCTGCTGACAAACGCCTGTTGCAACGACTGAACAACAACATTTACGACGTCGTCGCCTTGCTTGCATATAATTCTCTTGGGGTTGAGATGATCTTGTAGGGTCTAAACTCACGGCAGTTTCTCTCGTCTTATCCCCAAGGGCAGTCCAGCTTGCCGTCACACAGATGCGTCTGGGAGCTATACAGCGCTGGTTGCCGCAGTAGACGTCACCGCCACGCATACATACTCTTGAGCTAGAAGTGGTATTCTAGGGTCTATACTCACGGCAGTTTCTCTCGTCTTGTCCCCTGGGGCAGTCCAGCTTGCCGCCACACACACAATATGTGCTTGAGAGATGCAGCGCTGGTTGCCGCAGTGGACGTCGCCGTAACGCTTTCATATACTCTTGAGCTTGAGGTGGTGTTCCAGGGTCTATACCTACTTACTACAGGTCCTCTCGTCTTGTCCACAGGGGCAGTCCAGCTTGCCGTCGCAAAGATATGCTTGGGATATGCAGCGCTGGCTGTCGCAGTGGAAATCACCACCGCTCTTGCACACGCGACAGTCGAGCTCGTCAGACCTGAATTCTAAGGGCTATACTCACGGCAGTTCTTCTCGTCATGTTCCGAAGGATAATCTAGATTGATATGAGAGAGATTCGTCTGGGAGATGCAGCACTCGACAGTTTAGCTCGTTAAAGCAGATTTCTCAGGTCTATACTTACGACAGTTCCTCTCGTCTTGTCCCCAGGGGCAGTCCAGCTTGCCGTCACACAGGTGCGCCTGGGAGATGCAGCGTTGGTTGCCGCAGTGGACGTCACCGCCGCGCTTGCACACGCGACAGTTGAGCTCGTCTGAGCGGTCGGCGCAGTCCACGTGGCCGTCGCACCGCCAGTCGTGGGGTATGCAGCGGTTCGTGTCGCATTGGAACCCGGTCGGACACACTAAAGAACGCTAAAATTACTCATCTATCCTCGTAAACATATTGATGCTTAGACGTTGTAATAAATTCCAGTTGCTGGATACAGATAATTCTTGATAAAGGCGTCAAGCCTCTTTCATTCGCGTCCGAAAACATGGTTATTTAACTCTAGAGCTTTACACCGACATATGGAAACAAGACAGCATTCAATTTGTGTGTAAGTGAAACAGACAAGTGCAGTTTCAAATTTTGTATCTCCGGTAACAAGAATTTACCAAAATTTAAGAATTGAACAGCACTCAAATTGGTTACATAATATTATTATTATGTTTCACGATAACACATATTTTAAAAATTATCACATTACGAAAAATCATGAAATTTTCACGTTATTTTATGGTCGTTGTTAAGCATTTGTGTATTGTACCCACAAACATTGGTGTTGACTTATGAATGCAGTCTTGTTCCAAATGTTCTAAAGAACATAATATGTATTTTTTGTAAGATGATACACAATTATCAACGTCAACCATATATAGATTATAGAGCATACACTTACTTGGCTTTGAAGCTCTGATTTTAGCTTCTTTGACTTCTTTATGCCCGAGGCACACATCAGTATCGGTGGATTCAGGGAAGATATCGCACTGCAGATAGTCTGGCATCGATAAACCAAATACTTCCAAGAAGAAGCCACATCTTCTCATCGTTTCTGAAAATTCATGTCGCTTTCAACCTGCGCGTTCTTAAATAAACGTCTTTGAAAATAAAAAATCTAAGATCTTAAAGAGTTTTATACATTCATAAAAAGAAAACATCTTGAAAGTATCAACATTCCTTTATAGTATCTGAAGAAGAAAATCTCTCTGTGTTTATAAATAGTGCTAAGAATAACAGAACGGTTAAATTCTTTGAATTTTATAAAAATACGCTTAGGGACTATTTCACCACTTTGATCAGTGCCGGATGGGCTATCCACAACTTATCTGGCAGAATGTAGAGTATACTCTACAGTAAGTAGTTAAACAGCCCCTAATCTATTTCAATAAACCACACCTGCATAAGGCTATGGTATGGCTGTGTTACATACTTATAGTGGTATCTCTCAAGATAGGTCTCGGATACCCATTATAAGTAATTGCTTTCCCAAATTATTGACTATTACTTTGGGACAAAATATATGACATAAATTAATCCTTCAATCGTGGATTCTTGTAAATCTATTGTTATTCTATTGTGTCTCGCTCACCGGTGAGCTTATGGGGCTTGATGGGTTAATGTGGTTCCGTTCATGGCACAGTGGCAGCTTACAAAGGATGTTCCTACCATGGCACAGTCCCCTGACAGCTTACAAAGGATGTTCCCACCTTGGTACAGTACTCTGAAAGCTTACAAAGAATGTTCCTACCTTGGCCCAGTCCCCTGGCAGCTTACAAAGGATTTTCCTATCTTGGTACAGTACCCTGAAAGCTTACAAAGAATGTTCCTACCTTGACCCAGTCCCCTGGCAGCTTACAAAGGATGTTCCTACCTTGGCACAGTCCCCTGCAGGGCCGCACCATGTGCCCCAGCGGGCCGCACTTCGGCACGAACAGCGAGCACAGGAACAGCGCGGTGAGCTCGTAACACCTCACGTCCACCACCGCCTCGTAGATGTCCAGGTCCTGTACAAGGATATAATATTAATTAAAATATGTTACAAGTGATTTATTAATAAATGAAAAAAATAAAAAAATTAAATTAAGATGTGTCAAGGGACACCCGGATGGAACGAATTATAAAAAAAAAAAACAAAAAAAAACAAATAAAAGAGAGAAACACTCGCTACCACACGGCTTACAACTATAGCATTTTTGCTCTTGTTGTAATATACCGACACTTTTGTGTCATGTCGTTACAACTTTTTTTCCGTCTAGCCCTCTTTCGCAACGCCCTATAAGGAACTTCGTTCCAAAACTACAGACACATGAAGTAGTATTACTGCGTATAGAAGTACCAGGCTATTGTACCAGAAAATTTGACTCATAAGCAGATGGGGGACCTACGCAATTTGGTCTTGTTGTGTTAAACGCGTCCGACAGATTATAGCTACAGGTGAGTTAACAAAAGCTGGCACGATCAACACATTTAAATTTTAAACATTGCGCTTGTGTAGTGTCTGTGAATAAGCGCGTGGCGTGACGTCGTACTCATCATAAAAAGTCTGCCCGTCTCTCTCGCGCGCGGTCTATCTTATGAGCGTGAAGGGGACAGTTATTGTTTTTCTTATGCTACTGTTTATAAATACAGCGTGATGTTACAAGTCAGTAACGTGTGATCGGCGCGCGAACAGCGTTCGGAACCGTACGATAATTATAACGATATATAACGAAAAATACGATAATTTTGTTCGTACGTACGATGTACGATAGCATATTATTATCGTACGCAAATTATACGATAATTTTTATCATGATGCAAACATATTATATTTTTAAACATACTGTATAGTGGAATTGTATAAGTGTGAGCACTGTGAACATGCCAGCTTTAGTTAACTGATCTATAATATTGAGTTGACATAATCTGACCAATTGGCGTAGGTCTGCCAACTACCTATGAATCAATTTCTTCGATGGTACAATCACCCGAGAAATCAAGATGCCCAGATGTTAATTCTAGCTCAATAATACATTACTATCTATAGAAAATATAAGAACGCCTGCGTGGTCTAGTGGTTAGAGCGTGGCTCTCGACTCCGGAGGTCGTGGATTCGAACCCCGCGTTGGAAATATGTTATTTCCGAGTTTGGTTAGGACAATGCAGGCTAATCACCTGATTGTCTGACAAGTAAGATGATCCATGTCGGATGGGCATGTAAAAAGTCGGTCCTGCGCCTGATTTCTCTCCAGTCGTGTCGGTCTTCCGTCCCACTGGGTTATGAGAGTGAAACGAATAGAGAGTGCTCTTGTGTACTGCTCACACACTTGGGCACTAAAAAACTACTCCTGCGTAACAGGCCTGGTTTCAATTAAACTGGCCACCGTCACCGAAACCGGTGTGGGGAGTATTATTACTATCTATAGGTTTAGATTTAAGTATTATAGTGTAAATGACTTACTAGCTACCGACTTTTAAAAAGAGGAGTGATATGTTTTCTGATCGAATAAGACTGCTTCGTTTACAACAATGCCTGGTTTATTTGTTGATGCCGAATAATTGAGTTTTCATATTATTATGAATCGTCTTGATGAAATGTTTCTTGCATTCTTTTGTTCTACAACATTCTTGATTCTACAAATTAAGTTGGCCATGGTTTTCATAAGTTTCATAGGAGTGAAATAGTTGGTGATATTTTGTATGAAAATAGATTGAGATAATTTACATTTCTGAATACGGTTATATACTTTCGGTAATGGCGTTCTTATTGACACTTAATTCCATAAAAGATAGAAAAAATCTAATTTAGGCGTTATGTTGAAACTTGAAACAAACAAAAGCGAACAAACATTATTTTAATGTGTCTATAGACTCCTACACAATATAGACTTCTAAATCTATCATCCTTTCTTTATACTGTATATAAAACCTAAAAATAGCTCAAAGCAAAATCTGTTATTGTTAGAATATTCTGGAAACATAACTGTCCGTGAACTCCGCTCGGCGCGCCAACAATTCACGGACTGAAACCACGGCCACTTAGATACCCGGCGCGCCGCGGTCGTGCATAGCTCGACGTCTGCATATCAGACGATGCGGTCAAACTATATAGACTATGTTGCCGCTAAGTTCCTAGTTTATTTTGACATTTAGGTGTAACTTGTAAGCTAGATTCGCTAAAAGCAAAGATTTATATTAATAGGTGTTGTCTGGAATTTCGTAGTACCGAATATCGTTTGTAATGGCTACCGTTCGTTTTTCCATTGTAATCATCACTCTCACGTACGATAGTGAACACCCGATACTCAATATTAATGTAATCGATTCAGTGGTTTATGTGTGAAGAGGTAACAATTAGCCGGTGAAAATTTTGCATTTATGAGTGTAAGTATGATGTTGGTAGAAGTTGGATACAAATTCAAGACTTTACATATAGTATTTATGTGAGAGTTTTGTAGTAATTAAATGAATATTGTAATCATCATGATGATACCAACATGGCTGCATCACGACGAAATCCTTGTTCAAATACCCAACCGAACGTGACAAAATTTTAGCTGAAAAGTAATTTTCCGTTTGTGTACTTTTACGAGGCGGTAAATTTTAATATTTGTACTTTATTTAGACTCTAAATTTAAAAATAGAACTGGAACAAAGTACATTCGAGTTCTACAATTAAACGTTTCTTTATGACTTATCATAAAACGAAGAATAAATTCTTAAAGGCTGATTTACATTGATACAGTAACTGGCGCCAGCATCACTGGATTCCGTCGCTGGATCAGCACTGTATCAATGTATCAACATGTTTCAATCCAGTGCTGGACTGCCGCTGTATCAATGTAAATCAGCCTTAATGTCGAAATTTTTATATAGACCTTAAGAGTTGCTGATCTTTAAGAACTTGTTCAACTTTTACTAGAACTTAAAGAGCGTGATTTTCCTTTATGTTCTTATAATTTTATTCATTATTTTAGAATTAGGTACGTAGAATCCATGCTCATACACAATAATTTTAAGTTAGAGTATTTGTCCATTTATTTATCTGATATTCTTCACGCTTATAAGATGCCAAACCGATTTAGGGTCAATTCAGACCGCAACGCGACGAGGCGAGGCGAGGCGCGGCGCGGCATAAATTTGTATGGATTTGAAAGATTTCAATTGCGTGAGACGTCTTGTGAATCTGTCAAATCCATATAAATTTAGAAATGCATCTACGCGTCACGTTGCGGTCTGAATCAACCCTTAAGCTTTGCTAGAAAATTCCGGAAAAACATAGAAAATGTTCTATTTCTCCAAAACGTTTCGCAACTAAACTTTTCGCTTGTGTAATAAAGCTTTTAAAAGTTATGTCAGACGCTGCGTGTTGTGAGTTGTGACACGTCTCAGTTTACTGCCACGTGTACGGCAATTCGCTAAGCGTTCCCACTTCCCCTCCACGTGTTACAGCTAGCGCGTGTAACAATATCATGTCTGGTAAACAAACCGAATCTACCCATATTCTCTAATGCAGTTTAGTTTACGTAGTAACTATAATAGTAATCTGTGGTTCCTTGTGCGCGCGTACAATCCAATCCAACCAGAACGCGTTTGACTTTGGTTTTGAATTAAAATCTCTTAAGAACATCATATTATAGCCATCCATACTAAGGGCGCGTTCAGACGTGCGCGTGTTCTATTGTAGCGTATGGGAAAACAATCGCGAGGCACGCGCGCGGGTTTTGTGCGGATTTTTTCCCATACGCTATAGTAGAACACTCGCAGAACACGCGCACGTCTGAACGCGGCCTAATATAATAAATCCAAAAGTGTGTTGATCTGTCTGTTACTTCTTCACGCTTAAAGCACTGAACCGATTTCTCTGTTTGGTATGGAGATACTTTGAGTTCCGGGAAAGGACATAGGATACTTTTCATCCCGGAAAAATGTACGGTTACTGCGTGATCAACTTGTGCGGGCGTCATCTAGTATTCACTAATGCACATAATGCGGTTTAGTTTTCGTAGTAACTATTTAGTTATGTGGTTTAGTTCTTTGTACGGTGCAGTACATTTATAATTCAACTAAATGACGCCAGCAAGTCCTTTGCGCCAACATTCGTTTATTGCGTGAGAACGGTAAAATTTTCAGGGATAAAAACTATCCTATGTCCTTTCCTGGGACTCAAAGTATCTCCATGCCAAATTCCAGCAAACTCTAAACTAAAAATGCAATGAAAATTCAACCTGATCGAAGAATACAAAGTGTCTTGTTGAGTGCCGTCTTTCGACATCATCTCTGTTGGCGGTAAATTGTGCAAAGAGGTACTCGAAACATTGGAAAATAGAAATGTTTTCGTACATAAGTACGTTAGGAAAGTATCTGCTACATTATTGCTATCCATACTTCCATACTATTATTATAAATGTGAGTGTGTCTGACAGTCAATCTGTCTGTCCAATTTCGCTGGAATTTGGCATGGAGATACTTTAAGTCCCGGGAAAGGACATAGGATAGTTTTTATCCCGGAAAAATGTACGGTTCCCACGCGATAAACGAATGTTGGCGCAAAGGATTGGCGTCGTGCCAAACGTGCCAACCTTTAAAAGTGGGTTACACGTTTAATTAATTTTTCCCTCAAGATTAATCTCGATTACGAAATCCTATTCAGGTGTAACGAAGCTAATTGTAACGTGCAGCATGTGCAGTTATGCACATACGCAATAATTATGTTGTGTGTGTGCAATTGTGCATCATTGGCACATACGTGTCAGGTGCCCCTTTTAGTCTTTAGTTAGGTAGTCTCATATAAGATTCCGTAAGGGCTTGTCGCCCTGCCGGCACCTATATAGTATACCTGTGTAGTATACACCTAAAATGAACACGAATAAATGAAGTCCGAAAATAAACATTTTTAATTCATCTCTCATAGGGCGCTCCCCTTTACATTGGTGACCCCTAAATAGGTGCCGTGCGCGTTTTACTTAATTAATCGGACTATTGCTAAATAAATATCGGACTATTGTGAATAAAAAAATTAAAAACTATAAAGTGACACTTAAAAACTAAAATGACGGAAAGTGGAAGTGATCCTGTTCCCGCTCAAGAGGTATCTCAAATTACCGTTTCCTCGCGCGTTCCTGATTTCTGGGAGGACCAGCCCCGGACTTGGTTCATTCAACTGGAGTCTGTACTTTTCAAGCAGCGGCTGACTGATGAGGCGAAGTACCACCTTGTCATTGCGAAGCTCGGCAAGAACGTCGTGTCACAGATCACTGATATCTTGGTCAAACCTCCAGAAGAGGGTAAATATGAGCTGCTGAAAACCACTCTTCTAAGCATCTATGAGGAGTCCGAGTCTCGCCAAATACAGAAGCTCATCGGAGAGATGGAGCTCGGTGAACAGAAGCCGTCTCACCTTTTAAGGCGAATGCGTGAGCTCGCCAGGGATAAAGTCAATAATCATACCCTGAATATACTTTGGCAAAATCATCTGCCCGCATCAGTTCGTGCAGTATTGGTGGTGTCCGACACGAAGGAGCTGAACACCTTAGCATCGATAGCTGACAAGGTCATGGAGACTGTCAGACCGTCTGGAGTAGACGAGGTCACATCGGCATCCAGTGACTCGATTATAGCCGAAATCGCTAAACTAAATAAGCGACTCGACCGGCTGACGCTGTCACGCTCGAGAAGAGGATTCTACCGTGGAAGAGGTCGCGCCAGATCCCGTTCCTTTGGACGCCGTCGCCAGGATTCGCGGCACAGATCCCCAGCCCGCAAGGACTTGTGCTTCTACCACGCCAAGTACCAGGAGAAGGCTCACCGGTGCGTCCCACCCTGCGCCTGGAAGGACGAGCCGGGAAACTCTCCGTCGTGCAGCCAGCAGCGGTGGCCAGCTGCATAGGAGTGAATCACCGCCTACTGATTAAAGATAAGTTTAGTAATTTAAGATTTTTAATTGACACTGGCGCAAATGTCTCAGTAGTTCCCCGAAATAAAATTAAAGTTTTGAGCGACTATTTTAAAAATAATAATTACAATTTGTATGCCGCCAATGGAACTCTTATTAAAACTTATGGATTAAAAACTTTAAATTTAGATTTGGGTTTGCGCAGAAATTTTAAGTGGACATTTATTGTCGCTGACGTGTGCCAGCCTATTATTGGTGCAGATTTTTTGTTAAAATATAGATTGTTAGTAGATATAGCGTCACGTCGATTGTTAGACGAAGTTACGCATTTAAATGTTTTGGCTGACGTTGTTCAATGTAACGAACAATCGGTCAGAACTATTGACGAGTGTCATCCTTATTATGACATTTTAGTTAAATATCCTGACATCACCAAGCCCGTTTCGTTTAAAGAACCTCCTAAGCACTCGGTTTTTCATTATATCGAGACCAGTGGCCCGCCCGTTCATGCGAAAGCGAGGCCGTTGCCACCTCACAGATATGCAAAGGTGAAGGAGGAGTTCCAGCTCATGCAGGAACTTGGGATTTGTAGACCGTCGAAAAGTGCGTGGGCCAGTCCTCTTCATGTTGTCCCGAAAAAGGATGGACAATTGCGACCTTGTGGAGATTATAGAGCGCTTAACGCTATCACTAAGCCCGATAGATATCCTATCCCTCGTATACACGATTTTACATATATATTACAGGGCAAGAATGTGTTTTCGCGGATCGATATCAACCGCGCCTACCATTTCATAATGGTCGCCCCTGAAGATATTGCAAAGACTGCTATAATTACACCTTTTGGTTTATTTGAATTTCCACGAATGACATTTGGTCTTCGTAATGCCGCACAAACTTTTCAACGGTTTATGAACCACACAGTGTTGGAAGGCTTAGACTTTTTATTTACATATATTGATGACGTCATCATTGCAAGCGAAGATTTAGTTACGCATAAAAAACATTTAAATTTAGTTTTCGAACGATTAAATAAATTCGGTCTTACTATTAACTTAAATAAATGCTCGTTTGGACAATCGAAAGTAGAATTCTTAGGTTTCGAAGTTTCCTCGACAGGGATTAGCCCTCTTAAAGAAAAAGTTGCTGCGATTTGCGCTTTTCCCCGACCCACAACGGTCGAGGAATTGCGTAGATTTTTAGGTATGGTCAATTTTTATAGATTACATTTGCCGAACGCAGTAGAGTACCAGGACGAGCTTAATCAATATTTAAAGTCTTCTAAGAAAAAGGACAAGACTAAAATTATTTGGACCGAAAAATCTAATGAAGCATTTATACAATGTAAAAATAAGTTGCAACAAGCAGCTAACTTATCCTATCCGAAACTTAATACTCCGCTTGCACTTATGACTGACGCATCGAATACGAGCGTGGGAGCGGTGTTGCAACAGCGTATGAACGGCGCGTGGACACCGCTTGGTTACTTTTCCAAGAAAATGTCACCTACTCAACAAAAATATAGCACTTTTGACCGCGAATTACTAGCGATTTATTTAGCCGTTAAGTATTTTAGGAATATGGTAGAGGGTCAAAATTTAGTGATCTATACCGATCACAAACCTCTTATTTATGCTTTTTCTAAGGTCGGCAGTAACAACGAATTGCCGAGGCGCGTTAGGCAGTTACTATTTATCAGCGAATTCACTACAAACATTCATCATATTGATGGTGATGAAAATACGGTAGCTGATGCGTTATCTCGCGTAGAAAGTATATCCTGTTCAGGAATTTTAGATTACTCCGCCATTAGCCGCGCGCAGAATGATGATGATGAATTGAATAAGTTACGGCAGAATAGTAAGTTCAATTTTAAACAGATAATTTTACCTGGTAGTGACTCATCCGTATGGTGTGAAATGTCCACCGACCGAGCTAGACCTTACTTACCTAAGGCGTTTAGGAAAATCGCTTTTGATAATATTCACAACCTTAGTCACCCCGGAATTCGTACCTCGCGAAAGCTATTAAAGGAAAGATTTTTCTGGGAGAATATTAATAGTGACGTAGGTAATTGGTCAAAATGTTGTATGTCGTGCCAAAAAGCTAAAATTTATCGTCATAATAAATCGAAGCTAGGACATTTTCCTTTAGCAGAACGCTTTTCCCATATTCACACGGATATAGTAGGTCCTTTGCCGATATCCTTGCATGACTACAGGTATCTCGTTACAATTATAGACAGAGAGACCGGGTGGCCAGAAGCTTTTCCCGTTAGAGATATTTCTGCTGAGACCATTTCAAAAGTAATATTTGAAGGTTGGATTGTTCGTTATGGTATCCCCCATCAGCTTACGAGTGACCAAGGGAGACAATTCGAAAGTAATATTTTCCAACAGCTCATGAAGTATTTAGGTATTTATAAAACTCGTACCACTCCCTATCATCCCCAGAGTAATGGGATGGTAGAGAGATGGCATAGATCTCTCAAAGCCGCTCTTATGGCTAGATTAAATACTAAAACTTGGGTCGAAGAATTGCCTATAGTCATGCTAGGACTTCGTGCAGCACCTAGATCTGACACCGGCGTCAGTGCAGCCGAACTTGCTTTTGGTCAGTCATTAAGACTGCCCGGAGAATTTTTAGATCACAATATAAATTTTAAAATATTAAACGAAAGTGAGTACGTGGAAAGGTTGCGAAAAATGATACGCGATCTCAAACCTCGACCGACGTCACATAAGGGTGCGAGCACGCTGTTCGTGCATCCGGACCTGAGTCACTGTACACACGTGTTCGTGCGCAACGACTCAGTTCGGAAGTCACTTCAACCTCCTTATGATGGACCTTTTAAAGTTCTAGAGCGAAAGGATAAAACATATTTAATCAAAATGCCTGGTCGAGAAAGCTATATTTCAATTGATCGTTTAAAACCTGCATTCACTAGTAATTTTTTAAGTACTCCCCAAAGTAGTGACGAAGGTCATAGCAAAAATCACAGTGAGCAGGAGAACTCTGCACAAGCGTCGGCGGATAGCGATTTGCCTGCCGCTAGCCCGCTCCGCCACACAACGCGTTGCGGCCGATTAGTCAAAAAGCCCGTACGTTTCAATTTTTAGCCCCGCGTGGCACCGCGGAAAAATATATTTAAAGTAGCATAGTACATTTATTTTTTTATTCTATCGATAACTTTACTGTCGCGTATAAGTATTTTTACAACTTAACTTTTACATTTTTACAAGTTTTATTTACATTTTTTTCATTAAATATGGGAAATCAGTCTACTAAAGATAACATAGTAGTGAATCAGTCGGAAGTCCAAGTGAATGAGATTCACAACGCGATGGTAGCGTCGTATATCGGATGGGCAGTAGTGTTGATGGTGCTAGGTGTGTTTATCGCCTACGTTCTCTGTCGTTATGGCGTTAACCAGACGAAAAAATGGCTGCTGGAACAGGTAGAGTCCATGCAGAACTCCACCTTATCCAACTTCTCCAAAGCCACAGCGAGTTTCCGTAAAACTCGCGAGGCCGCTAAACCAGCGCAGACCCATATCGAAGTCTGCTAGAGCAAAAGTGCTACATTTTTATTTTTCTGCGTTTTCAGTGCTTTGTGTATTGGTGCAGTGCTTTTCTAAAATGTCAAAATAATTTTTAAGTGAAACATACTTCAGTGATGTTTAACTTTAACCTACTTAAAATAAAATTTTGTTCAAAATGATCATGATCAAACTTTATGTCATTTTTATTTTTTTATGCAATGTATCAGTAATGCATTTGTAATGCATTCTTTAAATTATTATTGTAATTGTATCTTGGTTATAATGTTACTTGTTTTGTCTTGGAACTTGTCGCGTTGTGCGTTTAAGCATATTTGACACCTGCGAGTGTCACTTGCATGCATTGCATACTGCACTTATACATAAGTTTATACTTAGTTAAGAAGTACGTAATGACATTGTAATGTTTATTGAAAAATTTTAAATTTTTGGGGGGAGTAATGTAACGTGCAGCATGTGCAGTTATGCACATACGCAATAATTATGTTGTGTGTGTGCAATTGTGCATCATTGGCACATACGTGTCAGGTGCCCCTTTTAGTCTTTAGTTAGGTAGTCTCATATAAGATTCCGTAAGGGCTTGTCGCCCTGCCGGCACCTATATAGTATACCTGTGTAGTATACACCTAAAATGAACACGAATAAATGAAGTCCGAAAATAAACATTTTTAATGCATCTCTCATAGGGCGCTCCCCTTACATAATCTTCAATGTAGGAAGTACCTACCGGTGCTTCCCGGAGAGGGCTCAAGCTATCGTTGAAGATTCATTAGCATAATTAAGTCAAAAATTTCAATAGCCTCTTAACCTTTTCTTGCCATCTGCTACGAAATATAGAGCATAATGTAGTTGACATTTAACGATCTGATCCATTAAAAAGTACTTACTTCTTCGTTCCCTTTTACCAAAATACTTCTCGTCAGAACACATTACACGAATGACAGGGAAGTTTATGGAAAACATAGTGACATCGACAAAGTTAGCGCTAGACCAGAGAAACACAGGCTAGATTTATATGCGATCGCGCGGTTTGGCCGCCACACCGCGAGATTGAAACGAGCTGATGCTTACTTTCGTGCTAATTAGTAACAAACATTGCAGCCGTTGCATTATTTAGTGTTTTAATGTTCTGAGACGTTTGAACGCTATAGTTTGTTCGTTTTATGATGATATGCGTGACACATTATAATTGACAATAGTAGGGAAGTTACCTAAAAAAAATAATCGAATAATTTAAAAATATCGAATCAGCTCGTAAAGGAATTGCAATCGAAATTATCGATTTCGTACTGATGTTTCAAAGTGACGCCGGCGATTTAAGATGGCTACCCTTTTTTATCGATTTGATTTCGATTCAACTGTGTCAATCTCTATTGACATAAGTTCCGTTTCATGGATCTGACATTTTTCAAATATTTTCGTAACAATAATTTTATACTCCTATTTCAAAGTTATAATTTATAATTTTATATCAATAAGTTAGCATTTAGCAACTTTTCATTTTTATTCATTTACAATTACAGGAAACATTTATTTTTGTAGATAGAATATAATTTATTACATTCTGATTTTTTTTTTTGTTTTCTTGTAAAAAAATCCGTAGCAAGGAATATGAGAACTGTCACCCATATCATCTTAGAACGAACAAACTATAATAGCTTAGAGACTCGTCAACCAGTTCATACGACATTTTTCGCGATCAGGATTTTTGTTCATCATTAAGGCGAAGACAGCTGCCAATTCGACATCTTTGTGCAGTTTTCTAGACGTATATATTTCATTGATTGGCACAAAAAAATATATGTGATTTTTTATTATATTTGAAAAAGCTTCTTTATTTTAAATAATAAAATAATGTACTCCTACTGGATAAAAAAATACCAAAATCACATCTTCCAGGAACTTTAAACAGTTCAAACTAAAATAATATACAAGCTATGCTTTTAAAAATTTGTTTATTTGATACCTATTACAAAAATCCAAAGCTTGTAAAATTTTATTTTCTATTTGACGTCTAGATTTCTCATAATATTTATTTTTTCCTCTAACAAACGAAAAATGTATCTACGCTACCGAGTGAACATTTCACATATCTGTCTCTCTAGCATGAAAATCGACACGGGTGTGAGAGTGATGCGAGACATGCGAATCCTCAAGGTCATTGGCAGTTATCAGCGTCTTAAGGTGACGCCACGTTAAAGCAAAAAACCGTGTTGGATACGTTTTAGATTGCTTGTTTTCTATGAGAGGCCGGGCCGGCCAAACAAAATAAGCAATGGAACAGAAAAAAATTGAAAGGGCGTAAGCAATAAAATTGTTTTTGTCATTTAAAAACCATAAATACATTTCATATAAGCTATGGGCAAATTAAAGTGTATGCTTGAACCAATCTATGTACAAATTTTGGAAGCTTAAATTACTATCCTTTGTTGGCAAAATAGGAATACATTTTTTTTACAGAGGTCTATTTGATTGATTATTCTGTTTTATAAAAGTTGACCAATCGTGTTATGCTATGGGTAATTTAAAGACAAAGACATGATGAATACTGACAATGAACTTTAATTTCTTAGCTTTAGTCATTGCTGAGAAAAATTAATCGAAAAAAGCCAAATTATCAAGGCGTCGCGTCGCCTTAAATAATATAAGGCTACTTCACAATTATTACTGATAGGATTATATAAACATATTTTTAGTAATGTTGTCATTCAGTCGGATAAGGCCTGACGTAATGAAGCTCTTTCAGCGAATCAATCATTGTCAGGCCACAATGGCGCACCGTTTGAGTCCTGACGCCGCCGACATCTCGACAAAGGGTTCATTTATCGGATACATTGTACAGGAATTCGATTACGGCCTAATTAACTCCGACCATCGGCATTATGTATTGATGAAACTATTACTTGGTAATCTGCAATTAAAACGAAAACAACATTGAAATGCCTAGTGCTCAATTCCGCGCTCATGTTTGATCGCTGGTCAAAATACCTGCATTTTATTTATTTGATATTAGCTCGGCCGTTATTTTGAATCAACCAGCGTGTTACGAAGATGTACCTTAGTAATTATTGTTCAGCCTTTCAAAGTTATCTGAAGTCTTGCTTGTAAGTGGATAAAGTAGCCAAATCGTTATCAGAATCGATCATATTTCGCAACTACGTAACTGTTATAAGGTTTCGTTTACCAACAAGAAATCATTCTAATGTATCCTTACCTCTCAAGTACTTAACCCTGTAGCAATTATTATTCTAAAATGCGACGATTTTCGTGATAAACGGTCACTCGGAACCAGTCGTAAGAGCTATTGCCGTAAGTGCCTTCAACAAAACAAAGGCGGACGGCGCTGAGCGGCCGCCGAGTGAGAAGCACTTCGGAGCGACGAATATGTCAATGTCAATTGGCTGAAAACACGTATAGAGCTAGTACTACGTCGTACATCATACATCTGCATCCGATATTTTCATGCAAAAAGTAGATAGATAGACGAGTAGATGGGTCATTCTGTTCGCAAAAATGTTATCCAATTTTTGGCATGGCAAGTAACGTACGAGGATGCTCATGCGTTACCTGCACACATGCAGTCCAAGCTAATTGTGGTTTGAAAATGTAACATGACTTACATGCCACATTTCGAGTCTTCCTTTATGAAAGTAGCAAGATATTATATTTTGGCAAACAATTATTTATCTTAGGGGCGATATTACACGGTGTATTTTTAAAAGCGCCGAGGACGCGCGTTCATGTGTAGGACCCTAAAGATTGTTATAATTGTTGTAGTTAAATATAAAAACCACAGAAATCAAATCGATGTGAAAAACTACCAGTTTTCGACTTTTTGCTATGGCTATAAAATTTTAATGGATCAATGCCCGTAGCTGTCTTTATTTGGTAGTTATCTGGACATATTTCATCGAATCTTGTTTCCCGCGTTAAAATCCGCATTTTTCGTTCTCTCTACGCGTGTTATCCGAATTTAAAACACGCCGTTTCCTTGAGCTCCGTTTTTTAAATTTTTCCTTTTACGTAGCACGGACGAAACATTATATTATGACGAAGATAATTAATTGATAATATTGAGCTGATTGAAGTTATGAAAAGGTCTCCGAACAATTAGCGGAGTGCTCGAGGCAGGGGGGAATAATCCCCGCGGCGAGTGGTCCGGCACGTTCTGTTATCGGGAGAGAGCTTCAGAGAGAAGACGGGCTTCGAAGACGTATTTACAATTTGGTTTCCTTATAAGAAACCGTTATATTGAATGTTAATGTGGAGGCGTCAAAAATAATATATTAATAACTAGCTGTCCCGGCAAACGTTGCTTTGCCATAACATAAAGTTAAAAGTATTTCGTCCATGTTATTTTATTGAAGTGACTAAATAAGTATGTCGCCATGGCAACGTCGATCGCTATCCCGTCGCATAAACAATGGTCGCCGTCAGTCTCAGGTTTTAATAATTTACTATTATTTATTCAACAAAATATGCACTTATCAATATATAAAGTACCCAGTAGCCGATTCTCAGACCTACTGAATATGCATATCAAATTTGGTAAGAATCAGTAAAGCCGTTTCGGAGGAGTTGTTGGACTAACATTGTGACACGAGAATTTTATATATATAAGATATAATATCTATGGACGCTTCACACCACATCAGTCTGGCCCCATGGGGAAAGTCTGAAGGACTTGTGTTACGGGTACCAGACAACGGAAATATATTTAATACTTTTATAATACATATATTTAGGATTTTTATTATATGATACACATATTTAATATACATCCATGACTCAAGAACTGTAACTTTTTGTTCCGTCGGTGGGATTCAAACCCGCGACCCCCGACTTGAGCTACCAACTGCAGCCCACCAACTGAGCCACAGAGGTCGTCATAAAATGATTGGACGTTTGAAACGCGCAATGCATGAAGATTCCAGGAGAGTTCTCATAATGATGATTCTTATGATATCCCGTAAATATAAATTAGGGTTGCTGAGGATTCCTCTTCCGCTTCCTCATAATGAGGAAGTTCCGCAATATTTTGGGTTCCTCAACTGTTACCGCGTCCTCATAAATAAAAATAAAAAAATCCTCTTCCGCTATCGCTTCCTCAAAATTTAAGAGGAATTTATGAGGAATTTCACTGCGTATGCGTCGCGTATCTAATCATGGCAACACACACGCCGGAGCGCGAGAATTGTATCATTCACACATCTTTTTTTTGTGTGCATGTGTTGTCACAGAATATATATTGGTTGTACCAAGTGTTGTGTATAAATTAATAAAAATAATATGTTACTGTGTGCCGAGTGTGAGTTTTTGTTTCACATTCGATCGTGAACGCGTTTGGCGTTTACTAAGATTTTGTATGGGATTACTCACTGGGCTGGGCTCACTCCCGTGAGCAGGTGGCGCTGTACAAATCCCATACAAAATAATAGAAAACGCCAAACGCGAAACAAAAAATTCACACTAGGCACACGAACTCCTCCTTAACTGCTGGACCGATTTTGATGATTCTTTATTGTGTGTGTTTCGAGAATGGTTTAGATTCATAGTTTGGTCCACTGGAAAATGCCCTTTTAATTATTTTTTGTTTATTGTTATGTACAGACAGGACAAAGGCTTTTGAGCTGGGTCCGCTAGTATTTATAATCCTATCATCCTATTCCTCATCCGCTTCCTCATCCGCATCCTCTTCCTCATCCGCATCCTCTAAATTTGAGCATGACAATTCCTCTTCCTCCTCCTCTTCCTCATAATCACTTCCTCAACAACCCTAATATAAATATAATGGCAAAATATCAAATAGTTTCGACACGCTTATAATGGCTTTTGCTCGATTTGGTAAATCAACATATTATTAATATTTTGCCAAATATAGGAAGCCTTCATTCTTAACTTCCGAAGAAACTCAACAATTTTTTTTCCTTTCTCAAATTCCATCTCAAAAATTAAGTTAGTACACTAACGCTACCATAGAGTAAACATTCAGACGACCTAAGTCCCTACTAAGTGAAGTCAGAATTGTTAGCTATTTAAAAAATCATGACACTTTTAAACACTCTGATGTAGCAAATATTTTTACTGAGCTAAAATCACTTCTCTTGTTGGCAATAACAAAACTCACTGACCTGCTGCGCATCCCTTTGCCCGAAGTGTCCGATGTAGTTGGGGAAGATGGTGTAGTTGTAGGAGATGCGGTGCTGCCGACAGAAGCTGACGATGACCGGCAGGCAGACGCCCGGCGCGGGGTTCCGCTCCGGCGGCTCCGTGGGCGCCGGCCACGTCACCACCAGCGACCGGTTCACCACTTGGGACACGTACTGGGGAGGAAGAAGGAAGTTTAAATATGGTACCATTAGAGAACTTTATTCATAGGTGGACGGACATTATTCGGATTATGTCAATTCAATATTAGTTCGCGTAGTGTATATATTCTTTGATATTAGTCATGAGCAGTCGGCTGAGTTTAACATTTAAACACTACCAAATTATGTATATACACCATCCGCCTATAAATTAACTTTTCTGATAGTACACGACTGCACCGCATGGTAGAGAAACGGGCAATGTGTTGAAGGCAATTTCACTAAGTTTTTAACCGACTTCTAAAAAACGCGGAGGTTATATGTTCGGCTGTGGATTTTTATTTTTATTTTTTATTTTTGTATGTTCAACGATTACTCCGCCGTTTGTGAACCGATTTTCAAAATTTTTGTTTTGTTGTATTAGGTTTCACTCCAATTTGGTACTATGCTCACAAAAGTGGTGACCTGATGATGGGATCCAGGAGTAATCGAGGGAACTCCTCGAAATTTATATGGAAACATATGGTGATTTTAGTTTTATGTGAAGTGTACTAAGAATATGCTACCAAAAAGTCAAATATTGGGTCAAGGTATACCATGGTTTCGAAGACACTGAGAGAACTCCGGACTCTTTATAGATACACGTTTGGGAGTTTCGGCGTTGTTTTAAGAACAGAAAGCATATGCTACCATGCAATTCAAATTCATCATCATCATCATCGTCATCATCATCATTACTACGTCGTGTTAAGGTCACCAATGTCTCATGGCACAAAATAGATAATAGTACAAGGCATAGGTATGGATACAATAATAATAATTATGTACATAACAACTAGGGGTGGGCCGAAATTCGTTTTACATTCGGTTTAACCGAACTTCGGCAGCTTGAACCGAACTTCGTCATTCGGCCGAATTTCGGTTAAAATGCCGAACATTCGGCACTAAATATATTCGCACTATCATAATAAAAATTAATTTAAAAAAAAACATATCTGTAGTAACAGTGAAATAAAATAAGTCCGATACAAGAATTACTATACTCATTCATAGTCATTTACCTACTTATTTGAATTAGAAAAAGTAATCATAAGTGATAAACAAAAAACTTAAATTGGTCTTTTTAACGACCAGTCTCAAAAATGTTTGGTTACTTAGGTAAATAAACAAAACATAAAATTAAACCACTCTTCTTACTAACCAAACCAGCTTCGTGATTTATGGAAAGAAACTATAAAGAATTATGTATTTTTTAATAAAATAAATAAAAATAATACTTAATCAAAAAACTAAAATTTTGACTTTAGTTTTACTTTACAATTAATGACTAGCTGGCTAACGGCCCCGCGGGGAGTGCGGGCGGGCACATCTAGCAATATTTGCAGCAAGTGCGTAAACAAGTCACAACACGAAAAAGCGCGGCGAAATTGAACCGAAGTTCGGCCGAACTTCGGCCGAATTTTTCATTTTTACCGAATGTTCGAATTCGGTTCAAACCACATTCGGCCCATCACTAATAACAACCCCAATTATTATAGGCTGTTTAATATACACGGCGGTCGGCGCCGCAGAGACAACGGCGTCGCCGCGCGCCGCGCGGCGCGTGCGTAAAAATCGTATTCAAGTTCTAACCGGAATGTCAGGGCATACGGCATGCCGCGCTGCGAGCTTTTTGCACTGCGAAATTTGCAGCACGTATTCACTTAGATTTTTTTAAAATGTATTGTTTAAATTTATCTATCTACCTGATATTTGGGCCTTGGGGTATGCCGTATGATTCTTATCAGTCTTAACAAATTGTAATAAGATACGTAGAATATACGCACGACCACTTATAAATTCGCGGACTATGACGGAGGTCAACTTAATAACAATTATACGAGATCAATTACCACTCGATATTATGATTTATGTTGTCAATTCAATGCTCACTAATCACTGCTCACACCAAGCTCACTGTTCAGTTGTCAGTTGCTTACAAACTTTCAACAACACAACAGAAGCCTGTTACAAATTACAACTACCTATATAAAACTTCTACGTACAAGCGATAGCGCGACACAGGAGCGCCTCAGTGACATCTAGTGAAGTCAATATGAAACTATTTTTATACAATTTGAATTGGCACTAACAGTTTACCTACAAGGTAACTAAAAAGAGTGAAATTATTATTTTTAACAAAAAATTAAAACCGACTACCAAGGTAAAAACAATATTAATAGCATCCTTATAACATGAACTAAAAAGTATTCAATAATTTTTCCTATCTAATATGTAGTGCCTTTTCCCGAATTCGGCTAAACCTCAACTATTTCTGTACTCAATCTTCATAATTTTCAAGTCGGTGCCAATTCCAAAAGTTTCAAATTTTCTGTCAAAGAAATAAAGATTCAGCTATATCTGGTACCGACTTCAAAATGATGAAGATTGAGTACAGAAATAGTTGAGGTTTAGCCGAATTCGGGCAAAGGCACTACATATTAGATAGGAAAAATTGTTTATTACTTTTTAGTCCATGTTATAAGGATGCTATTAATATTGTTTTTACCTTTGACGTCTGTTTTAATTTTTTGTTAAAAATAATAATTACTTTAATGTTGAGTACAATACGTTAATCCACGAATACAGTAAAGTAGAATTCTGTGCTATTTGTGTCAAAAATATATTATCATCATAACGACAATTTCTTAATAACCGGCTAATCAAATTATTACATAAAACCACAAGGTTATAACACGATGACGGGCAACATAAATCACACTAAAATTGTAAAATGATAGAGGCGATGTCTACAAACAAAAGAGCCCGCTTTAATTACGGCATGTCCGTTGGAATTTCGGCAAGTCCTCTGTTCCAGGAATGTCTATGAAAAAGTTAATTTCGGAGGCCTCCCCTTTAAATTATTTAAGGCACCGCTCCGTAGGTATGCGGACTGCATACATATTCATTGCCCCCTTTGAGGCAGCTTTCAAAGAAATTGGAAAACTGCACTGTATACTTTTAGAAATTCAAACATTTTTTGTTCTAAATAAATGCTGGACATTTCTTTACTATCGAATTCTTTTGTTCTATTGGTGCGCGCGTTGCTTTGGTGCTTCAGTGCCACAGACATATATCAAGATTATTTCTGTGTTCAGTGCGTTGTGGAAGCAGAATAATGCATTTATGCTGTAGCACCGTGTACACTTGCGTTGCGGCGTCGCAATTCAACACTATTACAAGACATCGTCAGCCCAACGCACAACGCATCATTCATTTTCTCAATTCCCTGTCCATCACTGTATCAAAACATCCCGTCCGACGATGCAAGGCATCATCATTTGTAGTATACTAGCGACCCGCCCCGGCGTCGCATCCTTCTGTCTTACTTCACGTGGTCTACTTCTTATCTGTGCCAAATAACATAAAAATTGCTCCAGTAGTTTGCGAGATAAGCCCTTTCAAATAATGTTCCCCGTTTTTTCCACATTCTCCTATTAGTCTTAGCGTGATAAAATATCTAAGCCTCTAATCTCTAACAGTCTTTCTCAATAAATGGGCTATCTAACACTGAAAGAATTTTTCAAATCGGACTACCTAGTTCCTGAAATTAGCGCGTTCAATAACTTACGCCCTTTCAAATAATTTTCTCTGTTTTTTCCACATTTTCCTCTATTTCTTCGCTCCTATTAGTCTTAGCGTTATAAAATATAGCCTATAGCCTTCCTCGATAAATGAGCTACCTAACACTGAAAGAATCATCAAAATCCGTTGCGTAGTTTTAAAGATTAAAGGGAACAAATGGACATGAGGGAAAAAAGCGACTTTGTTTTATAATAAGTATAGAAGATAAGTTGATTCATAGCAAGATGGCGGACCTTCGTAATTTCGTAATTTGGTCGATAATAGTCAATTCCAGCCGACAGATAACGACTATATGCTCTGACCACTTAAAGCGCGATCTCTCATAGCATACATTTAGTATGCTACGAGAGTCGCAAAGCAGTCAGATTATAATATTTTTAATTGACATGATCCGACCAAATGATATAGGTCCACCATCTTTCTATGA
Organism: Lysandra bellargus; assembly: GCA_905333045.1. NCBI lineage: Eukaryota > Metazoa > Arthropoda > Insecta > Lepidoptera > Lycaenidae > Lysandra > Lysandra bellargus. The sequence continues at coordinate 8,517,601 of HG995328.1, forward strand.
ATCAATTTTTTCGATGGTACATAAAATTATGCAGAACGTCGGAGTGACGCACCTCAAGTTGCAACGCAATGGAGCAAAATTAATTTTGTAAAAATGCCTACACAAACATTCTAATTATTTTGGTCGTAATGAACTGTTTTATTTAGATGTTCATCACGATAGCGCTAAATAAGATGGCAGTGATCGTTACACTTTATTTACACTTTATTTTTTGCTCCACCGTCCCTGCAAAATGTCACCGAAACGAACGGGCGTGATAATTTCCGCCGCTTCCTGAGAGGCTATGGCGGTCGGACAGATCTCTAAACTATATTTTTCTCGACAACTATTGTGACGTCACTGTTACATAAGTGTCGACTTTAAAACACTTTATATTATGTTATAATATATTGGGCAATGATAGACATTCTTAGAATGCGCTACAAAATTGCAAGCACGACGATGATGGCAATTATTGTAGAAGATTATTAAAATATTTATTACTTACCCGAAATGAGCGAGTGTATGCATACGCTGTACGTATGCAGAGTAGACAGAATTATAACGTGTGTCTATGCGTACACTCACTCATTTACAAAAAATAATAACAAACTAAATTTTTACCCGTAATTATTGTTTATTGTGACATTGTGTGATTATTATTCATTGCTCTGGTGGAGACAAAATGTATAATTACTTATTATAAGATACTTTAGTAATGTAAGGCGCTTTCAAAAATTAAACCGCCTTTGACTTTTCCTTGAAAGCGATTTTTGTATCGTTTTTCTCCCTCACTGCCCACGCAGATCAAAATACGGTGAAAACAGTTTTATATAACGAAAACAGGATTTTGAAAAAGAAAAGTTCCTTCCAAAGCGAAATGTCGCGTAGATATAATTTATGGAAGCCACCCAAAAACATTTCTTTTTAACACAAACAAAACAAGCTAATTATATAAATGTAGAAACAATTTGTCAAAGAGATCGAGTAAGGACAAACGGTGGATAAACGGTGTCCACCGCAGCCGTCACCGGCACGTCACCGACAATAAGAGCAGGTACACATTGGGCGTTTTGTAGCGCGCGCTTTGCTAACGCGCGCTTAGAGAACTCCGGATTCTATAGAAGCGTACACATGCAAGCACGCCAGTAACGCGCGCTTGTATGCGTATGTTTCAATAGAATCCGGGGTTCTCAAAACGCGCATTAGCAAAGCGCGCGCTTCAAAAAGCTCAATGTGTATAGGTCTACCAGAAACTGATTTCCAAAAAATATCCTTGATCATTGGATAAATTTTTATATTTTCATGTTTCACGCACAAAATAAGCCTCTAAAGGAATAAAAAAGGATGAAAATGTTTCTACCTATTCTTATTCCTATTCCTATTACCCCGGTATTGCTAGAGTCAATTTATTTTCTTACTTTTTGCCATCAGATTCTGGTAGACCTATACCTGCTCTAATTCAAATAAAACGTCACTTTATAGGTCCTATAGGCTCTACACCACTACAGTCTACAAAGCAGCAGCGGCACTGGTCACTAGACCGATGTCGGTAGAAAATAAAACCTATAGCCTAGGACACAAAGTGACATTTTATTTGACTTTTGTCGGTGACGTCCCGGTGCCAGTTGAAATGGAGAAACGGCCTAATTCGAAACGAACGAGCCGAAGTTGGAAGTGTAAGCATTGTTCAGGTAGGCTTTGTTGTTTCTCGTATAAAAATTCATCGGCAATTACTTTTCAGTCAATTAATGGTAATTGCTTAAGGCCCGTATAAATTGTCAATACTCAAGATGCATCTCGGTCTCAAGACACGGTTCAGGCTCTGTGATTGGTTGGCTGTCAACATTTGCACCAATCACAGAGCCGAACCGCGTCTTGAGACCAGGTCGCATCTTAAGTACTGACTATTTATACGGGCCTAAAGTTAAGGTGCGTTGAGAGTGAAACTTCTTGACAATAGCGTCGGCAGAAGCATCACGATTTTGGATGCAAAATTATCTAGGTAAGTACTTCTAAAATTTTAAGTTTTATTTCTAAGGAGTACAGTTAGTAGGCAGTAGTAGGTGTTGATTCTTAACTATCTATCTGTGAGTCATCAGACAAGACTACAGTATTTAATTATTTTTGTGCTGAAGGTAGATCAAATAGCCCTGATGTCACTGCGATCTTTTTAGATCTATTGTGACTTCTTCGCATTAGAGTACCGTCCCCAACCCAATGCTGCTACAGTATTAATTCATACATAATATATAAATATTGTGAAGACTTTATTACCCAGACTGGTTCAAACTTATCTGGACAGCGGAGTTAGCGCCGAAGTAGGCGAAGAGAGCGCCGGTGATGGCGAGTAGGAAGAGCGCGTTGAGGCCCAGCTGCAGCAGCCGGAACCGCAGAGCCGACGAGTGTATATTAGACTCCATTACCTACACACAGTGTTCAAACTCACCTGGACAGCGGGGTTGGCGCGGAAGTAGGCGAAGAGGGCGCGGAAGTAGGCGAAGTGGGCGCCGGTGATGGCGAGCAGGATAAGCGCGTTGAGTCCCAGCTGCAGCAGCCGGTACCGCAGAGCCGATGAGTGCATATTAGACTCTATTACCTACACACAGAGTTCAAACTCACCTGGACAGCGGGGTTGGCGCGGAAGTAGGCGAAGAGGGCGCCGGTGATGGCGAGCAGGATGAGCGCGTTGAGGCCCAGCTGCAGCAGCCGGAACCGCAGCGCGGAGGAGTCGCCCGCGCCGCGCATGTCGCGTAACATCTGATATGACAAGTAACAAGTTTAAGTTACCCCGACTATGTTAAATATACATCATTTTGTATTGTTGTGTACTAACAATGCTAACAAGCTCTTTCATTTAATATCCCACACGATACCATCTTTCAGTTAAAACGACACGTCAACGTGTAACGTGACGTGCCTATGTTCAGCGGACGATCAAGAAGTAATTCCAACGACACATTATTTCTCTAATAATTATTAAGATAGCTTTATTAGTCTAGAAATTATCGTACTATTAGCTCTAAGAACTTAGATTATCATGTTACGCTTACGCAGTTATTTGCTTATACATTAGCAATTAGCATTGTCGCACATTTATCTGGAAGAACGCGCCACACGCGCCGCTATTTAGGATTCATTATAAGAAATGATATGAAACTTTCATTGTGTGGGGAGCAAAATTGAACAAATTTTATGAGTACACAACATAAGAATTACATAAAATTAACGAAAAATAAGAATTGTGACAAATGCCCATATTTGACTTCGATTTTACATGCTATAAGCTTCGCAATCATGGCGACAATCAACGTAGAGTTTGCGGTAAACCATAACAATATCAAAAATAGTATTGTAGTATTAGATACAACTTTATATTACGTAATGGTCGTGATAGGTCGAGGTATTGGAACAAAGACGTTCGCTCTACAAGGGGATTACGCCGAGATACACTCAACCTTTCCAACATTTTAAAAGCTTTAAGAAGATTTTCAAACGTCTATTAGAGCAAACATTTTGAGATAAAGATCTGTCCCGTGGTGTCTGATATAATATAAAATCTTGATTTTGCCATTTATACGGAATCTTCATCATGTTTTAATTTATAAAACCTCTTTTAAGTGATACAAAGAGAGATACCAGGAGAGATCTTTATCTCAAACTGTGAGAAGAGTTCGATTTCATTTGATAATATCGATAGCATCTAGCGATGTTAGACAAAATGCTATTTTTGTCAGACTTCTTAAAATTTGTATACTGTACTCGGCAAAACTTGGCGGTAGCAGTCATTGACTCCCTATCAAAAACTTGTCATTTTCTATATCGCGTTTGACAATGAAATGTCAGATGTTGTCAATCGCGGTTTTGTATTGAAAATGACAAGTTTTTGATAGGGAGTCAATGACTGCTACCGCCAAGTTTTGCCGAGTACAGTATAGCATGGACAGATCAGAAAATTGATTCGTAGAATATGGTGGACTATAATTTGGTCACGTCAAAATTAACATAAGCCGTGAGTTGTGCTTGATAGCCAAACAAATAACGTAGGCATAATCCGTCAATGAAACAATTTCTCTGAAAGTACCATCGAGGAAATTGATTCGGCAGTTGACGGACCTACATCATTTGGTCGGGTTACGTTCAATATTAGTGGTGATCTGATTGCTGAGTTTGACGTTACTCAACCAAGCTGCGTGGGTCCACCTATGCCTAAGGAACAATTTCTACGATAGTACATTGCTGTTTTTGGGAAAATCGGTGAATAATAGCAGCATGCAAACAGTAGATAAAGGGTCTGTGACAGGCGGCTCGGCTCGCCTGTACCACGGCGTTAAAGCCTCGCCGACTGACGGGGATTTGTCAGTGAATAATATCGCACTCAATATACAAATAATCGTACTATAAGTTTAAATTCAGAGGGTAATATTATTTTACTATCTCAATAAAGAGGGCTTAAAACATACTACTAGACCAATGATACAGTAATTTGACACGGACGGAAAATACATTTCCGCTTGGAATTTTTCGCAATTGCAAAACTCGTAACTTCTTGTATATTATAGAGATAAAAGATGTTTAATTGTTCATATTCTGTAAGTTTTAAAAGTACTAAACGTAACTAAAATCCCTGATTATTATCGATGTCATGACTGTGCAAAATTTCGTTGAAATTAGCCCTGTAGTTTCTAAAGAATCCATACTATAAGGCAAACAAACAAACAAAACATAAATCATAAATACTTATAGAGTGGAATTAAATAAACGAAGTATCATAAATAACGAAGCAAAGTCACTTCACCGTATCGATAAAATAACCCGCCAAACCCAATTTTATTACAGAACACAGATACAGAAACTCCGCAAAGTTAATTGAATATCGGCCAGTTATAAGTTTAGCGTAGAACGGAACGTAATCTATTGGAAGATCCGATAAGCGCACATTTTCAATTTTATTCTGTTTGGAATCGCGGCCCGCGATCAAATTAAGTGCAATTCACCGCTCTCCACACCGTAAAATGGAACGTTCTGTAGAAGTCAGCGCAGGTAGCGGAAAAGGTGTTTTTATTTATTGAATTCCAATTTTGAAGTTTTATTAAAATGTCGGACTTTTTATTTTTAAATCTTACTACGGATTATGGAAACAGTACGATGATACCACATGCGTTTTACGTGTGTGTGAATGTTTGTATAGACTGTGTATTTTTGTGTGTGTGTTTGCATTTCATCGTGAATCGTAGTGGTTTAAAAAGTGATGAACTTATTTTAAATGTACTGTTTTGTTCTAAGGCTGACGTGATCGAGACTAGAGAACAAACGAGCAAACGGAGCACCTGATGGAAAGCGAATGACGTTCATGAACATCCGCAAAATCAGAAGATTGTGTGCAAGTGTGTTGCTGGCATTTAAAGAGGCAATACAAATTTGCTAAGTATTATTATTTTTTAACAAAAAATTGAACCCGACTTCCAATGTAAAAACAATATTCTTAAAATGACCTAAAAAGGATGAAATAATTCTTATTCTCCATTAGTGCCTATTTCAAAATTCGACTAAATCTCAACGAATTCTGTACTAAATTTTCATTCTTTTGAAGTCGGTACTGGCTAAGTTCTATGTCAAGTATCTCAGTTCTGGGCTGGTACCGACTTCAAACGAATGAAAATTTAGTACAGAATTCGTTGAGATTTAGTCGAATTTTGAAATAGGCACTAATGAAGAATAAGAATTATTTCATCCTTTTTAGGTCATTTTAAGAATATTGTTTTTACATTGGAAGTCGGGTTCAATTTTTTGTTAAAAAATAATAATTTTACCCTTTTTAGTTATCTACAAGACAAGGCTTTATGCGTAGATAGCCACTACGAATATTAGCTATCCATATTATAATTATTACTGTAAGCGAAATTGTGGTAAATGTTTGCACTTATCTAAGCGATGCTGCAATTTCCCAACTTTTATCTTTAAAGGTTCAGGAGTTCTGTTCAGTGCCTTTGGACCAAGAGACACCTTCGTATGAAATTTCTTTTAATCGTAACATATGTTTAAGTTACTAGAAACAACATTTTAACCACTGTGAGTGCTTCGATAAATTTCAAGGTTTTCCCTCGATTACTCATAGATTCCATCATCAGCTCACCACTTTCGTAATTGTTATACAAAGTTAAGATTATATCCTATACAACAAAATAAGAATTTTGAAAATCGGTCCACAAACAGCGAAATAATCATCAAAAACATCTGCTTCGATGCAAAATATCACTAAAGGACCAATTATTGGGTCATAATGTGATGATGCATGGCATAATTATAGTTGTGATGATGATGATTAATCAAATTGATATATTGACTTATGCTTTCAATTATTTAAACTACGCCAAAATCTCCGAACCTGTATCTATAAGGATTCAAAAGTTCTATTCGGTACCTTCGGATCCAGGGTAAAACCAGGTGCAAAGTCTTACTTTTTGGTAGTATTTACCTCGAATGCTTCAGAAAAAATTGAAATCACTATATTATGTTTCCATACAAATTTCAAGGAGTCCCTTCGATCCCTCATGGATCCCATCATCAGATCACCAATTTTGTGAACATGGTACCAAATTCGGATTTAACCCTGTACAGCAACAAAAGAATCATGAAAATCGGCCCACAAACGGCGAAGTTATGGTTGAACATACAAAAAAATATATATATACAGACGAATATATTATAACCTCCTCCTTTTTGGAAGTCGGTTAATAAAATTACATCTAGCCCGCTGATTATTGAATTCAAATAAAATAGTGAGATGTGTTTCCCAAGGCATTGTTTTCTGACAGATTCATTGGAGGTTTCTTGGAATGTTACATTTTTAGCGTTTGTTCTAAAGTGATTAAAAGTACGCAAAAGCAGTTTTACCACTGTAGCAATTCGGCTGTCAATTGCATAGTTTACAGAAGGTATCGACGGTTACGAGAAAAACGCGCTTAGTACTAACTAAAAATTTAAGTTCGTTTTACTCGAACCCATCGCCGTCAAGCCTACTTACTGTATATTTACTTTTGACGGCAGAATTAGCGGTTATTCTATTTAAACTTTGTTAGCGCTTGTGCCACAGCCGCGGTGCGCTAAATATTGCACTACAATATTTGAATGCGGCCGGCTGCATGCGACGCCGCGCAGGGCCGAACATTTTATGACCATTCAACTAAAACTAATTTATTATTCAAACATTCACGCCACACTGTTAGAAATTAAGTCGTATGAAATGCTTTGGATTTTATTGTATAAGGTTGCAACTTGCAAAATATGAACATCAAAAGCGTACTAAATTACTATACTGTCATTCTGTATACCTTGTTTTCAAATTCAAATTCAAATTATTTATTAAACACAATAATATACAATAGTATAAAAGCCGTCTAATCCCATGCTAAGTAAAAACTTGTGTTATGGCAGTCAGACAACGGATGCACGCCGAACAATTTTATTTGTTTTAACATGATGTGTAGTTTTTGGCTTTAAATTCTTTGAGGAAAATAAAATAATTATTTTTGTGATAAATAATAATTAAATAAACGAGAATTTTTTCCAGCCTTATACGATTTAGTTAACGTCTGCATAAGTATCACTGTTTGTAATAAGTACCCCATTTAGACATAGGTCTACTTGAAATTTAAGGTCTTAGGCCCAAATAATAATCAAGACGTGAGTGGAAGAATAAGGTAACTTGTAACATGAAAAAACTTCCCGTTTTTTTTGCTTAAGTGGAGGCATTAGGGCCGGAAAAATTATTTGAAATGGAAAAACTATGGATTATATGTGTAGCCAGATATATTAGCTAGGTTATGAAGTAGATAAGTTACAAGTTTTATTAGAATAATTAGGGAAAAAATGAGTTATTGTCCGTATGTTACGAAATGTTACTTGTTCGATTCTTCCACTCACGTCTTCTAATACGTTTAAATACTAAGTATCAAGTATGTCTCTGTGTCTGTAAAATAAACCTGTGTGTGTATGTACTTATATGTGTTACCGTAAGAGTATAAACATCATTAGATTACAATCTATCTCGTTAGATTATAAACTGTCGAATGATTGTGAACCGTAACATATGATTGCAATTTAACGCATTATTTTTGCTAGATTATAATCTATCGAAGTGAAACTGTTAAATTACAATCTGTCAATAGAACATAATAAGTATATTGTGTTGGCTCAGACACTCTAGTTTGGAGGAACCTCGAGAAGTACTCTGCATGCTAAAGTTCGGGCGCCGCGCGACACATTAAAAGTTGGAGAATTTTATGATCTGAACATGAACGCCAGCAAATAACTTTTAAAGTTTTTTAAACGGTCGACTGCGAGTGTAGGCAAATATTTTCCGTGGAGCTGAATTTATTTTGTTCGCTCCATTTCATTGTATGGTTAAAAGTAATACTGTATCATCGCTAGAGATGATAAATGATTCATAGGTACAGTAAAAGACTCAAACTGGTATTCATACAAAACTCTGCAAATTCAAGTAAATGCAACCGCACTAGGCGACATTAGGCTGCACCGGAGCTACGCAACACGTCACAACCATACATAAAAAAATGTATGAGCTATAGGTCTACCAGAATCTGATGGCAATTTTTGACAGCAGATTTTAAAAAAATACCCTTGATCATTGGATAATTTTTTATATTTTCATGTTTCACACACAAAATAAGCCGCTAAAGGAATAAAAAAGGATGAAAATGTTTTATTCCTGTTACCCCGGTATTGCTAGAGTCAATTTATTTTCTCACTTTTTGCCATCAGATTCTGGTAGACCTATAACGCGCACTACAGCGCTATAGAAGATGAAGTACAATATGAAGAAATGTCGCTCCGCTGTACTTAGTGTCGTCGAATGCGGAGCTGTATTAGTATAACTTACCCGGTGGTGCAGGGACATGTTGCTGCCGTTCTGCAGGCGGACGATGGTCTGCAGCGACGCGGGCGTGGACATGCTCTTGGTGATGGCGGAGTGGCCGGACTCCCGCTCCTTCTGCTCCTTCAGCAGCAGTCCCCTCGCAATCTTCGCGTTGAGGCTCTTATTGACGTGCTGGTGTGGCAGCAACGGCGCCTCCATCGTCTTCGTGGTGTAGGACGGCGACGAAGTCTGGCTAAAGGAGTCCGATGACACGTTAGAGTCTTGCCGCACGCTGATGTTGGACCCTGAGCTGGGGGAACGCTTCATCTGCGCGGGGGGCGGCGCCGGCTGGAACGCGGGCGTCTCGGGCGCCTTCTGCGGCGGCCGGCGCGGCACCGGCGGCTGCGGCTGCGGGTTCCTGTTGCAGTCGAGCTTCTGTGGGTTCTGTAGAGGCGGGGGGATGTTGGCCCGACGGTTGCCGTTGTTGTCTGTCTGGGTAGGTCGGGGCGGTGTTGGGGGCGGGACGCGCCGGGGCGGCTGCGGCGACGCGCGTCGTGGAGGTGCCGGCGGGGGCACCGGCAGCGGTGGTGGCACCACCACAGGTGCGGTTCGTTGCGGCACCGGTGGAGGCTGCGGTGGCGGCTTCTGCGTCTGAGGTGTCGGCAACTGCAAGAATAACATTATATGACTGGGTACGTCTAGATTCGATGTGAATATGAACGTCACATTTCAGAAGCCGAGGTATAATTTGTCGAGCATTTCGAAGCAACATATACCGAAACATCTCCGTCACGATCGCATCACGTCAATCTGAACACAGGTCCATGGCTCTTAATAATGTACGTAAAGCAAAAAATTACGAGCTCGGAATAATTGGAATTCTCGGAAGGAATCCCTATTAATTCACGTGACGTTTATATCTAACTTCATAAAGAATATCCAGTCTGAAATGTGCAGCGCCGTATAATAAGGTTACCCAGGGGGAGAGGATTATAAAAGACAATCACATTATGTTGTCCCGGAAGCCGCCAACATTATGTCATTATTTAAGATTCAGTAAAAAGTTTCCAAGTTTTTCCACGGAGGAAGTTCGCGCCTCATTGTTTTATAGTAAAGTATTAGCTTCGAAGTTGGCACTTGATGCTATCAAACTATATTCTGCGACTAACTTTAATCTTAAGATTCTTAAGCTACAAATTGTTGAACATAAAACTGAATATAAGGAGTGGAAAAATTGCGAGGCGAATATTTACAAATATTTTCAGTAAATACCTACTCAACACCAAAGTAAACCAGCGTATATTCAAAGACTTTTTCTTTGCCTAAACATCTATAACTAAGCAGTCATATCATGAGCCCAAAAATTCGTAGATTATGTCACGTAGATTTTACACGTGATATAAAATATTATGATTCATATGTATTTTCAATAATTTAATATAATATCTGCCTCTCCACGTGTATAGAACGCGTCGGGGAATAAATGTGCGCATTTGAGCACAAATAGCCACTTTACGGCGTGCGGCTTTGTGCAACATTTGACGCCGTTTATATATTTCACTGCGGAGATTTAAGTCAGAGGCCATTAAAATGTAATAGTAATATAAAACATTTGAAAACACCATATTATTATATTATGCAATGTACTATCAGAGAAGTTGATTCTTAGGCAGGCGGCGGACCTAAATAATTTCGTAAAAAATTAAGGCCGCGTTAAGTCAAGCCCATCCCACCGATCACAGATAACATTGAATTGACATTTAAAGTCTACCAAACGACGTAGGCACAGTATAGCATTATGACATAGGTCCGTCGACTGCCAAGGAATAAATTTCCTCCATGGTACCATACATGATACATCATTCACATCTTAGGCTTCAGTCTCGAAATCAACGGGCAACGGGGCGGGAGCAGCGGCGGCGCGTGACAATTTTTTTTTTATGAAATAAGGGGGCAAACGAACAAACGGGTCACCTGATGGAAAGCAACTTCCGTCGCCTATGGACACTCGCAGCATCAGAAGAGATGCAGGTGCGTTGTCGGGCTTTGAAGAGGGAATAAGGTAACAGGGGAGGGGAGGGATGGGAAGGGAAGGGAATAGGGGAGGGTAGGGAAGGGAATAGGGTAGGGGATTGGGCCTCCGGTAAACTCACTCACTCGACGAAACACAGCGCAAGCGCTGTTTCACGCCGGTTTTCTGTGAGGAAGTGGTATTTCTCCGGTCGAGCCAGCCCATTCGTGCCGAAGCATGGCTCTCCCATGTATACAATGTATAGATTTATACCTATAAGCTGTCTAGTACGCGTTTCGAGACTGACGCCTTACGCGACACCTACTAAAAACATCACTCATTCAACTTCTGTGTAGAAAGTTGTTACCTGCAGAGTGTTTTATCAAGCTATTGTAAAGCTTTTATCGCGGGCTTTAAGCGCGGCGACCGAATCAAGAAATTCCGTAACGAAAATAAACCTTACACACCCCACCCCCACCGGTGTCGGTCGGTGCGGCGTTGCCGATCCTAACATTTATTCGACTAAAGGCTCAGGCCCATTAGGGCCGCGCCAAACCTGAAACCGGAATGATAGCGGCGAGGCGAGCACTTTCCGTGTTATAATATGATTTTAAGCTTTATCTTCATTATTGTAATACATACCATCGTTTGAGAAGTCTATGGCCGCCCGTGGCCGCTCGTGGCCGCTGGCGGCCGCGATTTCTCAAGCGATACTATGTACTACAATAATGAAGATAAAGTTTAAAATCATATGACACTGAAAGTGCCCGCCTCACCGCTGCCATTCCGGTGTGGCGCGGCCCTTAGTGTCTGTAAAAATCGCTATATTGCAGTAGTACTTTAATGTCTTTATAGTGACAACAATTATAATTTACCTTAACTTGCTGTCTCGGCGGCGCGTATCTCGACGGCGGGCAGTAGGGGAGGGCGTCGGAGGGACAATAGACGAAGGTGCGGGCGGGGGGGGCGCACGCGGCGGTGGAGTGGCGGCGTGGCGCGTCCCCACTCGGACGCAGCAGCTCCAGAATCTTCTCGCCCGGCGTCACGGCCAGGCTGCCTGCGCGGCCGTACCTAAGAGCAGATTTATGGGGAAATTGAATTAAGGTTTTATTGCTGTTTTATTTGAGTGGGTCACGAGTAATAGCTAGAACCTAATATTGTTTGTGGTGAATTCTTCTTAGGCTTCTTACAGACGAACATATTTTGTCGACGGCAGCCGTCTTCAAGTGCCGTTCGTTTGTAAGAAGCCTTAGCGGCGTTAGCACTTTTTGAGATAGGTAAGTCAATATGTTAAGCTCCGACAGGATATGTGGTCAAAAAATCCTTAGATGGACGTCGAGTAAAATACTGGAGCAGCTTACGAAAGGAAGTAATTATTTTTGCCGCGTGTTTTCTTTTTAAACATATTTTGCAGATCAAAGACGCGCTTAGACACGAAAATTTTAAAATAGATCTAGGTACTAAAGTCAGAGGTAATTTAATGTATCATATAATCCAAAAAGCCTCCTTAGGACTTGTAAATCATCGCCTCTAATAAAACAAAATTAATTAATTAAAAAATAAAAAAACCCGACTGCAAAAAAATATTCTTAACTAAAAAGAACGAAACAAGGCCTAATTCTGCCGGAGGCATCGAATCCATATTTTAATTGATACGACTCTTGCTTACGAGTTTCATGCCAGGATGAATAGAAGGTTACTTAAAAAAATCTAGAAGAAGAAAGTGGACTACAAAATGCACTCGGAGGCATGTCGCATAAGGTTTAAGATTAATTCATAAAATATCATAAAATATTGTGCCTCCGACTGCATTTTGTAGTCCACATTCTTCTTCTAGATTTTTTTATGTAACCTTCTATTCATCCTGGCATGAAACTCGTAAGCAAGAGTCAAATCAATTAAAACATGGATTCGATGCCTCCGGCAGAATTAGGCCTTGTTTCGTTCTTTTTAGTTAACAATATTTTTTTGTAGTCGGGTTTTTGATTTTTTAATTAATTTATTTTATTTGCGACTTTTTAGTTGTAGTCATCTAACCATTTCGACAATCGATCTAATAAAAAATTGAAAACTACTGTGTTGATATTTCTAAGTGTACCTACAATACCTTGTACATAAGCTTGGTACTGTTTCAATTTATGTTTCTGGTTTTAAGTTCCTAATCATTGTTTTTTTAACACTTTGTCATTGAATTTTCATCTTGTTTCAGTAATTTCAGGCGGTTTTTTTTATTATTTATCGTTCCATATTTAATATGAAATCTGCAAGTTGTATAAATATTTAGAATCAGTGTTTAAAATCCTTTATTTTGATACCCCACTCGATATGCTTGGTAGAATTATTTTTTTTTACCTCACAATATGGCGTCAAACATCCGCCATTTTGGTTTTTTTTAATGTCACCTATCTAAGAACACTTGAGCTATTAAGACAAATCTAACGATACCTCAAATGTGAAAATCCGTTCAGCGGTTCTGGAGATACAAGGTAATAAAGAATATTACATACATACATACAAGATACGCGCTAAAAACATAACCCTCCTGCCAGTCGGGTAATAAACCCACTAAACTTACAATAACACAACTTACGTATTTCAAGTACGTAGCAAATATTAAGACAACAGCATTACCACGTAATTCAACCGACGAAGTAAGTTGGGAACGTGCCTCTAATTCTAATGAAGCGAGTAACCACAATTGTCTATCGAGTAAGGAATTTAAACATCTAATAAAACAAGACGATTCGTCTGTGTCGATCTAATGAACTCGAATATAAACAACTAGATGAGGCCCGCCACTCCATTGCGCCAAAATTTGTTTATCGCGGCGGAACCGTACATTTTTCCGGGACAAAAAGTATCATATGTCCTTACTCGGGTCTCAAAGTATCCCCATACCAAATTTCAGTAAAATCGGTTCAGGAGTTTGGGCGTGAAGAGGTAACAGACAGACAGACGGACAGACAGACAGACACACTTTCGCGTTTATAATATTAGTATGGATAGTAATTCGTATCCCCAGCCATTGTATAGAAATTGAGAAAAGTCTCATTGCTTCGTTGCGTGGCTTTGCGTTGTCGCAGCATTTCTTATCCGTTTCATAAACTAAAGGCCTGCTTACACCTAAAGAGTGCGGAGGCGAGTCAGCAATCAGCCTAGCAATCAGTATGTTTAAGGTGACGCCGCGTTAAAGTAAGAAACCGTGTTGGATATGTTTTAGATTGCTTGTTTTCTATGAGAGGCCGGCCCGGCCTCTCATAGAAAACAAGCAATGGAACAGCAAAAAATGGAAAGGGCATAAGCAACAAAATGGTTTTTGTCGCGTAATTTAAAAACCATAAATACATTTCATATAAGCTATGCACATATTAAAGTGTATGCTTCAACCAATTTATGTACAAATTTTGGAACCTTAAATCACTCTCCTCTGTTGGAAAAATAGGAATCCCTTTTTTTACAGAGGTCTTTTCGATTGATAATTCTGTGTTATAAAAGTTGTCCAATCGTGTTATGCTATGGGCATTTTAAAGACAAAGACATGATGAATACTGACAATGAACTTTAGTTTCTTAGCTTTAGTCATTGCTGAGAAAAATCGGCATCGCTACAGCCAAATTATCAAGGCGTCGCCTTAAGGTGACGCCGCGTTAAAGTAAGAAACCGTGTTGGATATGTTTTAGATTGCTTGTTTTCTATGAGAGGCCGGGCCGGCCTCTCATAGAAAACAAGCAATGGAACAGCAAAAATGGAAAGGGCGTAAGCGATAAAATGGTTTTTGTCGCGTAATTTAAAAACCATAAATACATTTCATATAAGCTATGCACATATTAAAGTGTATGCTTCAACCAATTTATGTACAAATTTTGAAACCTTAAATCACTCTCCTCTGTTGGAAAAATAGGAATCCCTTTTTTTACAGAGGTCTTTTCGATTGATAATTCTGTGTTATAAAAGTTGTCCAATCGTGTTATGCTATGGGCAATTCAAAGACAAAGACATGATGAATACTGACAATGAACTTTAGTTTCTTAGCTTTAGTCATTGCTGAGAAAAATCGGCATCGCTATAGCCAAATTATCAAGGCGTCGCCTTAATGTTCATACCACTCTACTGGGTAGGTGTGATCATGGCATAACCCACTTACTCTTAAAAGAGTCACATTATTTACTATGTTTTATCGGCCTGTTAATGCACATATCTTTTATTTCAAGTATGGCTAATTTGAATTACTATTATTTATTTTTTATTATATCCTGCACATAAAAACGTGTGTTTTATTAACTGCTCATTTAATTACCCTTTTGCTTGTTGATATAATATTTTGTCATTTAATTTGGTGTGTTGCACTTCTATACTTATTATAAAACAAAGTCGCTTTTTTTCCCTCATGTCCCTTTGTTCCCTTTAATCTTTAAAACTACGCAACGGATTTTGATGATTCTTTCAGTCTTAGATAGCCCATTTATCGAGGAAGGTTATAGGCTATATTTTATCACGCTAAGATTAATAGAAGCGAAGAAATAGAGGAAAATGTGGAAAAAACGGGGAAAATTATTTGAATGAGCTTACTTGAACGCGTTAATCTCAGGAACTACTGGTCCGATTTGAAAAATTCTTTCAGTGTTAGATAGTCCATTTATTGAGGAAGGCTATAGGCTATATTTTATCACGCTAAGACTAATATGAGAATGTGGTGAAAACGGGGGAAATTATTTGAAAGGGCTTATCTCGCGAACTACTGGAGCAATTTTTATGTTATTTGGCACAGCATGAAGGATCGTGATAGGCTATCGATTTTAATCATTTTTTCAGTGGCTATATATTTTATACCCGTGCAACGCCGGGGCGGGTCGCTAGTCATCTATATTAATTCTTCTTATCAAAACTATTTTATGATGATATGGATAAATTCAAGTAATTTTCAGTCCGAATAAAATACGAATTTGATATTAGCACAACTAGATAAGGCTCGGTAGCTCAGCGGTTAGAGCACCTCATTAATAAGCAAAGTTCATGAGACGGTCGGGGGTTCAAGTCCCTCCCGAGCCGACTATAGCATACATTGTTTTGTTTAATGTCTAAACAAAAAAATACTAATATTACCATCTACAATTTAATAAATACATAAATGATTCCTAGCTAGATCGATTTATCGCCCCCGAAACCCCCTACTACAGTATATATATATATATATATATATATATATATATATATATATATATATATATATATATATATATATATATGCCCGTTTAAACTTTACTACTTTTTCGGTATAAAAAGATGGTTAGATTTAACGGCTATGTGTTTATAAATCCAAATAAAAGAAACATATTTATGAACCTCTACTTCTTAATATATATTATGTATTTGTTTGAATTCACTCATTTCGCGAACTATTGGATCGATTCTTATGTTATTTAGCATAATATGTCTGACGACCTCTGTGGCTTAATGGTTAAGAGTGTGTGGCAGCTCAAGCCGGGGGTCGCGGGTTCGAATCCCGCCGACGGAACCAAAAGTTTTCAAAGTTCCTGGGTCATGGATGTGTATTAAATATGTGTATGATATAATAAAAATCTTAAATATATGTATAGTATAAAAGTATTAAATATATTTCCGTCGTCTGGTACCTGTAACACAAGTCCTTCAGATACTTAGCACGCGGCCAGACTGACGTGGTGTGAAGCGTCCATAGATAATAACATTATTATTATTATATAGGTAGGCCACAGAAAAAAATATAAATCACTTTTTTGTGGAAAAAAATATACGGTTTCTGCGAAATTCCTATGCGACGCGAGCAAAGCGGCGCGTAACGTCTAGTATACTGTCGTTGCGTTTGCTAAATCCTCTATATTATATATTTAGTCAAATTTTCAGGGGTGTTTATTTAATGATGGTTGGACTTATCAATAAATTAAAAACGCAGTAGGCTAGTAGTTAGGCTTCTTACCAGAAGCCTAACTGGGCACTGCAAGCTCAACTAACACCTAAACAGAATGGGTATTTGTAGCATAACGACTTGCAGATTCTGTGAAGAGGAGGATGTGACACCTATTCACCTTCTCCTCGACTGTCCTGCTCTACTACAGAGCAGGAACAGGTACCTTGGTCGCCACGAATACTCATCCACAGAGGAAATTCGTGGCACCAACTCCAACCATATCGTTCAATTTATGAGCAACATTGGGTTGGGGATGATACTCTAGTGCGAAGGAGTCACAATAGATCCTTATGGGCTGCAGCGAACAAAAAGTGGCAAATCTTATTAAGTATGAACTGCGACATTTTAATTTATTGATAAGTCCATTAATCATTCAATAAAATAGTTTATTGTCTACGCCTGAAAATTTGACTAATTGCACATAGAGGTTTTACGACGATAGATAATAATATATGTTTTTTCCTATACATTTATGATTGTATATTATTGATAGTATGGTAAGGTAAACAATCAATAGAAATATCTCGTGGGTGGGCGTGTGGAAGGTAACGAGCATCCATCGCAGACAGATAATTACCGGGGCTTTGTGGACGAACGTGCATCGACTATGACTGGCGTACGGAGTACGGACAGCAACCGAAATGTAGTAATATTCGGACAGTCTTTAAATTATTTTATATTAATGGTATCTCGGCGACGGCTGCAAAAACGCCATGAAAGAGTATCAATATCAGAAGTTTAGATATGAAATCAAAATGTAGTGTTTACTTTGATTACCCTAGATACTACGTAAAACATTTACCATAACGTCTATACATTTTTTAATGAAATAAGGGAGCAAACGAGCAAACGGGTCACCTGATGGAAAGCAACTTCCGTCGCCCATGGACACTCGCAGCGTCAGAAGAGCTGCAGGTGCGTTGCCGGCCTTTTAAGAGGGAATAGGGTTATTACCCTGGGAGGGTTATTAGGGGAGGGTAGGGAAGGGAATAGGGTAGGGGATTGGACCTCCGGTAAACTCACTCACTCGGCGAAATACAGCGCAAGCGCTGTTTCACGCCGGATTTCTGTGAGAACGTGGTATTTCTCCGGTCGAGTCGGCCCATTCATGCCGAAGCATGGCTCTCCCACGTATACATATGTTCTATTGAAGACTTCCTTTATAGCCGTTTATCGACCGCGGCCGTCATCGGACCCGGTTGCCGAAAACGATATTATTTTGGACTGACAAAATGTCATTGTATCACATAGGCTAATAGGTTCTATTTTGTTTTACGCGTATACAAAGCAGCAGCAGCATGAGTCGCTAGACCAGGGGTTCCCAAACTTATTTTGTCTACTGCCCACTTTGAAAACCAATTATGTTTTATCGCCCCCCAATGTTTCAATTTAAAATGTATCCAGATGAAATGAAATAACAAATCACCCGTTAAGCTTCTACACAACGCCTCTATTTTTTTTCCGGGGCTCACAGCGCCCTCCTTTAAACCTTAACCGCCCGCAAGGGGGCATTATCGCCCACTTTGGGAAAGGCTGCGCTAGACCAATGCCGGTAGCAAATGTTTTGATTATATAATCTAGTTTGGTTTAAATAAATGGCTGGATTAATTTTATACTGTTACTTCTCATGTTTTCGTTATGATGAAAGGAAAGTACAAAAGAATATGAAATATTTCTTAAGCCATTTGCGTCCAACTTGAATGATAATGGCAAACATGACGTATAACTAATGAGGGTGTTTGAAATTCTATTTGCCACCAAGTGCCGCTAAGGGTCTGTCGTGTCGAATAGACATAATATTATCGTTATATCGTGACATAATATGACAGCAGTTTGACACAATAGACCCTAAGGCTACATAGTGGCACCTGCCGGGCTAGCACGGCCACCAGTAGAAATGCGAAAGTAAAGACACACTGTGGAAATAAACTTAAGGTGAAGTTCCGATCACTTTTCGTTCCAAAAAATTCAATTAAAATGCCACTTTATGACAGACTATAGTCCTAAAAATTCAAATAATATCCTACTTTATGACATATATTATAGTCTGGCATAAAGTGGCTAATCGCGACCGACAAAAATTCAATTACAATTTTTGTCGGTCGCGATTAGCCGCGGTAAAGATCGGAACGGCACCTTAAGAGCCCGGGCTACCCTCGAAATTCTCATACATACGTAATACCAAAATCATTTTCTCATACGAAAATATTTATCATGCTTGAGTTATTTTTCAGCTTAAAATAGTAATTACCTGGGTTCCTGTATAAAAATAAACTTCAAAATATATAAACACTAAAAAAAATATTTCTGTATATTTTTTTTTTACTTAATTTACTACTAAATATTTAAACACTGAAAAATAGAGTAAAACACTAAAAAATATATAAATAATTAGTAAATTTACTACAAAATATTTAAATACTAAAAAATATTTTTTAGAGTATAAATATTTTGTAGTAAATTTACTATTTATTTATATATTTTTAGTATTTTACTCTATTTTTTAGTGTTTAAATATTTAGTAGTAAATTTAGTAAAAAAAAATTATACACAAATATATTTTTTTTGTGTTTATATATTTTGAAGTTTATTTTTGTACAGGAACCTACCTAGGTTCCTGTACAAAAATAAACTACTATTTTAAGCTGAAAAATAACTCAAATATGTTAAATATTTTCGTATGAGAAAATGATTTTGGTATTACGTATGTATGAGAATTTCGAGGGTAGCCCGGGCTCTTAAGTTTATGTCCACAGTTTGTCAATACTTTCGCATTTCTACTGGTGGCAAAAAGAATATCAAACACCCTCATTCAAAATGCAATTTAAAGGTGCTCCCAGACAGAAGTTATATTTCGTTATAAAACATTGTGTAACACGATAACAACGTGTAACATACGCTACAACATTTCAAAAAATAAACGTGTCTCTTGTTATAATTTGTTAAAAAATGTTATCTAACGTTAAATAACTTCTGTCTGGGAGCACCTTAATGTAAACCTGTACCTTAATTAACCTGCACTCAACCTCAATAGCATGTAACTAATAATATATTAGAGTTAATTACTCAGCTTAGTCCTCACTAATTCAATAACAAACGTGTTTCTATGATGTATTATGCTATTCAATTTATTGCATACCATTAATATTATTGCATTACGCATGCTGGCTCATTGTTTTGAATACGAGGGTTATAATTTGATAATTTATCTAATTTATAGGATGTGTTTGTTATGATGCTATTGATTACATGGTTTTGAAGCAAATTCTGATAATGCAGAATATAGAGCTATACTGTACTCGGCGAAACATGGCGGTAGCGGTCATTGACTCCCTGTTTTTACTTGTCATCTTCTATACAAAGCCGCGTTTCACAACATCTGCTACCGCCATGTTTCGCCGAGTGCAGTATAACAATCACTCAAGAGGCTTTCCAATATAAGATTTGGGCTCCATTATCTAAAATTTTAATATTTCTTTTGTTATTGGATATGTCAATGTCATTATTTCGTTAACCGGATCTGGATTAAAGTTGTCCCTGTTAAATATAATGTTGGCTCTTTTGTGAATTAGAACAGGGGCTAATTTGAATCCCAGTCTGTCTAAGTGTGTAAATCTATCTACTTCGTAATAAACTTACAATCATAAGGACTCGTATATGCTATATCACATATATTTACATAGCATTAGATATCATTTAAACTTAACTTAAACTTAAAACAATCAACTTCAGTTTAAGATTTTACTAAGCAATATGTCGATGTCAATTTCATTCGATTTCAACGTTGAATTGAAAGTTAGCGTTGTAAATTGTCTTTTGGAATTCAATTTATATCGTAATTTGTAGCCTATGTACACCGCGCTGGGTTCACATTGTAATCCGATTACAGCCTCCGCTACACTCGCAAGTCGTCGTAAGTCAAGTGTCTCAGGTGACATCTAAACGCCTACATAATACTAGATGACCCGGCAACGTTGTTTTGCCATATAAATTATTTGTAGTATCAATATAAAAAGTAGATAAAAACCTATTTTTAGGGCTAACGAATGCACATACAAAATTTAATTAAAATCGGTTGAGCCATTTGGAGGAGTTTGCGCACAAACACTGTGACACGAAAAGTTTATATATTATATTATACTAGCGACCCGCCCCGGCGTCGCACGGGTAAAAATATATAGCCACTGAAAAAATGATTAAAATCGATAGCCTATGATCGATATGATACTTCACGTGGTCTACTTCTTATCAGTGCCAAATAACATAAAAATTGCTCCAGTAGTTTGCGAGATAAGCCCTTTCAAATAATTTCCCCCGTTTTTTCCACGTTTTCCTATTAGTCTTAGCGTGATATAATATAGCCTTTAACCTTCTTCAATAAATGGGCTATCTAACACTGAAAATTTTTTTCAAATCGGTCCACTATTTCCTGAGATAAGCGCGTTCTAGTTAGCCCTTTCAAATAATTTTCCCGTTTTATCCACATTTTCCTCTATTTCTTCGCTCCTATTAGTCTTAGCGTGATAACATATAGCCTATAGCCTTACTCGATAAATGGGCTATCTAACACTGAAAGAATCATCAAAATCCGTTGCGTAGTTTTAAAGATTAAAGGGAACAATGGGACATGAGGGAAAAAAGCGACTTTGTTTTATAATAATACTAGCGACCCGCCCCGGCGTCGCACGGGTATAAAATATATAGCCACTGAAAAAGCCTATGATCCTTCACGTGGTCTACTTCTTATCTTTGCCAAAAAACATAAAAATTGCTCCAGTACTTCGCGAGATAAGCCCTTTCAAATAATTTCCCCCGTTTTTTCCACATTCTCCTATTAGTCTTGGCGTGATAAAATATAAGCTATAGCCTTCCTCAATAAATGAGCTATCTAACACTGAAAGAATTTTTCAAATCGGGCCAGTAATTCCTGAGATTAGCGCGTTCAAGTTAGCCCTTTCAAATAATTTTCTCCGTTTTTTCCACATTTTCCTGTTTATTCGCTTCTATTAGTCTTAGCGTGATAAAATATAGCCTATAGTCATCCTCGATAAATGGGCTATCTAACGTTGAAAGAATCATCAAAATCTGTTGCGTAGTTTTAAAGATTAAAGGGAACAAAGGGACATGAGAGAAAAAAAGTGACTTTATTTTATAAAGGATTGCACAAACCTACGCGACCAAAGCGTCTGCGAAGCGGTAGCGTCTACCGCGCGGCGGACGCTGCCCATGTAATCTTATGGCGCTGTGCGCACCTGCACGACCGCGACGCGGGATGTTCGAGTCGGCAAGCGGAACGTGCGCGTCAAGTTGTCAGACGCGTGTTTTGAAGTGTACATAACTAGACTTCTTTTTAAAAACCTTTTTTTATATTATTTTCTATAACTCTTTAGTTTATGATTTTTTGATTTGTATACGTTTTGATAGATTGTGTCATGATATTAACGTTAGACGGTTCGCACCGTAGTCGCGCAGGTGTGCACGGCCAGTTTCGCGTTGCAGACGCTCCCGTATCGCGTACCGCGTCCCCTGTCACTGACGCTGGCCTGTATTCACTTTGATTAGTGCAAGTGCAAGTGACTAGTAATTGTGGCAAACTAAATAGAAATGAGGCAGTGGAGTGCAGGTGTGTAGTGCAAGTAGTGTCCAATTCTTGTTTAGTGGCTCTTTAGTAATTTAATTTAGTAAATTCAGTAGTAGCTATCAACACGAGTGTCCAAGTTTCAAAAATAAAACTGCCATTTTGACATGTCCTTCATTTTTAATATTGGTTTTATTAGAAACTATTTGAGCATGAAGTATTTTTATATGTCCTTTCCCAGGACTCAAAGTCTCCATGCCAAATTTCAGCAAAATCGGTTCTGACTTCTGAGGCATAAACGTAAAGAGGTAACAGACAGACAGACACACATTCGCATTTATGATATTATTAGTATATTAGTAAGTAATAAATATGGATTAGTATGGAAGTAATTGAAAGGGTGTCCTTTTGTACTTTTAATAGATATATAATATAATAATGATATACTATATCTATGGACGCTTCACACGGCATACGGCACACCACGTCAGTCTGGCCCATAAAGTTAATATACCTAGCGGAATAATAGTAACAATCTCGAGCTGTCAAACAAAACCAAAATTAGTTTTAAAAGCGGTGAAACAGGCCCTTACGCAATTAAAGTCTGTCAATTGTACAGAAATGTATCTAGAGATCAACTACGATAATATGGCGCGTCCCTCCAAAATTCAAAACGTTTGAAGTGCGTTGTCAAAACGTTTGAAGTGCGTTGTCTTGCGCGGTAGGCTAGTTATGATTAGTTGACCAACAAATCTTAGTAATAAGTGACATTAACTGAAATATTAGGTGTACTGTGATTGGTTGAATACTTACTACATACAAAGTCATAAGGATGTGACTACACACATTGAAACAGTCATTTGGAGGGGCGCGCCATGTTATCGTAGTTGATCTCTACGCGTCGCTTTGCGGTCTGAATTGACAGGCCATACACCAGCGGCCTATTACCGCTAATAGCCGGCGTCGACCATCACGCTAATGGAATATTAATCGCTCCGTTCATCGACATCGTATCGATTTATCGAAAATAAAAATATCGTCAGACATGAACGGAATTGTTTGAATGTTATAAAAAGTTTGAAATTCGTAATTGTTATTTAACTTTTCTACATACTTGTAGTATAAAACAAAAGTGTATTTTTATAATTTAAAAATAGATCGTAATTCAATCCGCTATCCTCTTTCTTTTGGGTGGTTTGGCGAAATTTTACTGCTTAACAAGAGACTAGCTCGCCATCATAATATCAAGTCTATAATACAACCTTTATCCAGATTTTATTTATTATTAATTTATTTATGAAGCATAAGATACATAAACATTATAATATAACTAAACAGAATAGCAGCACCATTAAACCCGACAAGGGTTTGTCCTGGTGCCATATTTATATTAAGCTACCGACTATCCTACAACCTTATAAAAGCTAATACATATTATCGCCCATGACTATTAACAATGTCAGATGTGCAAAATCGACAATTTTTTTTATTTCATAAAACATATCCTTAAAACCAAGGCTATCATTAGCTGAAAAGAAAAAATCTTTATTATGCATAGTTTCTGAAATAGCTACATTAAAAATGTCGTATATTACTAAGATAGTCCGCTAACAATGTCAGATAGTCACTACCTACGTTGTTAACGGGACGCGGGGGTGAGTGAGAGCGCTCGATGTGCCACTTCCGACTATGTTAACGGAGGGAATGGACCTCGCGCTCTCATTTGTTTTTTTTTTTGCAACCTTAGCAACCCAACCTAGCAAGCTAACCTAACAAGATCATCGCGGCTAATCAAACTAGGTACTCAACGAAATTAAGAAAAATATAGTAATAGGGAATAAAATGCTGATGGAAATATTATGATCGAAGCTAATACTAGTGTGGAAAATGGTATTTACTATTCTTTATTATATTTTTTAAAGATTTTGAACAGTATAGTTTTATTGCTTTAGATTTGATTATAAGATAAACACTTACCTTCATTAACATTTTATCGTAGGTCATTTAAAATTGTCGGATTGCTTTGCTTTGCTGATCTTGTAGACATTGTAAATGCAGAGCTTGCAATATGTCTTAACAAACATATAGATTTACTTATTTTTATTAAGTTTTTCATGAAAACGAAGGCTGTGGTAGTACGTAAGTGCCCTAAAATTGTAAAGATTTTTAAGAAGTACCTGATTCCGTAAACTTCGTTTCGCTGACAAAATAATGGACCTGCAAAACAGTCACTCCTTCGTCAGTATTTTCTGTATTTCCCACATATTTGGGCAAATTCATCTCTGCAGCGTATTTGGCAGATGTCGATAAGATCCATAGCAAGTTGTTCGACTTGAAAAGTATAATATTTTCCATTACAAATTCGTGGTAGCCACCGCCGTTGCCGCATCGGCGCCTTGTTTTAAGCTTTAATCAAACTGCCCTAACTTCTAAAATATTTGCCCCATATTAATAGTTTAAAAGACAATTATATTCTTTACAGAATCACTATTAATATTTTGATATTTATTTAGGTAAGGATCAATTATTGTTAATATGCAAAAAAAAAGCCACGCTAGTAGGAGATGATTTGAAGTTAATTTTTTAATGAAAGAAATGGTTAATTATTTGTTAACCATAAAAAATACATATATGGTGTCCTGGACTTTTTTGTAGATAATGATGAACACTATAAGTATTTGTAATATTATTTCTATGAATCA
Source organism: Lysandra bellargus (assembly GCA_905333045.1). Taxonomy (NCBI): domain Eukaryota; kingdom Metazoa; phylum Arthropoda; class Insecta; order Lepidoptera; family Lycaenidae; genus Lysandra; species Lysandra bellargus. Next base: position 8,542,696 of record HG995328.1, read on the forward strand.
GCTGTATTTTTCGCAGCACAAGCGAAATAATGTAATTTATTGCAAATTTTTACCACTTTGGGTTATATTCTTGCGATTTTCGGTATGATCCCTAATATTTTTCTGAATAATACACTGCTTATGTTCTTTGCAAATAACGTAGCTTAACAAGGGTACAATAATTTTTAAAATTAGTTCAGTAGTTATTGAACCTATTCATTACAAACAAAGATAGAAAGACTTTTCCAAACACGAAACAAACTTTTCTGAATTTATGATTGATACAAGAAAAATATTAATTTTGTTAAGTTAATTTAAGATTATTGATATCATAATATCAAAAAGTCAATAAAATAGTGATGGAAATAGTTTTTAATTTCAATGTTTTAAGTTAATTTACATTTCGGACGAAAATTTGATTTTCCGAATTATTTACGTCATAAGAAATGTTTTGTATTTTCATACATACATTGTTTTCACGTTTTATTTGAGAGGAGTCCATAAAAAAGATATATTTTCTTTAAATTGTTGTCATTTTTGTTGGTAATTTCTACATACGACATATTTTTAAATTAAAAGTTATCACTTAACAATGGCGTAAGTGCCACTTCCGACAAGCAATCATTGATTTTGTACAAGCAACAACGTCATTTCTGGCACTTCCGACAAATCAGCATTACTCGTACTCCGATAAAAAGGCCGGAAGTGACTTTTCTCATATTTATTCATAAAATACGGGATACTCCTAATAATATACTAAACGTAAATAACTTATAGAGCCCAACCCTGAAATTTCATGATTCTACTTGAAATAAGTAAAAAGTTATTCACAATTTAGACTTTGAATCGCTCTCCTGTAAAGTTGCTATTTTTCACATCCGACATTGTTAATAGTCATGGGCGATATTATGTAAAAGGCAACAGGAGCTGTCGCCACTGCGCACCGTATTGTAGTGGCGTAGAGTATGCTACGAGACACGTAGAGGCCTGCTACGACGTAGCACTGCTACGAAACTTATTGCCAAATAATATACCGGCCGTAGTCTAAAGACGATAATTGATAAGTGATTACTGATTAGTGATTACTGTTCACTTAAGCTTAATTAAATGCAGAGTATGACATCTATACTTCGTACGTTTTCTGACAAATAGTTTACATTAAAGTAAAAATATAAAAGTAAATCAAATGTCCCAAAGTGTGTAAAAGTTTAAAAATTAGAAACTAACTCTTTGGAAGGTAGGATATCAAGTAACAAAATAATAATTTCATCGAAAACTAGACCACTAAATCGAAAAGAAACGAGCTCCTATTTCATGAATATAACACGAGGCATAAATAATTTATAATTCCTTCTTGATATTTATTTCGCGTGAAATAGAGATAAATAAAGACGAAATAGAGAGAAATGGATTCGGGCGCGATGCGAGGAGAGGAGAAAGGGGGGAGGGGTAATAAACCGCCCAGTGTGTTCGCTAACGGCTGCGTGATGTTTCCGGACGAACGCACCGCGGCACATCACACCACACGACATGCGACACACGATACGAGTAATTGATATCGTGTCGTAAAATGTGAACAAGTATGTTTGCATTCCACCGTGCATTCATGAAATACAATACATTGTACATTAGAATACAGAATAGAATCCAATATTGCTAATTTACATGTGCCAAAAATCGAAATCCAGGAATTGACGCCTGTTTTTTTAACTGAAAACTTCTTTTGCCATTTGTGCACTTTTTACTGGTTTTTTCTGCTGTTTGTTTTTACTTCTGCCGGCACTTATAGAGTGAAACCAATAGTTTTTTAAGCCCGTCAACTTCCAACTATCGCGTCGTAATCGTATCGTCGCGCAAAAACGTAAACGTTTGACAAATGTCTCGCGAGTAGTTAGCTGGTATGTATTTGACTTGGATTAATAGAGGAGTAAGTTGATGTTGAAAAGATAAACGACTGTACCGATAACTGAGTGCTTAGCCAAAATGTATTCGGCAGTGTCAATAGCAAAGTTAAATGTCAAATATCTGTGGATTTGACATAACTTGGCTTTTATTGATACATTATGTCAAATCCTATTTAAGACGCTGACAACTGCCAATGACCTGAATCTCGCATCACTCTCGCACCACTGTCGATTTCCATGCCAGACAGAGATGTGAAGTGTTCACTCGGTAGCGTGGATATACTTTTCGTTTGTTAGAGGAAAAAATAAACATTATGGGGAATCTAGATGTGAGAACCGAAAATAAAATCTGGCAATCTTTGGATTTTTGTAAAAGGTATCAAATAAACAAATTTTTAAAGCATAGATTGTATTATTACTTTAGTTAGAACTGTTTAAAGTTCCTGAAAGGTGTGACTTTGGTAATTTTTTTTTCATCCATTAGGAGTACATTATTTTATTAATTAAATTAGCCAAGCTTTTCCAAATATAATCAAAAATCACATTTTTTTGTGCCAATCAATGAAATACATACGTCTAGAAAACTGCACAAAGATGTCGAATTGGCAGCTCTGTCTTCGCCTAAGGGCCTACACAGACGGACCGCATTTTAACTGCAATCCAACTGCAAATTGCAGTTACTTGAACTTTGAATGCAGTTGACACGACTGCAATACGACTGCGATAGAACTGCAAACCAAACAGTTCACACGACTGCACGCCGACTGCAACCTGAACTGCAATCCGACTGCGCGTTTGGTTTGCAGTTCTATTGCAGTCGTGTCAACTGCATTTAAACTGCACTTGAACTGCAATTTGTAGTTGGATTGCAGTTGAAATGCGGTCCGTCTGTGTAGATCCCTAAAGCTGGCCGCATACGCACGTTTTCCGTATTCGATTTCCGATTTCATTTTTCGTAATCAGTAGAAAATACATTAATTGCGGCACACGTTCGTTTTTCTCCGTATGGAACGATTCCGTACGTGCGTTTCTAGTGCAAGCCAGCGCGTTAGCGAGTAAATAATTAAAAGGAACGTTTGCGCTAGTTCCAAATCAAAATTCCACATTAGGAAAACGAATACAAAAAACGTGTTTATGCGGCCATCTTTAAAGTGGTGCATAATGCCAAAGTACACACATTCAAATCTAACTTCGCTATTACAACTGGCGAATGTATTTTGACTAAGCACACTGTACCCAATATTTGACGAACGTGGAATATCAAATCTAACTTTGGCAAACTTCGCTTTGTACAAACTCGTATAAAGTAATTTAAACATGATTTCCGTATTTGCTGTTAATTCTAAATTATGTTTCGCTTTAAAGTTTATTGTCGCTTATCTACCTGCGGGGCTAAAATGGTCACATTTAGCAATTCCTCTCAATCAATTCAGCAAATGAATCGTCAAAACTGTCAAACTGACAAATGTCAAATCAGTACAAAAATACAGAAATGAATTGCAAGCAGAGTTGCATTTTGCTATTTTAAAGAATTGAATCATATTATGATTCATATCATGATTCAACAAAGCGACCATTTTAGCCCCGCTGTCAAAATAATGAGTATAATTTTAAGGGTTTCGCACCCTAAGGGTAAAATAGGGACTTTATTACTAAGACTTGGATGTCTGTCCGTCTGTCTGTCACCAGGCTGTATCTCAAGAACCACTATAGCTAGAATTCTGAAATTTTCATAGATTGTGTATTTCTGTTGCCGCTATAACAACAAACTAAAGTTAATATATATAATATATATAAATACTTAAGGGAGGTTCTCATACAAAAATTCAACTCTAGCCTATTTGTGGAACCCTACTTGCAAGAGTCCGACTCGCACTTGGCAGATTTTATTTACTGTAAAAAAATTATCTTATTTGATCAAAATAATTAACAAATTAAATTTATTATCAATACAATATATTATTATTATGTACTATCAGTGAAATTAATAAGTAGATGGGGACCTGCATAATTTTGACGAGTTATGTCAAGCCCAGCTGACAGATCACGACTAGACACAGGTTCCCTAGGACATTTTTTCATCTGATTACTATCAAGCAAATGTTTCGTGAGTAGCTTTATTTTGATAAGACGAACAACAATTTCCTCTGTGAAAATTCTCGAAAAATGGCAGCTAACAGAGATACAAAGGATTAAATATTTCGATTTAAAGGTCCTAAAATATGGATTGTTCTATTTGTAGGACAATGTAACTGTTAAATTATACAAATATAAACTTATCAATATACAAAAAATCTGCTGGTTAGGGTTGCGTTTTAGGGTTCTGTAGTCAACAACTCCTTGTTTATTTATATCCTTAAAAGCCATTTAGCCTTTACCACCTACTTAAAAGCAACTCTCCACATTAGAGCATGATGAATGATGAGACCACAATTGAAGACGTAAGTGGAAGAAGCAGGTAAATAACATTCAAAAAATTGCCGTTTTCTTGCATAAATGGGCCGGAAAAATGATTTGAAATAAAAAAAAACTGTGGATTTGGATGAAGCTAGATACTATATTAGCTAGATAGTGAAGTAAGTGAGTTACAAGGCTTATTAAAATTATTAGGGAAAAAATTGAGTAATTCTCCTAAAGTAGTAAAATGTTAAGTATCTAATTCTTCCACTCACGTCCTTAAATGCGACTATGGGATCACATTGGATCATGATTAATGAGCAACCATGGATGTATGTAGTTCTAAATAATATTGTTGTATTCAATTTTATTGGACCATCATGAGCAAACGTGGAGAAGCCGAATAAAAATCATGAGAAATTGCCAGGTAAAGTAACTCTTTAATCTTTTCGGAAACCAGGCGTAATCAACCTATAGCGGAGCGACACATCGATATTCCACTTCCCATCAACCCGGTTTTATAAATAGGCCGTTATAGGCCACGGCCTAAGGGTGGCAACATCCAAGGAGGGGCGGCAACGTCCATAGAGGACCTACAGATTACGTACGTGGGGCGGTGGAACGAATCGGTGTTAATATAACTTATGGAAATTCATACAACGTATTTTAATCAACATCCAAAAGAGAGGAGGTTCTATGTCCAGATGTGTTTTATGTACTCTATCGTTTTAGAACCTATTTTCAATTTCTTTCAATTTCCCTTTGTCAGTTGTCCGATTTATTGAATGCCGGCGTATAATGAACCACCTAGGCTCACATCGTCTGGATACACACTAAATGGCTGATGGTACTCACCGTCCCCTGACAGCGGCGTCGTCGTCTGCAGCGCCGTCCGGCTGCAGGTGCATCCCACTCTGAGCCCATGTCACAGTCAACCAGTCTGCAACAAACATACATACATTTTAGCAATTTTACATAATAAATAAGTTTAAATATACGGCTAAGTAAAATATATAAAATATTGGTAACAAAAGATTAATATAGACTGACTAGCGACCCGCCCCGGCGTCGCACGGGTATAAAATATATTATATCCACTGAATAAATAATTAAAATCGACAGCCTATGATCCTTCACGTGATCTACTTCTTATATTCTGTGCCAAGTAACATAAAAATTGTTCCAGTAATTCGCGAGATAAGCCCTTTCAAATAATTTCCCCCGTTTTTTCCACATTCTCCTATTAGTCTTAGCGTTATAAAATATCGGCCAAGTGCGAGTTGGACTCGCGCACGAAGGGTTCCGTACCATTATAGAGCAAAAATAGGCCAAAAATTGTGTGTTTTGTATAAATTTAAGGGGGCTGCCCTTAAATTTTTATTTTATTTAAATATTATTATTAATTATCAAAGTACACATATATTTAAGGCCTTTGCGAAAATTTCAAGTGCCTACCTGTTGCCATTATTGATATCGACCAAAAAAGGCCAAAAAAAATCACGTTTGTTGTATGGCAGGCCCCCTTAAATATTATATTTTTAGTATTTGTTGTTATAGCGGCAACAGATATGCACAACCTGTGAAAATTGCAGAAGTTTAGCTATAGCGGTTCTTGAGCCTAGTGATAGACGGACAGATATTGAAGTCTTAGTAATAGGGTCCCGTTTTTACCCTTTGGGTACGGAACCCTAAAAACGGTAACGGTTCGGAAACCTACCCCAAAATTGATGGGGAGCGGGGGTGAGGGGGGAGGGGAGAGGAGGGGAAACCCCCCCTTGTACCAAATCCACACTGAGAAACCCCCCAGTATTGGACCCTACTCACCTTTGAAATTTTCGGGATTCTGAGGCTACTGGCTACATCATATTTTTTTCTCGGGAAATTTGCATAGCGTGTTTTGTGACGATCGCCGGCTGCTGCCGCAGCACAGTCACAGTTCTAACCCAACCAACTTTTCTTTGATGATGATGACTTTATGATGATATTTTGTTTTTAGTATTTGTTGTTATAGTGGCACCAGAAATACATAATCTGTGAAAATTTCAGAAGTCTAGCTATGGCGGTTCTTGAGTTACAGCCTGGAGACAGACAGACAGACGGACAGATAGACCGACAGACAGACGGACAGATAGACGGACAGACAGACGGACAGACAGATGGACAGACAGACGGACAGACATCGAAGTCTCAGTAATAGGGTCCCGTTTTTACCCTTTGGGTACGGAGCCCTAAAAACGGCTGAACGGATTGGGCTGATTTTAGTCTTAAAATATTCGTAGAAGTCCAGGGAAGGTATTAAAGTGACACGAAGTTCACCGGGACAGCTAGTGGTATACTAAAGATCACCTGTGATTTGATCAATCACATCGCGACTTTAGGAGGCGCTGCGATCTAAATGAGCCGTTTAAAAGAACTACTTGCCTAAAATTGCAGGCAAAAATTTAATGTGTATCTTCTCATATGGTACATAAAGTTCAGTTTGAAATGGCTCGTATAAAAGTGCATCTACACGTGCGTTGACTTAGGCTGTAGGCAATAGCAAAAACAGTTTTCTTTCATCGCACTAAAAGCTATATTGATTAGCGGGCGAGATCAAAGCGAGACTATTGCGCAGCGATCGTGCGGCGATTAGGCTACCAATTCGTCTAGTGATAGCTCACTTATAGAAAGATATAGCTCGGCCCTAAAAACTCCAGCAAATTGCTTTTGTAAGAAAGCTTTTTGGCGCCGAAAATATACCTCAAAATATCTAATTCGGCAAAACTATAGCTATTGATATTCGGAATGTTAATTAGATTTATGTTTACTAAATTTAAGAAATCTATACTTATAATTATAATAAGGCTAATTAAGAGTTTGTTTGAACGCATGAATCTAACAAACTACTAAATTGATTGTTATTTAATTTGGCACGGATATAGAGTAGACCACAAACAAAGATATTGGTACTTTTCGCGGGGTAATGTACGATTCCCGCGGATTTTTTATTTATGCAGACGAATCCGCACAAAAAGTGTAAGTGTCTAAACACACTAGGCCGAAAACACGCGGCCGAAGTTCGGCATGATTACGCCTGCAATGTATTTGAAATAATTATTTATTAAATACCGATGACTACATCTCAATGCCGATGACACACCATGCCAAAATTACGTCGCGTTATATTGTATGTGTTTGACATTCCTGACGTAATCATGCCGAACTTCGGCCGCATTTTTTGGCCTAATGTGTTTAGATACTTATACCATAAGAAAATTATAAAATCTTAAGTACAATTTTCTTTATTCGTATGTAAAGAGATCTGAGTCCGTCGGGCTTATCATATCAGCCGGGTAGAGATCAACTACGATAATATGGCGCGACCGTCCAAATGACTGTTTCTATGTGTGTAGTCACATCCATATGAAAGAGTTTGTATGTAGTAAGTATTCAACCAATCACAGTACACGTAATATTTCAGTTAATGTCACTACACTACAGTATTACCAAGATTTGTTGGTCGACTAATCATAACTAGCCTACCGCGCAAGACAACGCATCTCAAACGTTTTGACAACGCACTTCAAACGTTTTGAATTTTGGAGGGGCGCGCCATGATAACGTAGTTGATCTCTACCCTTCGCTCCTCAGATAAGCATTTAATTAAAAGCCTTTTTAGTTCTGTAAAAAAGACGGGTAAAGGAGAGTGATTATTATTCTTTAGTGCTGTAAGTAATATTATTTTATCGCTTACATAATTTGAAAGTAAAAATCCATACTTCCATACTAATATTATAAATGCGAAAGTGTGTCTGTCTGTCTGTCTTACCTCTTCACACCCAAACCGCTGAATCCATTTTGCTGAAAGGCATGTAGATACTTTGAGTCCCGAGAAAGGACAAAGGATACTTTACATCCCGGAAAAATGTACGGTTCTCGCGAGATAAATTAATTTTGGCGCAACGGAGTTGCGGGGGCGTCATCTAGTATTCTTATAAAAGTTTTATAAATTAAATATCAAATGCTTTAGAACAGTTCTAAGTTATTTGATACGATTACATAGCTGTCTCCAGGGACTTTGATCATTCGTTTGAATCAGCTCATAAACGATTTGTTTTTTACTATTGCGTAGCTTTTATCGCGGGCTTTGAGCGCGGTGACTGTATCAACAAATTCCGTAACGAAAACTACCTAACATTCGTCTAACGTCGTTTGACAGACTTTGACTCGGTGTGGCTTGCGGTGGGGCGTTACCAGAGTCAGACTTCGGCACAATACCTACTGTGGGGCAATGCGTAGAGGCCAAAGGAAGATCTTCCGACCGAGCGAGGTGGTATGCCCGGTCAGGCCGAAGCCCACGTGATACATTTCAGCTGTCGTATATATACCGACGCGCTTAGAAAACTTCGATAGCGCGATGCAGGAATGTTAGGCGAATTGTGGGAACCGCCACACTACTAACCTATTCTACTCTACTTTTCCTGACGATATGAAATATTACCTATTATTTAATCGAGTTAAAATTGGATTTCTCCTACTCCTCTTACCATTCTTCTGATTAATTTCGTTGCGGGCCCCAAGACAGGTTTAGCTTGTCCCTCGGGCATCCCTGAGATCATATCAAAGGGTTTTCGTGGTTGGTTACCACTGTTGATCCTGGCGACACAGCAGTTGCAGTGGTGGGAATGTGTGGTGGGCCATTTGCCCGTTAAAAAATAAAATAAAATCGAGTTAAAATACCTGATGGTAAAAACGTTTCAATGTAGTAGGAACATTACCCGGATGTAGCCCGCGGCGAGACACCAAACATATCTCACCGAGATGCCCCCACAAGAATACGGATAATGGATAATTAAAATCCTCTACATAGCATCCAGGGGGGATGCTATGTAGAGGATTTTAATTATCCATTAAAGATATTTCAGTATATAAATAGTATAAGCTCTTTATTTTTTTAAGGCTCATTAAAGTATTCCACCGATCGATGTACCTACTACTATCTAAATAATTTTAAGAAACGTATAATTCTAGATTCTAAAATACTACTAGGTATGCCAAATTTTATCAAAATATGTTCAGTTATGTTTTCGTGAATTATATAATAACAAACAATGTCTTTAGTGCTACGACTTTAACTTTAATAATAATTTATTGTAAAGTAACTAAGCCTTTCCTTTCGTTGAGATAATATGAAATTAGGATGAGCACATAATATGACCGACTTCACACAAGTAATGGAAGTGAGCCGGCAGAAACGCAAACTAATTATGAAAACGTCTTTTCACAACAATAGCTGCTCTCATTATCAGCGATGTATGTTAATTAAAAAGTTTAAGATTACCAGAGGCGTCAAGGGATACACGAGACTACATTGTTAAGGCGTAAGTTAGCTAAGAAGGAAAATAACTGTTTGGAAAAGTATGCAAGGAAACCCCTTAGCACAGGGGTTCCCAAAGTGTGCGCTGCGGCGCCCTGGTGTGCCGTGGAAAGGCAAGAGGGACACCGTGAGCCCTCCATCATTATTCGAAACCACAAATATCTATACTTATAAAATTACATGTCCTGACTGACTGATTGACTGACTCATCATCGCTGAGCATAAACTGTTAAAGTTACAGCCACGAAATTTGGTGAGTAGGGTTGTTTTATTAAGTAGACACCCACTAAGGAAGGAATTTAGAAAATTTTACCCCGAAGGGGGTGAAATAGGGGTTGAAAGTTTGAATGAAAGTCCGTAATTTCTTAAGTTAGGAACATGAAACCCATTTCTGTTATTATGCTATGCTAACGCGGACGAAGTCGCGGGCAACATCTAGTTATAAAATAAAATTAAAATAATAATGATGTAAAGCGGATACATGAATAACTATAGATATAAATTGTTAATTATTATTATTTACCTGCTTAACCTAACTATAATCATTAAAGGTGTTTATTTTTGTACATTTTCTAATAGCTAGGTAGAGTAGGGCGCCGTGACAAAATACTGTGACGTGTAACTGCGCGGAAAAAGATTGGGTTTCCCTTGCCTTAGGAAGATCTTTAACCGAGCAAGGTGGTGGTCAGACAGACGCCCGCCGTAGTCGTTTCAGATGTTGTATAATATTTTGTCATACTGACTTGCGACATAATATCGTCTGAAAGTGCTATAGTGCGATTCAGGATTATGATTTGACTTGACAGGATTGATTTGACAGAAATATGTATCTTTTTTATCGTTCACCTAGAAATATTATGGCATTCCAACCAAAGTAAATCCAAAAATTCTAGCTAACCCTTCTTGGCGGTTGTCTTGTATTTCAATGCGTATATTTCATGTGTTTGGCCGTTAAGACGCTGACAACTGCCAATGACCTTGATCTCGCATCACTCTCGCACCACTGTCGATTTTCATGCCAGAGAGACAGAGATGTGAAGTGTTCACTCGGTAGCGTAGATACATTTTGCGTTTGTTAGAGGAAAAAATAAATACTATGGGAAATTTAATTAAACTGAAATTTAAATCCGGCAATCTTTGGATTCTTGTAAAAGGTATCAAATAAACAAATGTTTAAAGCATAGATTGTATTATTACTTTAGTTAGAACTGTTTAAAGTTCCTGAAAGATGTGACTTTGGTATTTTTTTTTCATCCAGTAGGAGTACATTATTTTATTATTTAAATTGGACGAGCTTTTTCAAATATAATCAAAAATCACATATATTTTTTGTGCCAATCAATGAAATACATATGTCTAGAAAACTGCACAAAGATGTCGAATTGGCAGCTGTCTTCGCCTTAAGCTAAAGACACGTCTTTAGCGAGACGAGTATTATATGAGAGGTATTAAACCCTAACAAGATGTTGAGTAATTACAAGGCGTTTACCCGTTGGTACGTGTTGTATGAACACACATTTTAGGCCTTAAAATGAACCATTTTTAACCGACTTCCAAAAAACGAGGAGGTTATATGTTCGGCTGTGGATATTTTTTTTTTTTTTTTTTTTTTTTTTTTTTTTTTTTTTTTTGTATGTTCAACGATTACTCCGCCGTTTGTGAACCGATTTTCGAAATTTTTGTTTTGTTGTATTAGGTTTCACTCCAATTTGGTACCATGTTCACAAAAGTGGTGACCTGATGATGGGATCCATGAGTAATCGAGGGAACTCCTCGAAATTTATATGGAAACATATGGTGATTTTGGTTTTATGTGAAGTGTACTAAGAATATGCTACCAAAAAGTCAAATATTGGGTCAAAGTATACCATGGTTTCGAAGATGCTGAGAGAACTCCTGACTCCTTATAGATACACGTTCGGGAGTTTCGGCGTTGTTTTAAGAACAGAAAGCATATGCTACTATGCAATTCATATTCATCATCATAATCATCATCATCATCATCATCGTCATCATCATCATTAAGGTCACCAATGTCTCATGGCACAGAATTAATAATAGTACAAGGCATAGGTATGGATATACTAATAATAATAATTATGTACTGTATAACAACACCTGTTTGTTTAATACATGGCGGTCGGCGCCGCAGAGGCGACGGCGTCGCCGCGCCGCCGCGCCGCGTGACGCGTGGCGGCAGACAACTGATCGAATACTTTACTAATTACTTTATAAAATTTAAATAGACAAATAGAATTAAAATAAAGTTATTTTAAAAAGAGCATTTACACAAAACAAAGTCATTAAGTGTCTTTTTAATCAGTTATACTTATTAATCGATAGATGGCGCACTAAGTATCGATTTGAATTCTTGATTAAGCGCTTATTCCACTTATCCTAGCTAGGAAGTCCTAGCTAGGGTCCTAAAAAATTTAGTCAAGTGGAATAACATTTAGAAGCTAGGATCCTAGCTAGGATCCTAAATCGGAAAAAATTTAGTCAAGTGGAATGACATTTAGAAAGCTAGGATCCTAGCTAGGACTTCCTAGCTAGGATAAGTGGAATAAGCGCTTTACAAGAACAGAGCTGTCAATAATTATGATAATATTAAATATTATGAGTAGCTACGCTACATCCTATGCAAGTTTATACAATTTTTTATCTGATAGATCCTTCGATCGTGGAAAAACGAGACACAATAGCCTTTCTATTGTTATCTCAATCGCCGGTGACCGCTTGGGGCTTGAAGCATTAAAATTGTTAAATTACTTAGCACAATATGTTCACTTCACTGATAATATATGATTTTGTGAGTGTGAGTTGTGACTCTTGACAAATTGTAATAAGATACGTAAAATATACGCGAAGGTTTACCTACTAGTGTAACTAAAAAGAGTGAAATTATTATTATTTTTAACAAAAAATTAAAACCGACTTCCAAGGTAAAAACAATAATAACATTAATATGAACTAAAAAGTATTAAATAATTTTTACTATCTAATGGTGCCTTTTTCCGAATTCGGCTAAAACTCAACTATTTCTGTATTCAATCTTCATAATTTTGAAGTCGGTGCCAGTTCCAAAAGTTTCAAATATTCTGTCAGAGGACTGAAGATTCAGCTATCTGGTACCGATTTCAAAATAATGAAGATTGAATACAGAAATAGTTGAGTTTTAGCCGAATTCGGAAAAAGGCACCATTAGATAGTAAAAATTATTTAATACTTTTTAGTTCATATTAATGTTATTCTTGATAATTTCACTGATTGAAAAGGATCTGAGGGTACGAAAAGTTTGCTTTACGGCAACATTCAGATTTGAATAATATTTATTCTACTTGATGACGCCCGCAACTCAGTTGCGCCAAAATTCGTTCATCGCGCGGGAACCGTACATTTTTCCGAGATAAAAATTCTATGTCCTTTCCCGGCACTCAGAGTGTATCCATATGGTTTGGGCGTGAAGAGGAAACAAACAGACAGACAGACACACTTTCGCATTTACAATATTATTAAGTGAGTATAGTATATTAGTATGGATAACAAGATGACCCGGTTTGATTTAGCCAATCTGTGGTTTAGCCGTTCTCCTGTTACAGTAAGACCAACAGCATTGAAAATTTATTTTTATTTTAAAAAGATGATTTTAATTCATACCTTTATAGATAGAATTTAAATATTAAAAAAAAACATTCTGTAGAAGAAGAAAAAAATAATCGTAGTAAATTCATATTTTTTTTCGTGAAATACGGGGGCAAACGAGCAAACGGGTCACCTGGTGGAAAGCAACTTCCGTCGCCCATGGATACTCGCAGCATGTCTTTCAAGTTATATTACGATTATAACAATTATTCAGTTTTATCACAATCACATTAATTAAGGGGCGTGAAGCAATCAGACAAAATTATGATTTTCACATAATATTATAAGAATTTTTTCTACGAACAAACAACGTAGCAACTCACATAATCCAATTACCTCCACAATTCCACAGAAATAATATCATCATAATATCAATAAGCTATTAGTGAACTACGTGTCACTTATAAACCTTCCCTGGACTTTCACGATTAATTTGAGACTAAATTCAGTAAAATCGGTTCAGCCATTCTCTTAGTTATAACTTTTACCGAGACTAACAAAATTAATAATTCATTTTTATTTATACAGATGTGCCTACTGTGTATTATCAGAGAAATCGATTCAAAAGTATTTAGTCCGGAGGTTCCCAAACTTATTTTGCCTACTTTAAGAACAAATTATATTTTAGCGCCCCCATTATTTCAATTTAAAATGCATTCCGATGAAATAAATCACCCCCCAAGCCTCTACACAATGCCCCCATTTTTTTTCTGGGTCCCACACCGCCCCTGTTCAGACCTTCAGCGCCCACAATGGGGCGTTATCGCCCACTTTGGGAAAGGCTGATCGAGTCCATATTAGAAAGGACAGTGGTTTCAACTAAACAAGTATACATCTATAGCAAGTCCTTAACGTCGTTGCGTCGCTCAATTATTTTTTCAAATAAAACTTTATTAACTTTTTATGAGTTCTGTTTCATCAGAGGCGACTCTGATGAAACAGAACTCGTAAAAAGTATCACTTGAATAACAAAATGTATTTGTACAAATTACTTTCAAAGTTCAAACGTCCACCTCTTTTGACCTTTCATTGGCTAACCACATTCATCAAAAGAACTAATAACATAAAAGGTATTTAAATAACTCGCCAATTAATATTTAGCTGATAATGAGTTCAAATATTCAAATAATTTGAAGACTTATAAAATAATATGAGATTAAATTGGAATTTCCAAATAGTGAAAAATTTTAGATGATATTAAAATATTTAATTAACGAATATAAGAAAATACATTATAATTCAAGTAGAGATATAATGTAACGTAATAATAATTATTTATTAAATAAGGTTCAGTCACATCGATACTACAGGAAAACGGCTACAATTTTTAACCCCCAAAAAACAAAAGGTGGCGTATTGGCGCTGATTCCGCGTCGTTCTTTTTCACTTGGCATAATATGAAAGATGGGTGTGAGAGTGAAGAGAGAATTCCGATATTTGATTTTTTGCTTTATGCGCCCTTTTCAGTAGTAGATACTACTTCTCGTAATGTCTAATCCACACCACATTTGAGTGGTCACTATAGCACTGAGCCCACAGCTAGAAACATTAAACTTCAGAGAAAGGTGACAAATGACACATGAAATTGGCAAAAGTAGTTGCATGGCCGCAATCATCCATACTTCTTATCTTCTTCTCTTATATATAAAATTCTCGTGTCACAATGTTAGTCCACGAACTCCTCCGAAACGACTTTACTGATTTTTACCAAATTTTATATGCATATTCAGTAGGTCTGAGAATCGGCTACTGGGTACTTTATATATTGATAAGTGCATTTGTTGAATAAATAATAGTAAATTATTACAACCTGAGACTGACGGCGGCCATTGTTTATGCGACGGGATAACGATCGACGTTGCCATAGTGACATAGTTATTTAGTCACTTCAATAAAATAATATGGCAAATATATTATGGCAAGGCAACGTTTGCCGGGACAGCTAGTAATATTATAAATGCGAAAGTGTGTCTGTCTGTTACCTCTTCACGCCTAAACCACTAGGTATGGTTATCTTTGATCCCGGAAAAATTTACGGTTCCCGCGCGATAAACGATTTTTGACGCAACAGATTTCACTTTTAGATTCTACTTCAAAAAAAGGAGGTTATCAATTCGACGCGTATGTATGTAATATTCCCAGAACTGTCCAGTTTTTTTGTATATGTTAATCTATAGCAGCTTCTGAACAAATGTGCCAAATGTCGAAAGTGTATGTTTTATGTTTGTGCACGCATATCTCCGGAACTGTAAGTCCGATTTAAGTGATTCTTTTTTTGTTGTACTACGTATTGTTCAACTTAGAGAATGCTGCAAGTTTCATCAAAATCGGTTTAGTAGTTTTTGAGATAGGAAATTTTAATGCTTAATTACGTACAACTTGAAGTCGGTTTTATATCTTTTTAAAATACTATTATTTTATTTATTTACTACTTTACGCAGCACTCACAAGTTACACTACATTTCGGCGAAAACTGCTACTCCCACTCAGTAGCTAGGCGCTAGCAACATTAAGCTTCAGTGGAAGGTGACAAATGACACATGAAATTGGCGAAAGTAGTTGCATGGCCGCGCTGACCCTTGTCAAAACCCGCGGCTCCAGCTTTATCAAATATGGCAAGCGTAACAGCTTGACAAAATAATCACATTATTCTTATTCATAATTCAAATACCCGAGCATTTCTCGGAGAGGAAATTCGATGTAGTAACAAAACAAACTAACGCTAGTAGTTTCTGAGGGTTTTGACAGGAGTTTAAAGGTATAATGTAATCTCCAAAGTTATAGATTGGTTAATATTATGATTTATGAAGCTAGCCAATCAAAGATGCCAATGTATAGAATATAATTATTGTAGAGATACTATAGTCAAAAGTGGACGTAAAAGTGCTCCCTCACCGCAAGTATTCACTTGTAAGTTGTAATGTAATATTATAGACTAGATGACTCCCGCAACTCCGTTGCGCCATAAATCGTTTATCGCGCGAGAACCGTTCATTTTCCCGGAATAAAAAGTATCCTATGTCTTTTCCCGGGGCTCAAAGTATATCTCTACCAAATTTCAGCAAAATTGGTTCAGCGGCTTGGGCGTGAAGTGGTAACAGACAGATAGACAGACAGACAGACACACTTTCGCATTTATAATATTAAGTATGGATATGGATTCGTTTTTGAGCATTACGTTACTATACTACCTCTTGACTGACGAGCATTCGCGTGTAATGTAACATTCGACTTTGAGCATTCCATAGCTAGTTGATGTTACAACTTACAAGTTGTATCATTACAAGGTGCGCATTGTAATTGTAAATTGTAATGCTCGACTCTGTAACGTTACAAGCGAATGTTCCCGGTGAGGGAGCACCTTAATATTTAATGGATACTTTCTAACAATGTACTATCAGATAATCTGATTTATTATGATGGACCTATTTCATTTGGTCGGGCTAGGTCAAACCAATATTAATCGTGATCAAGTCAATCAAGAGTCAACTTGGTTTTACATAAACCCACCAAATTTCACTGTCATACCACTGTTGATATTAATTTAAGTAGGTAGATAGAAAAAAAAATTACTTTATATCCAAATTTTAATCAACTCACAAAATATAAATTAACCCATCAAGCCCCATAAGCTCACCGGTGTGCGAGACACAATAGAATAACAATAGATTTCCAAAAATCCACGATCGAGGGATTAATAACGACAGTCTTTTAAACTTTTTGTTTAATATACATGCGAAATATCAGATTTGCGAGAGTCGAAATCAAAAGGAAATTGGGAAGGTTGTGGCATGATTTATTCCTCGCCGTAGCGAAGGCAATAACAATTACAAGTCAAAAAAGTCACGTTTACTGATACGTGATTTTCCCGCGATTCACGTGAATAGAGCCACTCCTAGGGAGAAGGGGGCTCCTCTTGGAAAGTGCGGCTGAATGGCTCAGGAGAACCTGCATGGCTTAGCCAACACATTCTTTATATCTTCCTTACACAAAACGCTGCAAAAAATGTATGACATGTTTTGTTGCAATCACGGATTTAAAAAAATACGGATGTAACCTTGTCTAATCCCGAGTGAAGCATAGTAATGGCCGCCCGTGTAGGATGTGTGCGTGTCATTGGCGCCGTCACTCTATGTACAATGACAGCGGGTTGTAGTACCTACTTGCGTGTGTGAGTGTCGGTCACGTGTACAATAAACGAAATTGTGACGAAATTGTCGTACCTTGCATGCTTCACTTCTTTATAGTGTAATGCTCTATCCGTATTTTTTTAAATCCGTGGTTGCAATGTAAACCTTACGAGTGAAGACCGAATATAGTGGCTGGTGAAACGTTCACAATAAAACAAAAACCGGCCGAGTGCGTGTCGGGCCACGCGCAATATGGGTTCACTAGCACCGCTAGTTTTTTTTAAATTTTTGTATGGTCAATGAATGTAAATTTATAACGTGT
Organism: Lysandra bellargus; assembly: GCA_905333045.1. Lineage (NCBI taxonomy): Eukaryota > Metazoa > Arthropoda > Insecta > Lepidoptera > Lycaenidae > Lysandra > Lysandra bellargus. The sequence goes on from HG995328.1 coordinate 8,560,426, forward strand.
ACAATACAGTTATTACATTATAACATTCATACATTGCCATAAATAGTTGAATCCCGTTTCGCATTTTGTAGCTTTAACATAGCCAATCCATTAAGGGATAAACTAGAAAATTGAGAAGTATAATAGAATAATAAATTCATCGTATATTTGTAATAACTTCCAATTACTATATTTGAGTCCTAGCTAGGCACCGCCATTTTCTATTGAATTGCGGCATTAGTTCGAATGGAATGTCGTGATAGCTCGTACAATATTGCTATTGTTATTTCCTAGGCCAATAGTTTAACTTCGTTATGGGCTACATTTTACCGAGCATAAAGTTTTTCAACGAACGAAATTCTGAATAATAATAATGCCTCCTATACCGGTCTTCGTAATACAAATACAAATATTATCTTCATAACAACATTATGTTGTTGATATAAAGGCCTTATTAACTACTTATACTTCTAAGTTCTAACATTCAGCCTTACCAATGGGATGCAATTCAACGTAATTCGTAAAGGTGGTTGTGGTTGGTTTTATTAAAACCAAGCTACACAGGATTGATTTTATAGTGCCCTAGTGTGTGCGCTGTATATACTAGCACTTTCTTTTACTTTTATACTCTCATAACCCAGTGGAACGGATAAACGACACATCCGACACATGGATCGTCTCACTTGTCAGACAATCAGGTGATCACCCTGCATTGTCCTAACCAAACTAGGAAACAATGTTTTTCAAACGCCGGATTCAACCTCCAAGTCCAAATCTTATATCCTCTTTATCACTGAACCACGGAGGTGTTGTAATAGAAGTTCTAAAGATCAAGTTTACAAAATGATTTATAGTTATAGATAAATGTTAAACATTTTAATTTAGATACCAAAAATTAATATTCGATGAATATTGATTTCAAACATCCATACTTCCATACTCCATACTAATATTATAAATGCGAAAGTGTGTCTGTCTGTCTGTCTGTCTGTTACCTCTTCACGCCCAAACCGCTGAACGGATTTTGCCGAAATTTGGTATGGAAATACTTTAAGTCCCGGGAAAGGACATAGGATACTTTTTATCCCGGAAAAATGTACGGTTCCCGTGCGATAACCGAATTTTGGCGCAACGGAGTTGCGGGCGTCATCTAGTCTTATATATACCTAATATATCGACTTCAAACCAGTACGTAGCTGATAATTATAGTAAGTAGGGTAGTAAATACGTAACTTAAACATAATAATACTACTGAAAATTGAAACATAACATAATACTTATTTAATTAATTTTTCCTAACTTTATTATAACTCTCAGTCGATTTAAATATGGAAGGAAAAAACGGAGGATTTCGTAGTGAATATTAATAAGTAAATTATATAATGTTTTTCATAATATTCTTAAGCCGAATTATAAAAGGCTGAGTAGGCTCAATCCTTAATCCCCGAAATGACCCTCATAAACTATAATGACGAATGAGCTGCGAGAGTTTGTGAAAATTAATAAATTAATTTGCTGAAAAGCCAAAAACGGAATACAGTTCCATATACTAATGTGAGTGCAAAAATTAAAGCTTCTTGATGACATATTTATATTTATTAAACTTGTGTGAGTACGACTTATTATATAATTTGCATATGAGGTAAATATCTAATAACTAAAAATTGTTTATATTACTACACACTTATCGCAAAAATTTATATATATATATATAAAATTATAGAACTTACATAATGTACAAAATTATAAAGTTGTTCTAATAATTACTATGAAATATATTACTAAAATATAAAACAGAGGGAGAATAATAATAAAAAAAAAGAAAGACTGTATATAAAAATCTAAATCTAACTTACTTTAAATAGTAACATTTTATTAGACAACAAAATAACTGAAACGGCCTTAATCATTTGGTTGTCTGGAAGAAACCGCTTGAAGCTGTAAAGTATCCCGCAAACGATCAAATTGTTTGTCAAATTTTACGTGTTTGTCAAACAGTTTGATAGTATACAGCTTTGTTTGAAGCGTTTGTCAAACAAACTACGTGTTTGACCTGCTTGAAGAAAATTTGGATTTGCGTAGCGTTTGACAAACGTGTTTGAACGTGATCCGCTGTATTTGTCAAACAAGATCTCATGATCTCAAACCGATTCTAGCTAATTCTTTGACAAACTTGTTTGATGCACGTTTGATCGTCTGCGCTGCTGTTTGATAAAAACGTAAATTAGGTACATCAAACATATTTGTCAAACAAATTTAATCGTTTACGGGGTACTTAAGACCGCCAATTTGCGCAGATACTTTCTTTTTGTACTATTTGTAATTTGTATTATGTTTTAATGTGCAAATAAAGAATTTATTATTATAATTAGCCGCACTACATGTCTCTAAAATTAATGATAACTTACTATTTTTAATGATTATTATTTAACTTCAAGTCTTCATATTTAGTTATTACTTCATTTAAATGTGATAATTTTTTTCACATCCCTACTAATATTACTATTGTTACGGACACACAGAGCCATCTAGCGTCGAACCAGCAAAACTTATCGAGGGGACACACTACACAGACAACATAAATCGCCTACTCGAAACTAGATGGCGTTAGGTGGTGCATGCTCGAACTTTCTAGAAAGTTCCCATACTTGTTTACTTGTTTACGTGAATCGGGCAAGGAACATTCTGGAACTCGTCTCGCCCATATATATAGCCGCAAGTAGACGGGCCGGCATCGGCAGTTCAGTTCCATACGACCTATCATCGAGGCGACTTCGAAGTAAAAACAAGTGATCAATAGTGAGTGATTGGGATAGTGAACCAGTGAATCTACGACTCGGCTACGACCTAGGACAGTGATAGTGCTTAGTGTTTGGACATAGTTGTGTGAGAATTAGTGCTAATAAAGTCTTCAAGAGAGTCACCAGGTCTTTCTCTCCAAAGCCTTCGAACCCTAGCATGTAATATTATAAATGCGAAAGTGTGTCTGTCTGACTGTCTGTCTATTACCTCTTCACGCCCAAACCGCTGAACCGATTTTGCTAAAATTTGGCATGGAGATACTTTGAGTCCCGGGAAAGGACATACAATATTTCTTAACTACGGTTCCCGCGCGAAAAACGAGTTTTGGCGCAACGGTGTTGCGGGCGTCATCTAGTAGAAAATATGTTTAAAGTTTATGTCAGTCAGTCAGTTCGTAATATTTTATAAAGCATGTATTTTTTATTGTGTAGCTCCTAATCCTTGTATTGTGTGCACCGTGGATGAGTTTTACAAAGAGAAGTACAAAAGATTACAAATGCTCGCACCGAGTAAGCGATACAGATTTCATATTTTACAATATTGCTTTCTCATAAATGATACCCACGTTTGTTTGCAAATGTCGCTACCAGGAATGTATAAAACACTTTTAAAAATTATGTTTGTTTATATTTGGGTAATCGTGTGACGTATTTTTGGGTTGTCCCAAAATAGTATTACATCTTTGATCCTATTATGGGGAAGACAGCTGCCAATTCGACATCTTTGTGCAATTTCCTAGACGTATGTATTTCATTGATTGGCACAAAAAAAATATATGTGATTTTCGATTATATTTGGAAAAGTTTGTCGAATTTAAATAATAAAATAATGTTCTCATACTGGATGAAAAAAAATACCAAAGACACATCTTTCAGGAACTTTAAACAGTTCTAACTAAAGTAATAATACAAACTATGCTTTAAAAATTCGTTTATTTGATACCTTATAAAAAATCCAAAGATTGCCGGATTTAATTTTCGGTTCTGACATCTAGATTTCCCATAATATTTATTTTTTCCTCTAACAAACGAAAAATGTATCCACGCCACCGAGTGAACACTACACATCTCTATCTCTCTGGCATGAAAATCGACACAGGTGCGAGAGTGATGCGAGATCAAGGTCATTAGCAGTTGTCAGCGTCTTAAGTATATAAATATGAAATAGTTCCTTTCTGTCATGTGACTTTTCCAATATTGTGCGTTTCGAATGCAAGCCGACGCGTTTGCTCGTGAAAAAAATGCGTCACACATAATTCCAAATCGAAAATTTACATCAGGAAAACGAATACGGAAAACGTGTGTATGCGGCCAGCCTAAGGCTGCGTTTCCACTAGAGATGCGTTGCGAGAAATGTGTTTTCAAGATCGAATAGAATCGCTGCGCTGAGCGAGGCCACGTCAATGAAGCGATTGGTTCTCACACATTCCACGCAACACATCTCTGGTGGAAACGCAGTCTAAGAGGGATAAATGAATAAATCCATACTAATATTATAAATGCGAAAGTGTGTCTGTCTGTCTGTCTGTTACCTCTTCACGCTCAAACCGCTGAACCGATTTCGCTGAAATTTGGCATGGAGATACTTTGAGTCCCGGTAAAGGACATAGGATACTTTTTGTCCCGGAGAATGTACGGTTCCCGCGCGATAAACGAATTTTGGCGCAACGGAGTTGCGGGCGTCATCTAGTAATTATTATAACTGTTACATGAGTTAGCGTAGTTTGGTAGTACTAATATATATTCTGTGACGTAGTAAGGATTTAAAGGCATATTCCGAGCAATAGACATCCGCACTGCAACGCCAGATAAACTATCTGTCTGCTGCAGACTCTGCTCAGTGTACTGGTAACTGTAAATGTGAGGAACTTTTAATTTCCCGGCTGACTTTTCTGTGCTTGTCACACTACATATTATGTAGCTGTCGCATTCATCTGGTTCAATCTGCGATTCGATTGAATGACTAGCGTATTCATTGAATGACACCATTCAATTAAATTACTTGGCCGAACGTCGATTGAACGATCGTCCCTCAACGTTCAACTAGTTAGCGATTTGTAGCATAGCGTTTTGAAGATAGCAGACATGAAATCAGTCAGGTAATTGAATGTATTTCATTACTTCCTACTGCGGCGCTAGTAGTCACTAAAACAAATATGGCGTAAAACAGTTCGCACAGCTGATAGCACTGTGTTGATATTTTATCGATTACAATATTTACATTAAAGTGCTTTATTTGTAATAAGTAATAACTAAAAAAATAATATGAAAGAGTGGATTTACCTATAACTACCCCGTCAACGGCTACTTGAAAAAAAATATAGCATCCCATTTAACGACTTCGCTATATGACTTTTAGTCAAGACGTTAAGGCTGCCTTCACATTACGTCGCAAGCACTGCGGCAGCAGCGCTGCAGCCGCGCGACTTCTATACAAATGACAGTCGCGCGGCAGCCGCGCGGCTGGTTTTAGTATAGAAGTCGCGCTGCTGCCGCGCGGCTGCCGCACTACTCGCGACATAATGTGAAGGCAGTCTTAACGTTACAGTCAACGTCTTGACGAGTTGTCCTTTAGTCATTCAATTGAATGGTGTCATTCAATGGATGCGCTAGTCATTCAATCGAATCGCAGATTAAAACAGATGACTGCGACATAGCTCTTTCACCAATATTCACCAATAATATAATATTGGGCAATATTTATATGCAAACGAGCGCCTATGGCCGGTGCTACGCGAGATCACAAACAAATTGTACAAAAAATATCCGCGCCGCTATTTATATAAATCGTTACATACATAATATTATGCTTGTGATCTCGGGTGTAGCGGCCATACCGCTAGTTTGCGCAGACGCATAATATTATAAATCGAGATTTTTATTTCGTCAACATACCAAAAATGTAAAAACTTTAACACCCAGCATAATTATTATCTACTGAGTGGTTGGCACAGACCTCGACCAAAAGAGCGGTTTTTTTTTCATCCACTTAATAAATCTAGTTAGACTATTAATCTAACTAGATTTATTAAAATAAAATAGTTGTATAAATGTAGCATTTTAATCAACATTCGCTTCAGCAAATATAAGACGACGAAATATTATGTTTCTCCGTAGCACTAAACACGTTAGATTTCTATAACAAAATCTTACAAGTCGTATCTGCTACATAGAGTATTCCTAACAAATGCTATTGAATAGAATTCTGTACGATCTCGAAGAAAACTGAGCAAAAGAAAGTAATAAGAAACATACAATAAACATAAATATTATATAAATTACCTATTCTCTGAATAGCAACTACGTTTGCGTCAGGACTATAGACAAGATAGACCGGGCAAAAATAATTCAAGACGTGAGTGGAAGAATAAGGTAAGTAACTTCAGGGTCAAAAAAAAGACGGGTTGCACTCCGGGAGTGCCGGAAGAAGTGAAAACTTGATTACTCGTATTAACGTTGTGCAATTTTTAACCCATTTTTTATGAAAATCGATTTTTAAAAAAATCGATTTTTTAATTAATCGAAACCCTTACAATTCGAGTTCGAGTTCTCGAGTTTTCGAGTTTTCGAGTTTTCGTGTTTTCGAGTTTTCGAGTTTTCGTTTCGAGTTTTCGAGTTTTTGGTGTTTTCGAGTTTTTGTTGTTTCCGAGTTTTCTTGTTTTCGAGTTTTCGAGTTTTCGTGTTTTCGAGTTTTCGAGTTTTTGAGTTTCCGAGTTTCCGAGTTTTCGAGTTTTCGAGTTTCCGAGTTTTCGAGTTTTCGAGTTTTCGAGTTTTCGAGTTTTCGAGTTTTCGAGTTTTCGAGTTCGAGTTCGACACAAAACACTACTCTCCAACCGTCTTACGCTTTTTCTATGGTTTTTCGATCAACACGAAAATCTGACGCGAGTTTCACAGTTTTTACTCATCCCACAAAAGTGCTCAACGCCGCTAAAGAAGTTTTCACTTCAAAAATTATTTGAAAAAGAAAAACTATGGATTATATGTGTAGCCAGATATATTAGCTAGGCTATGAAGTAGATAAGTTACAAGTTTTAGGGCCTGTTTCACCGCTTCCTGATAAGGCTATCCACCACTTAACTTGACAGATGGAGTATGGATAATCTGTCAAATAAGCCTATCGGGCACCTTATCAGGAAGCGGTGAAACAGGCCCTTATTAAAATAATCAGGAAAAAAATGAGTTGTTGTCCGTATGTTACGAAATGTTACTTGTTCGATTCTTCCACTCACGTCTTCAATTATTAGGAGGATAAATTGAAAACTAATGTATTTAAAGAGTCAATACGAGAGATAAGGGGAGTCTGAGGCGTCTTACTCCGTAATTAAATATCTGAGTCGAGTGTGTGTTTAATGATTTTACTCTTAATTAAACTTTTACTCGGCATTAAATTTAGCTGACAATGGCGCGACTTGGGAGCGAGATGACTTTGAACTCTAAGGGCTCGGCTATAACGTTTAATATTCGTAAGTCTCGAGACAGTCTCGGTTCGAGTGCGCTAAAGATAAGGAAAGTGCTTAAACTATCAGGTGACTGTCAGGGCACAGTAAAGGGGCGCGTCGCGTGGAGCGAAAAAATTGCAATTATACTTAGGTGTCTAGAGGTTATCTATAAGTTAATAGGCTTTATTAACACATTCATACTTCCATAGGCCGGCAACGCACCTGCAGTTCTTCTGATGTTGCGAGTGTCCATGTGCGACGGTAGTTGCTTACCATCAGGTGACCCGTTTGCTCGTTTGCCCCCTTATTTAATAAAAAAAATGCGAAAGTGTGTCTGTCTGTCTGTCGGTTACCTCTTCACGCCTAAACCCTGAACCGATTTTGCTGAAACTCAAAGTATCTCCATGCCTAATTATTATTAAATTTTTAAAATTAAACGAGTTTTGGCGCAACGAAGTTGCGGGCATCATCTAGTTCTAAATATTTGCTTCAATGTGATTAGTGTTTATTCAACAATCAACAAACATCTACCAATAAACAAATGTATTAGGTAAGGCTTACCGCATTTATCGAGGAACTAGGAACATAGTTATATTTCATCACGCTAAGACTAATAGGAGCGAATAAATAGAGGAAAATGTGGAAAAAACGGGGAAAATTATTTGAAAGGGCTAACTTGAACGCGCTAATCTCAGGAGCTTCTGGTCCGATTTCAAAAATTCTTTCAGTGTTAGCCCATTTATTAAAGAAAGCTATAGGCTATATTATTTCATCACGCTAAAACTAATAGGAGAATGTGGAAAAAACGGGGGGAATTTTTTGAAAGGGCATTATCTCGCGAACTACTGGAGCAATTTTTATGTTATTTGGCACAGATAAGAAGTAGACCACGTGAAGAATCATAGGCTATCGATTTTAATCATTTTTTCAGTGGCTATATATTTTATACCCGTGCGACGCCGGGGCGGGTCGCTAGTCTACCATAAAAAGTTTAAACACGTGTAAGCATTTCAAAGGGATTGCACCAAGAGCGAGCACATATAAATAGTGTGTAAAACTGACTGCGGAAAGTCGGAGCTAACCGACACTTCCGCACTAATCACTTTTGTTTGTTTGCAACTCAAACAGCTCGCTCTGTTACAGGCAGTGCATAACAACATAATACATATATTATAGTCTAAACTGACAAGAAACAACCATATAAATTATAACAAGGATTTCTATAAAGTTCTATGTTAATGTTGAGTTTAGAAAATTTTAGCTTAAGGCGCTATATTGAAAAAACTGTCCTTTTTGACGTAATACTATAGGACCCTCAGAAATGTTACAAATCTGGTAATGAGATATACATATCTTCATAGCCTTATCTAGGTTTGAGAAGAACTAGAAACACGATTAATGTATTTTGCCTCGATACATTTAATTTTCGAAACGACCTCTTAAAAATACGAAATTTGAAGATTATTTTTAAACGAAAATAGATGTATTGAAGGAAATTAGTCTAATTGATCACCTTTGCAACTCAAAATCGTATAGAAGCATTTTGCTTAAATGCTCCTAGTTATTTTTTAAATGATTATAATTACGTTTTTCCGCATGTTTTCCGAGCGAGCCGATAGCTTCTGGCCGCAGCGTATTTACGACTTTATAGTCATACAAATTAAGTATAAAATTGCCCTTGCGGTAAAATTACTTTTGATATAGCGCCTAGTGTTTTCGTATAGACTCTTAGCTTTGCGACGATAATAGCAGTTGAAATGTAGAAAATGGATGGATATTGCCGCCAATGCACACCCCATAACCATATTGTCTCTCACTTGACACTTGACAATATAGTCAACGTTGGTTCAGATTTTCGACACGCCAAATAGAAGCCATGTAGAGCCGTACTATAACTTATTAGCTATGTCCACACTGTGCACTTTCATCTTCAATTTTCGTCATCTTTTATTCAACTTTCGTATTGGCGCATTCAATATTGAATGCGTCAACGAACGCAACGCCAACATTGTCATTTTTAGTGCCAACATTGTCATGCTCAGTTGCACTTGCAGTGTCTGTCAGCTTCTTGTAACATGTGCGACGAGAATATTTTACGGGGTGGAATATGTGCGGCTCTGTTTGGTCATAAGACATTCCAGAAACAAAAGAACAAAGCGAAAATTTTGGATATGGTCAGAGAGCGTGCGTCGCGGACATGCCTCACGGTCGCTGTTGACTGCGCTATGATGTATGCCCTTAATGAACAAAAAAAACACAGTGTGGACACTGGACATAGCTATTCTTATATAAGCGGTTCCTCATTATCTAATTACTTCATTATCAGTAGATTTGTATCTCCCCCTTTTTGCACAATAACACTTTGTTTGTCCCAAAAACAAATACAGAGACACTTCAGTCGAAGGAATCTGGCCATTTAGCCGAAACTTTTTCGTTTTCGCTTCGTTAAACGGCCCATTCACTATCCTGCATTGCAGTCCTGCTGCAGTCTGCCGTGCAGGCCTGCAACACCATTCACTATCCTGCATAAGCCGGCGGACTGCACGCAGGATGGTGAATGGTGTTGCAGGCCTGCACGGCGGACTGCAGCGGGACTGCAATGCAGGATACTGAATGGGCCCTTTTATAGAATCGTCGATCAAAATGTATGGAATTGACACAAGACAAGTCGAACGTCAACGTCATATTAACGAACGCCTATGTCAATTTCATACATTTTCATCGGCGATTCTATAACGAAGCGAAAACGGAAACATTTTGGCACAACCTCCCGTTTTGATATAATTCAGAAAGTAAAGAAAATCCGAAAGATCAAAGGGTGATTTAATCTATTTAAGAGATTAGAACGGGCCGCGAAAACGGTTGGCTTGTTACAATAATTGTCTTCTGTCGCAGTTATCTTCGTATCAGAGGACAGTCACCCTTTCAATAATTATTTAAACTTAAAATCACAGTCCTTTGATTAAATACTCATTAATTATTTGTTGTGAAGATGATTGTTTAGGCTTCGCAGCTCCGGCTCAGTGATTTTAATTAAAATAAAATATTGGCTTTTCAGAAATTAAATGGTGTGATTATTTCATAATATTTTTTATTAATAATGTTTTTAATAGGTAATATTGTAATTGTATCATCTTTGATAACACGTGTAGAGATCAACTTCGATAACATGGCGCGCCCCTTCAAAATTCAAAACGTTTGAAGTGCGTTGTCTTGCGCGGTAGGCTAGTTATGATTAGTTGACCTGTGACCAACGTCCAACAAATCTTGGTAATAAGTGACATTAAGTGAAATATTATGTGTACTGTGATCGGTTGAATACTTACTACGTAGTACGATTGCAGAAAGAGCGACACACGACACACATAATATATAAACTATAATATCTTCTTAATATATACAAATCTCGTGTCACAATGTTTGTCCTCAATGGACTCCTAAACCACTTAACCGATTATAATAAAATTCGCACACCATGTGCAGTTCGATCCAACTTGAGAGATAGGATAGTTTAAATCTCAAATTATAGTCGCAATTTTAATTTATTGCTAATTATTTGTCTATAAAGAGCGACCATTGTTTATGCGACGCGGGTCACGGGATAGCGATGGACGTTGCCATGGTGACATACTTATATTTTAGTCACTAATAAATTTCAATAAAATAAAACGGGCGATATACTTAATATAATATGGCAAAGAAACGTTTGCCGGGACAGCTAGTTATTATATATAAATCAACGCACAAGGAAAAACCTTTTGAGCTAGAATCATGAAATTTTCCACACGTGTTTCTCATGTAACTAATTTTAAGAAGGTTAACTACAGCATATCGATATAATATTCATACTCGGAATGATCATTACAAATTACAATATAAGGTATTATAAAATATGTGAAAGTATGTTTGTCTGTCTGTTATCTCTTCACACTTAAACCGCTGAACCGATTTTTATGAAACTTATATTAATTATATATGCAGATGCTTTGAGTCCCGGAAAAGGACATAGGCTATACCTACTTTATATCCCGGAAAAATGTACGGTTCCCTCACGATAACAGAATTTGTGCGCAACTTAGTTTTAAATAAATGCAATCGTTTTCGATCTCAAGCGAATATATCCTAAGCGGCATTTACAGACATTTATTAAAAGATCGAAGAGTTTGATAAGGTCCTTACAGTTGAGTGAATTAAGAGTTCTGATAATCGAGCCGTCACTCGGAGGTAATTAAAGAGGGACAGAGGCCGGCGTAAGCTCCTTATCACCCGGTGACAGACAGAGCTGACACCAGACGGTGTTTAGTGAGCTTGTCCTGACACTAGAGACACTATAGCGACACCTGGTGACACGCACTAGAACGTTTACCTATCTGGATATTTATGATGAGAATTATAGAAAGGTAAAATATTACTTTACTCTGTTATAGCGTAGATTATAGCTTTTCGATCCTTGCCGCAAGCGACCGCGACTAGGGTTACCATCTGACCGGATAAAGCCGGTCTAGACCGGATTTTTAGGTGTTAGACCGGACTCCGCCCGGATTTTACGTCAGAACGGATTTTTGTCATACTTGCATGTCCTCCCGCCTGCTCAAGCGATGAGTGCCGCACGCACTGAGCCCGGAAGTCCCGGAACGCAAGCAGTTCTCAGTGGATCAAAGAGAGAAACAGACTTTCAGTGGAGTCGGTGAGAGCCATATTGCTTGCACAATATAAACATTATCAATTAATAAACACTTTGCATGCGGTTGTTAGCAACCAAAAGTATGTCTGTCTGACTGTCTGTCTGTCTGCCTGTTGCCTCTTCACGCCTGAACCGCTAAACTGATTTTGCTGAAATTTAGTATGTAGATACTTTAAGTCCCAGGAAAGGACATAGGATACTTTTTATCCCGGGAAAATGTACGGTTCCCGCGCGATAAATAAATTTTGGCGCAGCGGAGTTGCGGGCATCATCTAGTACTTAAGTAAATAAAAACGTACTTTTAAATAAAACTCAGCAGACTTATTACTTAAATAAAAGCTTCACCTCAAAAGCTTACCGCCGCGACTACAAGAAAAGTAATAAGTAAACATAACTCTTGAAAACAAAGTAGAGATCAACTACGATAACATGGCGCGCCCCTCCAAATGACTGTTTCAATGTGTGTAGTCACATCCTTATGAAAGAGTTTGTATGTAGTAAGTATTCAACCAATCACACTACACGTAATATTTCAGTTTTGTTGGTCAACTAATCATAACTAGCCTACTGCGCAAGACAACGCACTTCAAGTCGTTTTGAATTTTGGAGGGGCGCGCCATGTTATCGTAGTTGATCTCTAACAAGAACATAAGTACTGAGTAGTTAAAGTTGCTATTATTATGTTGCTGCAGCCATCCATACTTTAATATTATAAATGTGAAAGTGTGTCTGCCTGTCTGTCTGTTACCTCTTCTCGCCCAAACCGCGGAACGATTTTGCTGAAATTTAGTATAGAGATATGTTGAGTCCTGGGAAAGGACATTGGATACTTTTTATCCCGGAAAAATGTACGGTTCCCGCTCGATAAACGAATTTGCGGGCGTCATCTAATTCACTCATATTCTCTAGACTCTAGGGTCTAACCCAGCGGTTCTCAAACTTTTTCGGCAGTGAAACCCTTTTAACAAGTGTCATTTTTGGCGGACCCATACTGCACGTTGCATACATTTCCCAAAACAATTTATGTGTCGTTCTCGGAGCCCCTACAAAAGCTTTGCGGAGCCCCAGAGCCCCGCGGTGCAGATTTTGAAAATAGTTGGTCTAGACTCTAGAGTCTAGACAATAATATAATAGGATCTAATCTGCCGTTCACCATACGACGGCGACAACGTCATTTCCAGCAGCTAACTAGTTTTACAATCGGCCATATCATAACACGTCGACAGCAATGCAATAGGGGAAATTTTTACTCACCTTATATCTGCTTTCAAACAGTTGTGCATTTCTTATTGAAAATTAGCATTGTCTTTGCAAGATATAAAAAAATTACCCCTTATTTTGATAAACGGCAAAGGCAGTGTTCTTAACGTCGTTAGTTTTAAATAATTAAATATAATCAAAACAAATATTAGGGTTGTCAGCGTCATGGTATTTTTTACAATTTGGTAGAATTTGTCTTTCAAATACGACTATTTTATACGTCTTATGTTCAAATTAATATCGATACAATTGTCCAATTACATCACTAATAATTTAATTAAATTGTCAACAATATTAAAAATTATAAAAATGTCAATATATATACCAATGTCTACCAATGTCTAATAAATTAAACTAAATTAAGTAATGTCTATAAATATAATAAAATGTCCATAAAATATGTAAAATTAATAAATATCAGGTCAATAAATTAATAAATATAAAAATTACCCCTTATTTTGATAAACGGCAAAGGTAGTGTTCTGCGTTCAATTAGATGGCTAACGATCGCATTCAAAGATAATAAATGATAAAATAACGTTCATTTAATAAAGGTTTTAACAGTAAATATATATAGTCCGGGATCCCTCGAACAATTTTTTTTTTTATAACTATCAAGCAAATTTTTTGTGAGTAGCTTCATTTTGATAAGACGAACAACATTTTTATTCGTGAAAAATTTCGAAAATAGTAGCTAACAGAGTTAGAAAGGATTTCATACTTTGATTTGATTGTCCTAAAATATTGATTGTTCTATTTGTAGGACAATGTAGTAACATTCTGTAATTAACAAAACTTGGTTGATTGGAGCCCTAAAACGAAACCCTAAGCAGCAGATATTTTGCATATTGGTAGGTTAATAGTTATATGATTTAAGAGTAACATTGTCCTACAAATAGAACAATCCATATATTTTAGAACCATCAAATCAAAGTATGAAACCCTTTCTATCTCTGTTAGCTACCACTTTCGAGATTTTTCGCAGACAAAAATGTTGTTCGTCTTATCAAAATAAAGCTACTCACAAAAGCTTGATAGTAATAAAAAAATTGTTCTAGGGAACCCTGACTAAAAGAGATTGTGTTATAATCTTCATTAAATTGGAGATAAGCAATAATTAAATGTCTCTAAGGGCGACCGTAAAACATTAGCGGTCATAATTTGATAGTAATTTCACACAAAGCGACACTTAGTTGAAATAGATACAGTAAGTTTAGACATTAGGCGGTGTAGGTCCTTACTGAGGTTTATGATAGGACATCCCCGCACTTTGGCTTTCTATGAACTTTGTTATATCTTTGTCTGAATTCTGGTTATTCAACATCATCACTACCATCATTGTCACATTTTAACACTAGATGACGGCCGCAACTTCGTTGCGCCAATATTCCTCGTCCTATGTAAGGGACATACAAAAGACGAGGGACTCAAAGTATCATCATGCTTTCAAGAAGATCGGTTCAACGGTTTGGTCGTGAAGAAGTAACATACAGACATGTACACACTTTCGCATCTATAATATTAGTATGGATATAGTATACTGCATTGTTGTCGTGACACGAAAGTTAAAATGTTTCACCCGTACCAAAAATGATCAACATCTTTTTCTCTAAAAATATAATAATTTACAACCGACCAAACGGCAAATCGAGGCACAGAACTTCATTGATAAAGTCATCATTTGTGTGAAAATGTGTCTCGATACTCATGGTATAGTAGATTAAATATACATACGAGTCAAAATAGAAATACTTTTCGATACACAACCGCGGCATCTCCAACCTAATATACTGTGAATACAAACCAGTTTTAGATATTATTCAAATATGAGTTTCCACTTAATCCCCTTTGAGGGTACTCTGTATTAATCTAGATTCTAGACTGCTCGCGCCCACGGAAAATTGGGTTCCGTAGTTTGTTTACTCTTATTTTTGTGTCATGGCATGGCATGGGAAGTCAAAGAAGTTTAAGATTTGTCGTAGGACATATTACTGCAATATTTTTACGCTAGACAGTAAACAAAACCAGCATAGACAGTAAACAAAAGTTTTGTTCGACTTTTGACAACGTTTGTCAATATTCTGATATGCGTGTGCAATATGGCGGATTTTGGTTGGATTATTTACTGTATACGCTAGTAGTATCGTGATTGGCTTACCTTTGAATGAGGCCATGTCTATTGAGGCCCGAGTTGTCGTGGTTACATTAGCACCGGCCGCTACGCCGGCACGGCGTGCGCGGTGTTACCTGCAAACAATTGTGACGTCACTATTGTTCTACTAATCAAACAGATTAAGGTCACAACGTAGGTCACAACAAACATATCGGAAATGTATCGTTATCATAATATGGAGTCGCTCAGTGTTGTTTGTATGAAAGTCGCTACTGAAACGTACAATATTCGGAATCGTAACGAAATTATATATATCGCCCTAAAATAACCGTACCACTAAACTGTTTTGAGAATTGAGACTCAAACAATCGAACGAAAATGCCGTGTCCTGCTCTAACAAACGTGAAATAACGTTGTTAGAGCAGGACGCGGCATTCTTGTTCAATTGTTTGAGTCAAAACAGTTTCGTGGTACGGCTCCTGTTACGAACCTTTACCGATTTGATGTAATATGTGCTGGGACCCTTACAGTTAATGTAATTAATTGTCCCGATTCAAACCGCAAACCGCATCGCACATCGAATTATCTGAGATCGGTACATAATCAAAGAGCCCCTGACAACGAACGTTATGTTAATAGTCCGCTCAAGCATGTGCTTGGGATACTGGCATATGGCTATGGGAATATTCCCATATAATGTGGCAAAACAACATTTGCCAGATCAACTAGTGTTATATTTTAATAAGGGGGTGGAATTCCAAAGTATATTTTATAATTTTGCGTCGCCGGCAAATAAAAATTATTGTGCTCTGCAAAAAACAAGTATTTTTCTCAGATTGCGTGTACATGAGTAAAAGTAAACAGCCATATCTTGCCACTTTCCCGTACAAACACCACAGAATCCATTTCCTGCTTGCCGATAGTTTTGCCGTCAAATATTTAAATAGGCTCTCCGTGAAAAGAGAGAAGAAAGAGAGCCAGCGGAAGATGGCAATCAATTTTCACATTATTTCAGGATTAACGTGTAGAAAATTTGCAATTTTTCTCCGTTTTTTAAAGAAATTATTATAACAGCAGGACTGCTGTTATATTTACATATAAGCGAATGCCTGTACACGGTCCACTTGTTTTTAGGGTTCCGTAGTCAACAAGGAACCCTTATAGTTTCGGTCTGTCCGTCCGTCTGTCTGTCCGTCTGTCTGTCTGTCCGTCTGTCTGTCTGTCCGTCTGTCTGTCTGTCGGCGGTTTTGCTCAGAGACTATAGGACCTACAAAGCTGTAATTTGGCATAAATGCAGATATTAATGATGGCAACAAAATGGTACATGAAATCTTAAAAAAATATTTTTTTATGGTACCTTCCATACACATCAAGCGGGGATGAATATTTTTTTTCGCGTCCACCCCATCGTGTGGGGTGTTGTTGGATAGGTTTTTTAAAATTATTATGAGTATTTATAGATCATTTTCCGATTTAGGGATTCGTTTGTGAAATATTAAGTTTTAAAGTGGAAAAAATCGTTAGAGTCCAGTGCCCCCCCCCCCCCTTCTACCAGCTAAACGGTTGCTTCTGGAAATGTGAAAAAATTCACGAGAGTAGAAAATATGCTGAATTTAAAAGGAAAACTATCACGGCTAAGAAGACTTCATTAATTATTGAGTAATAGTCGATCATCTAAAAAAATGTTTTCGGCGAAGTATAAAGGAACTTTTCGTTCAAATTCCTTTAAAAGTAACTGTGATGATGTTGTTAGTAGTGTAAAACACGTTATAAATGTACATTCATTGACGACACAAAAATTTAAAAAAACATTAGTGGTATTACGGAACCCTATATTGCGCGTGGCCCGACACGCACTTGGCCGGTTTTTGTATTGCCAAAAGTATACAAAGGGTATGTATATACTTCAAAACTCTACGTTTCTAAGGCACATTACTCATTTCCCACAATATGTGTAAGACAGTTTACAGTGAGTATTTCATCAGGTAAGTTCAGTAATTCAATATGGCGCTGGGCGCACCTGTGCTCGCGTCGCGACCGCCATAAAACTTAATTTACAACCGTTCAATTAAGAGGCGTACTCACTGTAGGAAAAACTTGGAGACCAATCATTATAAAATAGTATGCCCAGTACTCGTACATCAACAACAATCTTAACAATTCGTACGCGATTCCTTACAATCTGGTTATAAATTTTTAAACTGAAAACGTCTTTAGCCTTTACGTCAGGACGAGTGAACTGATCAACAATTCGTAAAGTACCCCGCAAACGATCAAATTGTTTGTCAAATTTTACATGTTTGTCAAACAGTTTGATAGTGTACAGCTTTGTTTGATGCGTTTGTCAAACAAACTACGTGTTTGACCCGTTTGAAGTAAATTTGGATTTGCGTAACGTTTGACAAACGGTTTTGAACGTGTTCCGCTGTATTTGTTAAACAAGATCTCATGATCTCAAACCGATTCTAGCTAATTGTTTGACAAACTTGTTTGATGTACATTTGATCGTATGCGCTGGTGTTTGATGAAAACGTAAATTACATCAAACATGTTTGTCAAACAAATTTGATCGTTTGCGGGGTACTTAAGACAGGTGCGGCGTAGGGGAGGAAAAAATCCATTCAAAATCGAAATAGGCAGCCCAATAAAATAACAAGGACAAAAAATCCTTAAATTCTATGTGTATCTTCTTGTGAAGTAAATAAAATTCGATTTGCGGACCTCTAGACAAACAACGTAATACATTAAGGTGTTACCAGAAAAATGGTCACGTAAATCGGGTGTATAACCCATTTAAGACCCTCCACCTGTCAGATACAAATCAACGTCCTACAAAATTATTACAACCAACGACCTATATAATTATATAATATTGTTTGTGCTATATTATGTAACTATCAGTTCCATAACTTTAATGAGACGCGCCAGTAACGCGCGCTTACATGTGTACGCTTCAATAGAATCCGGGGTTCTCAAAACGCGCGTTAGCAAAGCGCGCGCCTCAAAACGCCCAATGTGTACCTGCTCTTAGGTAGTGCAATGAAAAATCGTTCTTATTTTTATGTTCGCCACAAAATGCAAAATGCCCTTACTTTTAGGTCGCCGTAATTAAATTTAATTTTCTTTATTTTTACTGGTGCTACTTCGTGATAAATTTCTTCTGTTGATAGATATATTTATAATAAGAATACAAATATTCTTAAGGTGAGGGCACACAACGCGACACAAGTCACGACACGACGCGATATTCGCGTTCTATAGTACTAAGAGCGTTTTCACATTATCCGATCTGATATCGGTGTCGGACGCCGATTCAATATCGGGGTAAGTAAAATGTATGAATCGATATCTGTTATCGGGCCGGACAATATGAAAGGCAGGTACATATTTCATACATTTTACTTACCCCAATATCGGATCGGCGTCCGACACCGATATCGGATCGGATAGTGTGAAAACGCTCTGACGCTCTACAAACGTGAATCTGACGTTTTACAAACGTCAGTCCTAGAGAACATGAAGTGTCGCGTCGTGTTTATAGTGCGGTGAGTGGTCTCGCCATGGTCTCGCCATGGTCTCGCCCAAGGTCTCGCCTTTACCGTGACCGCATATTTATCAGCACGGTACGTCAAACTCGCCGCTTTTTCGAATTTGTTGTATGAAATGATGTTAAACCTCGCACATTCATTCGCACCGTACGCGCCGCAGTGCTGACAAATGTGCGATCAGCTTTATTCATATTTCATACATTAGGTAATAGCTTTCAACATTTTTATGATATATAGACTTTCGGTTTAAAGTATACATAACATTATTAAACAATTTTAGTACTAAACGTAAAAGCACAAAGTAGAGTTAGATCGTTTGATTGTCCGCGTGCCACGAGCACAGATTCCCGCACCAAAAATTTAATCAAACATCAATATCAACGTAATATTTGCCGACATATTACGGTATGTTTAATATTCAATAAGACTCCGGCCAAGCGACTGTTGGCAACGACGAGTTGGGTTCCGTAGTGTAAAGTTTGGAGCTGACAGGGCACAATCCTCAATCGCTATGAATTTAATGTACCATCTGAAATGTCTATAGTAGCCTTCAGCTTAACCGATTATACAAACTTAGTCTTAAGGCTTGTATGTTTGTTCCTTAAAACCTGTTTCACCACTTCCTGATAAAGTGCCTATTCACAGCTTTTTTGACAGATTCTCCATACTTCATCTGTCAAGTTAAGTGGTGGATAGCCTATTCGGCACTTATCAGGAAGTTGTAAAACAGGCCCTTAGTATTAAAAACATGTTTAAGAGATTAAGGGCCTGTTTCACCTGATAAGTGCCGGATAGGCTATCTACCAATTAACAGATAGAGTATAGAGAATCCGTGAAAAAAGTTTTGGATAGCCAATCCGGCACTTTTTCAGGAAGTGATGAAACAAGCCCTCACCATTTTTAACTTTTACACCTTACTTAACTTTTACTTAACTTTTATGACCGAAAGTTTTGAGTAAATTATATTTTTAAATAATTATAATAATAATAATAATAATAATAAAACATTTATTCAACACACATTCACACCACACTACACTGAAATACACAATATATATGAAACATTAAAAACAAACAAAGTAAAGTTCTACAAACAATAAAAGGCAAAAAAAATAAATAAATGATAATAATTATAAGGACATTAAGAACTTAAAATGAACTAGTGTAGCAACACTAGGTCGTAGTAGTGTAAGGCAGTGCGATGCGAATATACTGTCGAAAAGGATTCCACTCAGGCTATGATCACGGTATAGGTTATCCTGTACCGTGAACCCTGGTATTCTGTGGATCCTGAGCAGTTGTCAAGCGACAATTACAAATATATGCACAGATTCCCAAATATAATATTATTTTTCTCGAGTCAATAATTTATAAGATCACGTTTTATCTCAAATAATTAACGTTCGATTGGAAAAATTATCTTTGTGCTTTCAGAGGAGTGTAAATTTAAATTATCAGAAGGTAGGATTTCAATAAAAAAGTATAAAAAATAGAAAATGACGCAATCCATTTTATATCATCTCGTTATTATGAAAAACGTTTGATCAGAACATAATAATATATTTGAGGGGAAAAAGAAAAAAAATAAGCTTTAGCACGCGTATTTTTTTCAATTCAGCCCACAGACATGCATCAAGATAGATAGCGCATGTATATGTACTTCGCGTGCCATATCACGTTCCCAAACGACGAGCAATGCTCGTCTTTCGAAAGTCTGTTCTTTAGCGTGCTATTGGAATCGGACGTCAATCGGAATTTTAAAAATGCCTAAATGCCTAATTGAACCGTATTGAGCTGTAGAAATTCGAATAGAAACGTTGGCCACGTAGATAATGGACACGTTTCTTATCATCGGTACGTCACAATAGGTAGGGAAAATGTGGCAGGCTCGTTTTCATACAAATAGAGGGACATGCGGTATCTATCTTGATCTATGTCTGTGATTTAGCCATTCACACGGATATGAGGACAGACGAACGGATTTTACAAAATGGTATTGTGTTCTGTATAACTCTCTCTCTCAATTAGTTCATTATCTCATTAAATTATTAAAGAAATAAACTTGTTAACTTTATAATATATACTTTATTTAAAATAACTATTCACATATGAAACACTAATATTTATAGTTATATTTTAAATTTCACTTACAACTTATTTTTTGCACACAAGAGTTTAACAAGGTTTCAAGACGTCCATTCTCGTTTGTTTGTGGAACCCCAAACACTACCCTCGCGGACCCAACAATACCCTAAATATAACTTAAATATTTTAAATTTAATAATAACTTCGACTTAAGTTCCCGAGCGAAAAGAAAAATGAAAAACGAAATCGGGGCAAATTGAGATTTCTGCGCCAAGTCACTTTTATTGCTTTAGAAGAAAAAGTTTGTTGGTAATTAGATTGATCGCGGCCATGTTTGTTTGTTTGTTTGGAGGCTTAGGGTAACGATACGTGATCCAGGGGTATTGCAATTACAAATTAATAGCTATGTCGCTCTATTTAATGTTTTGCGTGCTTTAAGCATCACATCGCAAAGTTGCACTTCATTTCATTGTCATGTGACTCTTAAGTACCCCGCAAACGATCAAATTTGTTTGACAAACATGTTTGATGTAATTTACGTTTGCAGAAACAGCAGCGCAGACGAACAAACGTGCATCAAACAAGTTTGTCAAACAATTAGCTATAGAATCGGTTTGAGATCATTAGATCTTGTTTGACAAATACAGCGGAACACGTTCAAACACGTTTGTCAAACGCTACGCAAATCCAAATTTTCTTCAAACAGGTCATACACGTAGTTTGTTTGACAAACACTTCAAACAAAGCTGTACACTATCAAACTGTTTGACAAATACGTAAAATTTGACAAACGATTTGATCGTTTGCGGGTACTTTCACGACCGAGACCGACAAAAATAAAATAAATAGTCACTTTATGAACTAAGCTATAGGTTCATTTAACTGTGCGCTACTACAAAGCCGCGGTTGCATGGATCGCTAAACCAATGGCGGTAGTAACGGGTAACGGAAGGAAACAAAAACAGATAAACAAAGCTTGCTGTAGTCGGGTACCGCCAATTTAAATCTCAACTATTACGTAACAAACAAAAACAGTGGCACATGATCGCGTTATGTATAAAAATACAATATAAACATATTTATATTAATAATTATTGTGATGTATATGTTACGCTCAAAGACCGAAATCGCTCACCTCAAAGTCGTGGCTGTTTCACTGTGACCACAACGCGTTGTGAGCTATTTTTTCGCTCACTGAGCGATTTCGGTCTATTTGAGCGTAACATAACTACACGCTATAACTACACTCCGTGTATAGTATACATTACAATACATCACCATGCTAACCTAACTTCAATAAAAGTCTTTTAATAAACCGCTAGAAGTACTTCCTGGTTGACTGTTATTAATAACGAGCAAGTTCCTAAGGCGATCTCATATTAAAGTTTATATTACAGTCTGCTCACAATACGCTGGCCGAGGCACTTCAGATTAGTTTTACTTTAAGACCTGTGTCACAAAAGCGCTTAATAGTTACTAATTTAACGCTTATTTATACTAATAATATAAATATACGAATGCATCTATCTTTTTGTCTAGCTGTGTTACTTCATTCTTAAACCGCCGAATCAAAATGAAATCTGGTATGAAGACTGGGTTGCACCAACTAACTTTAACTTTAACTATAACTTTAACTTTAACCACAGTGCAAAATGTCAGATCTCTGGTTAAAGTTAAATATGACGTCCAAACACCCCATATGCTCATACGACATCTGTCAATTTTTCCGGTTGAAGTTAAAGCTAAAGGACGCCATATTTAACTTTAACCATAATTTTAACCTTAACTTTAACTTTAACCACGCCTCTGGTGCAACCCAACCTTAAAATACTTTGAATTTCAGAAAAACGAAAAAAGTTCGGATAACGTCTAGTACTTAATACAATAATTTTGCCTTTATAACATTTAGGGCCTGTTTCACCGCTTCCTGATAAGGTGCCGGATAGGCTTATTTGACAGATTCTCCATACTCCATCTGTCAAATTAAGTGGTGGATAGCCTTATCAGGAAGTGGTGAAACAGGCCCTTAAACTTTAAAGTTACTCTAATCTTTTTGATAGCATGTATTTATCTCATGTCTCTACTTTCAAAGTAAGTTTTTAACCGACTTAAAAAAGGAGGTTATCAATTCAACGGACGACGCGTATGTATGTAATATTTTCAGAACTGCCCAATTTTCGTATATGTTAGTCTATATCAGCGTCTGAACAAAATATGTGCTAAATTTCAAAAATGTATGTATGTAAGTATCTATGTTTTTATGTTTGTGTTCGCATATCTCTGGAACTACCATTCCGATTTCAGTAATTCTTTTTTTATTGTACTAGGTATTGTTTAACTTAGGGAATATTGCAAGTTTCATCAAAATCGGTTCAGTAGTTTTGGATATAGGTAGTTTTAATTCTCAATTACGTACAATTTTGAAGTCAGTTTTATCTTTTTAAAATACAGATAATACTTGTAAATATGTGCAAATGATATTGCTAGAAAACGCCTGCAACTCCGTTGTGCATAAAATCGTTTAAGAGTCCGTATACGAAATTTTGTCGATTTCGCTCATTTAACAGACGTGATTTAACAGTTAAAATACAGTATTTCTATAAGTTTTAATGCACAACATGTAAGATCATTTCAATTATAATATAGTGTTGGAGCTAGATTTATTTTTTTTAAGTATCTTTAAATAATCCAACTCAAACCCGCGACAGTTTTGTGATTTTTGCTGTAAAAGGTTTAGAATATCACCTGTTTATGGATTGTATTGACGTCTTAACGGTATGACAAAAATACAATGTACTGTTGAGAAAGTCGTCTACTGTTGGAATTACTTTTTACCACTTCAATATAAAAAACCCTTTAAAAACAGAAAACCTCTATCTGCCCGCTAACTTGGCGATCGTCCTTTTTTACCTGGCATATGAAAGACGGGCGTGAGTGTGAAGAGAGCAGTAGAAAAGAGGGGACGGGTTCTTAAAGCGCGGAAATCGTACATTTTACCGGGATAGAAACTATCCTCTGTACTTTCCCGGGACTCAAAGTATCTCCATGCCAAAATTCAGCAAAATCGGTTCAGCGGTTCGAGCGTGATGAGGTAACAGACAGACGGATAGACAGACGCACTTTCGCATCCATACTAATATTATAAATGCGAAAGTGTGTCTGTCTGTCTGTCTGTTACCTCTTACCTTTGAGTCCCGGGAAAGGACATAGGATATTTTTTGTTCCGAAAAATTGTACGGTCCCGGCGCGATAAACGAGTTTTGGCGCAACGGAGTTGCGGGCATCATCTAGTTTATAATATAACAGTATATAACTATGTAAGTTACTTCGTTCATTTTGGTTGTAGAATTGGTAGTGATAAGTTGATAACATATCATAGAAGCATATATACACATATTGTCTTGTCGCTCTTATAGAGTTTTTGTAGTGCGCCACTCCTCCAGCGGCTAGACATAGAAATTAAAAATTCTTGAGCGAATTTTTTAAAACGGACCTTGAGAAAATGTTTCATCTCATCGTGACGTCAACGAAACCCAGACAGACGTAATTATGATTATGTTTAAGGTTCATATAAAAATTATCCCTGCTGATATTATAAGAGTCGGTGTTTCTTTAAATTTAAGTTATTGAACCAATTTTGTTAGAATTTGTTATTAACATACTTTAAGTCCCGGGAAAGAAAGCTGGAGGGTGTGCCAAAATGTTTTCGTTTTCGCTTCGTAATAGAATCGCCGATGAAAATGTATGGAATTGGCATAAGCGTTCGTTAAATATGACGTTGACGTTCGACTCGTCTTATGTCAATTCCATACATTTTGATGGGCGATTCTATAACGAAGCGAAAACGAAAAAGTTTCTGCTAAATGGCCTGGATACGTTTTATCCCGAAAAATGTACGGTCCCCGCGATTAACTAATTTCGGTGCAACAAAGCTGCGAGCAACATCCTTACTAATAATATTATAAATGTGAATGTGTCTGTATTTTAAGCGGCTTAATCCTTTGATCGGAGATTCTTGGAAATGCTATTGTATTCTATTGTTATCGCGATCCGCCGATTAAACCGCTTAAAACTATATTAAAATGTTTACGCAAGTCCGCAAGTTAGCATTTGAATAAACACATACTTATAATATGAAAATTTGCCAGACTAAAATATTTGAAATAAATATGAATAATTAAGCTTTTAGCACGTTTTGCTAGCCGATAAACCTACTATACATTGGCGCAATTCGTGACGCGCCGTAAATACACGAAAAAGGTTAAGCCTCTAAGTGCGTAGGATTTGAAAGAAGTGAGATTTATTCGGGCGTTAAAGTTATTCCTCTTAAATTTTTCACGTTCACGTAAAAAACAAATATTTTAAATATTTTTTGCTCTTCGGTTTTTCGGAATTCTTCAGACGAGGTACCTACGCAATACGCATTCTTTTAAAATTTCTTAATTAATTCATTTCTTTCCTCGGATTATACTGTACCAAAATGTAAGAATATTCAAACCGGCCAAGTGCGTGTCGGGCCACGCGCAATATAGGGCTCCGTAGTACCGCTAGTTTTTGAAAAATTTTGTATGATCAATGAATGTACATTTATTACATGTTTTACACTAGTAACAACGTGATCTCAGTTACTTTCAAAGGAATTTGGACGAAAAGCTTCTTTATACTTCGTCGAATACATTTTTTTTTACTTGGTCGACTATTACTCAATAACTTATGAAGTCTTCTTAGCCGTGATAGTTTTCCTTTTAAATTTAGCATTATATTTTCTACTCCCGTGATTATTTTCTAGAAGCAACAGTTTAGCTGGTAGAAGGGGGGGATACTGGACTCTAACGATTTTTTCCACCTTAAAATATAATATTTCACAAATGGATCCCTAAATCAGAAAATAATCTATGAATACTAATAATATTTTATTAAATAAATAATAATATTTTTAAAAAACCTATCCAACGACACCCTACACGATGGGGTGGGCGCGAAAAAATAAATTCAACCCCGCTTGATATCTAGGGGAGGTACCATAAAAATATATATTTATTTAAATATTTTATGTACCATTTTGTCGGCATCATTAATTTGTGTATTCATGCCAAATTACAGCTTTGTAGGTCCTATAGTCTCTGAGCGAAACCGCGGACAGACAGACAGACGGACAGACCAAAATTATAAGGGTTGACTACGGAACGCTAATTATCATTTTCTAATATTTACCTTTGTACAACAACGTGCAAAAAGTTTTGAATAAATAAAATAAATACGACGTTAAAGAAGGCCGATAGTCTACAAGGAAGGTCGTAAGGCATTAGCGAACTAATGACTATAAGAGCATTAAAGATCGTGTTGTATAAAATACAACACATTGATGTTATTATTAGCAACATTTATTGGAAAATATCTATCCTGCGAGCACTAGGTCAGGCGATGTAGGTCTAGGGTCAAGAAAAATAGGTCTAAAAATATTGTGTGCGATTTCCTGTAGATGAACTTAAGTATAAGACTTTGTATTTATGGTCATAAAGTATCATTTTATTTGAATTTTTGTTGGTGCGGTCACTTGCGGCAAAGACCGGAAAGTCGCCTTTAGTTGGTACTAGCCTACACGATGCATTCAGTCTCTTATAGTCGTTAAACAAAAGGTTGACTGGTACTGGTAGAGATTGCTATTAGCAATAAGTTCGCCTTTTGTGCATCATCTGGAATATGTTGTTTTAAGTAAAATTGTCTCATTTTGTTTTTTTTTTTTTTTTTTTGGTGTACAATAAAGTGTTGTATTGTATTGTATATAACCTTAGGGTGTGTATGTGTCCCTTATGAACACCTTAGGCCGTAGCCAAAGTCCCTTTCGTTAAAAACGATGACGAAATTCATTATCAAAATGTATGAGATTTGACAATTATTTAGTCTTCGCAAAAGAAATGTTATTTAGCGATGACTCATGACTTAATATGTCAAACCGCATACATTTTGATAACGAATTTCGTCATCGTTTTAACGAAAGATACTTTTGAAGTCAAAAGTAACTCTTTCAGCGCTGACACTCTCACGGTGAACTACATAATGCCAAATACTAGCATACGGTTTTATAAACTGACAGCTCGAAGGCTCGCTTCGAGCCGGCGCGATGGAATTAAATATGTCAAATATGTCATTTCCTTCGATTCGGAGTAAAACTATCGAGCAAAACCGTATGTGAGTACTTAGCATAAGGGGACTTATGTAGTTCACCGTGAGAGTGTCAGCGCTGAAAGAGTTATTTTTGACTTCAATGCATATTTTTTGTACGGAGGAATTCATGAATATGCCCATACAAAAGTGAAAAAATATTAACCTCTTAACCACTATTACATTGCCAATCAAAAATATTTTATTCAGAGTGATTTAACACACAAAAAAATCTATATTCTAAACAAGTGACACATTCATACCCTCAATCATTAGTACCTTTATTTATTATATATATTTTATACCCTGAATAAAGTAGTGCTTTAATGTACAAATTCGTCTCGTTTTAATATATACCAAAATTATTATCCACGTGGAAAAGATACGAGTCACTCGTATCTTTTACACGTGGATAATAATTTTGTCAGTTATTTGGTGACTCACACATGTTAAGGATTAACGTATTCGTTTGTGTCGGCTCAAATGAAAAAAAGAGGAATTCGGGAGCAGGAAATGATACAAATTGAATAATAATAACAAAAGTAACGTTTCGCCTCGGATTTTCCAACGTCAAAATCACTTACTTGGCTGATTTTTAGGGTTCCATTTGTGATATAAACAAACGCATCATAAAAATAGTGTAATATATGTGCGTCTTTCTTTTACCGCAAAACTTATTTCAGTTAAAAGTACAATGAATTGGGTGCATCTTGAGAGACTTTTTAAAATAATATTATTATAGTTATAGTTAAGTTATTTCTCTTCAAACGCCTCCATGGTTCCTTGTGTAAAACATGTAAAAAGTCGGTCCTGCACCTGATCTCTCGCCAGTCGTATCGGTCGTTCGTCTCACTAGTCTATGAGAGTAAAGGAATTGAGAATGCTCTTGAGTACTGCGCACACACCTGGGCACTATAAAATTACTCCTCCGTACTGATTTCAATAAAACCGGGCACCGTTAGCAACACCGGTGTGGGAGTTATTATTTTTATTTCTCTTAGCAAAGAAAAGGGATCCTAACTCCAAATGGACAAGCAGGATAGGTTTATGCAATGATGCAGATAATATGTTCTGTTGGACATAGTCCTAGCTCTCATATAAATTGAGAGAGACTCTATTGTCCTTTGTTACTTTGAGGAGTTGGAGACATTTTTAGAAAAAATTTACGGTACACATACGAAAATGACGATTCCAAAATAATGATTTCCTATATTTTATTGTCTAGAAGTATTTTCTTTCTAGGGTTCCATATTTTACATTTTTTAACAGCAAGAAATTATTTAATACAAGCTGTCCCGGTGAACTTCGTGTCACTTTAAAACTTTCCCTAGACTTCTACGAATATTTTAAGACTAAAATCAGTCCAATCCGTTCAGCCGATTCGAGTTTTAGCGCGACTAACACATTTGAAAATCCATTTTTATATATATAGATAATATTATGATAATACATAGAAATTATTATAAATCCCAACTCACGACGCAGGCTTTAGTACTTATCTTAAAGTAAAACAATATATTTCTCTTTTAAATCAAAAAGCTTGAAATAATTAAAACGGAAAAATGGTTATCATTAAAAATAAAAGAAAACGGCCGGCGGCGTCCGAGCGACCGACGCGGGACGCCCAAACCATAACGGCGGCCGTAAAAGATAAATTAAATTATACAAAATCAAATAATCTAGACCACTTTATAGCACCTTCAAATTATAATTTTATGGAGGGACCAAAATCGGTGCAAAGTTTCAAATTCAAAGTACATACTATAACAGCGGTGAACATTAGTTCAAACACTGTACAGTTTACATCTAATATTTTGTCAAACTAAGATATATTATACTTGAATACACATAGCATTTTGATAACCTTAACAGCCAAAAAAATCTTACAAAATCCGTCGGCCGCGAATTCAATATTTACTTACAACTTATACTACAGCTATTCGGGCATCCTATCAATTTCGGTCGGAACTCCGCCAATTTTTTTGAACAAAGCTTTACTAATATTATGGTTTACGACTATCGTTATTATTAAGTAGTATAATACTCACCGGGTGTAGAGTGAGGCGGGCGCGGCGGGCGCCGAGCCCGGCCGCTGTGAGTAGTAGGGACGTCAGCCGCTCCGCGCGTAGGCGGCTGTCTGAGCCCCCGCCCGGCGTAGCGCCCCCGCCCGCCGCCCCGCCGGCCTAACCTGTAATCTTAAAGCCCCGAGCCCTGACCACGGTGTCGCAATACTTTTCTTTTTTTACTCTTTATGGCCGGTTTACACGTATTAAGTAGATAAGTAGTAACTAAATTCTAATTGTCATCTAGTTTAGTACTTATTAAATTTTAACTTGCTACTTGCTACTAATTTTTGTGTTTACATGCAATTAACAACTTAAAATTAAGTTAAAATTTAGTTAACTACTTATCTACTTAATACGTGTAAGCAAGTCCTTAGACAGATTAAGTAAGTGTGTTATTTTTTAGGGCTCCGTACCCAAAGGGTAAAAACGGGACCCTATTCATGAGACTTCGATGTCTGTCTGTCCGTCTGTCTGTCTCCAGGCTGTATCTCAAGAACCGCTATAGCTAGAGTTCTGAAATTTTCACAGATTGTGTATTTCCGGTGCCGCTATAACAACAAATACTAAAATAAAAATAAAATTAATATTTAAGGGAGCCCCCCTTAAACATACAACAAACGTGACTATTTTGGCCTTTTTTGCTCGTAATTAATAATGATAAAGGTAGGCACTTGAAACTTTCACGAAGGCCTTAAATATTTAAATTATACTTTAATAATTAATAGTAATATTTAAATAAAATAAAAAATTAAGGGGGGCTCCCATACAAAAAACTCAATGTTAGGCCTATTTTTGCTCTATAACGGTACGGAACCCTTCGTGCATGAGTCCGACTCGCACTTGGCCGATTATTTTTATTTAACTTAATGCAGAAAGCCTTGGTTATTTCTTTATCAGTTTTTCACTTCTTTGTATTATGTCATTAATCAATGCAATGATGGTGAATAAAATTTTAACAGCTTATAAAATTTCACTTATATAGAGAACATTGGTCTTCCTTTTCCCAAAGTAGAGAGTCTTAAATATTTTTTTGTTTTCTTCACCTGATTACGCCATGAAGATCATAAGTTTTATAAGTGATAGATTTTATTGTCAGCCTTAATCGGCTCCTCGCATTTGAGTTTGAAAGGTTTCGAAAGATTTGTCATGAAAGTAGCGAAAAGCGGTCGTGTTAAATAATCAGCCAAGTGCGAATTGGACTCGCGCACGAAGGGTTCCGTACCATTATAGAGCAAAAATAAGAAAAATATGAGTGTTTTTTGTATGGGAGCCCTTCTCAATTGTTAATTTTATTTAAAATTTATTATAAATTATTTAAGTACAAATAAAACTGAGTAGTTTGTGAAGATTTCAGGTGGCTGCCTGTTGTCATGATTAATAACGAGCAAAAACTGTTAAGAAAACCACGTTTGTTGTATGGGAGCCCCCTTAAATATTAAATTTATTTTGTTTTTAGTATTAATTGTTCTTATAGCGGCAATAGAAATACATAATCTGTGAAAATTTCAACTCTCTAGCTATTACCGTTCTTGAGTTACAGCCTGGAGACAGACGGACAGACAGACATCGAAGTCTCAGTAATAGCTAGGGTCACCCTTTGGGTACGGAACCCTAAAAACTCCCTGAAATTGCTTAAAAACAGATGCAAAGTAATATTCCGAGAGTAGAAACACCTTTATTTAAATATCAGCATGTTTTTTGTAAATTACAGCTCTTATTAATAAGCTTCATTAGTATGAAGAAAATATCCTTTTTCTTAGCAACAAAATGTTATTTTTTGTGTTAATATATAAGTAAACCTTTGTAATATGAACGTTATCTGTTCTCTGGACTCCCTAGAGATATCACCCAATTAGCGGTGGGCTAATTAGGTGATTTCTCGGGTGTTTTTGATTACATACTACATAATATTATTATGTCTTATGGAATGATATTAAGAGCCATCGCAAACAGTGCGACTTGTTGTTGCGTCTAGTCGCTGCGTCTGGAATCGCGTACACGCGCACACACGACGACAGTCACGCGTCAGTCTCGATCCAAGGTGAACGTCTGTCGTTGCGACTCTGCGACTCTGACGTCAAGTGTGCGGAGCTTCGAACAAAATATATGAAAAATGTCGGCCGTAGCCTGTCGTTGCGTCTAGTCGTCGAGCTGTCGCATCGTGTGCGCCTACACTTCTTTTGCGCTTTCGTGTTCAAGTGGCTCAGAGCTTGGCTTTTATCTCGGAGGTCGTGGGTACAATTCCAACTTTAGTTATGACAATGCAGGCTGATTACCTGATTGTCTAACAAGAAAAATTATCAATGCCTTGGATGGGCATATAAAAATTTAGACCTGTGCCTGGTTTCTTATCTATATCATAGAACTTTATCGAGTTAACAGAATAATATAATATTCATATTTAATTTCAAACAAACTAAATCTTTTCAAACAAAATTTGTTTGCGGCCCGACCGAAAAGCTTGAAAAGTTCTTTAATCATCTCTATTCGTGAGAACTTTTATCAAGTTCCACAACATAATAAGCTCGTTCAAGTCAAATTTGTTCACCGGCTTTGAGAACCTGCGGTATCGAACTATCTAAATAATTGTTTACAAATGTGTCTTATAATATTAACAGAAAATTAAAACCGACTTCCAAGGTAAAACAATAATAACATCCTTATAATATGAACTAAAAAGTATTAAATAATTATTCTTATCTAATAGTGCCTTTTTACGAATTCGGCTAAAACCCAACTATTTCTGTACTCAATCTTCATCATTTTGAAGTCGGTACCAGATGAATCTTCTGTTCTCTGACAGAATATTTGAAACTTTTGGAACTGGCACCGACTTCAAAATTATGAAGATTGAGTACAGAAATAGTTGAGTTTTAGTCGAATTTGGAAAAAGGCAATAATTATTTAATACTTTTTAGTTCATATTATAAGGATGTTATTATTGTTTTACCTTGGAAGTCGGTTTTAATTTTTTGTTAAAAATAATAATTTCACTCTTTTTAGTTACCTAGTAAGCAAACGCGTACTATACGTAGAATTATACACCTGTATATTATTCTACGTATCTTATTACAGTCACACTTACAAAATATTAAAATATCAGCTGCAGCCTGCAGGTAATTTTAAACAATACATTAAAAAAAATCTAAGTGAACACGTGTGACCTGCTAAGTAGCCGGTCACCGGACTAGTTTCAATAGGCTGGCATTCGCTCGACTTGTCGCACACGCAGCGCACATAGTACCTGCGTGAGTAATTTGTATTCTGTGCATAGTACCCGGCCCGCGCCCGCGCCGCCGCGCCGCTTGCTTGACAGCCCTGGCAGATATGCGATGCGATGCGTTATTATACTATGAACGCTAAACGCAATGCAAAAGGTTGAAATTAGGTTGTTTTCCAGAATATCTCGGCGAAGTGAAACAGAATGTTACATTATCGAAGCAACTTTAACTTCTCAGGAGTAATGTCAAATGTGTGCCTTATGCTCTGGAGATAAGGTTGAATTTGGTGACATTGGTGACCCTGACGTGGTAATGATGATGACGATGATGATGATGATAATGAATGTAATTTGTATAGTAGCATATGCTTTCAGTTTTTAAAACAGCGCCTAAACTCCCAAACTTGTATCTATAAGGAATCCGGAGTTCTCTTAGTAGCTTTGGAACCATAGTATACCTCGGTGCAAAATCTTGCGTTTTAGTAGCATATGCTTAGGATTCTTCTCATAAAACCAAAATCACCACATGTTTCCATATAAATTTCGAGGACTTCCCTCGATTACGCATGGATCCCATCATCAGGTCACCACTTCTGTGAACATGGTACCAAATTGGAGTGAAACCTAATACAACAAAACAAAAATTTCGAAAATCGGTTCACAAACGGCGGAGTAATCGTTGAACATACAAAAAAAAAAAAAAAATATATCCACAGCCGAACATATAACCTCCTCGTTTTTTGGAAGTCGGTTAAAAACTAGATGAAGCCCGCAACTCCGTCGCTTTTTTTCGAAATTCGTTTATCGTGCGGGAACCGTGCATTTTATGGGAAAAAAAGTATTATATGTCTTACCTTTCAGTATCGCTATACCAAATTTCAGAAAAATTGTTCCAGCGGTTTGGGCGTGAAAAGCTAAAAAACAAGCAGACCTTCGTGTTTATATCATAAGTAGGACTAGTTAAGTGGCCGTTAAAAAATATTTTTTAGTATTTAAATATTTTGTAGTAAATTTACTATTTATTTATATATATTTTTTTGTGTTTTACTCTATTTTTTAGTGTTTAAATATTTAGTAGTAAATTTAGTAAAAAAAATTTATACACAAAAAAAATTTTTTTAGTGTTTAAATATTTTGAAGTTAATTTTTGTACAGGAACCTAGGTAATTACTATTTTAAGCTGAAAAATAACTCAAACATGTTAAATATTTTCGTATGAGAAAATGATTTTGGTATTACTTATGTATGAGAATTTCGAGGGTAGCCCGGCCTCTTAATGCGGTAAATGTTGTTTTTCCGTAGTAGGAATATCCTTGAGCATCTGACACTTTGATAGGCACGATTCAAGACTGTGCTCCATTTGGTAGAGATCAACTACGATAACATGGCGCGCCCCTCCAAAATTCAAAACGTTTGAAGTGCGTTGTCAAAACGTTTGAAGTGCGTTGTCTTGCGCGTTAGGCTAGTTATGATTAGTTGACCAACAAATCTTGGTAATAAGTGAGATTAAGTGAAATATTACGCGTACTGTGATTGGTTGAATACTTACTACACACAAACTCTTTCATAATTCCTTCCTATAAATGTATAAATTTATAATTAAAAATATTCACTTAGAGTTATTTTTTTTTTATTGTATGTAATCAGGCAAAACCATATTGTAGTAATTGGCCTGTATCATGTACGGGGAAATTAAAAAAAAAAACTCTTTCATAAGGATGTGACTACACACATTGAAACAGTCATTTGGAGGGGCGCGCCATGTTATCGTTGTTGATCTCTATACCACAACGTTATTTCGGGTTTAAAAATTAATCTCGACCGATTCGCAAACCCATAAATTCCGTACAGTTTTTTGAGATAAAAGTATCCTATATTCTTTCTCGGGATTCAAAGTGTCTCCATTACCAAATCGCAGCAAAATCGGTCCAGTAGTTTTGGCGTAAAGAGGTAACAGACACACTTTCCGATTTATAATATTAGTATGGATTATTAATGCGATATTGTAACTGTCTCTTATGTCTTCATAAAATGCTGTGTAAATTTTGATGTGGTATGAAGATATTTTTATTCCCACGAAGGGCATAGTTTGTATTCCGAAAAAATACGGTTTCCTTTCAAATAATGAAGCTGCAGGCAACGTCTACTTTAATAAAAATCTAGATTGAGCTAGGTAAACATTAATATAAACATTTTTATCTCGAAATTTACTATTATGATAAACTAGATGACGCCCGCAACTCCGTTGCGCCAAAACTCGTTTATCGTGCGGGAACAAAAAGTATCCTACGTCCTTTCTCGGGACTCAAAGTATCTTCATGCCAAATTTCAGCAAAATCGGTTCAGCGGTTTGAGCGTGAAGTGATAACAGACAGACAGACAGACAGACAGACAGACACACTTTCGCATTCATAATATAGTATGGATATGGAAGTATGGATATGGATAGGGAAGTATGGATTATTATAGAAACATAATATTACAATATCATAGATCATTAAGGATATTCAGGCGCGTGGGCGACATTCTCTATAAATAAGCGAGCCCGATGGACGACGTCTCATCATATCTTCAAGTTTAAATTGTCAATAGTGTAATAATCACATAATTCTATACGGTTAATGAATAAATTTATTAGTTTTCTAATCATCGACGGGTTTGTGTAAGCTGGATTGTGGAACTAAACCATTCTCGAACCCATTTAAAAACACATACAAAATTTCATCAAAATTGGTCCATCATAAGTTCAATGACCAATACACGTAGAGATCAACTACGATAACATGGCGCGCCCAAATGACTGTTTCAATGTGTGTAGTCACATCCTTATGAAAGAGTTTGTATGTAGTAAGTATTCAACCAATCACAGTACACGTAATATTTCAGTTAATGTCACTGATTATCAAGATATTTTGTTGGTCAACTAATCATAACTAGCCTACCGCGCAACGCACTTCAAACATATTGACAACGCACTTCAAAAGTTTTGAATATTGGAGGGGCGCGCCATGTTATCATAGTTGATCTCTGAGATTTATATACAGGATTATTTTTTCACCAGTGCAATAAATCAACATACGTAATAGTTGTCAAAAATAAAAAATACTAGCGATTTTTGTTACTACCCCTTTGGAACAAAAAAACAAAAATATCAAGCCCCGAACTTATCCGCTAAATTACTAAAAATGTGGATGCTTTACGCATTTGAGGCGCGCCCGGCCGATCGCTTACCTCACTCCGCTGCCCCCTACCTCATACCGCACCCATTGTCGCCTTATAATTAGTGCGCCCAAGCGGTATTAGATTGGATAAAAGATAAATTAATTGAAATGAAAAAAAAAAATTTTATTCGTGAAATATACTCTATTAGCGATACCAATGACGTGGTAAAATTTATTGTAGTGGTGAAAAAATAATCTATACTTATAAAATTACATGTCCTGACTGACTGATTCATCATCGCTGAACAAAAACTGTTAAAGTTACAGCTGTTAAAATTTGGTGAGTAGGGTTGTTTTATTAAGTAGACACCCACTAAGGAAGGAATTTCGAAAATTTTACCCCGAAGGGGGTGAAATAGGGGTTGAAGGTTTGAATGAATGTCCGTCATTTCTTAAGTTAGGAACATGAAACCCATCTCCGTTATTATACTATGCTAACGCGGACGAAGCCGCGGGCAACAGCTAGTCCTGTATAAAAAGATAATATAATCAGTCAGCCATATTCATACTAGATAACATGAATTTGATGCATTTCGTCCTATTGTGATTACAAATAACTTGAACTAGCAAAACAATACAAAATCGCGAATACGCATTCAAGAATCTCCCTGTGTTGAGGTATTTCGATTTTAAGGACAAAGCTAAATTACGACGCCCGCCACTCCGTTGCGCCAAAATTCGTTTATCGCGCGGGAACCGAACATTTTCCCGGGACTCAAATTACCTCTATACCAAATTTCAGCAAAATCAGTTCAGTGGTTTGGGCGTGAAGAGGTAACAGACAGACACTCTTTCACATTTACAATATTAGTATGGATTTACACTGGATGTTATGGTTATGAAATAATGGATTCGAACAGCTGTCACTAAAGTGACACTATCTTTTTACTCACCAAACAGGTTGTAGGCGTTCGTTTTATAATTTCTATCATGTTTCTACATCTTATAAACAAAAATTTCTAAACTTATAAGAATACGCTATAGGCTAGGCTACTTACAAAAAATCATTCAAGAAAAATTTATATTCTAAACTACCATACTTTTCAACACAGAATCCGTTCACTAGTTTTGCCTGGAAGAGTAGCAAACATCCACCATGTTCGCTTTATATAATCGCTTATCGCGTCTAATTTCAAGAGCGAGCATAACATAATCTCGAATTATGGACGCAAAAAATATTTTCGATAAAAAAGGGAGTGTTGGGAAATGACATAAATGACATTGGTGAAAAATGTGCAGCCACCAGACACCAAAACAAAAACAAAGCCACGCCTCCGCCGTAGCGGCCGCTACGCCGTAGCCGCCTACGCGCTCGTAGCGCGTACTACGCCGCTACGAGACACGTTTACGTGGTAATGACGTGTGCTTCGTTTGGACTAGCAAACACAAAATAAAAATAAAATAAAATAATTATCGCATTTATAACTTAATATTATAAATGCGACAGTGTGGCTGTCTGTCTGTCTGTTACCTCTTCACGTCTAAGCCATTGAACCGATTTTGCGGAATTTTGGTATGGGGATACTTTGAGTCCCGGGATAGGACATAGGACACCTTTTATCCCGGAAAAATGTACGGTTCTGGCGCAACGGAGTTGTGGGCATCAACTAATATTATATATTTAGGTTAGCAATTAGCATTCTGGGATTCTTATGAAATAATACGGAAGAATAAGGGTAATATCCTATTACCAAAAATTTTTTGTCTACCTGTCCGTCAGTATCTCAGATGGCTGATCATCTAGAACTTTCTGTGCGAGTCCAACTCAGACTAATTTCTATTAAACAAAACTGTAAAATTCGTTAATAAAGATCAAAATCCTGTGTAGTTGAAATAAATTAAAGTGATCTTGAAAGATCACTGTGGTGATATTTGTCTATCTGTCTGTACAATGTTGTCTATTTGTTATTAGATAATTCGATGAAATATAACACTAATATAATGTATCGACATATTATAATCTGACTCATTTGTACCCGGATCTGTCTCGGTCTCGCCCCAGTTGGGCCCGGAATGGCCCCGGGCGAGTCCGCTAATTAGCATTTTATGAAGAAACTCCCAACTCACGTCCTGAATATCCTATTCGGATATTCTCCTCCTGTACAAAAACTTTTTAAAGCAAAATTTAAGGTAGTTTGAGTTGAGGTTGAGTAACGACGGCTCTATGGCTCTAGCTATGTCCACACTGTGCACTTTCATCTTCAATTTTCGTCATCTTCTTTCATTCAACTTTCGCATTTAAACGCAACGTTAACATTGTCATTTTTGTTCAGTTGCAGTTTTTGACAGCTTATTGTAACATGTGCGACGAGAACATTTTACTGGGTAGAATATGTGCGGCTTATTTGGTCCTAAGAAATTCCAGAAAAAAAAGAGAAAAGCGAAAGTTTTGGATACGGTCAGAAGGCATGCGTTGCGGGCATGCGTCACGTGCGATGTTGACTGCGCTATGATGCATTCCCTTAATGAACAAAAAAAAGGCACAGAGTAGACATAGCTTTTTGCTAACAGCGCGTAAGCACTACCCCTCCCCCCGCGGACTCGGTACGGTTAACATCGTCTGACGTGCGCTTCGGGAATTAAAATTGTTTTCGGTGGTTAAAATTGTTAATTGCGTGCTGAGTGTGTGTAAAAAGCTAGGTAACGGTGTAATCTATGTTTAAAGTAAGTTTTTGATCACATTTGCCCGTATTTTATTGGATTTAACTCGGTAAGTAATTCCCTTTGTTCATTTTTAACAGTAAGGAATTGTAGGTAGGTAAAAATATTGTATCGTCGATACCGCGCGCGCTGCGCCGGGCGCCCGGCCTTGGTTTAATTTTCTATTAACCCTGTATAACCAAAACGTAAACGGCGAAATTAATGTGACACAAGATCAATTCATGAGTTCGACAAAAATAGTAAGACGTCGTATTTTTAACAAAGAATATAATAACCGAAAATGGATAGGTATCGAATTAGACCCTAAACTGCGTCAACACCTCATCGAAACAAAAGAAAAACTTTTTATCGACTGGGCGATGTGTCGATTTGTAGATGATGTCGAACTCGTGCGCTGCGCTAACTGTCAACAGTACGGGCACACCGCTAAATTCTGTCGTGACACAAAGCCATGCTGTAAACATTGCGCCGAAGGGCATAACTCGGATAGCTGCCCAAGAAAAGATAAAGTCGATCGATTCTATCGTTGCGTGCTTATTGCACGCAAATAGAATTAGAAAAGTTGGTTTCCGATTACAATTTAGACTTGGTGCTCGTACAGGAGCAATATCAACTCGCGTCGCTACGGTCGAAGATAATACAAATTTATAACTATACAAATTTATAACTAGCTCGCGCAGGTATTTACACACCTCAGTCTAGATTTTCAGTCACAGCCTTAACTAACCTTTCGACGTCGCACTGTGCGGTAGCCGAGGTATCGTGTCCTCAGAATAGACTATACGTTGTAAGCTGCTACTTCCAGTACGCGGATTCCGTAAGCCCCCATTTACATCAACTTCGCCGCGTATTATAATCTCTCGCGGGTAGTAAAATTATTATTGGCGCCGATGTCAATGCATCCTCGCCCTTATGGCACGGCCAACTTAGGTACACTGACCACGACCGACGTACCGCTGTAGAAGACTTTATTGCGGAGTTTAACCTCCATATTCACAACACCCCCGATGCACCACCTACCTTTAGTAGCCCAACGGGCGAATCGTCGATTGACATCACGCTATCCAGCGCGTACGTCCAGATTAGGCATTGGCGTGTCCTTCCTGATGCGTCATGTAGTGATCACCGCTTATTGGTGTACAAGTTTTCTCGTGCGGTCCCGAGTGATACCGTAGTCAATTCTAATGACTATAAATACAATGTAAAGAACGGTGATTGGAATTTATTCCGCTCCCTCATTGCCGCTCATGCCGGAGACTTCATTCGGCCGGATTTAAACGTCAACGAGTGCGCTGAAATAATGACAAACACATTTTTTTATTGTGCCGATGTAGCCTTGGGTCGTAGACCTCTTAAAAAAGATCACAACTGTAAACGGTGGAACAGTAAACTTCTTAATCTTCGTCGGGAATTTAGAAGGGCCAGGCGCAAAATTAATAATCTTCGTAAATCTGGCCTCAATCGTTCGGATGATAATTACTACGGTGATCTCGTGGACAGCGCTAGGAACTTCCGTGCCTTCAAGCGTTTTTGTCACAATTATTATTGGCAACAGTCAAACACAATAAACTCCAATATTAACTTAGCTTTAGCTTAGGAGTCACAATTATTAAGGTTAATAATATTTCCGTGGTGCTCCCCCTTAAGTTCTTTGACTTTCGGTCGTTGTAACTTTGTGCTGTCTCCCGCTTTTATGGGGAGGGAAATTGGAATCTTCCTACTCCTCCTATTTTCTTCTGATTAATTTCGTTGCGGGTCCCAAGACAGATTTGGCATGTCCCTCGGACTCCCTGAGATCATATCAAAGGGTTTTCGTGGTTGGATACTGCTGTCGGTCCTGGCGACACAGGAGATACAGTGGTGGGTATGTGTGGTGGGCCAAAGCCCGTTTAAAAATAACAGCGCGTAAGCCGGAGTAAAAATACATACTATAATGATTCTTCAAATTTCACATCTGCATAATTAAATGTAATCGGGACTTTGTATACGAAGATTGTTAACACAGTAATTTGTAACGAAAGCTTTCCATTTCATTAGATATTTAAAATTAATCACCCGAGCACATTGCTGGAAAAGCTTCTTACGATATACTTTATTTCTTTTGTAGTAATTAAAAAATTCTTGAGACTAAAAAGAATTTTTAATTATTATCAGAGCGAGCGAAGCGAGCCCT
This sequence comes from Lysandra bellargus, assembly GCA_905333045.1. NCBI lineage: Eukaryota > Metazoa > Arthropoda > Insecta > Lepidoptera > Lycaenidae > Lysandra > Lysandra bellargus. Next base: position 8,600,841 of record HG995328.1, read on the forward strand.
AGTATATCCCATAACTTTTTGTGGTACACTTTACGGAAAAACTATCACGTATATTAATTTGTGCTTTAACATAGTAATTTTTATTTATATTTAAATATGTTATCATCGGTCAGTGAAGGTTCGGTTACTATAAAAATATAAAAAACTGCCTTAAAAATTATTACCACGCAAATAAACGACGCGAGCCCTGAAAAAGCTCGCCTTTTTGCTAGTTATTATTTTCTCCACTTAATTTAAACAACATTTAAAACCTATTAGGCTTGTGCAGTGATGCGATAAAGTCTTATTCGCAAATGTGGTTATAAATTATGAAACCATAACTCGAATAGTTTTATAACTTTTAGAGTTGGTTCACACGGCACAATCCTGCACGTTTTTTGTTGCAGTATAATGTTATACGTCTTAGCATTCACACTTCGATTGTACTGCAACAAATCGTGCAGTACAATCGACGTGTGAATGGTTCTATACACATTGTATGCGCCACTGTTTATTCGTTAAGGCGCTTTATCGAAAGTAATTTTACCGCAAGGGCAATTTTATACTTAATTTGTATGACTATAAAGTCGCGAATACGCTGTCGCCAGAAGCTATCGGCTCGCTCGGAAAACATGCGAAAAAACGTAATTAAAATCATTTAAAAATAACTAGGAGCATTTAAGCAAAATGCTTCTATACGATTTTAAGTTGCAAAAGTATCTATCAATTAGACTAATTTCCTACAATACATCTATTTTCGTTTAAAAATAATCTTCAAATTTCGTATTTTTAAGAGGTCATTTCGAAAATTAAATGTATCGAGGCAAAATACATTAATCGTGTTTCTAGTTTTTCTCAAACCTAGATAAGGCTATGAAGATATGTATATCTTATTACCAGATTTGTAACATTTCTGAGGGTCCTATAGTATTACGTCGAAAAGGACAGTTTTTTCAATATAGCGCCTTAAGACGTGTACTGCAAAACGTGCAAGAAACGTGCGATATTGTGCCGTGTGAACCTGACCTTAGTAGAAGGATCCCCTAATCATACACTTTTTATTACCTAATTCATCATTACAAATGTACAACTTATTTACTTAAGTCGGTTCAGTGTACTTTTTTTATGTAATAAGGGGGCAAACGAGCAAACGGGTCACCTCATGGAAAGCAACTTCCGTCGCCCATGGACACTCGCAGCATTAACATTACATAGATACACTATAAAGTGGCAAAATCATCCTGCTTCTATCTGAAGAATTAAATTATACGTCCATTGTTATATCTTATCTTATATCTTTAAACGAGCAATTCTTGTATATATGTATATATATAATTGGAATTTCAGAATCGACTCCAACGATTTTTATGAAATTTAGTAGGTATATAGGGGGTTTCGGGGGCGATAAATCGATCTAGCTATTTTTAGAAAATGTCATTTTATTCGTCTTTTATCGAAAACCGAGCAAAGCCCGAGATTTGACCGGTCAAATAGCTAGTAATTAATAATATATTAACTAACCTATTTCTATCTTTATGACCATTCATTTATATAAACTTATGTACAGATTGTACACGTCTGAAACATGTGCACAGTATATCTGACCAATAAAGTGATAGCTAAGCTCGTAGTATATATTTCATGGCAGTTTTTTTTTGTTTTAGTCCAACCTCCATACAGTGAAAAGGCTCTATCGAAGGCCGAGTGTAACAGGTACGGCGTAATGGCTTGGCCATGAAATTGTGTAGGACACGCGCTATATTCTGCTCAGTTTTATTTTGCCTTGGAGTGTCTTGAAAGTGACTCTTATGTAGTTGGCATAAAGACCTTGTTAGAAATATAGCACTTGCAAATAAGCTTTAAGGTGACGCTGCGTTAAAGTAAGAAACCGTGTTGGATATGTTTTAGATTGCTTGTTTTCTATGAGAGGCCGGGCCGGCCTCTCATAGAAAACAAGCAATGTAACAGCAAAAAATGGAAAGGGCGTAAGCGACAAAATGGTTTTTGTCGCGTAATTTAAAAACCATAAATACATTTCATTTAAGCTATGCACATATTAAAGTGTATGCTTCAACCAATTTATGTACAAATTTTGGAACCTTAAATCACTCTCCTCTGTTGGAAAAATAGGAATCCCTTTTTTTACAGAGGTCTTTTCGATTGATAATTCTGTGTTATAAAAGTTGTCCAATCGTGTTATGCTATGGGCAATTCAAAGACAAAGACATGATGAATACTGACAATGAACTTTAGTTTCTTAGCTTTAGTCATTGCTGAGAAAAATCGGCATGGCTACAGCCAAATTATCAAGGCGTCGCCTTAAGGAAGCTAACGATTATAAGGTCTTTGAGTTTGCGTTAAGAGGGCGACTAATCCAAAAAATCAAACATCGTCCTTCTCTCTTTACACTCACGCCCGTCTTTCATATGCCAGGTGAAAAAGGACGACGCGGATTCATCGCCAAATTAGTTTTTTCTCAATAACTCGACAAATATACAACATTTTAAAAAACCGCTAGGTCGGTTTCTCAATGATACAATTTTATACAATGTGTTAAAATATTAACTTAGTTCAATGCCCGGTTATGGCAATAAATGAAAAATTCGTGAAAATTAGATGCATCTTTGCGATTTTTTTTCTATCGAGAAAATTATAAGATATCGTGTTTTTGCTCAGATCAGATTCTTGGAAATATAATCTTATTTTAGAAAATGAAACAATTCGGGGCTTACTTTCAAGTAAAAAAATGAATTATAAAATCGAAAATTTTGGGTTAGTCGCCCCCTTAAGTTAAATGAGTAAAGAGTTAGCGTACGCCGAACGTAAGTCGCTAGCTTGTTGGGCGATATGGCAATACAAAAAAAAAATATCGCTATAAAGTGCTGAGTGCAGTGCAGGAACTATATTATGTAGCCATGTTAAGTAAACAATAATTATAATAATAATATCTATAGACGCCTCACACCACGTCAGTCTGACCCCGTGCTAAGTACTTAAAGGACTTGTGTTACAGGTACCAGACAACGGAAATATATTTAATACTTTTATACTATACATATAATATTTAAGATTTTTATTATATCATACACATATTTAATACACATCCAGACCCGGGAACATTGAAAATTTTTGTTCCGTCGGCGGGATTCGAACACGTAACCCCCGGCTGGAGCTACCAACGCGCTCACCACTGAGCCACATAGTTCATCGAATAAAGTAAAAGATTCGAATTGGCAACACTAGTTCGCAGCACCTTTGTTACTCACGTTCCCTGTAATTAGTGTCTAAACACACTATGCCGAAGTTCCGCGGCGGAAATTCCGCATGATTACGTCAGCGATGTCAAACGCATACAATATGACGCGACGGAATTTCGGCATAGTATGTCATCGGTAATTTAAAATACATTGCAGGCGGAATCATGCGGAAATTTCGCCGCGGAATTTCGGCATAGTGTATTTAGACACTTAGAACTCCAAAATGCGTCAAAACCCTGTTTAATGTGTATATATCATCTTCCTGAATCTTGATCATAATATTGTATAGTCTAGATATTCTCGATGTCGAGTTACTGGCCACACCAGACAGTAAAGCTAAATCGAATTGCGCTCGTTTTGTCTTTTTGAGCGCGCAACTGCAGCCGATTTCCAGCCGAGCGAATAACGCGAACGGGTAATACTGAAACGAGCTCGCCACATTACTGACTGCAGTAAAAAGGAAACTTGCTTACACTATTATTTAGTAAATTTTCAGTACATACTACTTAAATGGACGATTCTAAGCACTCGTGTACCAAGCCACAAAAATACGTATTGAGTTATGAATGCAGTTATTACCTTTAGATGATTTAGTACAAGAATGCATTCAAAATTGAACAAAAAAATGTTTTGTGGGTTAGGGTCCAAATGTTTAACAGCGACCATCCATACTAATATTATAAATGCGAAAGTGTGTACGTCTGTCTGTTACCTCTTCACGCCCAAACCGCTGAACCGATTTTGCTGAAATTTCACGTAGAGATACTTGGAGTCCCGGGAAAGGACATAGGATACTTTTGTTCCGAAAAAATGTACGGTCCCCGCGCGATAAACGAGTTTTGACGCAACGGAGTTGCGGGCATCATCTAGTAATATTATAACGTTACGACATAAGTGTGATGATTTCTTTACCTAGGTATGATTTGTATGCATAAATCGTCATAATTATATTTGTCACAGTCACGGTTGCAGCCATAAACTTTGGGAAAGCTCACGAGATTAATATACAAGGTAAACTTGAGTTGACGACCTCTATGGCTCAGTGGTTGAGCGCGTGGTCAGTGCGCAGGCCGGGGGTTGCGGGTTTGAATCCCGCCGACGGAACAAAAAGTTTTCAATATTCCTAAGTCATGGTTGTGTATTAAATATATGTATCATATAAAAAGAATCTTAAATATGCGTATAGCATAAAAGTATTAAATATATTTAAAATAATTACTTAATGTATTTTCGTTGTCTGGTACCTGTAACACAAGTCCTTCAGGTACTTAGCACGGGGTCAGACTGACGTGGTGTGTAGCGTCCATAGATAAAGAAAAAAAAAAGAAAAACGTTGCGTTATGGATTTGGTTATTACATCGGCGTCATACAAAAAAGCTTACGTTAATTTGAAACATGATCATACATCGAAATACGTTTAGAAAAGCAATTAAATTAATGAAACGCAATAATAGTTGTAGGAACATTATATTAACAGTAGAGATTAAAATTAATTCAATACGCTAGCCGGTAGTTGTGTAGAGTCAGCAACGAAGTGCAATCGTAATTTCTATAAATCAAATATTCTGTATATTTGAGTTTAGAAGTGAATTTTGATTTTGCTCGATAAAATGAAAGCTAGATCAGTGAAAGTTTAGATATCTGTAGCTTGCCACATTTCCCAAATTGGGATGGTTGTGCCTGAAAACAAAAGTGCTGAAAATTTAATGAACTTGCAGAAAACCGTCAAAAATGTTTAATGGGGCTAAGCCAGGTCAATAACAAAATATTGTAAGTTAATAGACAATAGCGTCTTAGCAAAAAGTTTTGGGTCCACTTTAGGTTAAAACTTAGGACTAAAACGCGGCATCCGGCACCACATCGCATCTTAAGTCAAGGTGTTTCAGAGAAATATGGCTTACGATATTATTGTATGCTAAACGCAAGATAACGCCTACAACTCCATTGCGCCAAAATGAGTTTATCATGCGGAAACCGTACATTTTCTCGGGACAAAAAGTATCAAAGTATCTCCATAACAAATATCAGCAAAATCGGTTCAACGATTTGAGTGTAAAGACTACTCCAACCTACACGGCATCCGGCACCACATCGCCTCTAATTCTGGGTGTTTCAGAAAAATATGGAATAATTAGGCTAGGTTGCACCAACTTAGCTTAACTATAACTGTAACTTTAATTATAACAGCTACAGTGCAAAATGTCAAATCTTTGGTTAAGGCACCATATTTAACGATAACCATAACCGCTCAAACTTATTTTTATCGAAATTTTTTCGTGAAAATTTACAATGGATCACAGTGTTGTTATAACAAATATTTTTTCTGACGATATTTACGGATATTTCATATTATAGTGTAACTGTAGCAATAACAAAAAACAAAACAACAGACATCTGTCAAATTCCGTGGTCGAAGTTAACGATAAAGTTAAGTTAGCCTTAACTATAACCATAACTTTAACTTCGCACGCCTCTGGTCCAACTCACCCTTAGGTGTACCTCGCATCGCATCGCATACGCAGACACTGGCTGTACATAGCTGTATCGAGCGCGGTAACACGTGTTCTGCCGGCGTCCGGTACTCACATTATGCTTGCGGTAACGATTTCATATGGCTCCCATATTTTCCGCATTATATTGTAGTCAGGAGTGTAAAGTGACTCTATTGTGTAGTAGAAGCAACATTTAATGAAGGTTGTTGAAATTCTATTTGCCACCAACTGCTGCGATGTAGCCTTAGTCACCACGGTCAAATTTTCATCAATCTGATCCATCAATCTGATTGACGAAAAATTGATGGTTATAAAAAGTTCATATTAAAAATACGATCAATCCATCAATCCGTGGCGTACACGATCAAATTTTCATCAATCCGTACCGGATTGATGGATCAGATTGATGAAAATTTGACCGTGTAGCCGATGACTTAGGGTCTATCGTGTCAAATAGACATATTATTATCGTGACACATGACAGCTATATCGTGACATATGACAGCAGTTTGACACGATAGACCCTAAGGCTACATCGCAGGATGCAGCACCTTTTTTTTCGTTGGGGAAATGCATTTACGCATTCCCGGTGGTCTGGGGATGGCCACCGGGGTATGTGGGACTCCCTGGGGGCAGTGGAGGCCGCGCCGGGGCATACTCACTAAAACCCCAACGGTGTTCCTGCTCTTCCGCCTTAGGCAGAGCCACGGGATACGCGGAATACACAACCGCGACCCTGCCAGCGAATGCCTTTAAGGCTTCAGTGCAAGCTGTTAGGCCCACACTGACCCTACGACGCGATGCGTGGAACACTTAGCGCATCGCGGCCAACTCGGGGTCTCGGTGATGTTAGGTGACGGCGTCCCCACGCCGTCACCTCGAGCTCCCCAGCTAAGTCGGGACGTCGGGGCCATGTCTGACCCTTTGCCTTCGCCCTTGGCCTCCTCCGAGGGTCGAGTGACTCCGCCTCACGTCTGCGCTCTGACTCCTCTTTCGCTGACATCACCTCCTCGGCAAATGTCGCGACTGCTCTCCAGGAATTTTCGCTGCTCAGCATCGCACGTACGATCGCTGGCAGCGAGATATCATTACCGATGGCGGCTTGCAGAGCCGCTCTTTGTCCAGTCCATGCGGGACAGGCCAGCAAGGTGTGCTGTGCCGTGTCCCGTTCGTCATCGCAATGGTGGCAGGCTGTAGTCTGCTCACGTCTGGCGATATCACACAGGTATCGACCGAAAAAAGGATGCAGCACCTGGCGGCAAATAGAATTTAAACAACCATCATGGCAAGCATTGTAAATGAGTCATCCATATCCATACTTCCATACTTAATATTATAAATGCGAAAGTGTGTCTGTCTGTCTGTATGTCTGTTACCTCTTCACGCCCAAACCGCTGAACCGATTTTGCTGAAATTTGGCATGGAGACATTACTTTGAGTCCCGGGAAAGGACATAGGATACTTTTTATCCCAGAAAAATGTACGGTTCCCGCGCGATAAACAAATTTGGCGCGTTTATATTAAACTAGATGTAGTTTAATATACATTGATGTGTTTTAAAAGATTGGTTGTGTAATAATATATGCTTCTCTTTCCCGCTTTTACTGAACATGATAATTGAGTTAAGTTTAACATCTGCATCAGTTTTTAAACAACACAAGCTGATTTCAACACAAAAAATACAGTTTTTTGGTAGGCAACTGTGTAAACGCAGATAAAATTGGGTTATAAATCACATCATATCATCATAAAATAACGCAGAAATTTTGTGGCTCTTGTAGGACACCTTCGGGGTATATGTAAGACAGGCTACACAGACATAGATCAAGATAGATACCGCATGTCGCACCATTTGTATAAAAAACGAACGTTTTTTAATAATATAGTAATAATAATAATACTATGGACGCTTCGCACCACGTCAGTCTGGCCCCGTGCTAGTACCCGAAGGGCTTGTGTTACGGACAACGGAAATATATTTAATAATTTTGTACTATACATATATTTAAGATTTTAATTATATGATACACATATTTAATATACATCCATGACCCAGGAACTTTATAAACTTTTTGTTCCGTCGGCGGGACTCGAATCCACGACCTCCGGCTTGAGCTCAACGCGCTCACCACTGCGCCACGGAGGTCGTCTCTGTTAGCTAGCACTTTCAAGATTTTTCGCAGATAAAAATGTTGTTTGTCTTCTCAAAATGAAGCTACTCACAAAAATTAGCTTGATAGTAAATAAAACAAAATGTTATAGGGCTCCCTGACTATTATTTCATTCGAAAGTGCCAAAGTATCCTTGTAGTATTAACCTAACATCACTAGTTAGTATCTTAGATAAACTAACAACAAAAGCAAGTATCTTAGTTACACAAATAGCTGTACTTAACAATTTACTCTTGTTGTTCACAAAAGAAACACTGTTGCAGTTTTCTTTTACAAAGTGCATGAGCAAAGTTTCTGTCACCGGTTGGCGAACTGTCGTTGGCGGAGTGTATACCGATATATTACTATCTTAGTAATATATCGGTATACACTCCGCGTATATAGCGGCAGTTGAGTCATTGCTTAAGAGCCCGGGTTTACCCTCGAAATTCTCATACATACGTAATACCAAAATCATTTTGTCATACGAAAATATTTAACATGTTTGAGTTATTTTTCAGCATAAAATAGTAATTACCTAGGTTCCTAAACAAAAATTAACTTCAAAATATTTAAACACTAAAAAATATATATAAAAAAGTAAATATTATACTACAAAATATTTCAACTTCAAAAAATATTTTTTAGTATTAAAATATTTTGTAGTAAATTTACTAATTATTTATAATTTTTTTAGTGTTTTACTCTATTTTTTAGTGTTTAAATATTTAGTAGTAAATTTAGTAAAAAAAATATATATACAAATTACAAAAATTTTTTTTAGTGTTTAAATATTTTAAAGTTAATTTTTGTTCAGGAACCTAGGTAATTACTATTTTATGCTGAAAAATAACTCAAACATGTTAAATATTTTCGTATGACAAAATGATTTTGGTATTACGTATGTATGAGAATTTCGAGGGTTACCCGGGCTCTTAAGTTCTTTTGTCCGAACTGAAATTTACGATAGAGTATTAACAGCTGGCTTTATAGTACAACATCAAAATACATTAGGATTAAGGATTCAAAAGTAATCTGCATGAAAGTAAATTAAGTAATAAAAGCTAAGTATTATGTTATACAAAAAGATCAAAAAGTGAACCCATTTGCTAATGTTTTATTTATTATAGTTTGTGTCATAATTTGTTTTTTACTAATGAATGTCTACCTACTGATAGTTATTTTTTATTTAATTCTACCTAAGTAATCTCTTAAAAGCCTAAAATATCTAAAGTTGATTTTTCGAAACTTATAATATTATGTCTGAACACCGGTCGGGTCCTTGACAAAACTATGAACTCGTAAATTGTTTGCACTCGGAATCGAAGGACGCAGCGAGGGCCCTTCTTATATTTTCAACAAAAACACTGTAAACCTAAATCAATAAGAAAACTTTATATGAAACAATAATTTAGTTCAGTATGTACCCGTGTAAAATAATATCTATGGACGCTTCACACCACGTCAGTCTGGCCCCGTACTAAGTACCTGAAGGACTTGTGTTACGGGTACCAGACCACGGAATATATTTAACACTTTTATACTACTTAAACATAAATTTAAGATTTTTGTTATATAACCCAGGGACTTTGAAAACTTTTTGTTCCGTCGGCGGGATTCGAACCCGCGACCCCCGGCTTGAGCTACCAACGCGCTCGCCACTGAGCCACAGAGGTCATCAAAAAAAGTAATATTTATTTAAGAGTCTCGCGTCAACCGTACATTTTTCGCAAAAAAGAAGCCCGTAGTCTGCGCCTGGTCTGGCCATTAAATTATATAAAAACCCGTCCAGTAGTTCGTGAGATTAGCTCGTTGAAACAAACTCTTCAACTTTATAATATTAGTATAGATATTTTCCCAACGAAAACAAGCGTTCAACGTCTCAATATCTTTCCCGGTTGAGTGATTTTCACGACATTTTTGCAGAACAAAAACCGGTTTAAAATCAATTTCGTACGAGAGCATCTTGTAATCCGCGTCGTCGTTGTTATCTTTTCAGTGCAAAGAAGGCTCTGGAGGGCAAGGGAGGGGGTGAGGGGTGAGGAGGTGTGTGCTAGGCGGGGGGAGGGGGAGGAGGTTTGGAGGCCGCGGCCGGCCGGGATCCATTAGAGAGGCTTATGCTCCCCTGCGCGTGGCTAAAACGTGAACTGTCTTAGAGTTCCAAGATATTGGAATATCATTAGTGCATTATATGGTTGGTTTTCGGATCTGTGTAAATTGCATAAACTATATTAGTATGCTAGGAGAGATCATATTTTTTAGAATGAAAGTCAGCTTAGGTATTAATTCATGACTAAACTTTTACCCCATTGTTATGGTAATACAACCATTATCCGTCTGCCAAAAGAATTATATTTTATCCGTCTTATCAGTTCATAAAATATACTATCTACCAATAATAGCTAGTAATATACCTATCTAACATGTAAGTAAATAAAATTATTTTAAGATTTAAGAAATTACTATCTCTCCTGCTCCAAACATTATAGGTATAATATGGCACTTGTATATTGTTTTCAATTTGTGGAATACTTACTATAGAGATACTATAATAATATTTCCCCGGTAAATTCCCGGTAGACTGTCCCACGGGCGCACTATGGTGAACGGAATATTGTTAATCCGCGATATAATATTATATAAGTAATATTATGCGGACAGACATGGAAGTCTCAGTAATAGGGTCCCGTTTTTATCCTTTGTTTACGGAACCCTAAAAAGAACGTGTGTAGTGTGTACACTGTACAGATAACACGTGTCAGAAGTAAAACTTTCTGTCAAAAATCGTGATGGCGTCGTGACGCAATATCATTAATATTTTGACCTAAGTACGAATAATAAAAACTAAGGAGGTAACTGTGTCAAAAAATGTGTCCACGAGTCTACAAAATGTGACCCGAATACATGTCATACTTTATAATTTTATTTCAATATAGAAGTGACAATAATTAATGTCAACGGCTATTTCGTAAATATGAGTGTTAGTGTTTCGTTCCTATTGCCTTTAAGTGTGCCAAAAGGAACCAAATTCAAAACGGTTGAAGTATGGGAGTTACGTTTCCCTAGTTATTTTGACCCACTTTTTCATGACGTGAATTTCACTCTATTTGCCTAAATATTTTCACTTCAAAAACCCGCCAATGTTATAATCGCGTACGAAGAAATCGAATCAAAATGAAAAAGAATAAAAAAGTCTGCCACAGCAACACGGGAGCGCTTCAGATATAAATTAATTTGTTATTACCTATAGCCACTACTTGCTGTTAGTAGCAGATACAATCTTTGGTATAAAGACGACCAATATTGAAAATTAATTATGCAATGCATCCGTAGAAATGAAATGAGTCGAATGAAAAGAGATTGCTTCTTACTGATACTCAAAGACATCTATTTGATGTCTTTAATAAGATCTCTGATAAATGTTATACTTTACATTTAAATTATATTTTAATAGTCTTCTGTTTACTTATCATAAATACAGGGCCCGCGTAAGGGCTACTGGCGCCTGTGTGCAAAAAAAGGATTTTGGCAGGCAGGCTTCAGGCAAATTTTTTGGGTCCTTGGTTTTGGCGCCCCTAAAGATGGCGATTTGGCGCCCCTAGATGATGGCGCCCGTGTGCATTGCACACATTGCAACTTAAATATATTATAAATGTACTAGAATGACGCCCGCAACTATGTTGCCCCAATATACGTTTATCGCGCGGGAACCGTACATTTTTCCGGCACAAAAAGTATCCTATGTCCTTTCTCGGAACTCAAAGTATCTCCATACCAAATTTTAACAAAATCGATTGAGTGATTTGGGCGTGAAGAGGTAACAGACAGACACACTTTAGCAGTTACAATATTAGTATGGAAAATAAGAGTTAGGTTAGGTTTAAGAGTCCGTATACGAAATTTTGCAGATGAATACGAAATTGCAAAGGTTCGCTACAGGAATATTATTAGGTTTTTTCCCCCTATTAGACTTAATATTAATAATATATATTAATTATTAGATTTAAAATATATTTAAGCGCGAAAAACCGTCTCGAACCTTGCGGCGAGTAATATAATGTGAGATTTAGGTTGTTTTGAATCGTGTTTTATGGCACAATTTGTTTTTTTTTTTCTTTTTTCTTTTTTCTCGAATTGGATAGAATTTTATCTATAGATTATTTCTGTCGTTTTCTTTTTATGAATTACAGCTCCAAGTTGCCGAAATTAACAGCAATTCTTTGCCCATTTTCTCTAAAATTTTTCCGAGTTACATATTTTTTTACTCAACTATTTCATATTTAAGTGGTAAAAAGTAATTCCAACGTTTTATAGACGACTTTCTCAACAGTACATTGTATTTTTTTCATACCGTTAAGACGTCAATACAATCCATAAACAGGTGATATTCTAAACCTTTTACAGCAAAAATCACAAAACTGTCGCGGTTTTGAGTTGGATTATTTAAAAATACTTTTAAAAAAATAAAAAATCTAGCTCCAATATTAGATTATAATTGAAATGATCTTACATGTTGTGCATTAAAACTTATAGAAATACTGTTTTTTAGCTGTTAAATCACGTCTGTTAAATCAGCGAAATCGGCAAATTTCGTATACGTTAAGTACTAGTTGTATGGAACCCGGACTGGCTTCCATAGAACATTTTTTTTATTACTATCAAGCAAATTTTTTGTGATTAACTTCATTTTGATGAGACTTGGTTGACTACGGAACCCTAAAACTGAACCGTAACCAGCTGACATTTTTTGTATATTGGTAGGTTAATAGTTACATTTAAGAGTAATATTGTCCTATAAATAGAACAATCCATATTTAAGGACCATCAAATCAAAGTATTATATTAAATCCTTTCTATCTCTGTTAGCTTTCAAGATTTTTCGCAAATAAAATTGTTGTTCGTCTCATCAAAATTAGGCTACTCACAAAAAATTTGCTTGATAGTAATAAAAAAAAATCTATGGAACCCGGACTAGTAAGGTTAACATTACTAAAGAACTCTTATTGTTTTCACATTTCCGTAGTGTAAGATTTTTTTTTTATATCTATGGACGCTTCACACCACGTCAGTCTGGCCCCGTGCTAAGTACCTAGAGGACTTGTGTTACAGGTACCAGACAACGGAAATATATTTAATACTTTTATACTATACATATTATATTTAAGATTTTTAATATATCAATACACATATTTAATACACATCCAGACCCGGGAACATTGAAAACTTTTTGTTCCGTCGGTGGGATTTGAACCCGCGACCCCCGGCTTGAGCTACCAACGCTACTGAGCCACAGAGGTCGTCGGTAAGATGTTGTTGATAATTTTATTAAAAAAGTAAATGTGTATTGAAGGTAATTCTAATCCACATATTCCGTTTCACTTGAGTTCAAAGACAAAAGGATCCGTGGTAGCACCTCCTATATTTAAATGTTTGCAATAGTCGATGTCAAATTGCAGCCTTCGTTTTAGTGTAGGCCTATCATAACATAACAACATGGTTAATACTTGTACTATACACACATAGATTTATATCTGAAATATGTTATTGTTTCGGCCTTTTAGACCAACTTTTTTACTTTCACGAGTTGCAGTTTTTTTAATTTTTATTTATTGTTTTACACCAGACGATGAAATGTATAAAATAGTTTTTGGTTCAACAAGATAACACATATTTTATGGCAGCTTCTTACATTTATTGCCATAGCGATTACAAAGTTAAAGACTCAGTTCTAAGCAGTCCCTTCAACAGCCATAAGCGGATTAGGACACGAAAAACCTCAGATAATACATCCTAAGCGCTCACACTTACGTTGTATTACACAATATTCATAAAATTGACAACATTTACTGAGAACAACAATAACAACGTTACAAATACTGGTAATTCCTGCTAAGAACACACTTCTTTAATATTGCCGACTTTTTGGTATTCGTTATATAATTCATTTTTATTTATTTAAAGACTAGTATAAATATTTTAAGGAGGAATCAATTTACTAAACTAGCTAAAAGCCGAGTTTTGTGAGGGCTCGCGTCGTCACACCTTGACTGATTGACACATCTACATATAAAAACTTTCACTGACTGATAATAACACATCTACATGTAAATAAAAACTACTATGATAAAGCACAAATTAATAGGCGTGATAGTTTTTTCGTAAAGTGTATCACAAAATGTAAATGTTGTGGGATATACTAGGGCTCACTTTGCTCGCCCTTATAATATCAATATGAACATATTTTGAAAATTTCTCGTGTATCCACGTTTCTACTCGTCAGGAGTAACTCCGAGGCGATAACAACGCCGATCCGTCGCGGGGCATTTTAATTCAGGGGACGGCTCAATGCCACGCCGCGATAGGAATACCAAACAAAGATGGCGGCGACTCACGAGCGGAAGCGGATAGGACCAGCGAGCAAAACTTTGCTGTCCAGATTAAGGAGAAAGCTGACCGAATAATACCATCGGAGAGGTGATTCATAGGCAGTTGACGGGCCTACTTCATTTGGTCGGATTATGTCAATTTAATGTAAGTCGTCATCTAGTTCGGGTGGGTTTGGCAAAACGCGACCGAAATAAGTAACTCCACCATCTACCTATCATCAACTTCTCTGATAGTACATGATTGGTCACACTGATACTGATGAAGAGTCTTCCTCCGTGCATTTTACCCGAAGCTTTCTACCGCGCACAGTAAAATTCTGGAATGAACAAGTGGTTTTATGTAAATATATGGTTTTTCTTTAAAAAATACGAGGAACAACTAACAAGATAAATAAGATAATATTAACTCATCGTAAACTTTAACCCAGACTGGTGGGTTAGTGCAAGTGCCACTCAGAGACATTTAATTATAACTTAACTTTCATTATAGATTTTGAAAATATGAACTCCATTAATTTAAAACTTATTAATCGGGACTTAACGCGACTTATTCTAGTAGTAATGCTATATGGAACACAAATGTTGGACAACTCGAGGGTAGTCGAAGAACAGACCGTCCGGTGCAAACGAAGACGTCTGGCTCCTGCAGTCCCCTCGTGACCACGGCCGTTACAACACGGCCGAAACGTCGAGAAAAAGTAGTAGCATTACTACTAGAATAAGTCACGTTAAGTCCCGATTAATAAGTTTTAATTATAATGCAACGCGAAAGTTTACAATGTTATCCATTAATTTAGTCAAATACTGCATTTAATTAATGACTAATTATAAATATCTTCTATACATATTATAAAACAAAGTCGCTTTTTTTCCCTCATGTCCCTTTGTTCCATTTAATCTTTAAAACTACGCAACGGATTTTGATGATTCTTTCAGTGTTAGATAGCCCATTTATCGAGGAAGGCTATAGGCTATATTTTATCACGCTAAGACTAATATAAGCGAAGAAATAGAAGAAAATATGGAAAAAACGGGGGAAAATACATATTTGAAAGGGCTAACTTGAACGCGCTAATCTCAGGAGCTGCTGGTCCGATTTGAAAAATTATTTCAGTGTTAGATAGCCCATTTATTGATATTTCATCACGCTAAAACTAATAAGACAATGTGGAAAAAACGGGGGTTATTATTTGAAAGGGCTTATCTCGCGAGCTACTGGAGCAATTTTATGTTATTTGGCACAGATAAGAAGTAGACCACCTGAAGGATCATAGGCTATCGATTTTAATCATTGTTTCAGTGGCTATATTATATTTTATACCCGTGCGACGCCGGGGCGGGTCGCTAGTAGAGTTATATACTGCTATACTCAGAGGATACGGCAGTATCCTGCGTCAGAGGAGTGTTTGATACGAGTGGTATAGTCCGCTCCCGCTTCTGCCTGTGACGGCAGTTGAGCGATATCCGCTCTCGCTTCAGCCTATGACATGATAACTATTGGAGTACGACGTACCCTTGACCCGGCGCGTAAACACTTAATACCTATCACCTCCAGCCTACAAGCGGTAATTACTCTTCCAGACCATGTTTCAGTCCTTGTTTATACCTGGGTTTCACGTCCTCTACCTGTAGATTACACGTTTCGTGTTAGAGTTATCAGCTTATTCGAAACAAGTCTAAGTAAATGAATTAAAGTGCAATAAAAGTAAATAAAAATGTCACTCACAACGATTTCGGAAGTCACCCAAATCTCAATATAAGACCAGTGGCCAAATCGACCACCGTCATATTGTATCGTTCTGCTATCAGAAGAAATTTTTTCTGCCTCTGTTGTCTTAATTATAATTTTTGTTTAGCATGGACATTAAAAACTTTGGTCAATTATGGGTCAGCTCTCAAAATATACCCCATATAGCTCTCAGTTCCAAGCTTTTTAACAAACATACAAGAATCAAAATCAAACCTATTAGGAGCCAGGACATTACGAAGTCACAGACATACTAATATTATAAATATGAAAGTTTGTCCGTCTGTCTGTTGCCACTTTACACCCAAACCGCTGAACCGATTTGCTTAAATTTGGTATGGAGATAAAAGTATCCTATACTTCTTATCCCGGAAAAATTTTACGGTTCCCGCGCATCGACTTCTAGTACTTACCCTATATTTACGTTAGGGGTTAAAAATATTGAACAGCAACACGTTTGACCTAATTGCGAATCGTTGGAGCCAATAACGGGTGACAGGCGGCGCATCCGCCGCGCTAATGGACACATCCATCACGCTAAATAAGCGCCGTAATTACGTCACCGCCTGCACACGTGGTTGCATAGTAAACGAGCGGAATAAAGGTACTGTAAAATCACCAAGCCGAGTTACCTTATAATTTACTTGACAAGTGCTGCCACTGTATTATATTTCTTTTTCTATACTAATATTATAAAGAGAACTTTGTTTGTTTGTTTAATTGTAACGAATAGGTTCAAAAACTACTGGACCGATTTTAAAAATTCCTCCACCATTCGAAAGCTACATTATTTACGAGTAACATAGGCTACTTTTTATTTTGGAAAATATAGGGTTCCGTGAGATATTTTGGTTTTTCTGAGACAAGGTGAAAAAAATCAACCAGAAAAGTTACTTATTTTGCGTACGCTGCCTAAACTATAAAAGATAGAACCATATAATGTTACAAGTAAATATAGATCTTATAAATATCTACAAAAATATCCGCAACACATTATACCTATGTCAAGTGAGGCACAACAACCATTTTTTTATTTAAAAATCTTGATTTTTTTGGACTACATTTAAACGCATTTATTTTACTCATGCTGATAATCCTTATCAAAATAAATTATTTCATCACTAAGTACAGTTTGTGTAGATAATATTTGGTCTGTGAATGATTAAAATTGGACGTTTGATTTAGAAGTTATGGCGAAATTAAAAATTGCGATTCACGCCCGTTTCGAAGTGGGCGCTACTAAGGCGGGGGTGCGCAGTAGCGAAGGTGACCGGCCCTGCAGCTGGTGAATTAGCTCATAATATAATACACCAAGAATACCAATGATCCCTACTGATGAAAAATTTTTTGCACTAACGATAAATAAATCCCAGGGCCAAACATTCAAATTAGTAGGAATAGATTTACGAAAATAATGTTTTACGCATGGGCAACTTTACATTGCCCTATCACAAGTCGGGGCTCCCAACCATCAGTATATTTTGTTACCTGAAAATAACTTAACGTCAAATGTTGTTTATGGAGAAGCTCTACAATAATCACTTTAGTTATCTATCTTAAAACAACGGGTTGCACTCCGGGACTACCGGCAGAAGTGAAAACTTATTAAGTATATAAATTACATTTAAATATTCTCATCATTAACAACTTTAACATCCACAGAAAGACAATCTGTGCAGCCTGCGAATAATGACTGCGTTGTAGATGTTTCTGTGAATTGACCTGGGAATCATTTTGCTGACCGTGTCTTTCCTGGGTAGGCTTTTTCCAGCGGTAACCGACATCCACGCGGGCGGAGCCGCGGGCGACCGCTAGTATAAAATAAGGAGGCAAACTAGCAAGCGGGTCACCTGATAGAAAGCAACTACCGTCGCCCATGGACACTCGCAACATCAGAAGAAACAAAAAGAAATACTACTGGTGACAGTTCATTCCAGAGTTTTACAGTGCGCGGCAGAAAGTTACGCGAAAAACGCACGGTGGAAGACTGCCACTCATCAAGGTGATGAGGGTGGTATATTTTATAATTCCTTATAATTAATTCACTTGACAAGTGCTGCCACAGTATTATATACTTGAGGTGTTCTGCCATCTATAGTTGCTGCATATTTTCTGTACGGTCTCGGTCCAGTATTAATTTGGAAGGGATTTGGGGGAAAGAAGTCATGATTAAAGTAAAACAAGGTCATGTTCCGGTGTTTTACGGGCTCTGACCTCACAGTGTTCAGAATATTATAATATTCATTATGTTACGTATTTTTATTATATTTTATTTATTTTTATTAGCAAGAGGCTTCACTTCGGCTTGTCATTATGCTAAAAGGTCAGTCTTTCACACATAATATAGCATAATACATATTACATACCCAAATAATCCTAACCCTTTTCAAAGTATTGTTTAGCTCAAACATTCTTACAAAACCTTCTTTGGAAAAGTGTCTAAAGGAAAACTGTTTCTTATTCAGGTCTTTAGTTAGAACTAGACAACCTCCGCAACTCCGTTGTGCCAAAATTCGTTTATCACGCGGAAACTGTATATTTTTCCGGCATAAAAAGTATCCTATGTCCTTTACTGGGACTCAAAGTATCACCAAACATAAAAATCGGTTCAGCGGTTTTGGCATGAAAAGGTCACAGACAGACAGACAGACACACTTTCGCATTTATAATATTAATAAGTATGGATTTTAGGCTCCGAAGAGGATTTAGGTTGCCTCTTCAGAACACTTCACTTAAAGGATCTCTTTTGATGTAAATTCATCTATAATACGTTTTGGATTTGACGCAAAAAACAACTGGATCGTGGATTATTTTTATTATAAATAACTATATTCGAGGAGAAAGTTAGGGACGGATTGACTTAAAGACAAAACTATAAAGTAAAATAGTACGAAATCTTTTCATCTCCTCTTGACCGACTGTATCCTGGAAAAATGGAATGATTTTTCAATTCATTATATATGTAACAATATGTCCTCATCACCTTGATGAGTGGCAGTCTTCCACAGTGCGTTTCTCGCGTAACTTTCTGCCGCGCACTGTAAAACTCTGCAACGAACCACCAGCAGTTTTTCCGGACCTTTACGACCTGCAAACCTTCAAGAAGAGGGCGTATTCCCTCTGAAAAGGCCGGCAACGCACCTGCAGCTCTTCTGATGTCGCGAGTGTCCATGGGCGACGGTAGTTGCTTTCCATCAGGTGACCCGTTTGCTCGTTAGCCCCCTTATTTTATAAAAAAAAGACGGGTTGCACTCCGGGAGTGCCGGAAGAAGTGAAAACTTGATTATTAACGTTGGTCAATTTTTAACCCATTGTTTATGAAAATCGATTATTTAAAAAATCGATTTTTTTTAATTAATCGAAACCCTCGATTAAATTTTTAACCCATTTTTTATGAAAATCGATTTTTAAAAAATCGATTTTTTTTAATTAATCGAAACCCTCGATTAAATTTTTAACCCATTTTTTATGAAAATCGATTTTTAAAAATCGATTTTTTAAATTAACCCTTACAATTCGAATTCGAGTTCGAGTTTTCGAGTTCGAATCTTCGAGTTTTCGAGTTTTCTAGTTTTCGAGTTTTCGAGTTTGCAAGTTCGAGTTCGAGTTCGACACAAAACACTACTCTCCAACCGTCTTACGGTTTTCGAGTTTTCGAGTTCGAGTTTTCGAGTTCGGGTTTTCGAATTTTCGAGTTTTCTAGTTTTCGAGTATTCGAGTTTTCGAGTTTTCGAGTTTTCGAGTTTTCGAGTTTTCGAGTTCGAGTTCGAGTTCGACACAAAACACTACTCTCCAACCGTCTTACGGTTTTTCTATGGTTTTTCGATCAACACGAAAATCTGACGCGAGTTTCACAGTTTTTACCCATCCCACAAAAGTGCTCAACGCCGCTAAAGAAGTATTCACTTAAAAAATATTTTAATGTCTGGTCTACTGAATTGTCTAAGTAAATGTTCAGTTTTTTTAATAAAGAAGGGGATTTATTTTCCCTGAGTTAAGACTCTATAGTAATTTGCGTAGTCCATCTATAATCATTTTTAACTTTTAATCATTAAGGTTCCTTTCGCAAATGGAAACTCTAACCCCAAAGGCATAAAATAATAGACGAGATATTCATATTAAAACGATTGGTTGAATTTATTATCATAATCTCATAATACTCGTAGACATCTGTGCAACGAACCCGAATGTCCTTTGCCGTCGGCGCCCGGCGATGTTACAGCCTTGTTACACGTTCCTATTTTAAGGTCCAGCTACACGTCTTGTGTAAACACTACTCAATTTAATTGTAGAGTGGATCATACTTGTAGCGCATATCGTTCAGTGAATCACTTGTCTTATGGTCGCACTTAGGGTTAAATCAGACCGCAACGCAACGCGTAGATGCATTTCAAAATTTATATGGACTTGACAGATTTTCAAGACGTCTCACGTAATTGAGATCTGTCAAATCAGTACAAATAATTTAGAAATGTATCGACGCGTCGCGTTGCGGTCTGAATTGACCCTTAGACATATAATGATTTCAGTTGAAAATTTCATCTGGAGACGTATGGAGTCTATATCAAAATCTTTATGTAATTAAAGTTGAGTAACCGTTAAATCTCTCTAAAGTGCGGTTATTAGGAGACTTGGCTCTACCACCTCGCTTGGTAGCATACCTCCTTTTTGGCTTCTACTCATATCTCTACACAGTAAAGACGGAGAGTTGAAATGTGTAAATATACAAACTGTAGATTACAACTACTTACTAACAGATTATGCTTAAGAAACCTCCCGATAATATAATCCAAGGATTTGACCAAGCCTTATACAAATTCAGCGATTAAAATTATAATGTCTTAATATAATAAGAACATACTTCAACAGTTTACTTAACAATTTTCTGCTTCTAAAACTCCAGAGAAAAACTGTCGCCAGTGGTATTTATTAGCAAAATGACCTACAAGCTATCGAGAAAAGGTATGCGATCTTTTCCGTCTTAAGGTTACAGATTTGTTCGATCCGTTTTTACAAATGCACACCGTAAGTTTAAGACCGGAGGAGTCTGATTTTCTGGAGACAGACAGACAAGCAGACGGACAGACATAAAAGACTCAGTTATTGTTCGCGCCAAACTCTAGCGCGACGTTGGCAACACTGCAGCGCGTGAGTTTGCTCTGTGCTGTCGACGTCATACGCTAGACACGCGAGTGACATATAAGACTTTCCGCTTTGAACTATTACCGTTGCCGGCGCGCGTTCGTTAAACAAACGAAAATCTCATCCCCCCGTGCCTTATTCCGGGTCATGATCAGCTCAGTGAATACAGTGAAATCAACTAATAGACCACAGTGACAGTGTGATTATCAGCTCGTCTCATCTCAGCGCAGCCGCCAGCATCTCAGCATTAACAGGTACCCATCTTCCTCCATTATATCCTTTCTACAACCGTCGTAGGGCTTCGCCCCTACTGTTATAGTCTTGCGGAAAAACACAATGGCGGACAGTAGGTCGGCCAAAATCTTCGTACCCCTTTGTATGGATTTGACAGATTTGCAAAACGTCTCACCGCTCACGCAATCGAAATCTGTCGATTCAGTACAAATTTAGTGCATCGACGCGTCGCGTTACGACTATCACACTCTCGTGTGTATATTGTCGATAACGACACAATGTCAAAATCATTTTTTGACATTATGTCAATAGATTTTGACGACAGATCCACACGAAAAAAAAAGGATGTCATGTTAGGGTCAATAGAGATGAAGAGAAAAGCTATCAAACATCGAGAAAACGTGTAGACAAATTTTTCTCGTTGGCGTATGCTAGAGGGGCTGATTTAACCCTTATGATTCGAATACTCTCGAGTAATTGAATTTTCAAATTTCGAATTCAGTACTCTCATAACTCACTCCAAATATGTCCGTAATATCAACTTTTAAAATATTGGAGGAACATCGTAGGTTTCCAATACAGATGTTATTACTGGGTCAACACAAGTATTCGACCGCTGCGGAGTTGGCACGCGCGTGTAGGGGGGGTACAAACACTCATTAGATGAAGACGTGACATGGCACTGAGAAAACGACACAAAGTACACCGTATTGGTTCGTTTAAACTTTAACCGAATTTAAAAAAAAAGTATGCTCTTTTAATTGCATATAATAATAATACTAGATGACGCCCGCAGCTTCGTTGAGCCAAAACTCGTTTATCGGTTGGGAACCGTACCTTTTTCCGGGATAAAAAGTATCCTATGTCCTTTCCCGGGACTCAAGATATCTCCATGCCAAATTTCAGCAAAATCGGTTCAGCGGTTTGGGTGTGAAGAGGTAACAGACAGACAGACAGAGAGACACACTTTCGCATTTATAATATTAGTATGGATATGGATCTATGGACGCTTCACACCACGTCAGTCTGGCCCCATGCTAAGTACTTAAAGGATTTGTTTTAGAGGTACCAGACAACGGATATATATTTAATACTTTTATACTATACATATTATATTTAAGATTTTTATTATATCATACACATATTTAATACACATCCAGACCCGGGAACATTGAAAACTTTTTGTTCCGTCGGCGGGATTCGAACCCGCGACCCCCGGCTTGAGCTACCAACGCGCTCACCACTGAGCCACAGAGGTCGTCACATATTTGTAGGTTTGCGTTAAGAATAGATTCATCGTTATAGTAAAGAGATGAAGATACTTTGAGTACGTCAACTATTTTTTGAAATAGTGCTAATGCGTCTTTGTGTAAGTATTCGCAAATATCAGAAGTAGACACCTGCCTGATGCGACCGGTGGTAGGCATCGTCTAGACTTCCCAGAAACAGCTGTTACTTTGTAACCTATCTATATATATTTTTATTATATAAAACTCAAAGGTGACTGACTGACATGGTGATCTATCAACGCACAGACCAAACCCCTGGATGGATCGGGCTGAAATTTGGCATGCAGGTAGATGTTATGACATAGGCATCCGCTAAGAAAGGATTTTAATAAATTTCAACCCCATGGGGTTAAAATAGGGGATAAAATTTTGTATACAATAATACCTCTTAACGTGAGCGAAGCTGCGGGTAAAAGCTCGTTCGGAAATAAAACTTAAAATTTCACTTATATGTCTTACTTAAATACTGCATCATGAGTGCTTCATATTATAAATTCAAATTAAGACATTCGAGAAAGACTCGAAAAATAGGAAGATAGCTAAAAAAACAAATTGTAGTGGATTCAGGTGAAATATGTACGCAGATTAAATATAAGTTCGGTTTCCGTAGAGTGCTTAGTTGTAAAATGTTAAGCCAAAATAATGCGAACCCCAAGAAAATGCGAAATAACAACGTTTGAGAAAGGAGACTTCGCCGCTACTACTGGTTTTAAATCACTACTGCCCCCGACAAAGTATCTTTCGTTAAAAACGATGACGAAATTCGTTATCAAAATGTATGCGGTTTGACATAAGTCATCAATAAATGACATTTCGCTTGCGAAGAATAATATCAAATCCCATACATTTTGGTAACTAATTTCGTCATCGTTTTTAACGAAAGGGACTTTGTCTACGGCCTCTGGACCGAATACTTGTAACAAAGGCAATACACAAAGGTTTTTAAGACTCTTTTTGTTAGTTAATTCGAATAGTTAGCTTGAACCGTTTTGTGTGAATCACGTACGTACAGTACTGTATAGTTGATATAAAAACAGTACAGTCAAAAAATATAATATGTCGTATTCTATGCACGCCGGAAGTGCTGGCAGAAGTAAAAATGGAAAAAACATTTTTACTTTTAATAAAATGGGGGTTATTATTTCCTCTCTTACGATCTACGGTACCTCCGTCTTACGGATGTGTCATGCCCACTTATCCTGACGCTAGTTTTACATTTTTTAACCCATCAAACCCCGTACGAGCACCGGTGATCGCGACAACAATAGAATACAATAGCATTTCCAAGAATCCCCGATCGAAGGAAATATGCCAAAAAAGTCAACTAAATAAGTTTTGAAAAATTATTGTATACCGTTAGAAGTCCGTTATAAAACTTTTATTACACAACATTTCTAAACAAATATCAACCCCTATCAAACGCGACAGACAATAAAAATAAAGTTCTGTAACGTTTACATGCGAGAACCAACAGTATAGCGGCGCGGAGATTTTCCAGGGGGAAGACAAATAGCGGCCATTTTTATTTCGCTATGCAAATGGAAACAGTCCTCAGATAATATCGCATGGCGCGAGGAATGCGTGGCCGAGATATCGCGCTTTATTTGACAACCGCCCCCAACACATTTTAATGGCTTTCGCTTTTCCAATGGTTTGGTCAGCATCAGTATGTACTATCAGAGAAGTTGATTCTTAGGCAGATGGCGGACCTAAGTACTTTGGTCGCGTTAAGTCAAACTCATCCGACCGATCACAGCTAACATTGACTTGACCGACCAAAGGACGGTCCGTCAACTGCCTAGGAAACAATTTCCTCGATGGTACTATCAAAGAAATTGGTTCATAGGCACTTAAGCAGTCC
This sequence comes from Lysandra bellargus, assembly GCA_905333045.1. Lineage (NCBI taxonomy): Eukaryota > Metazoa > Arthropoda > Insecta > Lepidoptera > Lycaenidae > Lysandra > Lysandra bellargus. The sequence continues at coordinate 8,625,378 of HG995328.1, forward strand.
TACGCAGTTTGGTCGAGTTATATCAAGTCAGCCGACAAACCACGACTGACAGTATTGTCTTGACTTTTCCCAATTCCCAACCAAATAAAGTATTTTATGTTATTTGTGAATAGAAAGAATGAGAAATTTGACATGGAACTAGTTGATATAATCCAGATTTGCGTTAGCCGCCCCCCTAGACAAGCGGCAAGCGATTATCGTTAACGCTAACGCTAAGGGTCTACACAGACGGGCCGCATTTCAACTGCAATCCAACCACAAATTGCAGTTTGAATGCAGTTGACACGACTGCAATACGACTGCAAACCAAACGCGCAGTCGGATTTCAGTTCAGTTGCAGTTGGCGTGCAGTCGTGTGAACTAGCTGTTTGGTTTGCAGTTCTATTGCAGTCGTATTGCATTCGTATCAACTGCATTCAAACTGCACTTAAACTGCAATTTGCGGTTGGATTGCAGTTGAAATGCGGTCCATCTGTGTAGACCCTAACGCCACAAAATGTATGGGATTTGACATTGGTATTCGCTAGCCAAGCGATAACTTATGTCAAATCGCATACATTTCGTTACCGTTTACGACAATCGCTCGCCACTTGTCTAGGGGGAAGTTCTTTTAGTCACTTCACATCGCACAGTTACGAACGATGTATTTTTAAGAACCATTAAAAACAGCTGAACTACAGAAAATACACTTTGAATTGACAGACTATCCACTCCCAGTAGGGTTGCTTATTCAAACGCATGGCACATTTAGGAGAACGTCGCAAGTCGCAACGCTTTCCAAAATTACAGTATGAACTGGCCCTTAATTTCGCTGAATAACTTCATCTAATAAACGAGACAGTACCAAAGTGGTACAATTGGGATCGGATCGTAATAATTTATGAGATACTAGACGTTCCGCGCGGCTTCGCCCGCGTAAATAGGATATTTCACAGACAAATTAGTCCCCAAAAATAGCATATGATCCTTCACGTGGTCTATTTCATATGTGTGCCAAATAACAGAAAAATTGCTCCAGTAGTTCGTGAGATTAGCCCTTTCAAATAATTTCCCCCGTTTTTTTCACATTTTCCTCTGTTTCTTTGCTCCTATTAGTTTCAGCGTGATAAAATATAGCCTAGATAGCCTTTCTCGATAAAAAGAAAAATCTAACACAAATTCATTCATTTTCAAATCGGACCAGTAGCTCCTGAGATTAGCGCGTTCAAACAAACAAACAAACAAACTCTTCTGCTTTATAATATTATTATAGTAAGATTTAGTAATTCATGCATGAGTGAGCCCGCGCGTGATGGGAATGATGATGAATCTGATCCTTTCGGGAAATATTTCGGGTTTAATATTATTATGCTAATCGTCATAATTCTCAAGGATTCAACAGGGGATGAATCCAGCCTTTAGAAGGCTGTTTTTGAGAAATAACCTTCTATGGTACCTATTTGGGATGTATGTACAGCAAAAGGAAATATTTTTTATCTCGGTAAAATATACGGTTTTCGCGCGGATTTTTGTGCTTCGAATTTTCACAAAAATTCGCGGGCTATATCGAGTAAGCTATTTAATTAAGTTTAATTTATTTAAAAAAAAAGGAAAATTAACATTATTTATAAATTTCAATTTTTTTTTTCATAGTTTCCGTATTTATTTATACATGTAATAATGTAAATCTTCATTACCTTCCAAAGAAACTACCGATTGACCACGTATTTATTAGACTGTTTACACAGTACATTTTCTCGATAACGTCGGCACTCCGGCCGCGCCATTTGTAACACATATATGATACAACATTACCTTCGCTAAGGCACGCGTGTGTTACAAATAGCTACGTGATCACAGACAGACCTGCGTACAACTATTTACTATTAACCAGCGACCCGCCCCGGCGTCGCACGGGTGTAAAATATATACCCACTGAAAAAATGATTAAAATCGATAGTCTATAATCCTTCACGTGGTCTACTTCTTATCTGTGCCAAATAACATAAAAATTGCTCCAGTAGTTCGCGAGATAAGCCCTTTCAAATAATTTCCCCCGTTTTTTTCCACATTCCCCTATTAGTCTTAGCGTGATAAAATATAGCCTATAACCTTCCTCGATAAATGGGCTATCTAACACTGAAAGAATCATCAAAATCCGTTGCGTAGTTTTAAAGATTAAAGGGAACAAAGGGACATGAGGGAAAAAAGGTGACTTTGTTTTATAATATGTATAGAAGATATTACAAACTAGATGACGCCCGCAACTCCGGTACGTGAAAGTTATAGTCCGCGCGGAACTAGTTGGCCGCGCCTAAGCAAGCGTCCACATTTGTATCATTTGCGCGATCAGATCTCCGATCAGATCTCCGTCGCGATCATCGCGCCGTATCAAAATGATACGCGTATCATGATACTTTGTATCATCATACGCGTATCATTTTGCGTCCACACTAGCGATCATGATACGGCGCGATGATCGTGACGGAGATCTGATCGGAGATCTGATCGCACAAATGATACAAATGTGGACGCACCGTTAGGTATGTGAGCGGTGGGACGGAGAGGCGGGGGCGCTTTTTTTTTTTTTTTTTAATCTTATTTATTTTATAAGCCTTACATCCTGAATTTTACAATTATATTATAACATACTTTAGGACATTAGGGTTAACATATTATGATTAAGGACTATTTTTATAGACTTATTCAAATCTCAGGCTCAGAGAATGTGTAATATAATTTAAAAGATTGTTACTGTGTTTGTCAGTAAACTCTGAGGCTAAGATTCGATGGAACAAAAAGAGGAGGTCCGCCGAAGAACACCCACTGTCTCTTAAAAATACCAACCTCCGTTGTTCGTTGATTCTACATTCTAGAATTAAGTGTACGAGGTCCTCCTCCTTCTGACATATTGAGCAGTAGGGATAGGCGGGGGCGCTTGATTTTGACAGTTCTGGCTAGTTTAGACAAAACGCACAAGAGATTGCAATAACAAGATAAGTCCGCGGATAAAAAGACAATCTAAGGAAATAATATTTAATGTGCATAGGTTTTCAAAAAACGGAAAGCCGATGTCAATAATTTAGAATATAAAACTGATCAATTGTCTTTAATTTATTCTTTTCAATAATTAAATTTTTTTAGTTCACGATATCGCGAGATTGGTCGTCACTGTCTAATCTCATGTGCGTTGCGAGCAGCAAGCAACCCGCCCCCTCACCCCTGTCCCTACCTAAGGCGCGGCCAACTAGTTCCGCGCGGACTATAGTTTATCGCGCCATACCATACCGCCAAAACTAGTGTATTAAAGAGGCTTCCAGCGCTAATAGATGGACATTTGCCCTGGAGACCAGACTGTTGATTAGTAAATTAAGTACTTTTCTATTATAATTATAACTTATCGATTATATTCTTATCCACACTTATAAACACAAAATGAACAAAAAATGTGGTTATAAATAAAATATTATTATTATATTTTAGATTGTATTTTTAGTTCTTAGATTTTTATCCTATTATTCGTAACATTTATTACTATCTTGTTCTCCAATAAACCATTATTATTAGTTGTTTTTGATATTTCTGTCATTTAATTAAGTAATTAATTCATAGAGACCTTTCTTGTTCCGGGCAACGTCTAGACAGGTCTAGACTCTTGATGACAAAAATTTTATGTTCCAATCACTATATAATATAATAATAATTATAGTATGAATGGGTAAAATATAAATGTATGTATAGTTTTTTATGTCATAGTTATTATTATTTTAAAAAACTAAATTACATTTCAATGCAAATTACACATGTACTTAATAATTAATTAACTACGACGGTAAATTAGAAAAAGATTTTGCAAAACTTTCAACGTTCATAAAATATCCCAGAAATCGCTTGATTTCGGTTCTCATTTACTGGCAACACTGGAAATTTGATGCCCAGCGGATTTGCCGGCTTGAAATGCTGCCAGCTTTCGAATTTTGAAATAATCCCAAAACAATTCAGCATTGTAATAGTTCCTTTACCCAAATATAATATCAAATGTTTTATTATTAACGCTTTATAAAAAAAATGTTAATTCCAACTTTTTTTTTTCAAAAATCCGATTAGCAATAAGTAAGCTGCAATTAGCTTATTAATCGGATTTTTATAATAGATGAGATCTTGGCGGCTTCTTTTAATGGCGGAAAAATCTTGTTTACCTTATATATCGATTAATTATCGCAGAGTTTCTAGTTTTATTTAAGAAAATATGTAAATATCCTACAAAATATGTAGAGCAATAAATGATATTATGTTTGTAAAATGTATGTTAATATTATTGTATACAGCAGACATATTGAAGCGCATCGGTGTTGTACAGTTACCACAAAATAAAGGACTAAATGCATAGACATTTCAGTCTTTTATGTGGACTTACTGCAAATCAATTTATATAGCTTCTAGTAAATCAAAACACGCAAACTACATATTATTACTAGTATATTTTGATAGGAGTTTATCTTTTTAATAGCAATGCCAATTGTTAAACTTTTTAATTTAAATCAATGAACAACGCGGCGCTAATAAATACATAAACTTCTGTCAAAAAAACACAATCCATACTAATATTATAAATGCGAAAGTGTGTCTGTCTGTCTGTTACCTCTTCACGCTTTCACCACTTAACCGATTTTGCTGAAGTTTGGCATGGAAATACATTGAGTCCCGGGAAAGGACATAGAATAGTTTTTATCCCGAAAAAATGTACGGTTTCGGCGCGATAAACAAATTTAGGCGCAACGGAGTTGCGGGCGTCCTCTAGTACAAAATAAACGATTCACAAGTTCGTGTCCTATAAAGTATTATGGTCACATTGCAATCGAAGATGAAGTCAGTCGCTGTCTCCGTAATCTCGGTGCACCGCGATACATAATATATATTTTATGTAACATCGATATACTAAACACAACATTTGGAACACTAGATTTTTCGAGAAATTCATAAGCAATAAATAATTTCAAAATGTAATCTATGTAAAAACAGGTTATGGCAAATTATATGTATATTTATTTTTTTACCTTAGCGTAGCCCATGTCTAGCATTGGTGAGGCTAATTTTTTTGTAGCTTTGTCGTAGCAGGTACGTAGCATTGTCGTAGGCCGTAGCAGATGCGTTGCCTTATCGTAGTACAAGCGTAGCTTAGTCGTATCACATACGTAGCATTTTCGTAGCACAAACGAAGCGTTGCCGTAGCACATGCGTAGCATTTTCGTATCTTTGTCGTAGCACAAGCGAAGCATTGTCTAAAGCGCAATACACACTGAGCCCGCCGGGCCGCCGACATAGCCCGGCGACACAACCCGGCGGCCTGTATGAAAAGAATGATGTCGGCAACATGCGCCCGCGCGTGTTACCCGCCGACATGTTGGCGGCTTGGGTACGCCTGCGCTCAGTTGTCCGGCGACACAACCTCATAGACACGCGGCAATCACTGACCAATCACTGACTGCCAAATAAATTTCTCATCTCAAGCCGCCGACATGCCGCCGACCCAATTTTCCGACTTGTATTATGTGAAGCCGCCAACTAGACCGCCGACAAAAAGTTGCCGACATAATATGTCGGCAGCCCGGCGGGCTCAGTGTGTATTGCGCTTTAGCACTTGCGTAGCTTTGTTGTAGCACAAGTGAAGCGTTGCCGTAGCACATGCGTAGCGTTGTCGTAGCACACTCGCGGCACATACGTAGCATTGTCGTAGTACATACGTAGCTTTTTCGTAGTTTTGACGCAGTATCTACAAACATTGTAGAGTGTTATATTTCTGTTCTAACAACCCCTGTATCTCCAAACTAGTTGATCATTTTGGACCATTCTGAAAGAGTTGAATAATATTTTCTTACCTATTTAAAACATGTTTCATTCCATTTCCTCCCGTTTTTTATCGGTTAAAAAGATTTTAAAATACCATTAAATTGTAAGCGTGATAGCGAACTCGTTAAGATGGGCGGGCGATTGCTGCACTAATGGCAGACCGCGGCTCCGGTCACACCCCACTGGTTCTAATAGAATATCAATTGTTATAACGTTAACATACATAACCGAAAAAATCATAAAGTAAAAAAAAATATTAAAAAGATTTTCTCATCACATAAATCATTTATTGTAATAAATATACAAGATATAAAATATACAATAAGAAGTAACACAAAATGTTATGGGATAATTATGCCTATTACTAAGCGTAGCCTGTATTTTAGCATGTAATAGCTTGAGCCATTACTTACAAATTTACTAGGATTCTATTGTATGATATTATTAAAAATAACTGAATCTAATAGCCTAAATTCAGTTATTTTTAATAATAAACAAAAAAATGGTGGCCAAACCTGGCTATACTTTACTACATAATATAATGTTTAATTAGATGTGATCTGAGATATTTCTTATTTTCCTGCTCTAAGTGTGTAATGTGCTATTTTTAGCGTTGCTGGTCTTATTTTTATTAAATTAATCATCAAACGAGTAGACAAATTACCTGATGTCATTCAGAAGCCACCAGCCACTGACAGAGGGCCGGGACACAAAAACACGGCACGATGTTGTACGGCGTCGTACGGCGCCGTATCGGACGCGCGTCGTAAAAACCCACGGCACGGCGCCGTACGGCGTCGTAAGACGTCGTGCTGTAGAAACTCACGTAGAAATTCAAGATGAGTCGTGCCGTGTTTTTGTGTCCCGGCTCAAACTCTACTTCAGTTACTGGGCGGAACTTATATATAGTAATTACTAAATCTTACTATAACTTATATTATAGTAAGATTTAGTAATTCATGCATGAGTGAGCCCGCGCGTGATGGGAATGATGATGAATCTGATCCTTTCGGGAAATATTTCGGGTTTAATATTATTATGCTAATCGTCATAATTCTCAAGGATTCAACAGGGGATGAATCCAGCCTTTAGAAGGCTGTTTTTGAGAAATAACCTTCTATGGTACCTATTTGGGATGTATGTACAGCAAAAGGAAATATTTTTTATCTCGGTAAAATATACGGTTTTCGCGCGGATTTTTGTGCTTCGAATTTTCACAAAAATTCGCGGGCTATATCGAGTAAGCTATTTAATTAAGTTTAATTTATTTAAAAAAAAAGGAAAATTAACATTATTTATAAATTTCAATTTTTTTTTTCATAGTTTCCGTATTTATTTATACATGTAATAATGTAAATCTTCATTACCTTCCAAAGAAACTACCGATTGACCACGTATTTATTAGACTGTTTACACAGTACATTTTCTCGATAACGTCGGCACTCCGGCCGCGCCATTTGTAACACATATATGATACAACATTACCTTCGCTAAGGCACGCGTGTGTTACAAATAGCTACGTGATCACAGACAGACCTGCGTACAACTATTTACTATTAACCAGCGACCCGCCCCGGCGTCGCACGGGTGTAAAATATATACCCACTGAAAAAATGATTAAAATCGATAGTCTATAATCCTTCACGTGGTCTACTTCTTATCTGTGCCAAATAACATAAAAATTGCTCCAGTAGTTCGCGAGATAAGCCCTTTCAAATAATTTCCCCCGTTTTTTTCCACATTCCCCTATTAGTCTTAGCGTGATAAAATATAGCCTATAACCTTCCTCGATAAATGGGCTATCTAACACTGAAAGAATCATCAAAATCCGTTGCGTAGTTTTAAAGATTAAAGGGAACAAAGGGACATGAGGGAAAAAAGGTGACTTTGTTTTATAATATGTATAGAAGATATTACAAACTAGATGACGCCCGCAACTCCGGTACGTGAAAGTTATAGTCCGCGCGGAACTAGTTGGCCGCGCCTAAGCAAGCGTCCACATTTGTATCATTTGCGCGATCAGATCTCCGATCAGATCTCCGTCGCGATCATCGCGCCGTATCAAAATGATACGCGTATCATGATACTTTGTATCATCATACGCGTATCATTTTGCGTCCACACTAGCGATCATGATACGGCGCGATGATCGTGACGGAGATCTGATCGGAGATCTGATCGCACAAATGATACAAATGTGGACGCACCGTTAGGTATGTGAGCGGTGGGACGGAGAGGCGGGGGCGCTTTTTTTTTTTTTTTTTTATCTTATTTATTTTATAAGCCTTACATCCTGAATTTTACAATTATATTATAACATACTTTAGGACATTAGGGTTAACATATTATGATTAAGGACTATTTTTATAGACTTATTCAAATCTCAGGCTCAGAGAATGTGTAATATAATTTAAAAGATTGTTACTGTGTTTGTCAGTAAACTCTGAGGCTAAGATTCGATGGAACAAAAAGAGGAGGTCCGCCGAAGAACACCCACTGTCTCTTAAAAATACCAACCTCCGTTGTTCGTTGATTCTACATTCTAGAATTAAGTGTACGAGGTCCTCCTCCTTCTGACATATTGAGCAGTAGGGATAGGCGGGGGCGCTTGATTTTGACAGTTCTGGCTAGTTTAGACAAAACGCACAAGAGATTGCAATAACAAGATAAGTCCGCGGATAAAAAGACAATCTAAGGAAATAATATTTAATGTGCATAGGTTTTCAAAAAACGGAAAGCCGATGTCAATAATTTAGAATATAAAACTGATCAATTGTCTTTAATTTATTCTTTTCAATAATTAAATTTTTTTAGTTCACGATATCGCGAGATTGGTCGTCACTGTCTAATCTCATGTGCGTTGCGAGCAGCAAGCAACCCGCCCCCTCACCCCTGTCCCTACCTAAGGCGCGGCCAACTAGTTCCGCGCGGACTATAGTTTATCGCGCCATACCATACCGCCAAAACTAGTGTATTAAAGAGGCTTCCAGCGCTAATAGATGGACATTTGCCCTGGAGACCAGACTGTTGATTAGTAAATTAAGTACTTTTCTATTATAATTATAACTTATCGATTATATTCTTATCCACACTTATAAACACAAAATGAACAAAAAATGTGGTTATAAATAAAATATTATTATTATATTTTAGATTGTATTTTTAGTTCTTAGATTTTTATCCTATTATTCGTAACATTTATTACTATCTTGTTCTCCAATAAACCATTATTATTAGTTGTTTTTGATATTTCTGTCATTTAATTAAGTAATTAATTCATAGAGACCTTTCTTGTTCCGGGCAACGTCTAGACAGGTCTAGACTCTTGATGACAAAAATTTTATGTTCCAATCACTATATAATATAATAATAATTATAGTATGAATGGGTAAAATATAAATGTATGTATAGTTTTTTATGTCATAGTTATTATTATTTTAAAAAACTAAATTACATTTCAATGCAAATTACACATGTACTTAATAATTAATTAACTACGACGGTAAATTAGAAAAAGATTTTGCAAAACTTTCAACGTTCATAAAATATCCCAGAAATCGCTTGATTTCGGTTCTCATTTACTGGCAACACTGGAAATTTGATGCCCAGCGGATTTGCCGGCTTGAAATGCTGCCAGCTTTCGAATTTTGAAATAATCCCAAAACAATTCAGCATTGTAATAGTTCCTTTACCCAAATATAATATCAAATGTTTTATTATTAACGCTTTATAAAAAAAATGTTAATTCCAACTTTTTTTTTTCAAAAATCCGATTAGCAATAAGTAAGCTGCAATTAGCTTATTAATCGGATTTTTATAATAGATGAGATCTTGGCGGCTTCTTTTAATGGCGGAAAAATCTTGTTTACCTTATATATCGATTAATTATCGCAGAGTTTCTAGTTTTATTTAAGAAAATATGTAAATATCCTACAAAATATGTAGAGCAATAAATGATATTATGTTTGTAAAATGTATGTTAATATTATTGTATACAGCAGACATATTGAAGCGCATCGGTGTTGTACAGTTACCACAAAATAAAGGACTAAATGCATAGACATTTCAGTCTTTTATGTGGACTTACTGCAAATCAATTTATATAGCTTCTAGTAAATCAAAACACGCAAACTACATATTATTACTAGTATATTTTGATAGGAGTTTATCTTTTTAATAGCAATGCCAATTGTTAAACTTTTTAATTTAAATCAATGAACAACGCGGCGCTAATAAATACATAAACTTCTGTCAAAAAAACACAATCCATACTAATATTATAAATGCGAAAGTGTGTCTGTCTGTCTGTTACCTCTTCACGCTTTCACCACTTAACCGATTTTGCTGAAGTTTGGCATGGAAATACATTGAGTCCCGGGAAAGGACATAGAATAGTTTTTATCCCGAAAAAATGTACGGTTTCGGCGCGATAAACAAATTTAGGCGCAACGGAGTTGCGGGCGTCCTCTAGTACAAAATAAACGATTCACAAGTTCGTGTCCTATAAAGTATTATGGTCACATTGCAATCGAAGATGAAGTCAGTCGCTGTCTCCGTAATCTCGGTGCACCGCGATACATAATATATATTTTATGTAACATCGATATACTAAACACAACATTTGGAACACTAGATTTTTCGAGAAATTCATAAGCAATAAATAATTTCAAAATGTAATCTATGTAAAAACAGGTTATGGCAAATTATATGTATATTTATTTTTTTACCTTAGCGTAGCCCATGTCTAGCATTGGTGAGGCTAATTTTTTTGTAGCTTTGTCGTAGCAGGTACGTAGCATTGTCGTAGGCCGTAGCAGATGCGTTGCCTTATCGTAGTACAAGCGTAGCTTAGTCGTATCACATACGTAGCATTTTCGTAGCACAAACGAAGCGTTGCCGTAGCACATGCGTAGCATTTTCGTATCTTTGTCGTAGCACAAGCGAAGCATTGTCTAAAGCGCAATACACACTGAGCCCGCCGGGCCGCCGACATAGCCCGGCGACACAACCCGGCGGCCTGTATGAAAAGAATGATGTCGGCAACATGCGCCCGCGCGTGTTACCCGCCGACATGTTGGCGGCTTGGGTACGCCTGCGCTCAGTTGTCCGGCGACACAACCTCATAGACACGCGGCAATCACTGACCAATCACTGACTGCCAAATAAATTTCTCATCTCAAGCCGCCGACATGCCGCCGACCCAATTTTCCGACTTGTATTATGTGAAGCCGCCAACTAGACCGCCGACAAAAAGTTGCCGACATAATATGTCGGCAGCCCGGCGGGCTCAGTGTGTATTGCGCTTTAGCACTTGCGTAGCTTTGTTGTAGCACAAGTGAAGCGTTGCCGTAGCACATGCGTAGCGTTGTCGTAGCACACTCGCGGCACATACGTAGCATTGTCGTAGTACATACGTAGCTTTTTCGTAGTTTTGACGCAGTATCTACAAACATTGTAGAGTGTTATATTTCTGTTCTAACAACCCCTGTATCTCCAAACTAGTTGATCATTTTGGACCATTCTGAAAGAGTTGAATAATATTTTCTTACCTATTTAAAACATGTTTCATTCCATTTCCTCCCGTTTTTTATCGGTTAAAAAGATTTTAAAATACCATTAAATTGTAAGCGTGATAGCGAACTCGTTAAGATGGGCGGGCGATTGCTGCACTAATGGCAGACCGCGGCTCCGGTCACACCCCACTGGTTCTAATAGAATATCAATTGTTATAACGTTAACATACATAACCGAAAAAATCATAAAGTAAAAAAAAATATTAAAAAGATTTTCTCATCACATAAATCATTTATTGTAATAAATATACAAGATATAAAATATACAATAAGAAGTAACACAAAATGTTATGGGATAATTATGCCTATTACTAAGCGTAGCCTGTATTTTAGCATGTAATAGCTTGAGCCATTACTTACAAATTTACTAGGATTCTATTGTATGATATTATTAAAAATAACTGAATCTAATAGCCTAAATTCAGTTATTTTTAATAATAAACAAAAAAATGGTGGCCAAACCTGGCTATACTTTACTACATAATATAATGTTTAATTAGATGTGATCTGAGATATTTCTTATTTTCCTGCTCTAAGTGTGTAATGTGCTATTTTTAGCGTTGCTGGTCTTATTTTTATTAAATTAATCATCAAACGAGTAGACAAATTACCTGATGTCATTCAGAAGCCACCAGCCACTGACAGAGGGCCGGGACACAAAAACACGGCACGATGTTGTACGGCGTCGTACGGCGCCGTATCGGACGCGCGTCGTAAAAACCCACGGCACGGCGCCGTACGGCGTCGTAAGACGTCGTGCTGTAGAAACTCACGTAGAAATTCAAGATGAGTCGTGCCGTGTTTTTGTGTCCCGGCTCAAACTCTACTTCAGTTACTGGGCGGAACTTAACACTGTTTTCCACCGGTTATATTTCGGTTTATCCGGTATTAATCCGGTTTAGGGTCAACTCAGACCGCAACGCGACGCGCAGATGCATTTCTAATCTTTTATGGATCTGACTGACTTCAATTGCGTGAGACGTCGTGTCAGTCTTTTAATTAAATACAAATCTAGAAATGCATATCCACGCGTTGCTTGAATTGACCCTAAGCCGACACGTTAAGCGCCGTACTCTCACACTTAAAATTCAAATACTTTTCACTACCTACCAAAATGCCTAGATTATTTTCCATCTGTATAATTATCACGTACGTGCAAACTAATTTGTGTGCGACATAAGGTTGCCGTGAGCGATGACGCGGCGCGCCGTGATGGATGGCCGCGTGTCCCGGATAATGACGTCACGCGGTGTCACTTTAATCACATTTTTTCACACATGATCATGAATCAATCATACATCAATGAATTTATCGCGCGAAATCAGAATATTTATCGAAAATTAGGGGAGTGTATGGTATGTTAAAGTTAACAAATGTAAAAGTGTGTATTTATGTCTGCTTGCTTGTCAGCTAGAAACAAATTAACGGACGCATCCTTATGGACCGATTATGGATGTCGCGGCTGATGGATTTGGCTTAACAGTGTGCACGGTTCATCCGCGGACATCAAAAACCTAACCTATATGGCAGACGTCCGCGGATGCAAAAACATCCGGCCAGCCAGATTTTGTTCGGACGTCCGAACGCTCAGGGTCGTGACCGTGACTTATGTCAGACAATGTGCACTTTTTAGTGTATTTTGTATTGATCAGATAGAAACAAGCCGCATCCGATGAAAATGTCTGCGGGTGTTCGTCCGATAATTTGTTCCCAGCTCTGTTTCATTCGAAGTATGAGTCGTTTGTCTTTTGTATTTCATATTCTGTCTGTTAGCTTTCATCTCAAATTGCTGATCCGATTAATATAATGCTTTTCGACTTGGGCATGCGTAGTGAAGTGTGAACCTCCACCCCAAATCTTAGATTACATATTTAAGATTCTTCTATTTCCACATAGGTTTTGTGCCTAGTCGTGACCCCAAAAATGTCAAACTCCAAAACTGTATCAAAGCCATGGTTTAGCATTGCCTGTTTAGTTTACTAGTAATTATGGAAGTTCGACTACATTTTCGCTGAGTAGTTAAATAATAGTAAATTATGAACAACTAATGAGACGTAATCTATTTACCTAAACTCATCAAGTAATTATTAACCCGTTTTTCCCGCCCACATCTGGGCCAACTTCTCACTTTGCTCTAATTACTTATTTGAACTAATAAATTCACAAACTATCGTATTTTGTCCGAGTTGCGGATGTAATATTTATCTTTACACTAAATCTGTACAGTCTATCCCTCGCGGAATAAATACCAAGCGATTTACGGCTTTATTCACAAGGTGTTATATTGAAAATTGTTTGCACAAAATAGTAGGGTTCGGTAGCTAATGAAAACTCCTGGGTGTTTGATGGGAACTTTTTGCTTCGTTATAGTGTTTACTGTTGAACGACTTCTTGCGAGTTTTGCTCATAAAGAGGACCTATTGTTAAAGGATATTTACAGCATTTTGTAATTTAAAAAATCTATAAACTAACATTATAAAGCGGAAGAATTTGTTTGTTTGTTTAAACGCGCCAATCTCAGAAACTAATGGTCCGATTTGAAAAATTCTTTCAGTTTCACATAGCCCATTTATCGAGGCAGGCTATAGGCTATATTTTATCATGCGAGCAAAGAAATAGAGGAAAATGTGGAAAAAACGGGGGAAATTATTTGAAATTGGTTATTATCTTAAGAACTACTGGAGCAATTTTTATGTTATTTAGCACACATAAAGAATAGACCACGTGAAGGGACATAGGATATTCTTTCGGAAAAATGTATGGTTTCCGTAAAATTCCTGAATTACGCGGGTGAAGCCGCGCGGAACATCTAGATTCTAGTGTCTAAATAAATCACGAAATTCATCTTTATAAACTCAATCCAGTTTATTCTACCAGATAATTACCCAGATACTTTCGGAAATATTTAACTGGGTACTGGATAAATATCGGTAGAAAGATTGTACCGCTTTTGAACCTTATTGACAAGTATTAATTGGTTAGAAAAGAACCTTAATTAAGTTAAATCTTTTCTAAGGTAGAAAACTGATACACTACATCAGTTGGAAGCATGGGCGCCGGCAGGGGAGTTCCAGAGGATGCACTTGCACCCCTTGGGAATCTCGGGATCAACAGGAATTATTGAAATAAAAAGCCGTCTGTAACCCTATTACTATGCCGTACAAAGATAGTTCGTAATGTTTCGGCACTAAATGTATTCTGTTGACGTAAATAGACAGTCGCTGTTATTCGTAAAAAGTAAAAAGAAAAGAAAAGAAAGAAAACTAAAATCTGCACCCCTTGGAAATTATTTCTGCCGGCGCCCATGGTTGGAAGCTACACATTTTAATGGACTATACAAAATACAGTAGCGTAACTTCGTCCTGGACTTAAAATCAAATTCTTGCAACATAGTATCTAAACACACTAGGCTGAATTACGCCGGCGTATATTCCGCCGCGTTTACGCCGCCTTTCAAACTCATACAAAATACGAGCGGAACGCGAGAGACGACACACTATTCCGTCGCGTATTTGTATGCGTTTGACATTTGCGGCGGAATTTACGCCGGCGTAACTCAGCCTAGTGTGTTTAGACCCATAGTGACAAGTTTTACGTGCGTGGGGCGATTTTCTTATCACCCACGTGTGGATGTCCACATGCGGGAGACGACATACTCCTTGCCGCACGTGTTTTGCCCGCATGACAGAAAAAGCGCCCTAAAGTTGCTTGCAACCGCGATTCGGGTGATCTGGTATAAAAGGTACTCTACTGAAGACATATTTATATTGTGTTTATAAGATGAAGACGTCAATATTGGCGGAGCGTGCTATTTATTTAGTGGGAGCCGATAGAGACGGGAGATGAAGTATTATGTTTCAAATACAAAAGCCTTGGCCTTGAGGGCCATTGTGGCCGCCAAACAAGCGATAAAGTACCATCGAAGAAATTGATTCATATTATGCAATCCAATGTTAGTAGTGATCTGTCCGCTGCGTTTGTCATACGCGACCAAATTATGTAGGTCCGCCATATGCTTATGAATGAACTTTTCTGATAGTGCCCTTAAAATTACCTAAATATTTATTGTTATAGATTATCATTTTTAAACTTCTAATGCCGGGTTTCTGATTTTCTGACAGGAGTTTACCTTTTCGCTAAGTGTGTTTGATTGGATATCGTTAAAATAAAATAACTATGTGTTTTTCACGGACGGAGCATTACACTATAAAGAGGTGAAGCATGCAAGTTACGACAATTTCGTTTATTGTACACGTGAGCGACACTCACACACGCAACTAGGTAGAGATCAACTACGATAACATGGCGCGCTCCCCCAAATGACTGTTTTAATGTGTGTAGTCACATCCATATGAAAGAGTTTGTATGTAGTAAGTATTCAACCAATCACAGTAAACGTAATATTTCAGTTAATGTCACTTATTACCAAGATTTGTCGGTCAACTAATCATAACTAGCCTGCCGCGCAAGACAACGCACTTCAAACATATTGACAACGCACTTCAAACGTTTTGAATTTTGGAGGGGCGCGCCATGTTATCATAGTTGATCTCTACTACAACCCGAGGCTGTCATTGTACATTGAGTGACAGCGCCAATGACACGCACACATCCTACACGGGCGGCCATAACTATGTTTCACTCGGGATTAATAATAATAATAATAATAACATTTATTTAACAAGGTGGATTAGACAAGGTTACGTCCTTACTTTTAAGTCCGTGGTGTTTGTGTAATATTGAAAGAGTAAATTAAATCGATCACTTCGTCAAATCGATTGATCGAGAATCAAATCACATGACGTCACTATTAAAATGCTTATGAGCATAATATAATAATTGTCTAACTTACTAAAGACTGTACCATATGTACAGTTTTGAATTTCATCAATTTTTCACTCCTGAAGTACCATCTTATAACCGGGCACATCCCTGCCGATATAAATTCCAGCACAAACGTTTGTCAAAGTTTGCCCTTATTGGATTTTCGTTCTCATATGGTTTAATTTGCAGTTCATCGTCTGTCAAATGATCGTCAGGAGGAATTTTTCGATCGGATCGCCTAATCGAATGAACTCGGAATTTAAATAGTAAAGGTTCTCGCACATTCCACGGGAATCGATGTCGTGGACAAAGGTAATGAAAAAGCCTGTTGCTACCCAATATAATGGACGCAAAATCTAATTTGCATTTCGACACAAAGGCTCCAAAGGTGTACGAAATTTGATATACCTTATGAAAAATTTGTGAATTTGGTGTTTTATTAAAAACTAGATGAAGCCCGCATCTCCGTTGTTTATCGCGCGTTGTTTATCCAAAATTAGTTTATCGCGCGGGAACCGTACATTTTTCCGGGATGAAAAGTATCCTATGTCCTTTCCCGGGACTCAAAGTATCTCCATATCAAATTTCAGCAAAATCGGTTCAGCGGTTTGGGCGTGAAGAGGTTAATAGACAGACACACTTTCCCGTTTATAATATTAGTATCCATATGGAAGTATGGATTCTAAAAACATTGCTTCTACTCATTAGAAGAACATTTTTCTATTGATTTGACTAAGTGAAGTGCATAAAATATTATATTAAAACTAGCTGTCCCGGCAAAAGTTGCTTTGCCATAATATATTTGCCATATTATTTTATTGAAGTGACTAAATAAGTATGTCACCATGGCAACGTCGATCGCTATCCCGTCGCACAAACAATGGTCGCCGTCAGTCTAGAATTGTAATAATTTACTATTATTTATTCAACAAATGCACTTATCAATATATAAAGTACCGAGTAGCCGATTCTCAGACCTACTGAATATGCATATAAAATTTGGTAAAAATCAATTACTTAAGTCGTTTTGGAGGAGTTCGTGGACTAACATTGTGACACGAGAATTTTATATATAAGAATATAGGTATTAGGTTAATTAAGGTTAATATATGATAATAGACTTTTAAATATAAACTTTAAAAGAATACCATAAAAATAAGAATATACATAATTATTAATAATTAATAATATAATTTTATAATAATTGTTTTGCAAACGCCCGAACAAACCATAAGTTGTATATTTCGTTAATGTATGTTGATTCAAATATAATATACAGCTATATATATAGTATACTTGTTGCAAATAAAAAAAATTGAACTTTGAAAAAAAATTGAACTATTTCTAATAAATCTTTTTTTAAAAAGGGAAAAATCTGACCTCAGTATAACAGTTTGCGCAGGTGTATATTGTTCACAGTCTATTAATTAGTACGAAACAGTCTCTACAATACTTTTCAACTTAAGGCCAGTTTACATTGCAACGTCACGATGCGATGCATTTTCAAATGTGCTATTCGTACTAGGTTGATCAAAGAAAAGAACAAGTTGAAGATTTTTACAAAGATATAATTTGTTTTTATAATAGCTTTCAATGTGGAATTTTGTGCACCGCCAAGCCTGTCTGCTGAGCCTATTAACCAAAAAAAAAACACAGCCGAATATAACCTCCTCCTTTTTGGAAGTCGGTTAGAAACCTTAGCTACTAACGATATGGGAACATATTATTATGATCTCGGTCCCTGAAGTCGTATATTTTACTTCAAATTGACCCTCCAGAGTCCGCGACCAATGCCCTCGCCATTTCTCTTCGTTTGTCCGGGATTACTGCGGTATTGAAATATAAATTTCTAGGAGTGGATATGCGCAGTTTTGGCAACTTCAACCACCGACTCAAAATTATAATGAGGGCCTGTTTCACCACTCACTGATCTAGAATATCTAAAACTTAACTGACAGGGTATGGAGTATCTGGCAGATAAGTTGTGGATAGCATATGCGGCACTTATCAGGAAGTGGTGAAACAGGCACATATAGGCCCATAATCAGAATGCAAAATATTGAAGCGATACTATACCTATACTGAAAGTTGCTTACATCAAAGCTAAATATTTCAGTACTGATGATGATGGACTTTTGCGCATTGCATCGCCCATGTTAGCATGTAAGCTTTCAAATAATAAAAAAATATCGAAATCGGTCCACAGACAGATAGAACACGCCAAACAAATACCACCACTTTTTTGATCGGGGGTTATAAACTGGGGGACTATACCTATAATGTGGATGAATCCTATCCTATAACCCAGGGGTTCCCAAACTGTGCGTCCTGGTGCGCCGCGTAAAGGCAAGAGGGGCGAAAAATAAAATTATAATATTATGAATTATACAAAGCATGCAGAAGAATAATATTTGTTTATTATTATTCACTTGCTTAACCTACCTACAATCGTTAAATGTGTTTATGTATATTTTTGTAATACCTAGGTAAAGTAGGGCGCCGTGACAAAATGTTGACTTGTAAGTGCGCCGCAGGCTGAAAAAGATTGGGAACCCCTGCTCTTAGAGTATCAATAACTTACTTACAGTAAGTAAATTATTGATACTCTAAGCCCCTGCTAATTACTATTAATAACCTATTCTACACTGTACCTGCAATTCTAGTGATTTTCTAATATCTTTCGCTCACTTAAAAAATGTTCGACTTAGGCTTTTTTAGGCTGGTTTAACTATTTGTGTGTAAATACCAAGACCCTATCTATGTGTTAGGCGATACTAATGTATAAATTGGGTTACCACTTACCTACAATATTAAACAAAACTTTTCTACGAACTATTATAGTTCGTAGAAAAGTTTTGCCTTTAAGCCTTAAGTTTTTAAACACATTAGGCTGAATTACGCCGACGTAAATTCCGCCGCGTTTACGCCGCGTTTCAAATCAATATAAAATATGGGCGGAACGCGACAAACGACACAATATGCCGAAATTCCGTCGAGAGCCGAATTTCCGTCGATCCGAGTCGAGCGTAAAGTTCGGCAGCGATTCGGCGGTAATGTTTTGTATTGCAATTTGCAACACACTATATGCGACGGAATTATCAAAACCGAACATAGCAAATCCAACGTTATCTCCGAAGCGTTAACGCACACATTACATCTGAGAATTTTAAATACACACGCGCGCGTTCGGCAACGGAAATCACGTCGCGAAATTTCGGCTCTTTGCGTAATTTATAGTGTGTCGCATCAGACGTAAGCGGCTGAGCGTAATTTCGGCCACGTAAATTACGCCGGCGTAATTCAGCCTAGTGTGTTTAGACACTAAGCCAGTGTCATGAAGACATTTCTAAGAGCAGGTACACATTGGGCGTTTTGAGGCGCGCGCTTTGCTAACGCGCGTTTTGAGAACGCGCCAGTAACGCACACTTGCATATTGTGTGCGCTTCACTTTGCTGCTCTAAGGGTCTAAACACACTAGGCTGAATTACGCCGGCGTAATTTACGTGGCCGAAATTACGTTCAGCCGCTTACGTCTGATGCGACACACTATAAATTACGCGAAGAGCCGAAATTTCGCGGCATTTCCGTTGCGGAACGCGCGCGTAAGTGAGTATTTAAAATTCTCAGATGTAATGTACGTCCGTTAACGCTTTGGAGCTAAGGTTGGATTTGCTATAATATGTTCGGTTTTGATAATTCCGTCGCGCATAATGTGTTGCTATACAAAACTTTACCGCCGAATCGCTGCGGAACTTTACGCTCGACTCGGCTCGATGGAAATTCGGCTCGCGACCGAATTTCGGCATAGTGTGTCGCCTGTCGCGTTCCGTCCGTATTTTGTATGCGTTTGATATGTGGCGTAAACGCGGCGGAATTTACGTTGGCGTAATTCAGCCTAGTCTGTTTAGACACTAAAGGCCTGGTACACCGAATAGAGTTGCGAGACATACCTACGCGACGTAATAAACATACCGAGTGCACAGCCGAGGGCACTCTCTCGCCACTCTACTCGGTAGGTTTAAGGTAATCGCACATTTATCAGCACGCACGCGCCGAACGCACCGCTTTACATATTTCGTTGTATGAAATGATGTGAAACCTCGCACATTCGAATTTTGATATACGCACCGTATTTCGTTTACCGTGTGGTGCTTTCGACGCGTACGGTGCGGACAGACCAAAATCAAAATATTTAAATAATTCTAAATAGGTTAACGAACTTAACACGTTTAGAACGTCTAAATGAGGCCTACCAGCGGTTCGGGAACCAACCAGGCAAGAAGAACCGGCGAACAGGAAATGTGCCTCTTTCATCAGCTCAATCAGCTTTATCCGTCTGGTGAAACTACGTCGCATCATCGTGTCGTGACACGGCGTCCCAACGCAATTTCAACGCAATCTCATTCTCTACACGGAATGCAATCTCGTGAGCTAGATTTAAATTTTTCATGCTCTAGTATTTTCACATTTTCTACCCTTGTGTTACAGAAGTCCAGTGGGGTTTTCCAGTACGCTATATAAAAGTATTTGCTGTATACAATATGAGCTTGTAATTATGTGACTTATTGGCAGGATTCTAAGGTTTTTTGCCTGAAGTTTAGCTATTCAAAACGGTGGAGTAATCTTTAAACATACAAAAATAAAATAAAAAATCCACAGCCGAATATATAACTTTCTTCTTTTTGGAAGTCGGTTAAAAAGAGCTGTTGATTGGTTTACGTTCTGATGTTAGTTAATAAGGTAAACGTCTGTGGCGATTACCCACAAATCACAATTAACGCCACAATTCTGCATCGCGCTATCGAAGTTTTCTAAGTGCGTCGGCGAAATCAGTCACATGGGCATCAGTAGGAAGATCTTTTTTTTTTAATAATATAAGGGGCAAACGAGCAAACATCACCTGATGGAAAGCAGCTTCCGTCGCCCATGGACACTCGCAGCGTCAGAAGAGCTGCAGGTGCTTTGCCGGCCTTTTAAAGGGAATAGGGTAATAGGGGAGGGCAGGGAAGGGAATAGGGAAGGGAAGGGAAGGAAACAGGGGAGGATAGAGGAGGAAAAAGTGTAGGGGATGGGGCCTCCGGTAAACTGACTCACTCGGCGAAACACAGCGCAAGCGCTGTTTCACGGGTTGAATGTAAACCCCACACGTCTAACAGAAATACCTAAAAAGTAATAAACTAGGCATTAGTCTTTCAAACTAAGAAAAGATTTTAAAATTTTCACCGGTATATACTTTACAACTTCAGATTATGGGTATAAAGTATAAACCCCTGCTGGTCGTTTTTCATATACGTAATTTTGCTGTAAATAATTCTCTGAAAGTATCTGAATAGTTCTGAACTAAGAAAAGGAACAATAAATTCTCCAACATATTGTAAGGTACCACTATTGTCATGATATTATGTGATCGAAAAGTGGTGACAATGAGTTTCCTCGAGTCCACTCGCAACCAGCCGAATGTTTCATGCAAAAAATCCAACAAAGAATCTTCATAACTTTTTCAATATCGAGAGCTCTGGACGCAAACCTCGACCGTGTCAATCTAAGAACGGGCGTGGCTGCACTCTCAGCGGTTTTAGGGAGTTAATAATCGGCCAAGTGCGAGTCGGGCTCGCGCACGAAGGGCTCCGTACCGTCATAGAGCAAAAATAAACGAAAAATTGTGTTTTTTGAATGGAAGCCGCCCTTAAATTTTTATTTTATAATTAATTATATTAAAGGAGACATATAATTAAGACCTTTGTGAAAATATCAACCTGTTGCCAATTATAATATACAAAAAATGCCAAAAAATCAAGTTTGTCCCTTAAATATTTGATTTATTTTGTTTTTAGCATTTGTTGTTATAGCGGCAACAGAAATACGTAAGTACCTAATCTGTGAAAATTTCAAGTCTCTAACGATCACCGTTCTTGAGATACAGCCTGGAGACAGACAGACGGACAGACAGACATCGAAGTCTTAGTAATAGGGTCCCGTTTTTACCCTTTGGGTACGGAACCCTAAAAATGGTCACTATTGTCTATTAAGCATTTTTGTATTAAACCACAAAAATGTTGGTTTTGACTGTTGAGTTATAAATGCAATATTGTTCTAAGTCCGCTATCCCCAACCCGCGACCCGCGGGCCGCATGCGGCCCGCCGGGACTTTATTTGTGGCCCGCGTTATGTTAAACCATTTTAAAATTCCAATGAAATTCACATCCACCGGCAAAATAATGTAAAGTCGTCGTGATAGTCGTGAAATTATTTCCACTTTTAAATCGTTAATTTTGAAGAATATTATTTTTTAGCCCTAAAAAATTTTTGTTGCGGCCCGCGACACCAAGACCAAAACGTGTTTGTAGCCCGCGTGAAAAAAAGGTTGAGGACCACTGTTCTAAGTGATCTAAAGAACATGACTGCATTCATAACTCAATACGTAATTTTGGTTGGATGATACACGCTTGGCTGCGTCCAAATATCCTTAGCCAAATACTCTCTGAATATTCTGTAATAACATACTTACTTATTCTAAATTCGAGCTGCCTATTATAAGAGACACTATTGTCTGCCTTTGATTTTTTTCTCTACTTAAGTGGGTTGCACCAACTAACTTTGACTTTAACTGTAACTTTAACTTTAACCAGAGATTTGACATTACAATAATTTAGTGCAAAATGTCAAATCTCTGGTTAAAGTTAAATATGGCGTCCAAACACCCCATATGCTCATACAACATCTGTCAATTTTTCCGGTTAAAGTTAAGGTTAAAGTTAAAGCTAAAGGACGCCATATTTAACTTTAACCGTAACTTTAACCTTAACTTTAACTTTAACCACGCCTCTGGTACAACCTTCTCTTAATGAGTCTTGACGTCCACAGTAAAGAACGAAATTTAGATTAGCATATAAATATGCATATAAATTGTGCTTGATATAGAGACCCGTAGTCACTCCACACATTATGGCGGTTTATAAAATAACTTAATATATAATTAAACTTGCAGTAATTAACTTGCAGTTATTTCCCCCAATCGGACAAACATATGGTTCTATTTATAGAATAGGTAAAACATCGTCAGAGATCCGCAATCAATTCCGATGCATATTATAGAATATAGATTGTGTAAAAGGTCTCACGGTCCAAACACATTGTACTTATTGACTCACAGTCGCAGTACATGCCGGTTAGTTAAAATAATTGCAGTAATCACCTGCAGTTGTTTCCCCCAATCCGGCAATCATATAGTTTTATAATTCTATTTATAGAATAGATAAAGCATACATAATAATATTATAGATCGTGTATAAAGACTCGCAGTCCCAACACATTGTACCTTTATTGACTCGCGGTCGCAGTACAAGCCGGTTAGTATTGAATATACTTGACTCGTCTAGGCCTCGGTAGTGCCTGCCGTTTATTTAAGTATGTAGTAAGAAAGTACATGTAGTACTTACATGTATTTTCTTACTACACGATAAAATAACACTGACTTTAGTTACTTCCAACACTGACTCAATCATTTTAATAATAATTATAACCAGCTGCAGCGCTTAGGCATGGTTACTAAGTATTCGTGCTCGCGTTACCTCGCGTTAACAAAGAATGAAACATGCCGGAACGTCCAGTGACCGAGCGTGCGGGTAATTTTTCAACTACCCACATACGTCTTTGAAAAAACGCGATTGCCTAGCAGATACAGAGGTACTACTGGTTAATAATTATATATCGAAGAATGAAGCGAAGAAATATAATAATAATTTATAATTAGCTTATAATTTCTTTGATAAACGAACTCAAATTCTCGCTACAAGTTACAACCCCAAAGCCGTTTTCAACACCCCACTGGACTTTACAATGACACAAATGCTTCTATTCACCAATTTTAAATTGAATTCTGCTTTAGATGGACAGGATAACTTATCATGATTATTAATTTACGTTTTGCTGGAAAACTTACAAATTAATAGTAGGATAAGATTTTTATATGGTTTCTGTAAAGTGTCCGGGTAAAATCCGGACACTTTTGTTGAGAGAAATTAACTTTTTAGTCATGACTCATGCAGCAATAAACGAAAGATAAAAACACGTCAAGCATAACACACAGTTTCTTGCACGGACTTTGAGTTAATCAGATTTTTACAAATTCTTGTTGGAATAGCAAAAATTGGCGAGACGTAAATCGTAATATTAACAGTTTAAGAGGACGTGTCTGGGGAAATAACCACATTTAGGACAAATGTCCGGGAATTTTGTCGTGTCAATTTCATAAACGTAATAAGTTTTTTATATAATATATCATTGATTATAAGTCTATGGTCAATTTAGGTGATGCCAACCCTAGATATATCTCGTATATATCTCCGTAACAGACGTAGGTCTGTCACCTGCCTTGCCTGCCTGCCTGAATCAATTTCTTCGATAATACCAGTATATATTATAAGTCTGTGGATAATACTTACATAATATTTTGATGTTCCACAGCCAGTCACGGACTTCGGTTAGACAGCTTACGGTGCGTCCACATTTGTATCATTTGCGCGATCAGATCTCCGATCGGATCTCCGTCGCGATCATCGCGCCGTATCGTGATCGCTAGTGTGGACATGATACAAAGTATCATGATACGCGTATCATTTTGATACGGCGCGATGATCGCGACGGAGATCTGATCGCGCAAATGATACAAATGTGGACGCACGCTTAGGGTGCTTCCACAATTATATCATTTGCGCGATCAGATCTCCGATCAGATCTCCGTCGCGTATCATCGAAGCGTGTCAAAATGATACGCATATCATGATACGCCCCGATCGCTATTAACGACGTATCTGATACGTGTCGTATCAATTACACGCATGATCGGCAGAATGATCTAATAGGCGTTCACACTATGATACGCATACTTGATACGGTGCGATGATCGCGACGGTGATCTGATCGGAGATCTGATCGCGCAAATGATACAAATGTGGACGCACCGTTATAGGGCGCCAAAAGTGCGAGCCTGTCCGAAGCACGCTACAAGTCGTGTATGGTTAAACCGACCCTGATAAAAGTGAAAATGATTTACGTGGGTTGAATTTAACGACTGTGGCCGCCATAAAGCGAACAAATAAATCATAACGAAAACATTATATTTCGGCAGCGCTCACGGTGAACTTTTATTGCTTTCTTAATTTTGTTTTATAGCCTATAAACTTGATCTCTTCGGAAATTCAACAGGTGATAGAATCGAAAAATATTGGATATTCGAGAGACAGGCAAATTGATACCAATAGCGATTAATCTTATATGTTAAAGGAGGGAATAAAATATTAAAGTCTGGTACTACCTATATAGTAACTGGTAAGTACTGGGTTATCCAGATGACGAGATCTAAATAAACCTAGATCTAAAATACATCTAATTGTCTGTGCCTGGTATGTTGGAAAAGTGCCATAAAAAACAAAAATAGCGGAACTAGTTTAGTTTAATAAAAGTACTTACCGACAAAAAATATTAGCTAGCTTTATTATTATTGGTTAGAGTTTAGAAACGCGCCTTTTTAGGGTTCCGTACCCAAAGGTTAAAAAAACCGGCCAAGTGCGAGTTGGACTCGCCACTGAAGGGTTCCGCAGCAGCTATAAGGTTTATTTCTATAAAATTAAAAGGTTTTTGATTTATTTTTATATTTTAGTTGATTTAATGAAAGTTAAATTAAGGTTTACCATTTATGACGTATGAAAAAACTACTCGATAGATCTCGTTCAAACCAATTTTCGTTGCTAGTTTTTATAGTAATGTACATCATATATTTTTTTTAGAATTATCATGCCCTTACTTTAGAAGTTAGAGGGAGGGACACACATTTTACCACTTTGGAAGAGTCTCTCTCGCAAACTAATCAGATTAGAAAAAAATGATATTAGGAACCACAGGCGGGCAGGCGGGCAAGCAGGCACAGTAAGGGTAATGTGGCCACATTAATTTGCATTAGTGCCAACATGACGGCAAAGGAACTATTTGATGAAACGCACTATACTTCGATTTTTCGATTTTTGATTAAAGTGGGTTCCACCAACTTTACTGCACAAAAGCCCAAACAATAACCTTAACTGTAACTACTAACTATATTATAATAACAACGCCTGTAGTGCAACCTGTGATTGTGAATAAATTATTGTGATACGTGTTATCACAATAATTTCGGGATTGTGTCGTTCAACTGAAAATAATATTTTTACTAAGAATACGAATGGATTTATTTTTAGCATCACACAATACAGATCAACTGCGATAACATGGCGCGCCCCTGTAAATGACTGTTTCAATGTGTGTAGTAACATCCTGAAACAGTTTGTATGTAGTAAGTATTCAACCAATCACAGTACACGTAATATTTCACTTAATGTCACTTGTTACCAAGATTAATTGTTGGTCAACTAATAATAACTAGCCTACCGCGCAAGACAAAGCACTTCAAACGTTTTGAATTTTGGAGGGGCGCGCCATGTTATCGTATTTGATCTCTACATCATAATTCATAATATTATAAGTCAGTGGTAACTGGTACTGCAGTTCGCCTACTCTTCTACTAGAAAGGGACACAACTCACACACGGTTCCGCGTCAAAACTTCAACCTCTCGCTGGGCTCGTGGTGTCACTTTGGCTCAATGTCTGTTGAGGTTATGGAGTGTAGATAGAGGAGAATTATCTCTGTATGTAAAAGGTGTCCGCTGAAATGCGTTAAATTAGGGTGAAACTAATTTACTAACGTAGCAACAAGGTAAATTTTCAATCATTTAGCAACTTTTATTTCAGCTATTTTAGGTTATATTTTTCAAAATATATTGGTATTAACCCAGTAATTCTAGTAATAATTTATATTCCAGTAATAATTTATATTTTGTTACCAACGGCTACATTCAATCTTACACTCCTTTCATTCCATACCAGTAGTTTTGTTATTCGTAGCATACCAATGATAAATTATTTAAGAAACTCTAAGTTCCATATTCCATACCCTTTGCTGCAGCTAGCGCCACTCTCGGAGGATTTTTCAAATTTCAACTGATATTTACTGCGATAGGCGGTACAGCTTTAGTACAGCTCCTTAACTGTTGAGGTTTAAAAAAGTTTCACACAGCTGATTTCTGACATTGACAGTTGTCATATCAACAAATGTCACCACGCCAAAAAGTGCTTGTGGATGTGGAACGTTTGCAAGATTTTGCTTTTAAAGTTTGAAGTTGAAACGTTTTATTTTTGGAGGCATTAACTGCCACATAATAATTAAATATTTTGATTTTTACTAACGTCTGTTTGTTTTGAATATAATTGTCGTCATTTGGTTGCTACATCAATTCGAGATAAGATAAATTGCAAGGTCAGGAGCACCAAGTAAAGTGTAAACATAAGTTGTGGCCTATGGGCTTACAAATAAGATATTATGAAATCAGTTGATTAAATTAACGCGTCGATGCAAAATGTCTCTAAGAAACTTGTTTTTAAGGTAAAATGTTTTGGTCTATTTAAATTTTATAATCTTATTTAGTAGAATCTACCAAAAAATTCTTATTACTATTGTATCTGTTGTATTTGCTAGCAAATTAAACTCTGTTTTTTTTAGATCTCTTGCACATCACAATAAATTAGTGAAAATTGCTCCATGTGTGTCAGCTGTTCAAAACCTTAAATACAACAATTATTATGGAGATAAAAATGAGTGGTTCAATTATAATAGAAAATTAGCAGCTGCATTGCTAAGTGCAGTAGTTATTTCTTCAGTTCAAGGTAAGTAATATACTAATACTTACTAACAAGTTAGAAAACTTCAAAAGAAAAGGCTACTGCTGATTGGCAAACTGATGTGTATATTCAGTAAAAAACAAATGCTACACAATTACCTGTAATTCATATCATAATAAAAGTACTTTAGAGTATTAATTATCATATAATATTATTATTTAAGTATAGCCCGGTCACTTTAACTTGACACATCGCTGAAATACAAAATGCATTCCAGCGATGTGTCAGGTTGATGTGGCTGTTTTATAATATCTTATTACAATTCGCTATGAGTCAAACTCACAAATATCAGGTAGATAATTTTGTTATTTAACATGCCGGCTCCATAATGTCATCATGAATGATCAAACCATGCGTTGAGTTAATTTGACCGTGTTATACTATGTTGCAATTGACAAAAATTTAATTTTAACCTATCAACTCCCAAGCGGTTGGATTCGACCGCGTAAACAATATATTTCCAAGAATCTGCAATTGAAGGATTAACACTAAGCATTAAGGCCGCGTTTCCACTGACGCAGAGCGGAGCTTAGCAGTGCGGAATTGACCAATCACCATGCTCGAAATCTTCGCTCTGCTTCACTGTCGTTCCTCTGGAATAGCAGGATTGGTCAATTCGGGCACCGCTAAGCTCCGCTCCGCTTCAGTGGAAACACATCCTAACCCATCAATCCCCAAGCGGCACCCGGCTGTCACATAACAATTGAAAATCTATTGTATCTGCGATTCCCACGATCGAGGTATTACAAAGCTTAAAATATCACTGTAAACATAGTACCTAAATACTGTTTTGCCAATGAGCTCAAATTATAAAAGCTATAAACAAGATAACATTGTTCAGATGATCAGAACAGTAAGAATGAGAATACTGTCATTGACGCTGGAGCTAAAAGGCCAGACCTACCAACATTCAGAGCAGAGGAAGTTAGCAAGCATGATAATAAGTAAGTTTATTCATTAATTACTAACCATTATAATATTCATTCAAGGTCAGCGAATTTTGCAATTTATTTATTAAACATATTATAAAGCACTAGATGAGGCCCGCATCGGAGTTCCGTTGCGCCAAATTATTTACCGCGCGGGAACTGTACATTTTTCCGGGATAAAAAGTATCCTATGTTCTTTCCCACGACTCAAAGTATCTACTTACCAAATTTCAGCAAAATGACAGACAGACAAACAGACTTTTGCATTTATAATATTAAGTATTGATTTTTTGTAAGGCACTCACATTTGCTTCAACTTTGTAGATTTATAAAGTTAAGTTTTAACAATTTAAGGGAAAGCTTCTGGGTGATATATAAATATGGTGTGTATGATGTCACCTCCTTCCTCCCATCTCATCCCGGTGGAGAGCAGATCATGAATGCTGCCGGATACAGCATAGAACCCTTCTGGAATGTGTATGGAATGCACAAAACTCAAGAGGTGTACAAGCTTCTGGAATCTTATAGAATTGGTAAGAATAGTTTTACTGTGTGACGTAATATTACATATTTCTGGGTACTAGGCAATCCTTTTAGAAGGGGCGCTGAAGGCAAACAAAAGGGGCTCCAATTTTTTCAGCACTACCAGCACCCTGGGTGGGGCGCCAAAAAATGCTCGACCAGGTAGTGCTAAAACCGGCCCTTCTTGTAGAGTTATTTAAGGCAGATAAAGCTAAGTTTGGGGGCTTCCAGATAGTCTCAGAGAAATATATTCTAGTTTATTAAGTATGATTATTTCAAGACTTTTGGTAATGTAAGTGTGGGGGATTTGTCTAATGAAACCAAAATGTTCCCGAGTATAGGTTTTATTAATAACCCCACATAAGATTGATATATGCTTGCTATAAAGGTGCTGGGGAGCACGCGCGGTGCTTAGCGGTTATGAACGCGTACTGACTGTAAATGCACGTAAATGTACGGTGTGATTTATGACACCGTACATACTCCCGAGCCGAAAAGATACAAAAATTAGGATGATTTTTAAGGAAAATGACATTTCGTAAATATAGGGGAGGTTGCTATGTCCCTCGTATTTACACTACACACTCTCGGCTGACGGTCAGCCGTACTCTGCTTTCGCGCACTAAACACTACACTAGGTTCTGCTTGCGGGGAGACACTGCTGAATCTCTTTCTATACTTCTTCCACAGTACGAATGCCGCTGCTACGACCACGACAGCGAGCAGACTGTACTAGATGATGTATTGATGAATGTCGTGACCTGATATCTGACTGTCTGAGGTCTTTAAATTTTTAGTGGCGACTTTCAACTCTTCAACTTGCTTGCCTAAATCACAGATGGAGTTGCTTATCTCAATTTCGCTGTAATCAAGGATGTTCGAATATTCCAAATGTGATTGGTTGATCATATGATTAATATTATGAAATTTGGGAGCAATAACGCCCAAATCCGAATTGATCTCATTCCTGGAATTGGTCTGAGAGTACATAGTAAAGTCTCGGCCCTTTATAATGCAGTTAGGCTCGATGGTCAATATTCCAGCCCCATTCAGCTGATCTGTGTTAACACGATCTGAACATATGATTCTGACCTGATATGTATTGCAGCAAAAATAAAGATATTGAGACTCATCCTTCAACTGTATTCACTGATCTATGCATGCTGATTTGCTGACGAGACATTGCTTTGTTCTTACGTCGATCTTACAGAATCTCTCATCTGGTGGGAGATAATGTATGGGCTTGCTGAGAGTGTGCGTCCCCCCAGAAAGCCCAATCGAGCTAGGTGTATTTTCAATATATCAGAATTTAGAGCAAAAATAGAGCACCTCTACAGTCAAGTAAAAAAATTGGAGCATTAATACGAACGACGCTGCGAGCTAAAAACCGTGGGCTTGCTGACGTCCTGTCCCGTCAGCACGCCCAAGCTAGATCTCGGGAACCGTTGAGAGTACTATCGTGTATTGTGGTTCAAATTTTCGAGCAAAATTGGAGCACTCTGCTCCCGTGAAATCAACTTCGAAACTAGAATGTGAAAGGAGTTAGACGTGATTAACCGGTGGACTTGCTGGCGTCCTGTCCCGTCAGCAAGCCCACGCAGATCTCTGAAACGGTAATGATTTGGATTATGATTAAAAACTCTACAATAGAGCCCTATTTAGAGCACTCTGCTCCAAAAAATATATTAATGTAGCTTCAATAGTTATCGAGTTACAGGCCTTTGAAAACGGGCTTGCTGACGTCGCGTCCCGTCAGCAAGCCCATTTGGAGCGTGAAAACTACTGAACGGAGAGTCGTCAAAAATATCTCAAATCGTAGCTTAGAATGAGAGAAATATGCTCCAAATAGATCAAAATCCTAGGTTCTACGGTTTTCGCGCTATCAGCGAAAAACACTTCAGCCGCCAAAATTTGTCGATTTTCACAATCGCGCAACGTTGCCGTTCCGTGCTACAAGCAAATGAACGCTTCATTTGCCGTTGGTGTACACGAGAATGAACCTTCCGATGGTTTATTTAAGAGTCTCTTTACTTGCAATCCTAAGATGGCACGTAGTTTATGTCTGATATAATAGACCAGCAGCTATCGTTGCTAATTCGACATTTGTAATCTTCTTGTAAGTTCATGTAAAAGTAAGCTTGTTTGCCTACTCCCTATATTGAAATGTTACCTAATAATATTTCATTTGATGTGATGTGAGTCAGCACAGCATGATTAAGGGCCTACATGAACCATAATGGCGCCGCCATTAGTTAAAAATAATTACTCACGTAAGTAGTACTTACCTACTTTTAAACGAAAACTCAGTTTTCAAGTTAGGCATTTATTTAGAAATACAATCAATCGGAAAAATGTAGAAAGCTGTGTAATATTTATTATTTTTAACTGAGAAATTATTTTTTAACTGATGGCGGCGCCACTTAGGCTTGTGAAGTTGTGATCTTAATAGAAGTGTTGAAATAAAACAAGAAACATACAAATGTGTAAATGTTATAATTGAAAATTTAAAATAAACTAACAGACAATATAAGTAAACATCGTAACAATAGGTAGGTATAGTGCAGAGTGTTGCCGTTTTATATTTAAAAAAAATGCTAACTTTTCGCCCGAAAAATGCTAGAAAATGCTAATTACAGTTTAAAAAGTGCTAAATAAAATGCTAATTTTATTTAAAGTATTTATTATTTATAAAACAATTTATTAATCTTCTATTTTGAAAAATACCTGAAGGTAAAGCATTAATAAGTCAAAAATCTAAATCTTAGTCATTTATTTCGAAGAATATCTGCAGGTCAGCAACTTGTTCCTCCTGGCAAAAGTAACTATTCCTACTTTGACCACCGATTTAGTATTTTGTTTCAAATATAAAACTAAGTAGGTAAGTATATGTATTTGCGCCACTAATAGCTTATTTATTAAAAAAATCGAATTATATAAAAATTATAAATAGCTTTCATGGAAATTTCTTTAGATACTTATATTTACACATTTGTATGTTTCTTGTTTTATTTCAACACTTCTATTAAGATCACAACTTCACAAGCCTAAGTGGCGCCGCCATCAGTTAAAAAATAATTTCTCAGTTAAAAATAATAAATATTACACAGCTTTCTATATTTTTCCGATTGATTGTTTCTAAATAAATGCCTAACTTGAAAACTGAGTTTTCGTTTAAAAGTAGGTAAGTACTACTTACGTGAGTAATTATTTTTAACTAATGGCGGCGCCATTATGGTTCATGTAGGCCTTTAATCATGCTGTGCTGACTCACATCACATCAAATGAAATATTATTAGGTAACATTTCAATATAGGGAGTAGGCAAACAAGCTTACTTTTACATGAACTTACAAGAAGATTACAAATGTCGAATTAGCAACGATAGCTGCTGGTCTATTATATCAGACATAAACTACGTGCCACCTTAGGATTGCAAGTAAAGAGACTCTTAAATAAACCATCGGAAGGTTCATTCTCGTGTACACCAACGGCAAATGAAGCGTTCATTTGCTTGTAGCACGGAACGGCAACGTCGCGCGATTGTGAAAATCGACAAATTTTGGCGGCTGAAGTGTTTTTCGCTGATAGCGCGAAAACCGTAGAACCTAGGATTTTGATCTATTTGGAGCATATTTCTCTCATTCTAAGCTACGATTTGAGATATTTTTGACGACTCTCCGTTCAGTAGTTTTCACGCTCCAAATGGGCTTGCTGACGGGACGCGACGTCAGCAAGCCCGTTTTCAAAGGCCTGTAACTCGATAACTATTGAAGCTACATTAATATTTTTTTTGGAGCAGAGTGCTCTAAATAGGGCTCTATTGTAGAGTTTTTAATCATAATCCAAATCATTACCGTTTCAGAGATCTGCGTGGGCTTGCTGACGGGACAGGACGCCAGCAAGCCCACCGGTTAATCACGTCTAACTCCTTTCACATTCTAGTTTCGAAGTTGATTTCACGGGAGCAGAGTGCTCCAATTTTGCTCGAAAATTTGAACCACAATACACGATAGTACTCTCAACGGTTCCCGAGATCTAGCTTGGGCGTGCTGACGGGACAGGACGTCAGCAAGCCCACGGTTTTTAGCTCGCAGCGTCGTTCGTATTAATGCTCCAATTTTTTTACTTGACTGTAGAGGTGCTCTATTTTTGCTCTAAATTCTGATATATTGAAAATACACCTAGCTCGATTGGGCTTTCTGGGGGGACGCACACTTGCTGAGATGGCATAAATAGGTTTGCTCATTATTGAAGCATAATTGAAGCTCAAATGTGGAAAGGGTAAAATAGGAATACTTTCCGAAATTGATTGCTATGTAATCATCTACTGGGAGGACAGTTATCGCATTTCCTGCTATCTGCTTAGGAATCGAAATAATTTTGTAAACGTTGTATGCTTCTCTATTAGTTAATGGAAACGATATTTCGAATATAAAATAGTCCTTTAACATTCTTGCTTTAATTCTAAGTAAACTGTAAACGTTCCGTAAGTCTGATTGTATGTTGTCAATGGGTAACGTGATATCCTTCGTCAACTGACTCCCTATGAATTGTAATTCGCTTTTAATTTGTTCCGGGGTTAATAAATGCATATTAAATTTGCTATGTGAAATATCTGTGATGGTATCTAAAATTGTGTCCTGAATTCTTTTCAGGTTTTGAAATAAGTTCATCGCCGTGAATGACGACAGTAAAAAATGTTGAACGTCCGAAATCTGAATATGTTCCGACTTGAGAGAATTAGTAAAATTATACAAATCTTCAAGATGGTTATTTATTGACTTGTGCTGAAGCTGAATCGATTGTTCTGTGCGTTTCAGCAAATTGTATTGTGCCTCGACGACTGATGTTTGATTCTGTATCAAGTTACTAAGGTGATGCTCATTATGTCTGATAAGCTCAATGTCGTTCCTATACTGTTCCGCGAATCTCTCGTCTAATACTCCGAACAGATAGTTGGCGGCGTAACCGACACCATTGATAAGCGCCCGGCGCTTCCTCGCACGCGCCTTAAAACGCTGATTTATAACAAACGATTGTAGTGATCCAGTTCCTCGAACTCGTGCTGTAATTGGAGCGTAATTGTTGAACAATAGTCATAGTCGGGAATATAATTACATATTATACCAGTATAATTAATGAACTTTTTTGCTGCGGTGAATCCTTCCCAGCATGGAGACATATTGTAGTATGCTATGAGAGTCCATTTATCCCGAATGACCTTTGCACTTCCTGTATAATCGAAATATAGAGACATGTTGCTAGGTAAATTTGTTGCTGCATTAGAAGTCGTCACAATCGACATAAATAATATAAATGCTATCGCCATGGACATGAAACTACTCTGCTTGATAGGTTTTCTTTGCTTTTGCTCTTCCTTTCGTTCTTCAGGTTCTTCTTCAAGGTCGCTGCTTGCTGAGTTCGAGAGAGGTAACAATGATAATTTAACTACGGGCCTTTTGATAATTCCGTTTTTTGTTTTCAGAGTGACGGCACGAACCAATCCGTCTTCTCCGGGATGCTGCTCCAATACCCTCCCCATGAGCCATTTGCCGGGGGTCATATTCTCGTCCTGAATAGTGACTAAATCGCCGACTTGTAGATTATTTCGTCCTCTTAGCCATTTTGATCTAACTGAAAGATGAGTCATATATTCGATCCTCCATCTCTTCCACAAATCGAAATGTATTTTTGATATCAAATGCCATCTTGATCTAGCATCTTGCTCTGTTTCTATGATCGTTAATTCTGCTACACTATTCTGCTACACTGATCTGCTATTTCACTTTACCACTGCTCTGCTATACTGCTTTTTACCACTACACCACTACTGTACTGTCTGCTGATTTTACTGAACTGATTTTCTGTCACTGATAGCCCTCACTCGCGAATGATCCTGCTTTGGCCAAACGCAGAAGGTCTCAAAGCTCGAAGGACCATATTTTATGTGGGGGTTTTGTCTAATGAAACCAAAATGTTCCCGAGTATAGATTTTATTGATTACCCCACATAAGATTGATATATGCTTGCTATAAAGGTGCTGGGGAGCACGCGCGGTGCTTAGCGGTTATGAACGCGTACGGACTGTAAATGCATGTAAATGTACGGTGTGATTTATGACACCGTAAAGTAAGCTATGTTCTGTCTGCTGGGCTTGGTACAACCTAACAAAGTTAAGTAGTTTCACCATCTATCTAGGAATCAATGTTTGTAATGTTACATTGAATTTATCGTAATAAAGTTGATTGCAGGCAATCTACATGACGATGATGTGACAGACCACAGCGATGATGAACTATGGGTGAAGGAGCCATACAGAGACAAACGACTGATCGTCAAAACAGTAAAACCTTTTAATGCTGAAATACCCCCCGAATACCAGATAGCCCACTTTGATACACCCAAGTAAGTGATTTTGAATTATTATTCAACCAAATATCGGACTTTCTGATATCATTCTGATGCACAGTAGGTACGCAATGCTCGAATTCAGTAATTTTCATGGCAGGTAAAAACGCGCGCCAGCTTTAACAAACAATTGCGCTAAAAGTTTTCGAATTAGAGTCGAAAGTGAATTGTATTATAAATTTTGAAAAAGGCTTTATTCATTTGTAATTTTTATTGTCTCACGAAAGCAATATTGATCTATACGCCGACTGTGCCTGAATAAAAAGTGGCAAGCCTTCAAAATTTCTTTCTAATTCGATGACCGGCAGATGGCTGTCCTAAAATTCATCATCACCCTATGATTATGAATTTTAGGACAGCCATCTGCTGTCAATCATCTGTTGCATTACCGTCGCAAATACTCGCAAGACACAAAATCGCCATTCTTAGGACAGCCATGTGCTGTGACCTTCAATCATCTGTAGCATTACAGTCGCAAGATACAAAATCGTCATGCTGATTATTTTAGGTCCAACCCACAGACCTCTATCTATATCTTATTTCTGTGGTCCAACCAAATATAACTAGACTGAAAACTCAAGTATCAAGGCCGGCAACGCACCTGCAGTTCTTGTAATGTTGCGAGTGTCCATGGGCGACGGTAGTTTTTTTTGACGGTTTTCCATCAGTTGACTCGTTTGCCCCTTTATTTTATTTAAAAAAATCTTTCCCAGCGAGCTATTCTACGTCCGCCAGCACATGCCCGTCCCCGAGCTATCAGAGGAGGAGCATACAGTGACTGTGACCATCTTCGGTGATGGTATCAGCACCGTCAATCTCACCCTGCAGGACATAGAGCGGTTTCCGCAAGTCACAGTGAGAGCCGCGCTCATGTGCGCGGGGAACAGACGGAGTGAAATGAACAAGGTAAAAACTCCATAGCCGATAGAAGTTAGAACCTCCTCATTTTTGAAGTCGGTTAAATGCGCTGCCTTAATCCATGCTTATATCACAGTTGAATTATATATTATAATAAATAAATAATAATAATAATATCTATGGACGCTTCACACCACGTCAGTCTGGCCCCGTGCTAAGTAATATAATAATATATAATATAATATAATAAACATTTATTCAGTACAAACACATTAAGTACCTAAAGGACTTGTGTTACAGGTACCAGACAACGGAAATATATTTAATACTTTTATACTATACATATATTTAAGATTTTTATTATATCATACACATATTTAATACACATCCAGACCCGGGAACATGGAAAACTTTTTGTTCCGTCGGCGGGATTCGAACCCGCGACCCCCGGCTTGAGTTACCAACGCGCTCACCACTGTGCCACAGAGGTCGTCAATAAATAGCAGACCATCTTCATGCTAGAACATTAGGAACTTCGTACAGATTACTTCATTTCGGCAGACATTATTCTGCTGACTCCTCTGTAAAATTTTATTAGCACAAATTGAATAATCTAGTTAACACACAGTTAATAGGATATACTTATTTAACTATTGACTTTATTAGCAATGCATGTAAAAACCCAAGCGCTTTACAAGGTCGACGATAAGTACATATTCATATTTTGAATTTTGATGGTGTGCAAAAATATTATCAGTTTAAATGACTTACAGAAATACATTTGCCATTTTATATCTTAACAATATTCAACTAGAATAAATGTTTTTATCATAAATAACACTGTCAAGGCGTTACAGTTTTTGGCAAAAGGTTTCTCAAAATATGGAATGCTGACTGGAAATAGGCACACTCATAAACACAAAGTGACTTTTTGAGGACCTTTTCACAATGGTGGTTTAAATGGGCCTTATCACACCACTGAATGGTTGCTAGACCCCCTAGCTCGCTAGGTGTATACCTAGCGAGCTAGGCGAATACGCCCCTGTCCGCCGAGGTCTAACTGTCTATGATCTAGTGACAGCCGCGCAATCGCTCAACAACCGCCCGCAAACTGCCACTGTGATTAAGGTAGGATTAAGCTCTAATTGCCGCTACTTTCACAGTATACTTCACGAGGGACACATACCCACTTTAAAGTATTATTACTTGTTTATGTTACGCCTGTACATTAATATGAATATTGCAGGTGAAGCCGGTGAAGGGTCTCAGCTGGCAGGCGGGCGCGATCAGCTGCGCGACGTGGCGCGGCACGCTGCTGCGGGACGTGCTGCTGGCGTGCGGCCTCGATCCCCGAGACCCCCGCAACGTGGACCGACACATCATAGTGCGTACACCTATAGATATTCCAGGTGAAGCCGGTGAGGGGTCTCAGCTGGCATGCGGCCGCGATCAGCAGCGCGACGTGGCGCGGCACGCTGCTGCGGGACGTGCTGCTGGCGTGCGGCCTCGATCCCCGAGACCCCCGCAACGTGGACCGACACATCATAGTGCGTACACCTATAGATATTCCAGGTGAAGCCGGTGAGGGGTCTCAG
Source organism: Lysandra bellargus (assembly GCA_905333045.1). NCBI lineage: Eukaryota > Metazoa > Arthropoda > Insecta > Lepidoptera > Lycaenidae > Lysandra > Lysandra bellargus. Next base: position 8,663,688 of record HG995328.1, read on the forward strand.
CTGGCATGCGGCCGCGATCAGCAGCGCGACGTGGCGCGGCACGCTGCTGCGGGACGTGCTGCTGGCGTGCGGCCTCGACCTCCGCAACGTAGACCGACACATCATAGTGCGTACACCTGTAGATATTCCAGGTGAAGCCAGTGAGGGGTCTCAGCTGGCAGGCGGCTGCGATCACCTGCGCGACGTGGCGCGACACGCTGCTGCGGGACGCGCTGCTGGCGTGCGGCCTCGACCCCGGAGACTCCCGCAACGTGGACCGACACATCATAGTGCGTACTTATATTCTTCTTCTTCTTCTTCTTTAATTATGGCGGCCTCAGTGAGTTGCCAATGTCAGAGTGACTACTAGCTGTGTTGACTTTGCACTATTGTAGGTCTGGTGAAACAACAAGGTACAACGGAATCTAATTTAGTAGATTATCTGTTGAGTAATCTAAAACAAACACAAACATATATGGGTTAGTAAAACATCGCAGTTTTATGTTGTTAGAACGGATATATGTACATAAAATGTCAATAAGTGGACTATTTACATAACAAAGGATTGATTTGAAATTTATAGGGCGGGGGATGTTGTTAGGGAGGAGGTCATAAAGAGAGGGATGATTTCTAGGGCAGCAGAAAAAAATATGATCTAGGGTACCCTCATCAAGACCACATTCACACAGAGCACTTATATTCTTACAAGGATGTTTTGACACTTTGATGGCATTGACATATAGCGTTGATGTAAATTATCTGTTAATCAAATTGACGCCTAATATTGAGAGGAGGGCATGAGTGTGCTGTGTCATGTGTGAAACAGTTGTATGAAACATTTTACAACATGGCGACGTTAGTACTAATTTTACCGATGCAACTGTCTGTAGATTTGTACAGTCATCAGTCAAGGATTTCGTACTTGAATGATTTTGACATAGTAGTAGCGTTGATGCGAAATAGCTGTCATTCGAAATGGCCCAAATGTTATCCCACTTTTAGACTGTCGCTTTCTTGTTATCTTCTTAGTCATCAATTTGCATGTTCAAATTGATGAGAATTGATCCGAGATTCGAGGCATAAGCATAATATAACATATAATAGTTCACAGGTGCGGACATAGACGCAACGGGCACGCACTTCAGCACGTCGCTGCCGCTCAACGCGGCGCTGGCGGCAGACGCACAGGTATAACTTTCAGATTCTCGTGTTATGCGCCTAATGTTACCTAGTCACCTGTGGATACGAAGATGAACAATCATGTTGCTCCGATGCGCGCCAGCTGGCAACGTCGCGCTTAAGTTTGGCAACGTTGCACAGCAAAATATGTTCACAGCAATTGCTGTTGTTTTACAAAAGTAGCGTAGGCAAAGCGTAGGTGGATGCTCGGCAATCGGTGTAATATTACGCGCCTGTAATGAAGAAAAAGAGAGTGAGGTTTAAAAGAATAATTCCATGTTGAACAGGTCCTACTGGCGACGCACATGAATGGCGAGCGACTGCCGCTCGACCACGGGTACCCGCTGCGAGTTGTCGTGCCGGGCGCGCCCGCTGTACGCTCCGTCAAGTGGCTCCGTGAGTATCACGCGAACTAAAATAATACCTGCTACACACAACGATATAACTGTAAAGTTCAGTCACAGTCCACAGATAACAGTGCATGATGTTCATGCAACATTTATCCAGCTCCTTGTTTAAGCTAGTAATAGGTACTTAGTACTTACTATGTTCCATCGAAGAAGTTGATTCATCGGCAGTTGACGGACTACGTCAATTGGTCGGATTATGTCAATTCAATGTTAGCTGTGATCTGTCGGATGGGTTCGACATAACGTGACCAAATTACGTAGGTCCGCCATCTGCATATGGACCAACTTCCCTGATAGTACATCAAACAATGCTACATCTCCATAATATATCTTTATCTTATTAAACTTCTAAATAAAATTCTCACGTTTGTATTTCACAGTGTCCATACATTTTCAGAGGGCATAACAATATCAACCGAAGAGAGTCCGTCCCATTGGCACCAGAAGGACTACCGCTCGTTCAACCCGTCGAAGACATGGGAGACGGCGGACTTTAGCACCGCCCCGCCAGTATACAGCCTACCCGTCACGTCCGCCGTGTGCCAACCGCTAGATGGCGATACTGTTACTGCTGATGATGGACATATAGATATTAAAGGTGAGGTTCGATGTTTAGTGTTAGGCAGTGTCGGCCCTAGGGGGTGGCGAACAGGGCAATCGCCCGAGGCCTCGCTCTTGCAGGGGCCTCGCCAGGTCCCCGCAAGACCTACTGTCCAGTGCCTTGCATAGATCTGCCGCCCGAGGCCTCGCAATAAGTAAGGCCGCCACTGGAGTTAGGCCGTGTTCACACCAAACCGACTGTGAGCCGCCGAATGTGAGCAGGCTCACTGTGAGCCCCCGAATGTCCCCGCCTACGCCTAGCGTAATAACGTATTGTCGTTTAGGTGTGAACGAAAAAGTGAATATATGTATGGAAATAGTAAATACAATAAACTGCGTAACGTTCGCTCACATTCGGCGGCTGACAGTGGTTTGAACACGGCCTTAGGTTTCAGTGGTTATGTCTACAGATGTGCCGTTGCCGGCAATATTGCCGAAGGTGGGAATATTGCCGGCAACGCTGCCGGCAAGATTGCCCGAAGTGGAAATTTTGGGGAACATTGGCTAAATATTAGCAATATTGGACAAATAGGTCTAGAAAACTCATAAAATAAATGAGTCTTAGCGTTGTTTAAAAGAAATATTTAAAAAATAAATATCCTTGATACAAACTGCCAATGTTGCCGGAAAATTGCCAGAAAATTGCCGGGAATATTGCTGACAAAATTGCCTGTAGTAATATATATTAGTGGTGGTTAATATAACGTATAGCTGAAAAAAGTAGCGCGCTATTTCTTCGCAACGAATAGCGCGCGCTGTAAAACTATGCACAAGACGCTACGTTATAACGTATCACGCGGTCACTGACCTAGCGCGGCGCTGCCCGCGCTACCGATCGCGCGCGACTTTCGTTGGTTCGTTGTCGTGTCGCTCGGGTCCAAATCGGGTGAATTCGGCTGTCATAATTTTTTCAGTGTTGCATTGCGTGCATAGGTAAATTATAATGTTTTATAATCATCAGTAATTGACCCCCTGCTCCGAAGAGCACTGTACTGTAATATAATGGTAACTTCCGTTCCATGTGAACGTATTTTTTCTAAATCTGGATACGTTATTATATTTTTAAATGTAAATAAAATGTAAAAAAAACTGTTGTAAAAAAAGATGTAAAAATAATTTAAGACGTATACTTATTACCAAAAAATAAAAAATAAAATATTTCAAACATAATAAAATTAACCAAATAAACAATAACGCCTTCAAACGATTATATTATTCTAAGTTATTATCTTTAACAAACACTTTATATTATATTAACTCACCCTACGAATAATAAAACCTAAGGAAACTAACTCCCATACTAATACAGTTTTAAATTTGGTTCCATTCGAACTGTCATGTAACGTCAGCCTTTATACCGCTCAAGGTCACCTAAATATTGCAAATGTATGAAAAGTGAACCTAAGGTACACTTTTTTGACAAGTATTTTGGAGCATGTTTTTTGACGGAGTTACTCTTCCTTAGTTTTTATTATTCGTAGCCCACCGCGTTATAATTATTAACGAAAGAATTCAATAACGTCGGTAACTTTACAATAGTGGTGTTCCTAACGGCTATATTTTCATAGCGCGCTAGATGGAATATGCTACATTTTTTAAGCGCGCTAGTTTTGACGCTACGTTATAACGAATAAAATCTCGATTCGTTCAAGCACGCTAGTTTTGACGCTACGTTATAACGAATGAAATCTCGATTCGTTCAAGCGAACTAGTTTTGACGCTACGTTATAACGAATTTCAAGCGCGCTATTTTTGACGCTACGTTATAACGAATTTCAAGCACGCTAGTTTTGACGCTACGTTATAACGAATGATACGTTATAACGATCGATTAGACACGTTGTAAAATTACCGACGTTATTGAATTCTTTCGTTAATAATTATAAAGCGGTGGGTGAATTAATGTAAAATAACGTGTTTGTTAAATATAACTTAGATTAATATAATCGTTTGAAGGCATTATTATTTATTTGGTTAATTTTATTATGTTTGAAATATTTAAATTAAAATTATAGGTACAATATAATTATATAATATATTAAAATTGAAATGAATTGGTTTATATACAATCCTTTTTTTTAAGTATTAAATTATTTATATGGTTTTTAATTATTTTTTTTCTTTTTTGGGAATATACTTAAAATATTATTTTTACATTTTTTACAACAGTTTTTTCTTACATTTAAAAATATAATAACGTATCGATTTAGAAAAAAATACTGAACATGGAACGGAAGTTACCATTGACATCTCAATGGAAGTTACCATTATATTACAGTACAGTGCTCTTCGGAGCAGGGGGTCAATTATTGATGATTATAATTACATTATATACCTATGCACGCAACGTAACACTGAAAAAATTATGACAGCCAAATCACCCGATTTGGACCCGAACGATACGACAACGAACCAACGAAAGTCGCGCGCGGTCGGCAGCGCGAGCGGCGCCGCGCTAGGTCAGTGACCGCGCGATACGTTATAACGTAGCGTCTTGTGCATAGTTTTATAGCGCGCGCTATTCGTTGCGAAGAAATAGCGCGCTACTTTTTTCAGCTATACGTTATATTAACCACCACTACTTTACAACGTGTCCAATCGATCGTTATAACGTATCATTCATTATAACGTAGCGTCAAAACTAGCGCGCTCGAAAGAATCGAGATTTCATTCGTTAAAACTGTTATAAGTTGTAACGTAGCGTCAAAACTAGCGCGCTTGAAATTCGTTATAACGTAGCGTCAAAACTAGCGCGCTTGAACGAATAGAGATTTCATTCGTTATAAAGTAGCGTCATAACTAGCGCGCTTGAAATTCGTTATAACGTAGCGTCAAAACTAGCGCGCTTGAAAAATGTAGCGTATTCCATCTAGCGCGCTATGAAAATATAGCCGTTAAGAACACCACTAATAAATATTTTCCCAATATATGTTACTTATATTGCTTGCGCTAGGGAAAAAATCGGCCAAGTGCGAGTCGGACTCGCGCACGAAGGGTTCCGTACCGATATATATCAAAAATAGGCTTAAATTGTGTTTTTTGTTTGGGAGACCCCTTAAATTTTTATTTTATTTTAAAATTATTATTAAATATTAAAGTACACAAACAACAAAAAAATGCCATCTAGTTGACTCACAGGAATACTTACCATCAACGCCATCTGCCCCTAACATGCAGGTACTAATAAAAAAGGGGAAAAGGTCAAATTAAGGTCAAATATCGTTGTCTAGCTTTCAAAACGCTGAAAAAATAAGCGATAAGGAACTTCGTTCCAAAAACAAATTAGTTTGCTTTGATCATTAAGTATTTTATTTTGTTGACAAAATAATCTGAATTATTTTATAATAAAGCTATATAAATGGATCGGCAACATTGCCTATTTTCCCGGCAAAATGGAAATTTGCTGGCAATGGCAAGATTGGGAATATTGCCGGCAATGGGGAATTTGCCACTCGGCACATCTCTAGTTATGTCATCAACTCATCTTGATTTTGTCAGACAGCGGATTTGGATGCGTTAGCATTCTATATAGTTTGTGTTGGATGCGTCGGATGAGGTTAAAAATTTGTTCTGTGCCATTGAGATGTACTGTGCCCGATCTTTTGCCATTTGCTTTTACCGAGATCGTGATAAAGATATACATCTAGACTCTAGAGTCTAGACAGTATTCAATATAACGATGTCGAAATACTTTCAAGTTTCAACGAAACCATAGTTTTTTATGAAACTTATTCTGACTCTTCAAAAATTATGACGTTTTGTTAAACAAATTCCCATAGTTTTTGAGGATTTGGATTGAGTCTAGTAGAGGTAATCTTAAGGAAACGACTAATGGTACGGGCGGTATTCTATATTGTGAAAATAAAGAGCGTGAAGCCCGCCGACAAACCGCTATGCAGTTAGGCAGGCTACTAGATTAAGTTTTTAATATTTTCAAAAAAGATAGTGAGAGAGCCCTAGAACAATTTTTTTTGTGATTACTAACAAGCTAATTTTGTGTGAGTAGCTTCATTTTAATAAGACAAACTACTTTTTTATCTGCGAAAAATCTTGAAATTGATAGCTAACAGAGATAGAAAGGATTTCATACTTTGATTTGATGGTCCTAAAATATGGATTGTTCTATTTGTAGGACAATGTTACTAAGGCTGCGTTGCACCAGTGGCGTGGTTAAAGTTAAAGTTAAATATGGCGTTCAAACACCCCATATGCTCATACGACATCTGTCAATTTTTCCGGTTAAAGTTAAAGTTAAAGTCAAAGTTAGTTCGTGCAACCCACTCTAATTATATAACTATTAACCTACCAATATGCAAAAAAATCTGCTGGTTAGAGTTCCGTTTTAAGGTTCTGCCATCAACAAAACTTGGTTGACTACGGTACCCTAAAACTGAACCCTAACTAGCAGATTTTTTGTATATTGGTAGGTTAATAGTTAAGTATATAATTTAAAAGTGACATTGTCCTACAAATAGAACAATACAATATTTTAGGACCATCAAATCAAAGTATGAAATCCTTTCTATCTCTGTTAGCTATCACTTTCAAGATTTTTCGCAGATAAAAAAGTTGTTTGTCTTATCAAAATGAATCTACTCACAAAAAATGTGCTTGTCGGTAATCACAAAAAAAATTGTTCTAGGGCTCCCGTACTAAGACTTATTATTATTACTAGATGATGCCCGCAACTCCGTTGCGCCAAAATTAGTTTATCGCGCGCGAACCGTACATTTTTACGGGATGAAAAGTATCATATGTCCTTTCCCGGGACTCAAGGTATCTCCATGCCAAATTTCAGCAAAATCGGTTCAGCGGTTTGGGCGTGTGAAGAGGTAACAGACAGACAGACAGACACACTTTCACATTTATAATATTAGTATGGATTTATTATTTAACTTCAGTCTAATTAGTTCTTTTGAACAGGATACGCGTACTCAGGGGGCGGGGCTAAAATTATGCGTGTGGACGTGAGCCTGGACGGCGGCGCGAGTTGGGAGGAGGCGGAGCTTGTCACTGACCCTGCCCCTCCGCGACGACACTACGCGTGGGCGCTGTGGAGTGCGCGGTTACGACTGCCAGATCCTAAGGTATGGTGATATCAAAAATTTTACCTTACATACCACAAGATTTTGTGCCCGACTACGAGGGAGCCAAAGATAGTTTTAGCAGTACATATGTACTATGTATTTGCGTTTATATTTGGAGTACAGCTGATATCAGCTGTACTCCAAATATAAACGCAAATATCGTTTTATCGCACTCGAAATGTGATTGCATAATATTATTTTTGCGTATTATTTGCATAATATTATTTAGTTCAATTTCTACTTGCTATTATTATCATTACTTACATATCCCATTACTTACAGGCCAGCACCGTTGACATTTGGGTGAAGGCAACAGACAGCAACTTCAATACTCAGCCAGAGAATTTCGATCACATATGGAACATCCGGGGCATACTCAGTAATGCTTACAACAAAATCAAAGTCAACATTAAACATTAGTTTGTTTACATTGATACAATAGTCAATAGCTGGCGTGAGATACTCGATGCTGGGCTCGAATTTTTTTTTACAATTCATACAGTTACTGGCAGATTAACATGTTTATAAAATAAACGCCAAGTAACATGAAAAAACTTCCCGTTTTTTTTGCATAAATCGAGGGTTTAGGGCCGAAAAAATTATTTGAAATAGAAAAGCTATGGATTATATGTGTAGCCAGATACATTAGCTAGGTTATGAAGTAGATAAGTTACAAGTTTTATTAAAATAATTAGGGAAAAAATTAGTTATTGTCCGAATGTTACGAAATGTTACTTGTTCGATTCTTCCACTCACGTCTTCAATTATAATTATTGGTGCAAATCCAGCGGAGTCCAGTAATGCTAGTGTCCAGTATCAATCGAATCAATGCTAATCAGAGTTTCCAAATTTTATGCTTTTTGGTGCTAAAACTTATCTATGAAAGCAATAAAATCACACATTGTTAGTATGTTTATAAAATAAACATGATTAAAACATTTATTGTAACTATTATTACTTGAATTATTAACTACCATTACTGGTAGATACTTTTTAACCAACCTTACAATTATGGTGGAAGTATTATGATTATTGAAACCTAGACGTAAAGTAATTACTTATTATAATCTGTTTCGATCTTCTTTTCTGGAGGTAAGTAAAAAAGTAATGAAACCCAAAGATATACATTACACTAACACCCTGATTAATTTCATAAGCTCTCGCTTTTGGCAAGTTTTGCCCCAATTTATCATAAATTAACAATAAAATAGAGCAACAAAGAAACCCTCAAATGCGTTACATCTGATATGAACTTGTTAAATAATAAATCGTTACCTATTACATAAGTGTAGTAACAGTATCACTATATTCGGTATCGCGTCAAGGTTCGAAGTTCACGATTACGTATCGCAGTGTGTAAGCTCCGCTCGATACGATGACCGCGTCTAAGCAGCTCTTAAGTGTACGGCACTTGATAAAACAACTTTTACTACCCAAATACGTCAGAACCTACTACGAAGGGCGCACCGAAAATGTTTCGTTCAAGGAAAATGAGGACATCTTAGACTTAAACATTCACGGCGAGAACCTCAAATTTCCGTACGTGTGGTTAAGAGACAACTGCCAATGTGCCGAGTGCTTCCATCCCACCGCCAAGAGCCGAGTTGTGGATTGGGCGAATTTCAACTTGGACAGCAAACCGAAAGACGTTATTAAAGACGAGAATTCCTTGCAAGTGACTTGGGACGATGGCCACGAATCGCGGTACAAGATTAACTGGCTGAAATTCAGAAGTTTCACTAACAAACATAGAAAAAATTATAATGATACAATTTTCAAACCGTCGAAAATAACATGGCACGGCAATGATTTCCAGAAGATACTATCCAAACATGAGTTCAGCGGCATTATCAACGATGACAAGCAACTTTATAAATGGATTCATGACCTCTCTGTGTATGGCATAGCCTTGATTAAGAATACGCCTAATAAAGAAACTGCATTGGACAGTGTGGTGCAAAAAATCGGATTCCCTAGGAAAACTCATTACGGAACAAACTTTATAGTTCAAAATGTGCCCAATACTAGCAACGTGGCATACTTAAACAGCAACCTTCAAATACACGTGGACCTTCCCTACTATGAGTATTGTCCTGGGGTCAACATGCTACACTGCCTTGTTCAAACATCGAGCCGAGGTGGAGAAAACCTGCTATCCGATGGACACTACACAGCAGAGTATATTAAAACTTACCATCCTGAACAATTTAAATTACTGACAGAAATTGATGTAGAATGGAGTGACATAGGGACAGAACATGGCAATGAATTCTTTAAGCTTCACAGAGCCCCAGTGATATGCTTAGATAAGCATGGACAAATAGAGCGGATAAACTTTTCAGTTCCTCAGAGAGGTAGTCAGTTCCTCGGTCCCATAGAAGTTGTGAAGCCATGGTATAAAGCCCATAGTCTCTTCTTTAAATTGAACACGGACTTTGCAGCAAAGTTCAAGACTGATGCAGGAGATATACTGGTCTTTGACAACATCAGATTGCTGCATGGCAGAAATCAGTATGAAGATAAACTTACTAACGTAAGAAAACTAATAGGTGCATATGTTGACTGGGATGAGATATATTCAAGATTAAGATGCCTGCAACTCAAATATAATCATAATGATGAAATTGTTTAGTAGTTAAGCATAAATAGAATCCATTTTGGTGATTTCAATATAAGCTTTTATAATTTTTTATCTTAATACTTCTGTTTTTATTAATTAAAAATTATTATCATTTGTTAATATTTGGAGGGTTAGTGTTTCTATTCAAAGAATACTGTAACTGATATCCAATTCATTTATTTCGACATATGTAGACATACTGTATTGTCCGACATCAAAACTTCTTATTGGGACTATTCCATCAGACTTCTTGCTTTCATTCTCGACTTCTATCATTGGAAAATCTTCTACCTCAGGATTGGTGGCCAATGAGATCGCAGTACATTCATTTGTGTGTAGATATATTGTAAAGGATGTATTTTCTGGTAATTTTTGGAAAATATGAATCATTGTAGATAACTTCAGACAAAAGGCTCGAAAGTTCTGCTCACTTTTAATAAAATAGGTATCAGTGGTTTCATGTTGATTCTGAATATCAAAATCAAATATGAAGCTTAATAACGCCTTATAATTTTCATCAGTAATCACAAATTCAAGTCTTTTTAATTTATTGTTCTTTATGCAAGCTTCAATGCTTTTAAGACACATATCTAAATATTGATTTACTTGTGGATGAACAGACTTAAATACTACCACATTGTATTTCTTTCTGCTTTCAAATATAGATTTTGGATACACAGATGCAAAGTAAAGGATGTTATTAAAAGCAACAGCTAAAAACTCAACAGTTATATCTGTAAGGCAGTCATCCATACTTTTTTATCTTTTATCACACTTTATATTCATTCGAATTAGTATCCAATAAAATTGTTCTCATATTTTTTACTGGTGTAATATTGTGACTTGTAGTAAATCACTGATCTACTTGTCTAATGGAGGTCAGTGTAGTAAATGGCAATGCTTTAAAAATACATACCGTAATTATGAAGTTTGGAGATAAAAAATTGTTTCTTTTCTTTCTTTTTCTTCTTTTTTTGGCAACACTTCAATTTTTGGTGCCACAGACAAGGTAAAAAGGTAAGGAACGGCGGAAGGAGTAAAAAATAACGGAATTTGGAAGAAAGTTAATTAAATCAGTGCGGTAAATTAAATTCTATAAACTAAATAAGATAAACATACTTATTCTAAATATTAATATTATTTAATGTTAAGAAATTAGATATACAACTATATGTAACCGTAATTGCGGGAGTCTTCGACAGTGAGGCAGTAATCGACAGTTAATTTTTTATCGCGGCAAAATAAATCGCAGAATTTTATTTTTTATCCCGGCAACACTCCTTAATGTTCAATGACAAATGGCTGTTGATATTCTGTCAAATGTCATTCGAATCTGTCATTTACTTTCAAAATGGCGAAGTAATTACAAGTGCGGACGGACTCCTTTCTTGAAAAATCCTACTACTACTAAGGAAATCGTTAAGGTGGTGAGTACATGTTTTTGTTTGCAATACCCTAAGTTGATTTCATACAAAAGTTAGCTTATATTTTTCAGAATAAGAAAGGAATTACGAGGACAATTTAATATATTATCCTTTCCATTATTACTGTTTGTTTCCTTAGTTTTAAAGCGGTGTTCATTACTGATACCAAAATTTTCGTTTGTTCAGTTATCGACATGACGTGTCGATAACTGAACAAACAAGTTATTCTTTTTTTAATTTTGTCCTGGCTATTTCATATTATTCTTTAAAGTCGGGCAATTCGATTTATCTATGAAAATCCTGATTTGCTGTTTATTTACTAGTAATCGACAGTGTCCATCACTGGTTATTCATAACTGGTACATTACATTTTTATAGATGGCGCCGAAAAAGAATTACACCCCACACCAAATGGGGCAGGCAATCGAGGCTATCCGAAAGGGCGAAAAAATGGCAGCGGCAGCTAGAAGATTTAATGTTCCGCGAGTTACTCTTCTTAACAAAATAACAGGTAGAACGCCAGTAAATTGTACGATGGGCCCTAGTTCGGTACTCACAAGAGAGGAGGAAAATATTCTTTGCCTTCTGAAGATATGGCATTATACATTATATGGGCTAAAAATAAACAATTGTTTTTAAGCAGCAATCGCCAATCTCAGCCAGAGAACTTACCGAATGAAGCAGAAAGCGCAGATACAACACATTGCCCCTTACTTGATCAACAACCCCAAGAGATTTCTACTTCCATACGAGATTGCACAGATGCAACAGAATGCCTGTCAGAACAGCCACCCCAAACTTCAACAACTTCCATATTCAACAAACCGTGTAATACAGTAATCAAAAGTCTCACATCTGATGAAATTGTTTCGAACCCTGCTCAAGTATCCCCATCTATTAAACCCCTTATATGTCTAACAAAACCTACAACTAATGTAAATGACACTTCTTTAGCTCAGAGTTTGCTTATTAACAACAACGACTCGATCAATATTTTAAAGACACTTGAAATAACATCAGAAGATAACTCCCGAAACCAAATACCTTTAACCGATGAAGGAGACCGCGGAATTTCTGATGACACTACATTAACTCATAGCGTCCTAAATAATGATTTTGTCAAAGGTCAGGTAAAACCTAATAAGTTAAATATTTGCGAAAACATGTCTAAAAATATTTCCAACGAGCAGTTACCTTTAGCTAAAGAAATTGATGAGACACAAAGAACGTTGTCAAAAACTATCTCACAGTCATACAAAAATTTACTTACCGCTTCGGAATGTTTTTCCCAAGACCTATTAGCGACATCACAAATACGCCAACACCTGCGAAGAAATCTATTGATTGTGTTTTGGGAATGAATATACCATCACCCTTCAAAAGAAATCTTTTTTGGCCCGAAAATGATACTAATAAGAAAAGTAGATTGAAAAGAGAGAAAATACCATCGGCTGTTACGAGTCAAGCTTGGAGAGACTATCACAAAAAAAAGGAACAAGAAAAGAAACGGCTTCAAGAAGAAAAAGAAGAGCGGGCTAGGCAAAGAGAGGAAAAGAGAATAATGAAACAAAAACTTATGGAAGTGAAAAAGAAAAAAACACTTAAACAAAAAATATTAAGACGGAAAAGAAAACATCTAGTTCAAGAAGAATGGACCTCTGAAGATACAGATTTGTCGGACGTCCAATACGCTGAAAGTGGTGAAAGCTATGCAGAGCTAGATAGTGATGAATATAAGGATATTCCTAAACAGAAAGATATTGAAACAGGAACCAAACAGCTAAGTGTCAAAAGAAAGAAACAGAAACGGAAAAGTAATATTGACTCTGATTCAGAAGATTTACCTATATGTGAATTGAAAGGTATTAAGAAAGACAAGAAAAAAGGAATTCACGTAGGCTGTTTTGTGATAGTTAACTACGAAGGCGAATTTTTTCCGGGCAAAGTTGAAAATGTAAGTGGGAAGTCTTACGAAGTAAGTACTATGGTCTTATCTACAAGTAATACATTCAAGTGGCCGGATAAAACGGACAAGATATGGTACAATCATGAAAAAATTGTTGAAAAAATTATAGAACCCATATGCCTTAATAAAAGAGGTTATTATAGAATTCCTGAAATGGAAAAGTATTTACCGGATATTTATTTGAATTTTTTTAATACCTCATTTTAACATAAAGTGCGACAAGGCTATAAATGTACGTGGGCGGGGGCGCTGCTAGTAGGAGAAATGTCAAAAATGGCGTTTTTGTATGATGGTAGCGTAAGTTCCTTTTTTCGCCACGTTCATTTAAAGCCTTGTCGAGCTCTATTGCTGTCGCTTATGTTACAAATATTTTAATCAGTCTTAAATTCTTAGAAGTTTGATTTTAGGGTGCTCTTTATAATGCTAACTAAGAACGCGTAATTGTAGTCTGAGATTAATGATATTTTCCGTTCACTGTTATTGTTGCTTTATTTTTTATATTTTTAATTGTTTGATTTATAACTATTTTGGTGTTCATACCTGTAAGAGAATACAAGATAATATGTAGACGAAAAAACGAGATAAAGACTGATGTTAAATCTAAGGTTTAATTTTGTTACCACTTACTCTGAAGACTATTTATATCAATAAATAAGTAGTATTCCTAATTTTTCTTGTTTTAATTCCTGACTACTGTTTACCTACTAAGAAGTCTTTATCTATACTTTAATATTATAAATCTGAAGAGTGTGTTAGTTTGTTTGAACGTGATAATCTCAGAAACCACTAGACCGATTTAAAAAATTCTTTCACCAATGTGTAGCTAGGATGTCCCTGAGTGCTATAGGCTATGTAATATGTACCACGGGCGGAGCCGGGGCGGACCACTAGTTTTAAATACCTAAAAACAAAACTACTTGACTTCAAATCTAAATAAATTAAGTGTCGAATAATTGTCGATGACTGGATGTTCATTACTGATGAGATGTCCATCACTGGTGATCCATTATTGAAACTGAGATGTCGAACACCGGCACTTCTGGTGTATTTTACAATTTTACTTTTTTATTGTAAAATTATTAAAACTGATACAAATGGACACATCAGAACGTTTAATGATTATATATTTGATAATAATCAACAATCATTATAGGGTTGAAAACCTTTGTAAGTGTTATATACCAGGTCAAACTTCACTACTCCCTTAAAGTGTCGATAACTGCCACAAACACGGTACACATTTATCATTAGAACTAAGAAGTATATTTACAGAAGTAGGAAATGGAATATGGATTAGAGACAAGCTATAATACAATTGGGAATGATCATGGAGGGAACATGAAAGGATAATGTGGTTCAACCTACTTCTCCACAGTCGCACAAATCATCATCTCTGACACCGATTCTCCTAAGATGCGCTGGAATAATTGACGTTGTTATATTTTTAGAAAGGAAAATTTTAGAAAACCAGGGCTTAGTAGGGATCTCTGGTTGAATTTTACGATACTGTATAGCTTTTGTTTGACTGCTCAAGGCCCATAACTTATTCTAAGATTTCAATAGGGAATCCCGTGCCAGAGAAGCCAAATCATGCGTATAATTATTAAAAGGGAACAAATCACCACTAAAAACAGCCTCTTTTGCCAATTTGTCAGCCATTTCATTGCCAACAATGCCGCAATGGCTTGGTATCCATATAAATGTTATTGAAAAGCCTTGAAGTTTACATTGATATAGAAGGTTTCTAACTTGTACAATAATTGGATAACAATTTTTTGATTTAAAAGGAAATTTAATCAGGGATTGTAGAGCGCTTAAATAATCTGTAAATATTAGTGTCTCTTTAAGCCTGCCAAGTAAAATATACTCAACAGCCTTAAAGAGACCATAACACTCTCCTGTAAAAACAGATGTTTCAGGCGGAAACTTTACTTTTTGTACAATATTATACTGTAAATGGTAGACACCAACTCCAACACAACTATCTGTAGTATTCTTCGATGCATCTGTGTATATGTGGTGGTAGCCCTGCCAATTGTTATTCGTGATGTACTTAAATATATTGTTAGCGAAATATGTATCATTTTTTTTAATGCCAATGTCTAATCTAATATCTGGCATAAGCGTTAGTGCTTCATATACTGAATCAAATAATGGAAAAGTTTGAGAACGAAAAGTGGGAGCGTCAATGACTAAGAATTTACGATAGCTAGTGAGAAGTAAGGGATGAGATTTATGATGCCAGTATTTATTATTACTATGACACAAATGAAATAAAGTTCTAAGTTTGGGAATTAAGGGGTGATTTTTAAATTGGTAACAACGGACAAAATATTTATCCGCCAGATATTGTCGACGGAGTTGAAGAGGAGGTTCGCAACATTCCAACTGAAGTGCGTTTATGGGAGATGATCTCATAGCTCCGCAGATTATACGCAAGGCTTTCGCTTGTATTTTGTCCATTTTTTGTAAACCTGATACGCTACACGGCTCTAAAAGAAAAGTGCCATAATCTAGGACACTTCTAATTATTGCATTGTAAATTAATTTCATAGTAAATGGGTGTGATCCCCACCAAACACCAGATAAGCACCTTAACATATTTAGAAGCCGCTCACATTTGGCACAGATGTAATCAATGTGTGCGTTGCCATTTAATTTTCCATCCAAATATAGCCCTAAAAATTTGACTTTGTCTTTAACAGGAATCGGCGCACCATCATAAATAATGGTTATCGGGGGAGGCATACGCATTCGGGTAAATAAGACGACGGAACTTTTGTTGATCGATAAGTCTAAACCGTGCTTGTCCATCCAAGATTTTAACTGTTTCAAAGCGTTTATAAGATCTGTACAAGCAATACTTATAGAACTATTTATTACATAAATAGCCTTGTCATCTGCATATTGAAGTAATTTTATTATACTTAAATCTAGACAATTTTCTAAGTCGGATGTGTAAATATCGTAAAGTAATGGACTTAAAACTGACCCCTGAGGAATACCTTTCCGAACAGTTCTAGTTTCCAAAGAGTTGTTTAAAACTATTATTCTTTCTATTAAAATATTAATAATGAAATTAACTAAAATTAAAGGCAAACCAAATTGAATTAGCTTTTCTTTTAAGATACTTATGATAATATTATCATAAGCAGAATTTATATCCAAAAAAGATGCAACGACAGATTTATTTTCTGTGAATGCTGTGCGTATATCTGTGGTTAATATGGCAATATTATCTATGGTACCTCTACCTTTACGGAATCCAAATTGTGTATTCGAAAGGAGGTTATGTTTTTCTATAAACCATTCTAGTCTGTTTTTAGCTAAATGTTCTGCAATCTTTAATAAAACAGAGGAGAGCACAATGGGGCGATATGATGTAGCCAAAGATGGGGGTTTGTTGGGTTTTGGAATTGGGATAACTTTTTGTTTTTTCCATGCAGCAGGTAAATTACCAGATAATAAAATTTGGTTAATTAACTTGAGGTAGTACTGTAAAATTTCTTCATCAGCATGTTGAAAGGAGTATGGAATGCCATCCAATCCGGGAGAAGAATCTTTCAAGTTTTGTACTACCCCTTTTAACTCTTCTATTGTAAAGAGTGAATCTAGTTCTTCAGAATTAACATTTTGTAAAGGAGGAGGTGGTTCGTTAGAAATAGTAAGAGGAGCTAAATTGTCTAGAAACTCAGAGGCTAAAGAATCAGATATAGGGTGAGAAGGAGTAGTGAATGCAGATCTATACCGTCTTATGTTTTTCCATACTATAGTAGGATGAATACCTGGATTTAATGATAAACAAAAATTTATCCAACTTAGTATCTTCTTTTTCCTAAATAATTTCTTAGTATCTTTAAGACAATCAAGATACAGCTGGTAGTTGGCTATGTTTGGATTTAAATTATATTGTTTTTCAATCTTTTTCCTATTCTTAATGGCAACTGTGCATTCTTGATCCCACCAAGGTGGAGATGGTGTATGATGGTGTGAAGTTTTCTTTTTTGGAAATGATTCATCAGCAGCTTTAATAAATGCTGAAGTCAAAGCCTCAGCACATAGTGATTCATTTTCTGATGATATTTCGGGAAGAAATGATAACTGATTTCTGAGCAAAGTTTGAAATTTATCCCAGTTAGAATTACTGTTAATATGATATTTTATTGATGCAGACTGATTTGATTTACTTTTATCTTTACCTGGAAATGATAGAATTATAGGAAAATGATCACTGCCATGAGATAAAAAATTGATAGTTTTTTGTTAGGTACTTTGTTTTTCTCCTTCTTCTTTTCAATAATCGCGTCCACGCAGTGAGTTGCCAATGTCAATATTTTAAAAAATGTAGTGATACCTCAGTGATACTTACAAACTTTGTTCAAAACAAGTTCAAAACTATGAAGTGATTATCAGGTACGGTAGAAACCTGTAATTTTGTAGGGTCATGACTCATGATTTACGAACGGTAGGCATAATACTTGTCGAAAAATAAGACATAATATTAAATAACAAAATTTTCGGGGTGGGACTGGGCACAGTCCACAGAATACAAATTACTCACGGAGGGACCGGGAGTGAAAACTGAGTGAGTAACCAAGGGAAGGGTTAGGATAAATTATAAATTATAATAATTTATGCATACAAAAGTATGGGGTCCCCATCAGGGAATCCCAATTACCTAAATTACCTTACAATTTACCTACAAAGGGACAGGGATGTTGTCTTGATATACTTAAAATCAATAAAAGCAATAAAAGAAAAATGTGAAATAATTAAATTAATTTTATTTTCTAATTTTGTGGTTGGTGATCGTCTAACATCAAAAACTTATTTGTCAGGAAGTGAGTCCAGCCCCTGAAATAAATAAAGTTACTTCATTATATGACAAACAGATATTTAGTAATTATAGTTTTGTTTGAAAGGGCAAAAACTGGCCAAATTGAGATTATGATATAGTAGCCAAACAGTTTTCTTAAATAAGATATCAAACTTGAAATATAACACCAAAAGGGGTTTTTGAATCGAAAGGGGTATGAAGATTTTTATATTATGGAGCCTGGCTGACCCACTGTACGCCACTATGTTTTTCGCATTCAGGAATATTAAAAAAAAATGGATAGCTAACATCAATATAGTGCGTTTCATCGAAAAGTTCCTTTGCTGTTGGCATGTTGGCATTCCTGTCTGTCAATAATGTAAACAAGGTTGATATGCTCTGCGAGTTTTCATAGTTTTACTGTGATTTCGTGAGAAAATCATGCCGAAAACACAAAAGAGTGGTGAAAGAATGATGGTGCTAACAGTGAAAGAGTTTTGTGAACGTGAAAAACGTAACTAGGCCTCAATAATTCCATTAAACTCTGGTTTCCGCCATTACGGCTTAGTGAAATAGGGTTACCAGCATCAGTTTAATCACCCATAAACACAGTAAAACTTATGAATACTTGCAGAGCGTGTCTACGGTGTTTACGTTATTAACAGAGAATGCCAACATGATGGCAAAGGAACTATTTGATGAAACACACTTCTAGTAACGAAAACTACATACACGTGAACAAAGGCGCGAGTAAAAGCTAGTACAATAATATTATCATTTACATACATTTTGTGGTACACTTTACGGACAAACTATCATGCTTCTTGATTTGTGCTTTAACTTAGTATTTACATGTAAATGTGTTATCATTAGTCAGTGAAGGTGTGATGACGCAAGCCCTCACAAAGCTCGGCTTTTAGTTAGTAAATGCAAAAGTAACTTTGCTGGTTACGGCTTCACACATAAAGTACTAAGTGGATCATCATAAAACTTTCATAGGTACACGTTGTCTGGAACTCTGAAGTATGGAGAAGGACATAGGGTACCTTTTATCCTGGGAAAAAGAATGGTCCCCGAGGGATAGACGTTAACGTAAGCAGAGTCGCGGGCGAAAGCTGTTAGAATTATGTACAATTTTCTTTAAGTGCATTTTGTGATAACATATTATCTCCCCTAATTTAAGGTAGCACAGTAAGGGTAATGTGGCAGCATTAATTTGCATTAGTGCCAACATGACGGCAAAGGAACTATTTGATGAAACGCACTATACAAACAAAAAAAAATATATACTTACACATAATATATAAATGCGAAAAACACAATGGCGGACAGTAGGTCGGCCAAAATCGTCATACCCCTTTGTATAAAGTTATTTGTTAGTTTGACTTTACCTAAAACTGTTTAATTTTTAATTGTAATAATTAATAAAGTGAAGGCTCAGGAAGGGTGTGTTCTCACCAGTGCTTTGTTGCGAGGAATGTGTTTTAAAAACAAATATAAGTAATTGCTTCATTTGCCTGCCCTCACTAATAGCAGTAAAACATATTTCTCGCAACGCAGCTCTGGAAATGCAGAATAATAGTCTTTTAGTACTCAAGGTAAACAAGAAAATGTTACAAATAAAAATACTCACAGCTACAACATAAGGGTTTCCAGTTATTCTCTCATCTCTCTGGTAGGACATTCTGTCCCATCTCTCAATCATGCTGCGTCTGTGATGCTAAAAATTAGTAAACATTTTTAATTTATTATGATCAAGATCGCTAGGAATGCTAGGAAACATAACTCCTACGGAAACTGACTTACATAATGGTACATAACAATATACTCACATTGTTTAAAGTTAAATTGTGAAGGTGGTAGAGTCCCCATCCCGGAAGGCCTAAGCCAGCTGTTATGATCATAAAACTTGGAATAATTTCATACCACATGTTGAATTACTGAATTAATATTATGGTTATATTTTGTAATTTTATTTTTTGCAACTTTTAGCACGGATTTGCTATAGTCAGAAGCACAGAACACTTTTACTCCTATCGGAGATCGGAGGTCAGAAGCTGTCAATGTCAGTAACAAAAATTTGACAGATAACTGACAGTTGACAGTAGGCAAGGATGGCTGTACTTTAAGGTAATTTTTTGGGTTCCGTTATCCGTAGGCCGTAGCCAAGGAGTTAAAACGGGACGCTATTATCAAGACTTCGATGTCTGTCCCGTGTCCGTCTGTCTCCAGGCTGTAGCTCAAGAATCGCTTAAGTTAGACTTATTAAATTTTCACAGCTGTATTTCTGTTGCCGCTATCTAATCCTTCGATCGTGGATTCTTGGAAATCTATTGTTATTCTATTGTGTCTCGCTCACCGGTGAGCTTATGGGGCTTGATTAGGGATTGCAATCCCGCACCTTATTCAATCCCGCGGGATCCCGCATGTTTGAATTTTAACGCCCACGCCGACTACTGGATGCTACGCCTTCGCGAATCCCAAAATAATATGTAGACGGTCAGAATCCTTCTCTGTTAGACCTTCTGCTGACTTCAAATCCTGACGGCTACCAAGCATACATGATGGTGCACTTGGATCATCGGATCATTGCCTTATTAAATACTATTAGTGCTGTTAAATACTATCGTGTGTGGCATTACAAGTCAGCGGACTGGGGTGTTTTTTAAATTAAATAAGGGGGTAAACGAGCAAACGGGTCACCTGATGGTAAGCAATTACCGTCGCCCATGGACACTCGCAACATCAGAAGAGCTGCAGGTGCGTTGCCGGCCTTTTAAGAGGGAATACGCTCTTTTCTTAAAGGTTTGCAGGTCGTAGAGGTCCGGAGATACTGCTGGTGACAGTTCGTTCCAGAGTTTTACAGTGCGCGGCAGAAAGTTACGCGAAAAACGCACTGTGGAAGACTGCCACTCATCAAGGTGATGAGGATGGTATATTTTTCGCGTGGGACGATGGCGAAAATTTGCAGGTACCGTTCCGAACAATCCCTCGGAGCACTCCCCGTGATACAATCGATAGAGGATGCAGAGTGATGCTACATCTCGGCGTAATTCCAAGGGGTCCAAGCTTTTTAAAACACTATGGCAGTCAACAATTCGAGCGGCCCTTCGTTGGATACGACCCAGAGGGAGCAGTTGGTATTTTGGCGCCCCTGCCCAGAGATGAGAACAATATTCCATATGAGGCCGAACCTGCGCCTTGTACAGTTGTAGGCGTTGCCGCGTTGGTCCGAACTGAAGTACTGTCTCGCTCTGTTAACACCAAGCTTCTCCGAGGCTAATTTGGCCTTACCCTCTAGATCAGTGGACCCCAACCTTTTTTTCATGCGGGCCACAAACATGTTTTGGTCTTGGTGTCGCGGGCCGCAACAAAAAAATTTTAGGGTTAAAAAATAACATTCTTTAAAATTAACGATTTAAAAGTGGAAAAAATTTAACGACTATCACGTAGACTTTACGTTATTTTGCCAGTGGACGTGAATTTCAAAGTTGTTTAACATCACGCGGGCCACAAATGAAGTCCCGGCGGGCCGCGGGTTGGGGATAGCGGCTCTAGATGATATCGGAACTGGGATGGGACGTCATAATCGAGTTGTATTTTGTATGGAGCGTTTCAGGCAGGTCCATTTTATGAGATGTTTGAATTGTCATATCTTGGTGAATTCTTAAGAGCCCGGGTTACCCTCGAAATTCTCATACATACGTAATACCAAAATATTTAAATATTTTGTAGTAAATTTACTATTTATTTATATATTTTTTAGTGTTTTACTCTATTTTTTAGTGTTTAAATATTTAGTAGTAAATTTAGTAAAAAAAAAATTATACACAAAAAATTTTTTTTAGTGTTTAAACATTTTGAAGTTAATTTTTGTTCAGGAACCTAGGTAATTACTATTTTAAGCTGAAAAATAACTCAAACATGTTAAATACTTTCGTATGACAAAATGATTTTGGTATTACGTATATTGTATGAGAATTTCGAGGGTAACCCAGGCTCTTAAGCTATCAGAGTAACTCTTTCACCGATGTTTCTATTTTTAACGGTCTTTCAATTACTAATAAGAAAAAAAAAATAGTCATCAAGCCTATTACAGACCAATCGCTATAACTAATTTATAATATTATCAATAGCCAGCTCCTTCGATACTTGGACGGCCAGGGATTACTAAGTGACAAACAGTACGGGTTCCGTAAGGGTCGCTCAGCTGGTGATCTCTTGACATACCTAACTCATCGTTGGGCTCAGGCGATCGTGTCGAAGGGAGAGGCATTGGCTCTTAGTTTGGACATTGCGAAGACCTTTGATCGGGTTTGGCACAAAGCACTGCTATCAAAGCTTCCATCATATTATGGGCTCCCGAGAAATTATGCAAATGGGTCGTGCGGGACCCAGCAGACTAATAATAATTGGCGCGGGATTCCGCGGGATTGCGGGATCCCGCTTTACGGGATTGCAATCCCTTGATGGAGTAGACACCCGGTACTGTGTCTAGCCCAGCGGTCCCCAACCTTTTTTTCATGCGGGCCACAAGACATGTTTTGGTCTTGGTGTCGCAGGCCGCAATGATTTTTTTCTTTCTCGGCGGGCCGTGGGTTGGGGATAGTGGGTCTAGCCCCGCTATCCCCAACCCGCGGCCCGCCGGGACTTTATTTGTGGCCCGCAGATTATTAGGATAGTGAATGGCCCCTTTAATTTTGCAGTAAGTACATATTTTCGTTTTAAATATGGGTATGCGCGCACGGGCAACTTAGTCGCTCGGCGATTTATTTGTCTCTTTCGAAAAAATAATTGCCATGTCGCCGGGGTGCGCGCACGAGAGCGACAGCAACCCGACCTTTTTCAGTTTTTTCTAGAGTCATCAACCAGGGCTTCAAATAACGTTATTTTTTCATAACGTTACTGCTTCAAGGGCATAGATAACGTTATGAAAATTTACCCGATATTAAAAATAACGTTAAAAATTGATATTAATAACGGTTAATGTTATAACGTTATATAGGATTTATAACGGTAAATATATTATGTTCTTTGATAACGTTATAGTTCGTCAAGAAAGTCATGACAGGCGGGAAAATTTTCTAAACGTAATCACGCTTAAAAGGTATATTTTTTCTTTGTATTTTCACACAAATCTCGCAAAAAAAGTGGGCTGCGAGTGAGATTTAGTGCACCGTGAACGATCGCATACCCGATACCAGAAAATAACGTTATAATAATAACGGTAAATATAACGTTATTTTACTAAATATCGTTAAGAAAATAACGTTATCTGTCTACCATTATGAAAATAACGGTACGTAACGATATTTTTTCTGTTATTCGATAACGTTATGAAGCCCTGTCATCAACATGAATTTGGTCGAGACGGCTGTGGTCGTTGCTCGTTGCACTCGCAATAAAAAACCGAAGAAAGCGTCGAAAAATAGAATATTGGATGCATCATGGGTGCATCCATAATGGAGCGATCGGCTGATTCTCAGGTTTCATACTATGTTTATGAAATTGAGAAATTATTTTTATTATACAGTAATGGTCTGCTTTCTACTTCTTCAATTATTAGTCTACTATAATTAATAATTATCGATATCTTCTTCGACCGGCATTTTAATTGGCATCTCGGAACATAGAATGCGCGCGCGTATCCGTCCGTACACTGCTTAGACCACAGATTAATATAATATGTAGCCAATGATATTAGTATAAAAAAAACTCAAAGCAGTTAAGTAAAGCCCCATACATACGTAACTGTTTATCGTAGCGATTTCAGACTGTGCAGATAAATTGAAAGTTCCTAGTGCATCCACACGGCTCCGATATCGACGTCGATCGGGCAGTTCTCCGCAGAAGCTCACGCAAGATACATGTTAACAATGGAAGATTATGATGCACTTGCTATATTAGACCTGGTTATGTGTTTAAAGAAAAAAAGAAGCGGAGTCTATGGTGTAAAGACTGGCTCATGAAAAGGGAGAAATTTTTTCATACCAACTTGTTAAGTGAAATTCGCTCCGCAAGATTGGCATAACTATTTAAGGATGAAGAGGCATATTTAAATCTGCTGGCTTTAGTTTCTCTACTAATAAAGAAACAAGATACTGCTATGAGAGAAGCTATAAGTCCTCATGAAAGATAAGTTTCTGTAGCTTTCTATAAAATCTTGAATTAGTTTTCGGACCGCGGTGTCCAACTCTTTCGTCTTGCGACATATTTCTGTGAAAGCGATGTGCACGTGCGTACACTAGCAAGCTCCGTGAAGTACCGCCGAACTGAGCGATCGACGTCCACCCGCAACGATAAAACTGTGAAAATGTAATCGACAACGATTTATCTATTAGAAATTGCAACTGCCACCGACGAACGATTATCGACAACGATTTTTCATACACACGATCGATAAAACTGCGCAAACTGGTCTGCTCAGATTTATCGCTACGATAAATAGTTACGTATGTATGGGGCTTAAGTGTTACTACGGCGCGCGTTGTGAAACCATAAATACGGACCAATTGGCCCGTCTTTTATTTAGTCTGTCTCTTTTATGTAAATAGCATTTCGTATCTTTTGTTTCACTTATCTGTCAAATTTGACAATTGTATTAAAATAGTATGAACGTAACAGATCTGTATTTAGTAGAATATCATTGTATGTAGCAAGCTAGCTTAGACACAAACTCACGCCGCGGCGGTCGAGTGGCAACTGGCCTGTTGGCAGCTGGCCGGTCGGTGACTTTTTAAGGGGGTGACACACGTACAAACTTAAAGTACGCGGGTTTTAAGTTCGCGAACTTACTCGGCTCGCGTCAGTGACACATGAGTATCGCTCACGGCTCGCGGCTCGCGGCTTTATGCTCACACAGGCGATTAAGATCGTCGAGCCATAAGTCCGCGTACTTACTCGCGTGTCTGTCACCCCCGTTAGTTGCCCGTGCGCGCACTTGCATAGAAACTAATAGGGAAGGAGACAGTTGCGTCGCGGGCTTGTCTTCGACCTTGCGAACGAAAAAGTTGCCCAGAGTTGCGTCGCTACGTGCGCACACTTTTTTTTGATTATAAGGATTATAATTTATAAGTAATTAGCAGTATTTTCGTTTTTTTTGTTACATTTTTTAAAGCGATCAACTAAGTATCCTATGTCGATGTTTGAAATAGACTTTATTCATAAGTGTTTATTGCATATTATTGAATATTTCTTTTGTCATTGGAATTAAGCATAATTATCAAGGAATTATCAATTATCGTGAAATTATGTGAATTGATCTTTTAAAAGATCGATCATCCCATGGCCCATGGGCATCCCTATTCCTTAACTGTCATTTACTTGTCATTTGTCAAAAAATTGTACAGAAAATTGAAATTTGAAAACCACTGATCACTGATGTTTAGTCATCAAAAATGGCAGACGTACCAATCGATTGTGATTTCCCCGTTTGGGGATTATTGCCGAAGAAAGAAACTGGGGTTGTGGCATTTTTAAATAAATATCCTGAGTATGATGGCAGAGATACTGTTATCGCAATTCTCGATTCGGGAGTGGATCCAGCAGCGGAAGGTTTGCAGGTAAAGAAATAATGGTCACGCATTGGTTAGCCAAGATTTCTTTCCCTGCAGGCTAAGATTATCAATATTATAACGCCGCAGATTACAACCACTGGAGAAACGAAGGTCATCGAGAGGTTTGACTGTAGTGGGGCCGGCGATGTGGACACAAGCATAGTCATCCGTAAAGTTGTGGACAACAGCATTACCGGTGTAACGGGCCGTAAATTAAAGGTAAGCTACACCTGTAAACAAAAGATTTGGCCCCGCTCACGGCCATACTTACGTTGACAAGTCAATAGGTCACTGACTCGCATCATACTAGGTTGTTAAACCTGAGATGATCAGCTGTTTGTAGTAAATACATCATGCAACTTGTGAGTGCTTCTAAACTCGGTTCCACAATCGACACTATACACAAACTAACTCTCTCCACTCTAGTAGTTAGTGGTGTTGAATTTCTTTATTGTTATTTGTGAATTTCTAGCATCTCTGTGGCGCAGTGGTGAGCGTGTTGGTAGCTCAAGCCGGAGGTCGCGGGTTCGAATCCCGCCGACGGAACAAAAGTTTATAAATTTCCTGGGTCATGGATGTGTATTGTATTAAATATGTGTATCATATAATAAAAATCTTAAATATAAGTATAGTATAAAAGTATTAAATATATTTCCTTTGTCTGGTACCTGTAACACAAGTCCTTCAGGTACTTACCACGGGGCCAGACTGACATGGTGTAAAAAAAAAATCTAACAAAAAGTAGTATGATAAAAAATTAGTTTATTAGATTCCAGAAACATGGAACAACCCTTCAGGAGAATGGAGGACAGGGGTTCTTTACCCATTCAGTATCTATCCCTCAAAAGTGAAGGAGAGGATGCAAAGTTACCGTAAAGAACATCTTTGGGATCCAGGCTACAAAAAAGCATTTGCCGAGGCCAGCAAACAGCTTCAGGAGTTTGAAAATGAAATAGGCAAGTAGCTATGTAAATAGCAATAAAATCACTTTAATACTTGGTTGCATCTATTTGGTAATTTAGTGAACAATGGCTGGGGTCTTCAAATGAAATACTTGATGCACTATCACTTTATTGCACGACCAGTTAAGTTGGTGATGGGCAGACATCTAACTCTTAGGTGTTATACTGCTATGTAGTTTAGTAGTAACATCTGTATAAAATGGTCATTTTTCAAGATAAAAACCTGTGTTATTTCAGGCATCAAATTAAGTTAGTGTGTTTCAAATTCATTCAACCACCTTGTGCCAGTCTAGGTTATATAGTTTACTAGCGGCCCGGTGCGTGCTTCGCTACATATAAAGTACAAAAATCAGTTAGTTCCCCGTCTAAAAAATCGCCATTAACAAAATGACCCGCCATTTATTGAATTCATTTGTTACAAAAAATTTGATAAATGAAGAACCACTTGACCGATTTTGTGCAAACGTCACATAAACCATCTTCTAAATAGTCCGAACAAACCCTGAAAATTTGGTTTGGATAGGTGAGCCCATTCTTGAGTTATAAAGTGGCAACAAAAAATGCCACTTATTTTTATATATAAAGATTATGGATTACCTATGCATTGTTCACATTTAAAAAAGAATTAACATCATATTATTTAACATTTTGACACAAAATTATTTAGGATTGAACATGTGGGCCTTAGTATGATTATATTTTATACTTATAGCGTCAAAAAGCTCAAGCTTAAGTGCAGAAGAAAAGCTTCAAAAAGAAGAATTGGAAGCGAGAATTGAAGTGTTGCAGAATGCCGAGAAGAAGCTTACAGATTACGGCCCCACATATGATTGTGTGTTATATCACGACGGAAAAGTCTGGAGGTATGTATAAAATTGGATATTGATGTATAAAATTATATCATCATTGGCTGACATAGATTTATCAATAATCAAATCAGAATATTAAATTTTACTCTATGGAATGCTCAAAACTTGTGTATAAATCCAAAGAAGTCCCTAACATAATTATTGTAATATGTATTACAAAAGCTAGGAACCAAAATTAGTTTTGACCAGTATCATTTATAAATTGTGTTACTTGTTTATTCACATTCCATAAACTTGAATAAATGATAATAACGATTATTAGAATTAACAAACTTTTAATTATTTACTATACTAACATAACATATTCAATAAATTTTGATAATTATTCCAGAGCTTGTATAGATACATCTGAAACTGGTGATTTGTCAAGTGGAGTATTATTAGGAGAGTACAGTTTGACTCATGAGCACAAACACTTGACACCTGTAGATGAGTTAACCGTTAGCATTAATGTACATGACGAGGGAAATACACTGGAAGTTGTTGGCATGAGCTGTGAGTATATTGAATGTATTATTTTATTTTCCTTTCCTGATTGACTTTCCTTTATTGTCTTCTTAGAATTATAGACATCTTGTACAGATCTGGGTTACAGTTTAAATATTACATTGTTTTTCTCATTATTCTTATTTTAAAGGATGAATAATTAAAAAGGCCACATATTCATTATAGAAAAAATTAAAATATAATAAACTAGATAACATCTGCAACTCCGTTGCGGCGAAACTTGTTTATCGCGCGGGAACCGTACATTTTTCCGGGATAAAAACTATCCTATGTCCTTTCCTGGGACTTAAAATATCTCCATACCAAACATCAAAATCGGTTAAGTGGTTTGGGCGTGAAGAGGTAACAGACAAACAGACACACTTTCGCATTTATAATAATTAAAATGAGTTTGCTAATCAATATCTCGCTGTCAGTCATTGTGAATAAGTGCTTTATGGATTTGTTTTCAAATACATTTTTATGCAAAATGATATCAAAAGGGCCGAAACACATAACATCATGACGTCACACTTGTTGACAATGTTGACAATGATTCAGTTTGTTTCTAGGATTCCTAATGTCCTAGTGTAATAAATATAGTATTTTTTTATTAAATATCTGCATCCAGACGTATCTTCAGCTGTTTGGTATATTTAAAACCGAATAATGTCTTCTTAATAACAAATAAGCAATAAGTTTCTTTCGACGATCCATGCCAGAGGCATATCCATTCACAATAAAATATCATGCGGAACTGGTTACCCTGCCATAACGCTGTTTTTTGCGACGCCGTAATGCAAACTGCCGATTTCAGAGGCGCGGCACCGCAACGCGGTTATGTGTTTCGGCCCTAACTAATAAGATCACACATATTTTTATACTCAAGCTTCAGATTCTTTGTTTAACTTTCACTAGTGGCTCAAACCTTTTCTGAAAAATGACTATATTTTTAATAATAGCACCTCATGGCACACACGTAGCGGCGATTGCTTCTGGCAATTTTCCCGATGAACCTGAGAAAAATGGAGTTGCTCCCGGTGCTAAGATTGTTTCTCTCTCTATCGGTGACAGTCGGCTGGGATCAATGGAAACAGGCACGAGCTTAGTTCGAGCTTGTATTAAAATCATGGAGTTGTCTAAGACGAAAAAGATAGACGTAGTCAATATGAGCTATGGTGAACACGCTCACTGGTCAAATGCTGGGTATGTATCCAAATATGTGCATAATTTACAACTTTTGTACAGTTTACTATTACAAGTGGTATAATGTCTTGTAAGAGAGCACAAACATTTTATTTGAATAAATTGTTAGTAAATCTATATTAAAATATCCTTAACCGTTTTTTAATATTTATTTCCAAAGATATTTTAAAAAAACATGAAAAATAGAGAAGATCTGCCCCTAGTATCTACACTTTTATGCTAAGCTAAAATGAATCTTATTGCGATGCGTATATGCTTGGTCTTTGGTTGTGTGCAAGGTTATCGTTTTGGATTGAGATTGATCCCTGTCTTAAGCAGAAATGTGATGTTTTTTATATAACAGCAAAT
Organism: Lysandra bellargus; assembly: GCA_905333045.1. Lineage (NCBI taxonomy): Eukaryota > Metazoa > Arthropoda > Insecta > Lepidoptera > Lycaenidae > Lysandra > Lysandra bellargus. Next base: position 8,693,196 of record HG995328.1, read on the forward strand.
TGCTGCTAACTGCTGTTTTAGTAAAAAATACAAACATCAAATGTTAATATAACTGCTTAATTATTTATATTGCAACTGCAATAAAACAGTAGTACATCTTTATACAAGAGCAGCGCGATCGGTTGCGGAATGCGGTCACGGTTGTAGACTGATCCATGCTGTGGTTATATTGTGGATAATCACAGACATATATTAAGATAGATACCGCATGTCGCTCCATTTGTATGAAAACGAGCGTGTCACTTTTTTAGGGTTCCGTACCCAAAGGGTAAAAACGGGACCCTATTCATGAGACTTCGATGTCTGTCTGTCTGTCTGTCTGTCTCCAGGCATGTATCTCAAGAACCGCTATAGCTAGAGTTCTGAAATTTTCACAGATTGTGTATTTCCGGTGCCGCTATAACAACAATAAAATTATAAATATATTTAAGGCCATACAACAAACGTGATTTTTTTGGCCTTTTTTGCTCGTAATCAATAATGATAAGAGGTAGGCACTTGAAACTTTCACGAAGGCCTTACATATATGTGTTATTTAATAATTCATAATAATATTTAAATATAATAAAAAATTAAGGGGGGCTCCCATACAAAAAACACAATTTTTAGTCTATGTTTGCTCTATAACGGTACGGAACCCTTCGTGCGCAAGTCCGACTCACACTTGGCCGATTATTTCCTACCACTGTGACGTACCGATGATAAGAAACGTGTCCAATATCAAGGCCAACGTTTCTATTTGAATTTCTACAGCTCAATACGGCACTTTTAGGCATTTAGGCATTTTTTAAATTCCGATTGACTTCCGATAGCAGACTAAAGAACAGACTTTCGAAAGACCAGCATTGCTCGTCGTTTGGGAACGCGATATGGCACGCGAAGTACATACACATGCGGTATCTATCTTGATATAGATCAAGATAGATACCGCATGTATATGTACTTTTCGTGCCATATCGCAGACATAGGTCTGTGTGGATAACTAATTTTAATCTTGTTTTATATTACAGTCGTGTGGGTGAGCTGATCAACGCGGTGGTGAGCCGGTACCGCGTGTCGTGGGTGGTGTCCGGCGGGAACCACGGCCCCGCCCTCGCGACCGTCGGCGCGCCGCCCGATATCGCGCACCCCGTGCTCATCGGTACGATATTCAAATCGAATAATAGGCATGATGACTATTTTTTTTTCTTATTGGTTATTGAAAGACCCTTAGAAATAGAAACATAGCTGAAACAATGACTCTGATAGCTTAAAAATTCACCAAGATATGACAATTCAAACATCTCATAAAATAGACCTGCCCAAAACGCTCCATACAAAGTGCTACGAAAGACTGACGTCACTCTTTCGTAGTTTGTACGGATCAGGAGAGAACTTTGTACGATAGGTATATTAAATATTGCGTTTATGAAAGTGGTTTCATAACGAAAGTTGCTTTTAATTGCATAAGTTATCGAATGGTATACAAATATTAAGAAATGAAAAAAAAATCGACCTGATAAAGTTCAAAAGTTGGATAACTTTGAAGGCACATAACAAAAAAAAAAAAAATACAAATGCTATCGAGCTGAAATTTTGGGAACACTTATTTTTTACCTTGATTTTTTTATTTTATTAACAAAATTCGCTAATCTTTGACCTTGTCACCATCCCTGGCCTATTTTGACGTGACAACGTCTAATAAGGGTTGGACCTCATCTAGCAGCACGGAATCGCCTTTTTCCGTCGCCCTTTCTCTTTCTGTCGCTTAGAATTGCCATTTGCTAGACCGAGACAGAAAGCATAATGCGAAAGCCTCGAGGATTCCGCCGCGTGCTGTCGCATTATGCTTTCTGTCTCAGTCTAGCAAATGGCAGTTCTAAGCGACAGAAAGAGAAAGGGCGACGGAAAAAGGCGATTCCGTGCTGCCATCAGATGAGGTCCAACCCTTACTCGATACTACGGGCTGCATGCACAAAAAAGGTGACGTCGTTGTCCCGTTACGCTCATTGTCCCGTTCCGCAAGCGAGAGCGCGGCTTCGTGCCGCGCTCTCGCTTGCGAGAGAGAGGCGTGATCGGCTCAGTTCGTAGTTGTCACGTCAAACTTCCGTCCGTAAACCGACTTTACAGACAACCAATTTTTATTCAGAGTTCAATTTGTACATTTTTTTCTGAACTTCGAAAGCTTATTAACGACGAGAAAGAGATTTTACGATCACACATTAATTTCATGATAATTTTGACATAAGCTTAACAAAACAATGTGAAGTAATCATAAGATAATTAGTAAACGACTCTCATACACCTACCACTACCAGTACCAATCTTAAGTGGTGATAATATCAACATAATGCATAATCTTAGTGCTAGTGGTTCATTGATGTAGCGGAGAAAACAGTGCACACTTGTGAATCGTGCTCTCGCAGTTTCTGAGATGGTAAAAACATAATATACAGCGTCTGATGTCAGTCGCCTTGACCGAGTATAAACCTTGTTCGGTCTGATAATTTTCCTTTGCGGCCTCCATGCATATCCTTGTATTAATATAGGCCTTATTCCACAGGTGTGGCGGCATACGTGTCGCCGGAGATGATGGTGTCGACGTACTCGCTGCGCGGCGCGGCGCCGGGCTGCGCGTTCAGCTGGAGCTCGCGCGGCCCGTGCGCGGACGGCGCGCTCGGTATATCCGTGTGTGCGCCCGGCGGTGCCATAGCGTCCGTGTCCAGGTAGGGTAGCACATTGTACAGGTGTGGCGGCATACGTGTCGCCGGAGATGATGATGTCGACCACAGACATATATCAAGATAGATACCGCATGTCGCTCCATTTGTATGAAAACAAGCGTGCCACTTTTTAAGGTTCCGTAGCCAAAATGGCAAAAAACGGAACCCTTATAGATTCGTCACGTCTGTCTGTCTGTCTGTCTGTCTGTCTGTCTGTCTGTCTGTCTGTCTGTCCGTCCGTCCGTATGTCACAGCCACTTTTCTCCGAAACTATAAGAGCTACACTATTGAAACTTGGTAAGTAGATGTAGTCTGTGAACCGCACTAAGATTTTGATACAAAAATGGAAAAATTATTAAAAATTTTAGGGGTCCCCATAGGTACAACTGAAACAAAAAATTTTTTTTTCGTCTAACCTATGCGTATAGGGTATCTATGGATAGGTCTTCAAAAATCATATTGAGGTTTCTTATATCATTTTTTTCCAATCTGAATATTTTGCGAGAGAGACTCTTCCAAAGTGGTAAAATGTGTGTCCCCCCCCTCTAACTTCTAAAGTAGGGGCACGATAGTTCTAAAAAAAATATACAATGTACATTACTATAAAAACTACCAACGAAAATTGGTTTGAACGAGATCTATCAAGTAGTTTTTTTATACGTCATAAATGATAAACTTTAATTTAACTTTCTTTAAATCAACAGCTAAAATATAAAAAATAAATCAAAAACCTTTTAATTTTATACAAATAAATCTTATTGCTGCTGCGGAACCCTATAGTAGCGAGTCCAACTCGCACTTGGCCGGTTTTTTCCTACCTACTGTGACGTACCAATGATAAGAAATGTGTCCATTATCTAGGCCAACATTATCTTGTACAGTGTTACATGACGTTCAAAGTTCATCCCTCATTTTTACTGCTTTCCCGTGTAATAACTCACAACATACATAATATTTCAGGTTCACGTTAAGGAACTCTCAACTCATGAACGGAACGTCCATGGCCGCACCGCACGTCGCAGGCGCTGTTGGTAAGTTGTAATGTAACATTTGTTATGTTGTTAATACTAACTTCATCCATAAAAGGAATGGGAGGGATTTGATTTTTAAATAGTTAGAAATAAGTAGGCTCTAAAACTTTAGGATTTTTTTTTGTAAAACAGATACAAAATAGACTACTTGGCAGAGAAAAATGTACAGTTCCGGTGGGATATTATTATGCGAACGAATCCCTGGGCAACGTTAACTAATATTTAAACTAAACTACGCCTAGCCTTTAAACTAAACTATGCCATCATACTAATATTATAAATATTAAATTTATTTATTTATTCGGCTATCTGACTGTCTGACGTGTTCACGAGCAATCCATGTTAACGTTCAATAATACTTTAATGATAATTTTTATCGCAAAAAATGTGCGGTTACGGCGACAACGAAAACAAGCAAGGAAAGGCAATATCAACCTACCTATATATGTTTTAATTTATCCTTACAGCTGCCCTAGTATCCGGTCTGAAGGCGAAAGGTCTGCAGTATTCTCCCTTTTCTATCAAGCGTGGGTTGGAGAATTCTGCCACCTACCTGAATAGTGTGGAGCCTTGGGCGCAGGGCTGCGGCCTGCTTAATATACAGAAGGTAATTCATATTTGGTACTAGATGATGCCCGCAACGGAGTTGCGCCAAAATTAGTTTATCGCACGGAAACCGTAAATTTTTCCGGAATAATAAGTATCCTATGTCATTTCCCGGGACTCAAGGTATCTCCATGCCAAATTTCAGCAAAATCGGTTCAGCGGTTTCGGCGTGAAGAGGTAGCAGACAAACAGACAGATATGGAAGTATGGATAATGGATATGGATTTAGTTGATCGCTCATTTATCAGTGCCACGCACCGTACGCGTCGAACGTACACGAAATACGGCGCGTACGGTGCGGACGAATGTGCGAGGTTTCACATCATTTCATACAAAGAATTCTAAAACGTGACCTCTCTGATAGTATACAGGGTGTAACAAAACTAAGTGATAATAATACTTTAGGGTGTGTACGTCATACGTGTCGCTTGTAGAGAATCCAGTGAGAAAGTGCAACGCTGAAAGACCAATTTTTTTTTCACTTTTGTATGGGAAAACTCGTGACGCCGCGCTGGGGCGCTTGCCCATACAAAGCGTCTCCCAGACAGACGCGGCCTGCGGTGGCGGTGGCGGTGGCGGTGGCGGTCAATTGGATGAATTGAGAGTTCTAGGAACGACACAAACACACACGGCCAAGCCATTCAACTGACCGCCACCGCAGGCCGCGTCTGTCTGGGAGACGCTCAAAAGTGAAAAAATGGTACTTCTCTTGTTTATAATATTTGAAACAAATTTCAGGCATTCGATCTACTCACCACATACCACAGCGAGCCCGAGCGAGACGTGACATTTAGCGTGCAGTGTATGGGCAACAAGAAAGGTATACTGCTGATGCCGAAAAATAGTGAAACGTACCAGGAGATACCTATCACTGTTGAACCGCAGTTCCTACAGGATTCTGATGATGAAAAAAGTGAGTTGTATTGATTATTATATAAACAGGACGCTACTAAACCAACATAACAATTTGTCATATTATTTTTTAAATATATCTGTTTTGACGAGTTTTTTTTTTCCAATCTGCTGCCTTACTCTCGACAGAATCGAATCGAGAATCGAATCGGCTATATCTCAAAGCTTATTCTACTTCCGATATACTAGCGCAAAATCGTGCTGCGGCTCAATTTAAAACTAATCAGAGTCGTAAATCAATATCGTATCAGTTTCGGGGGTAAGACTGCTGTTTTTATTTTTACAAACTTTTTAAATGATTGAATTGAATTTGAAGAGATTAATACTCGATTGGATAGTATTATAAAACTGCGAGTCGTGTTATCAAATACCTGCCGAACCTCAATAATATTTCGATTTGAGTACAAGTTGAGAAATTCACAGTTTATAGTCACCCAACTACCCTACATAATATTATGCTGTGTAAATATACATTCCTACATTCCTTCAAAATTGGAACTGCAGGCAGCCCGACACCGTGGGAGGCAAGTCTCTCAATTCTATGTAGTTTGGATTCCTAGGCAGATAGCGGACCTAAGTAATTTGGTCGCGTTAAGTCAAACCCATCCGGCCGATCAACGTATATACGTCAACTGCCTAGGAATCAATTTCCTCGATGGTACATATCTTTTTGTGTTGCAAACAAACTTTAGTTTTGAACGGCTAATTTAAACTGATCTTTACGTGCCCATTACAGATGTGGGAGTGATAGCGGCTCAGATCAACTTCAACATGCGTTTGGCGCTGGCGTGTGGCGCGGCGTGGGTTTGCGCGCCCGCGCACGCGGAACTGTCGCATGCGCCGCGCGCGCTCGCGCTGCGTGTCAACCTGGCCGCGTTGCCGCCGGGACCTCATTTTGCTAGGTAATTTGCCGTTGAGCGTGGACTCGCGCAAAATTGCCACACTGTTCATACAACTTTATTGGCTTGCACACTGTGCGCGCAATAGGTGTGCAGTTTACTACAGTGCAATTTGTAAGATGATGAAATAGCCCATGTATATTGTATACGGGATCCTCATGTCCTGACAAGCTCTTGTTTTTTAATAAAAAAAAAAAGTAGATAACTACGCTTTTTGTCACGATGCCATGTCTATTGTCTATGGTTGCAGCGTGAACGCGTACGACGTGCGATGTATCGAGAAGGGACCGGTGCTGCGCGTGCCCATCACCGTGCTACAGCCGCAGCCGCTGCCCGCCACGCCGCAGCTGCACGAGACTGATATCACGTTCCGTCCCGCTGATATGCGCCGCCATATTGTTATCGGTGAGTTGGTAGTCATCTGTCTATACTATAGACGTGCGATGTATCGAGAAGGGGCCAGTGCTGCGCGTGCCCATCACCGTGCTACAGCCGCAGCCGCTGCCCGCCACGCCGCAGCTGCACGAAACTGATATCACGTTCCGTCCCGCTGATATGCGACGCCATATTGTTCTCGGTGGGCTGGTCCGTAACGCTTTGTTTATATTCAGCCCTGTTGGACAGGGATGTGTGCAGTGAAATGGTCAGGGAAGTGGGCAGCGTGAGAATTTAAATAGTCACTTGCGCTGCCACTCTTCATGCCGCTAGCGCTGCCCGACGCGGCAAGTATGTAGAGAGCTGAGTGTAAACGCTCACTCGCGTCATTACTGCCGCAGAAGTATCCAGAGAAATATTTCCGGCAGCGTGAGGAGCGGCAGTAGGAGAGCATTTCTGTGATAAATCTCATTTAAATCAGTTCAGATGTTTCAGAGCCAAGGAACAAATAAATAGTAATGTTTATAGATTGGCGTCAAATTATCACTTAAACCGCCATCCACTAATTTTATCACTAAAAACTATTATTTCAGTGCCTGACCGTGCGACATGGGGTACTCTCACCATACGCTACCGCGGCGGCGAGGCGGGCGCGCGTTTTCTCGTGCACGCCATGCAGCTCCAGCCGCGCCGTTCGTGCCGAGCGCTAGACACTAACAAGATGCTCGCGTTAGACAGAGATGCGCCAACGCAAATGCATTTTCGATTGGTTGTGAGTATTCTGTACTTTATATAACATTTTAAAGTCCCTAGGTTTCGCAAAAACGAATTTATTATAACTAGACATCCGATTATATCCACGATCAAACTGCCGAAATATGCACGATAAAGCCGAAATATGCACAAAATATACACAGTCAAAAGTCAGTTATCATAAAAAAATTAAGAGTTTTTGGTGGTGCCCATAATAAATGCCTTAATTCTCATCATTCATTATACAGTACCAACTACCAATAATCTTCTACAAACATTTTCCAATTGTAGAAATTTCTAGTCTTTAAATAGGGATGGGGCCACATATTTGGAGTATTTTGATCTATCGTATCTCTATTTTGTGGCCTCGCGTGGCTATCATATATGTAATAATATTATACTGTATTTTATGATAGCTAATTTGGAGACTATGAGAGCATAATGTGACCGAAATATGCACTATCAACGAAAAATTGCTAAAATATGCACTATCGCCTAAAAAGTACCATTATATGCATTTGCATATGCAAATATGCAAATGCATATAATCCGATGTCTAATTATAACTTTTGTCCGTTGTCGTGTGTTGTGTGTCGTAGTTTTTTTGGTCGACTTGAACCTTTGAAACTTCACAATCTGGCATAATATTATATTTAAATCCTTCAAGGTCATTATGAAAATACCAGCCATTAACACTTCTGTCGGGAAAACGGTTACGTGACTTAATTACTAAACAAATAATATCACTGTCGCGTAATACAACTTCAAAACGTTGTAAGTCGTGACGTCATTTGAACAAATTAACATAAATTAAATCTCTGTCCAGGGCGGTCTAATGTTGGAAGTGGCGATAACAAAGTACTGGGCGAATGCGGGCGAGGTACAAGTCGACTATACTATCGACTTCAACGGCCTCCATCCGGACTGCGACGCGCTGCACCTGAGCGCGACGTCGCTGGGCTGCGTGCACGTCACGGCGTTGCGTACGCAAGACATGCTGCCAAGCATCACGCTAAAGTTCATTGACCCCGTGTACAGGTAGATTAAGGCTGCATTTCGACTGAAGCGGAGCGGAGCGGAGCTTAGCGGTGCCCGAATTGACCAATCGTGCTATTCCAGCGGAATGACAGCGAAGATTTCGAGCATGGTGATTTGTCAATTCGGCACCGCTAAACTCAGCTCCGCTTCAGTGGAAACGCAGCCTAAACATACTGTTATACAAACTACTATTAGTACCAACAGAGTGATTGATTCAAAGATAGATAACGGACGTACGGTTTGGTTATGTTAATTGTTCATTATCTATAAGATGGGATCGACAAAATAATATGTCTAAGCCCTAAGGGCCTGTTTCACCACTTCCTGATAAGTGCCGGGTAGACTATCCACAACTTGTCTGACAGATACTCCATACTCTATCTGTCAGATAAGTAGGTGGTGAAACGGGCCCTAAGTTACGTAAGTACGCTATGAGCTATCTGCCTATGAACAAATTTCTCTGATTGTATGTTACTCGTATATTGTGCATTGATTACAGTTTCATTGCTCCTTCATTCGTTTTGACTAGCTTTAGTTATATCTATGTTTCAGACCGACGGAATCAAAATTGAGCCCACTTACAGCGCGCGACATAATACCACCGAGCCGGCAAATATACCAGCTGATCAACACATACACTTTTACCATCACGAAGGCAACAGAGGTGTGTCTTTATAATGCAGAGAAGTCACACTGAAGGGTGTGATCGCTGTAGTGTGAAAGTTCACGCTGAACCCCTATTATAACATTTAAATAAATAAATAAAAATATGAATAGTGGCTTTTCCATGTTTCAAAAAAAAGTTCCTGCCTGTCTGTTACCTCTTTACGCCCAAACCGCTGAACCCATTTCGATGAAATTTGGTATGGATATACTATGAATCACAAAAAGGACATAGGAAAATGTACGGTTTTAGCGATAACCGAATTTCTGCGTAACGGAGTTGCGGACACCAACTAGTGATAATAAAGTAAATAAAGGGCGTGTTAAGAACAATTTTTCTCTTCTCGCCGGGTTAGTTTCCGAACCGGTACCAGTAGCAACGACGTTCTGAAAGTTTTGATTCAAATTTATTTAGAAATAAAACATATTTTTTTTGTTATTTTTGTCTTCAGGTGTCGCCGCTAGTGCCCATGTTGTGTGAGATGCTCTATGAATCGGAATACGAGTCTCAGATGTGGATGTTGTATAATAGCAGCAAGCATCTACTGGCCGTCGGCGACGCTTACCCGTCCAAGGTATAATAGAACCCATTAGTCAACCTAACTCAATGATTTAAGCCGCGATGCAGATATTATAACCACGTTGTTAAAATCTGTACGGTTCAACCGCACACAATTTATAAACAAAGATATAACACGCGCGCTGACAGGAGCACGTTGTCACTCGCATGCGGACCAAAACCGCGCGCGGGCAACAGCATGATAGGAGAAATGTTAACTGGGCGTTTAGTTCAATGATGTATTATAAAAAGTGAACAATCTGTTATATATTTTTTTTGCAGTATTCGATAAAGCTGGAAAAGGGCGAGTACACACTGCGACTGAACGTGCGTCACGACGTGCGCGCGCAGCTGGAGCGCCTCGCCGACTTGCCAGTGGTCGTGCAGCAGCGACTGCCGCAGCCGCTCGCGCTCGACGTCTATGCCGAACAGCACCTTGTGAGTACACGCCGCTTCTGAACTGAGCACACACTGAGGCACGAAGTGCGCGCGCAGCTGGAGCGCCGCGCCGACTTGTAGTAGTGCTTTTTTTTCTCAGCCGCCTTTAGCATTGAGATACTTGGCGTCAACATATCGAGCGAAGTCCAGTTTCGATATCATCTAGAGGGTAAGGCCAAATTAGCCTCGAAGAAGCTTGGTGTTCTTAACAGAGCGAGACAGTACTTCAGTCCGGACCAACGCCTACAACTCTACAAGGCGCAGGTTCGGCCTCATATGGAATATTGTTCTCATCTCTGGGCAGGAGCGCCAAAATTCCAACTGCTCCCTTTGGATCGTATCCAACGAAGGGCCGCTCGAATTGTTGACTGCCATAGTGTTTCAAACAGTTTGGATCCCTTGGAATTACGCCGAGATGTAGCTTCACTCTGCATCCTCTATCGGCAGTATCACGGGGAGTGCTCTGAGGAGTTGTTCGGAATCATACCACCTGCAACTTTTCGCCATCGTCCCATGCGAAAAACATACCATCCTCATCACCTTGATGTGTGGCAGTCTTCCACAGTGCGTTTTTCGCTTAACTTTCTGCCGCGCACTGTAAAACTGTCATCAGCAGTATTTCCGGACCTATACGTCCTGCAAACCTTCAAGAAAAGAGCGTATTCCCTCTTAAAAGGCCGACAACGCACCTGCAGCTTTTCTGATGTTGCGAGTGTTCATGGGCGACGGTAGTTGCTTACCACCAGGTGACCCGTTTGCTTGTTTGCCCCCTTATTTAAAAAAAAGAGATCTTCATTGCTTTATGGTCACAATTGTGACGTTTGACCTTTTTGAATTTTTTTTATGAGCCTATAGTACTATCCCACTGCTGGGCAAAGGCCTCCCCCAAGGTCTTCCATCTGTCTCACTCCAACGCCACCGCAGACCACCCTGAATTTTTAAATTGAAATACAATTTAAAAAGTTGTTATGTCTAAATTTCGATGTTTGTACTTTTTTAAATGTATATTTAAAAAGTTTAAACGTCAAAATCGTGACGTAAGCAACTGTATGCAAGGAAGTTCGTATTCATCAAAGTAACATTAGAAGGGAACATAAATAACTCAAGATTTTTGAATGTCTGTCTTCTATTTTAAGTTCGTTGCATAGTCATTATTAATGCTGTAAATTATGTTTTCAGGCCCTAACTGGCGGTAAGAAGTTCTCATCGATGACGCTACAGAGCGGTGCGGTGCAGCCGTTCTTCGTCGCGCCGCTACCCGCCGACAAGTCAGTAGAGCCGTGGAGTCTTTTTTAAGGTTCCGTAGTACTATAAGGGACCCTTTGTTTCGCTCTGTCCTTCTGTCCGACTCTCCGGTCTTCAGGCTTTTATAAATTATTGTAATGTTTCATTCGTTTGTTACGTCGGAGAGTTTCATACGAAGTTAAAATGCTTATTTTGTATGGATGTTGGAAACCGTTTTAAGTGTTTAATTTCCTATGTTTTTAGTTTCTTGTTGCGGCTGCAAAGAAAAACACATCTGTAAAAATTGTAACTTTTTAAAATTTATAAAGACAGCCAGAAAGAAAGACATCTATGTCTAAGTTATAGGACTCCGTTTTTAATCAACTTTGTACGGAATCCTATAATAAACTTTAGAAACAAGACGTCACTTTAATTTGTGAACCGATTTTGATATAACAGAGATATAATTACCATCGAAGAAATTGATTCATAGCGGATCTACATCATTATGCGAGTGAGGGTCAATTCAGACGGCAACGCGACGCGTAGACACATTTCTATTTTTGTATGGATTTGACAGATTTTAACTGCGTGAGACGTCGTGAAAATCTGTTAAATCCATACAAATTTAAAAACGCATATGCGCGTTGCGTTGCGGTCTGAATTGACCCCTATGTCAATTCAATATTAGTCGTAATCTGTCTGCTGTATTTGAAATAACGCAACAAAATTACGCAGGTCTGTCATCCGCTTATAGTTCAAGAAAATTAGCTGAAAATTTGGCAAAATTAAAGTACAACTTTTATCTATCAGGATAGGTCGGTTTTAAAGTAAAGTTAAATTTTATCTAACCCCCCCCCCCCTCCGGGGTGTGCGTCACCTCCCCGCGCCCTCGAATATGTCCCGAAACGTGGTATTTTCCACTTAAACAAGAAACCGTACTCAATACATAAAACGTATGTATGAACGAAATAAACCTTAATACATTTACTATATGCCTCTCATATAAACAAAAGCGATATCACTTATAGTTTCAGCGCAATCAGTCACCAAAAACGAATGTTTTTAATAATTTATTAATTTTTTTGCTAATCGTTTAGTTTTTTCAATAATTTCACAATTTACCGCAAAGATGTGTATGACAAAAGTGACGAATAGTATATTTTCTTTATAAAAAGGTATAATTTATTTTTAATCTCCTTTATTTACTGTTGCTATGCTATTTTTTTAATGTATTTCATGCGGCCATTTAGCGAAATATGAGCATTCGTACTCGTTAAAAGGTGTTACTTTAAACACCACAAACTTTTTATGTGTTTTCCAGTAATCTATAGGTATAGAAATCTTGGCGGTAAATTGTGAAATTATTGAAAAAGCTAAACGATTAGCGAAAAAAAATAATAAATTATTAAAAACATTCGTTTTTGGTGACTGATTGCGCTGAAACTATAAGTGATATCGCTTTTGTGTATATGAGAGGCTTATAGTAAATTTATCAAGGCTTATTTCGTTCATACATACTTTTTATGTATCGAGTACGGTTTCTTATTTAAGTGGAATATTCCACATTTCGGACCATATACGAGGGCGCGGGGGGGTGACGCACACTCCGAAGGGGGGGGGGGGATAGATAAAATTTAACTTTACTCTATAACCTACATATCCTTATAGATAAAAGTTGTACTTCAATTTGGCCAAATTTTCCATACATTTGGATTTAATTGTCATGAATTATTATGAATGTCGGCATTGTCTAACCTAACCTCATATCTTTTATTTCCGGTTAGGATCAGCCGGCCCACAGTGGGCGTGACTTTATCCGGGTGGGCGGGGCTATCGCGCGACGAGGCGCTGCGGCGCGTGTGCGGGCGCGCGGTGCGGTACACGCCGTGCGAGGCGCCGCGACGCCGCACCGACCGCGACCGCGACGAGTACGCCGACGCGTACAGAGACCTCGTCGTTAGCTGGCTGCCTAAATTAGGTAAATTTGACGTTTATTTTTTTAAGTGAAACTTCTTTAGGCGCGTGGAGAGTAAAATTTCAAGGTCGCGTCATGGCGATACCGTCACGGAGTAAGGCGACGATTTTGACTAAGTTTCACTTCTGAAACGTGTGCTGGGTTCACAAAATCTTTTTTTTAATAAAAAGAAACGAAGATTTGTGGAATTATCCTACTTGATGAATAAAGGGTCTGCTAATAATCGGTTTGCTAAGCAATGGACAAACGTCCTAGATACTTTTTACTGATACTGAAGTCTCTGTAATTTTTACCCTTTGGGTACAGAATACAGATTCTTAAAAACATGAATATTTTAAGGATTATATTGCGGCAGTGTGTTACTTTGCTCATCATTTAAATAATCCGAAACGTGACGCATCTGCCATGAATCATGATGCCTTTGTAGCGATACGATATTAAAATTTTACTGTCAACGCCACTAACAAAGTTCCACTTTAAGAAACTTAATGCTCCAAAGACTTTGAATCTAGGCGCAAAACTTCTTATAAAATATAAAAATTTGTGTAAAACTCTGCGCCCCGCTATTATGATTTGATGCTATTTAATTTTAATGTCACCTGTTATATTACAGAAGGAGAGAAGTTAGAGCAACTATACGAAGAGGCGTGTGAACGCTGGACGGATCCTGTGGCGGCCGCCGCAATACATACCGCCTACCTGCAGGCGCTAGACTCGCCCACCGACCACAAGAAGTAAGTGAACTTGCATATTGCGGGCTTTAAGCCAGAAGGGCGTATAAAAGAGTAGTTTTTTAAAGAAGAAAATAGATGTAAGTGCCTGTCCCCATCTTCACGTCATGTTGACGTGACGTGTAAAGGATCATGGGCATTTTGGTATATTGCTCAACAGAGATAAAATATATACCATTAGATAGCTCTTAGTGAGTGGGTAAAAAAGTTATATGGCGCCCAGCCCCTAGCAACTGTACTTTTTGAAATAATGACAGTACACCTTAGATTTACGCTCACAGTAGTAGTTTAACCCCTCCCTCATACTGCTCACCCTTGGACGGCGGAGCAGGTAAAGATGACAGTACAGAAAATATAAATAGAAGATAAGTGTAGACATATAAGACTGTTTAAGAGTCCGTATACGAAATTTTGCCGACTTCGCTCATTTAACAGACGTGATTTAACAGTTAAAATACAGTATTTCTATAAGTTTTAATGCACAACATGTAAGATCATTTCAATTATAATATAGTGTTGGAGCTAGATTTTTTATTTTTTTTAAGTATCTTTAAATAATCCAACTTAAACCCGCGACAGTTGTGTGATTTTTGCTGTAAAAGGTTTAGAATATCACCTTTTTATGGATTGTATTGACGTCTTAACGGTATGACAAAAATACAATGTACTATTGAGAAAGTCGTCTATACAATGTTGGAATTACTTTTTACCACTTCAATATAAAAAACCCTTTAAAAACAGAAAACCTCTATCTGCCCGCTAACTTGGCGATCGTCCTTTTTCACCTGGCATATGAAAGACGGGCGTGCATGGGCGTGCATACTATAAAGGCATAAAAGCAGTGCTTACCTTATGATAAATACTTGCTATACACATATTTTAATTTAACTTTCGTACGTTTTAGATGACTTTAATTATTATTAATAGTAAAAATATGAATACACATTAACGCCTACATTTATAAAACAGCACCAATTGATTTGCAAAACTACTTAAACATAAGTCGGTAAGTGGTAACTAGGCGCGCCGCGCGAAGGTACGCACCAATATTATACTATATAGGTACAGGCTGTGGTTACAGGCACTCGATGTCACGCAGACCCCGCCTATATGTTAAGATTTTCGTATTCGTAAGATTTTTATTATTTTAACATTTAAAAGTTTGTACATTTAACAGTTTATTAGATATTAGTTAATACTGAGTTTCTAATTTCTATATTAAGTGCGTTTTTTGATTTCTTAAAAATGTTATTTGACTGTGAGGTTTGTGTTGTGTGAAAATGTGTGTTTATTTAATTAAAAATAACAAGTTTTCACAACTGTCATTCAGTGAAAAGATTCTAATTGTGATTTGTGTCGAAAGGTAGGTACGTGTACCTGAGTTACAACAATTAAACCAGCAACGAAAATGAAATGTAAGAAACTCGAAAGTTTCATGTTATTCATATTCATATTCATGTACTAATTTATTTTATCATTTTATAATATTACTAGCGACTCGCCCCGGCGTCGCACGGGTATAAAATGAAAAAAATATTAAAATCGATAGCCTATCACTATCCTTCATGTGGTCTACTTCTTATATCAGCCAAATAACATAAAAATTGCTCCAGTAGTTCGCGAGATAAATCCTTTCAAATAATTTCCCCCGTTTTTCCACATTCTCCTATTAGTCTTAGCGACCACGGATAAATGACGACGGCCGCCCGCCGCCGCGGGCCGCGGGCGGCCACGGATAATTGATAAAATAAAGCCTAAAGCCTTCCTCAATAAATGGGCTATCTAACACTGAAAGAATTTTTCAAATCGGACCAGTAGTTCCTGAGATTAGCGCGTTCAAGTTAGCCTTTTCAAATAATTTTCCCCGTTTTTTCCACATTTTCCTCTATTTCTTTACTTCTATTAATCTTAGCGTGATAAAATATAGCCTATAACCTTCCTCGATAAATGGGCTATCTAACACTGAAAGAATCGTCAAAATCCGTTGCGTAGTTTTAAAGATTAAAGGGAACAAACGGACATGAGGGAAAAAAAAACGACTTTGTCTTTTATAAGTATAGATATACTTTATATTAAATGCGAAAGTATCTCTGTCTGTCTCTCTCGCTATCACGCCAAAACTAATGAACCGATTGTAATAAAATTTTGTACACAGTTAGTCTAGAGCCTGAGAAATGACATAGGCTACATTTTTTTTTTTTAATCTATACAAAAAAAGGACGTTATAAGACAAAAATATATTATGTATCTAATTTCCATGAAAATATCGATGAAAATGAATTCACATTGCATTTCTAATATATAACAATAGATGGCGTTTTTATTTATTTTAGCTTAGCACACATGTGAACGCAAATGAACTTTCATTGTAGTTCCAACACGTGACAACAGATGGCGTTTTTTGTTTCTTCATAACAGAACGTACTCATATATTATAATAGTTTAGAAAACATAGTTTTTAATTTATATCCACACTAATATTACAATTTATGCGAAAATATCTCTTTTTGTCCGTTTGTCTGTCTGTTTTGCTTTCACACCAAAACTACTAAACCGATACCGCTGCTTACCCCATGTCAAAAACCTGTGCACGCCTCTGCGGGCGTGAGTGTGAAGAGAGCAGTAGAAAAGAGAGGACGGGCTCTTAAATGTAAAAATTGTATTAAGAACATAAATCCCTCAAAAAAAAAAAGCTTTATGTGTAGGGGAACTACCTTAAAAATGTATATTTTAAAGATCACACCATTAAGGCCGGCAATACACGTCAGATTTTTTCATCCGATAGTCTGTGTATTAGGTATTCATATAATGTATGGCACGAGTGCCTTCAGACAGTCTGATCAGACAATCGGGCCATACTATCGGATGAAAAAATCTGACGTGTATTGCCGGCCTTAGTCGGCATCATTTATATGTGCATTCGTGCCGAATTACAGCTTTGTAAATGGGGATTGTCCATTTTTTTTTAATTTTGCTCATTACAAAAACATTTCTAGGAATAAGGTCAGTGATCGTTTTTTTTTATAAAAAAGTTATAACTGTATTTTAAAAAGATAAAACCAACTTCAAAATTGTACGTACTTAATTATTGAGAATTAAAATTCCCTATCTCAAAAACTACTGAACCGATTTTGATGAAACTTGCAGTATTCCCTAAGTTGAACAATACCTAGTACAATAAAAAAATAATCATTTAGATCGGACTTGTAGTCCCGGAGATATGCGTGCACAAACATAAAAACATACATACATACACACTTACATACATACATACACTTTTGAAATTTGGCACATTTGTTCAGAAGCTGTTATAGATTAACATTATATACAAAAACTGGGCAGTTCTGGAAATATTACATATATACGCGTCAAATTGATAACCTCCTTTTTTTGAAGTCGGTTAAAAATACCCATTAGTTACTTATATTTTTGAACAAATATGTTTAACCTTAGTTTGACCTTCAATGGCGTTAAATTAGCAATAAATTCGACCAACATTACGTTTCGAACTTTTGGTAAGCTTCTCGTATCAGCTTCCACATAATGAGAACTTGCATTTGACGAACCAGCCATTATAAATAAGATTGAAAGGAAAAAAACATACTGCAGAGGTCAATTGGCTGCCGATGATGACGTCAGAGCGAAACTTAAAAAAATTATTGAGAAAAAACTAGCCAATGAATTTCAAAATTATTTGATTTATATTCTTAAAATACCCTATTTTAACGAAAAAAAAATATAAAAAGCACATGTGATTTTTTTTGACAATGTCCATTGTAGGTCCTATAGTCTCTGAGAAAAACCGCGGACAGACAGACAGACGGACGGACGGATAGATGGACAGACGGATGGACGGACGGACGGACCGAAACTATAATATCCTTGTTGACTACGGAACCCTAAAAATAATCATGCTAGAATGTAACGTGATGTTATCAGCATGAAATGTATGAGCGCTGATGTCACTTTTAACATGGCTTTACTCAAAAAGTACAACGAATCTTGACAAGCGCCCTATTGGTCATTAATGTACGTATACCTTCCTAAAAATGCACGTCTTTTTTTCTTCTCGTTCTCCGTTTTTAACAATAGCAAATGCAAAATACGCATAGTGCGGTCCAAGTCCAAGTCCAGTTGTTGTTTAATAATTCTTACTAATATAATAATATTATAAATGCGAAAGTGTGTCTGTCTATCTATTTGTTACCTCTTCACGCCCAAATCGCTGAACCGGTTTTTGCTGAAATTTGGTATGGATACTTTGAGTGCCGCGACCGTTCCCTACTATATACTTTTTATCTCGGAAAAATGTGCGGCTCTCGCGCGATAAACGAATTTTGGACGAACGAAATGCGAATAACGGAGTCGCCACGATAGTATAGAATATAATTTAATAAAGGTTAATTTTTTATTAAAGAAATATTTTGTTCACAGACTACCTCATGCTGACAAGCCGCCGGTCGTGACTGTGGCGTGGTGCGAGCAACTCATCGCCATTGCCGATAAGGTAAACGTATTTAAAAATTGAATTGTCAAATATTTGGGAAACGTGTTATGGAGGCACTTCACATGGCTATTTGTATTTGCGTATTTGATGTATTCGCCAATCACCATGTGTAGACGATGTGTTTGACAAGTATTGGCCTTATTTGCCTATTAGACAAATATGACCAATACCAAATACACGTATCCGTCCTTTGTCGGTTTTTGACGCACATCAAAAGAGTCAAATAGGCAAGTACAGCCACAGACAAATAAGAGATACGTAAAGCTTTAAATGAACGTGGCGAAAAAAGGAACTAACGCTGCCATCATACAAACGCGTCATTTTTGACAGTTCTCCTTTACAAGCAGCGCCACCACCGACGTTCATTTAAAGCCTTGTGTGTTTGGTATTTGACGTCCATGTGTGGAAGGCCGTATTTGCCTTTATTTGCTTGTTTGTGTATACGTCAATAATTTTGACAAAATATGCAACAAATAGCCAATAGCAAATACAAATAGCCATGTGAAGTGCCTCAACTACATGAGAATCGTAAATACCCTAACGATTTTTTAATAGGGTTCCGTACCCAGTGCTGCAGTGGTAAAAACGGGACCATATTATAGCTCAGTTAACTAAAGCTGGCACGTTCACAGTGCTCTCACTTATGCAATTTTACTATACAGTATGTTTAAAAATATAATATGTTTGCATCATGATAAAAGTTATGGTATAATCTGCGTACGATAATAATATGCTATTGTACATCGGTACGTACGCACAAAATTATCATATGTGTACGATAATTATCGTACGGTTCCGAACGCTGGCCGCGCGCCGATCACACGTTACCGATTTGTAACATCACGCTGTATTTATAAACAGTAGCATAAGAAAAACAATAAGTGTCCCCTTCTCGTTCATAAGATAGACCGCGCGCGAGAGAGACGGGCAGACTTTTTATGATGCGTAGTACGACGTCACGCCACGCGCTTATTCACAGACACTACACAAGCGCAATGTTTAAATGTCAACATCGTGCCAGCTCTTGTTAACTGACCTGTACTGAGACTTCGATGTCTGTCCGTCCGTCTGTCTGTATCTTAAGAACCACTATGGCTAGACTTCTCAATTTTTTTCATCTCAAGAACACTTTACACTCAAGAATTATTATCATTATTTTCGAGATAACGTTTAATTTGTCAGATGTAAAATGAACCTTTTGTCACAGGTAATAAAGGCGATAGACCAGGAGAAACTTCTGGCGTACATCGGCATGAAAAACGACACGCGGCCAGACGCAAACAAAATTAAACAGTAAGTTTTTTTTATTATAAAATAAGGGGGCAAACGAACAAACGGGTCACCTGATGGAAAGCAACTACCGTCGCCCATGGGTGTAACATTAGAAAAGCTGCAGGTGCGTTTTAAGAGGGAATACGCTCTCTTCTTGAAAGTTTGCAGGTCGTATTGGTCCGGAAATACTACTGGTAAGTATGTTTCGTGCTTGGCGTATAATTTTTTATGATACACCTTCGCATTTATAATATTGTTATGATTAGATGATGCTGTACAACTCCGTTGCGTAGTAATCCGTACATTTTGTCGGGATAAAAACTGTCTTTTCTAGGTTTCTTAAATATCTCGCTAACGAATTTCATCTAAACCTGTTCAGCGGTTTAAGCATGAGGTAACAGACAGAAAAACAGACGTACGCAATTTAGCATTAAAGATATTAGTAAGGAATACATTAGTGTTAGTAAAAATAGTATTAACACTAATAATTAATTGCCCATCCGCAATAATTAAATTAATCGTACTTGCTAGAAAATACGATTGCTATTATTATCGCTATTTCGCGCTAATTTTTAATGAATTGCTATTTTTCACTCGATGCGAAATAATACTCGACGCGAGCGGTGCTATTCGAACCGATAATTCAAGATGCCGCGTTTTTAGCAAATAGCATGCTGTGACATCAAAATTAGCCTGTTAATGATATTAATAGAAAATAGCATTAATTCCCATTACTAGAATACATAGATAACTTTTATGACTATCTCAATTTACAGAGAGCAAGAGAAACAGAAGGGCTACTTGATAGAGGCGTTATGTCGGCGCGGCACGGCGCTGTGCCGGCTGCGCGCGCTCGCGGGCGGCGGCGGTAACAACACGAAGATCACTGAAAACCTCAACGACTTGTTGCAGCTTGCAGACATCACTGACTGCAAGGTATTAACAGCATTTATATGTATGTCACCGGCTACACGGTCAATTTTTCATCAATCTGATCCATCAATCTGGTGTCAATCTGATTGACGAAATATTGATGGTTATAAAAAGTTCATATTAAAAATATCATCAATCCGTGACGTACACGATCAAATTTTCGTCAATCCGTACCAGATTGATGTCTCTTCTCACATAGAGTTTCTGTCTCCTTGATAAAGACGGAAACAAGAAGTGAGAAGTATCTAAAATATATAAATTTCTCGTGTCACAGTGTTTGTGCGGGAACTCCTCTAAAAAGGACTCAACCGATTTTAATGAATAATAATAATAATAATATAATAATAATTTATTTGCAGAAAGATGTACAAAAGTTGTTCAGTTATTAATCATGGTCCCAGACTTTCTACCTAGTATTTAGGCATGCAAAAAAAGATTATTATAATGCACACAAATCTTAGGTGGCATCTTTCTTTGAGAAAATTGGATAATATTCGTCTTATTTAGGTTAATTTTTAGATTGTTACTATCAAGCCAAGTAATAATAGATGTCAAAGTTTTAAGAGCCCGGGCTGCCCTCGAAATTCTCATACATACGTAATACCAAAATCATTTTCTCATACGGAAATATTTAACATGTTTGAGTTATTTTTCAGCTTAAAATAGTAATTACCTGGGTTCCTGTACAAAAATTAACTTCAAAATATTTAAACACTAAAAAATAGAGTAAAACACTAAAACATATATAAATAAATAGTAAATTGACTACTAAATATTTCAACTCTAAAAAATAGTAGTAGTAGTAGTAGTATTTAAATATTTTGTAGTAAATTTACTATTTATTTATATATTTTTTAGTGTTTTACTCTATTTTTTAGTGTTAAAAAATTTAGTAGAAAATTTAGTGAAAAAAATTTATACACAAAAAAATTTTTTTAGTGTTTAAATATTTTGAAGTTAATTTTTGTATAGGAACCTAGGTAATTACTATTTTTAGCTGAAAAATAACTCAAACATGTTAAATATTTTCGTATGAGAAAATGATTTTGGTATTACGTATGTATGAGAATTTCGAGGGTAACCCGGCCCCTTAATAATGTCATTTTCATAGTTTTCTAAATTGTCACAATCTATAGTTATGGTACTGTCGTCAGCAAATAGTGTAAAGGGTTTGTCAATACATTTAGGAAAGTCGTTTATGTAGATTAAAAATTAAAGGGGACCTATCACACTACCCTGTGGATCTCCATAAAGTAAATGTCTAGGTTTTGATAAAAAACTTTCTTCCGAGTAGCCGAGTAAGTTCGTGAACTTAAAACCCGCGTACTTTAACGTTTAACGTACGTCTGTCACCCCTTTGAAATCTATAGTGGGTAGCGTTAAGGCCGTCGCACTTTGAAGGATGCGCAAATTTAAGAGGGCTTACCTCATTCGTTTCATATTTGAAACTTGTATATTATGTTATTTTTTTCACAGTTAGAACAACTTTTTTGAAAAACTATATCATTTAATTGAATTTTCAGGTGATACCATACGGCATCTGGCACACGTTCACAGTGGGCCAGTGGGGTCGCGCAGCCAAGCTGCTCACACGATTGCTAGAAGAAAAACCTTCCAAGGAGGCCGAGATTAGATTAGCCGAGGCGTACGACAAGTTAGGTTGGGAATCACTGGCTAAGTTGTTAAGGGCAGCGCTGCCCATCAAATACCCGGCCAGCTATCGCAAGTTCTGAGACTTTAATACGTAAGAAGAGGTGTCCATACTAATATATGCGAAAGTCTGTTAAGTATTCACGCTTTTAATACGGAGTTTGAGTCCTGGGAAAAATATAGGATAGTTTTTATAGCGCAAAATGTATGGTACCCGCGTGATAAATGTTGCAGGCAACGTCTAGTTTGCAATAACTTTGCTGTCGCGACTTTAAGTGTCTAAACACACTATGCCGAATTTCCGCGGCGGAAGTTCGGCTTGATTCCGCCTGCAATGTATTTTAAATTACCGATGATATACTATGCCGAAATTCCGTCGCGTCATGTTGTATGCGTTTGACATTGCTGACGTAATCATGCGGAATTTCCGCCACGGAACTTCGGCATAGTGTGTTTAGAGCTTTAGACACTAAGGTGAAAGGATAATTTACAAAGTTGAGCGTTAGCTTATTTTGCTGACGTATTGCTTAAAATGCATGCATTTTTGTTTTATAAATTTGACGATTTTACCATTAATGCTCAGGGGAAATATCTTTTGTCCCATAAGTTTTTTATTTCTTTAAAGACTACTTCGGCTATTTGCACACTGACGCCGTGGCTAACAATTATTGTACTATCTCATCTGACACACAGTATTGGGATATGTTTCATCTCACTCTATAGCTATTTCGCGTCGGTGTGCAAACCGCGTAAGTTAGAAATCTTAAAAAAGGCAAACGCCAAGTGTTCAATTTAAATAAATATCTTAGAATAATTATTGTACAATATTACTTAAGATATGCCCTAAATGATTTAAAGATGCGCTTACGCTGACAACAAATATGATGTATTGTATTAACAATTATGTCGATTGCTATGTGACAATGCAATGGAACAAACATCAATGGGCAAATGAAATGCAAATACAATATAAAGCAATAAGGAGCAATTCCGAACAACTAGACAATATAGTAGTAAATCAGTTAATAATAAATAAATATTATTGAAAAACCTGATTGCAAAAAAAAATTGTTATTTAAAGCAAGAATCGACATAATACTACAACCTAATTTTTCATCTATTTGAAATTAAAATATTTCACTATTGGTGTCAAATTAAATACGAATTTGCAGTCGGGTTTTTTAATAAGAAACTATTTTTTTTTACTTTTTTATTTATTAGACTTGGCGCAGACTTGGTCAAATTGAATTAATGCCAATATTCGACTATTCGATTGTATTGATTACAAATTTATATATGGCTTAATTATTGAAATTATTGTAATTGTTCCTCATTAAATTTAAATACAAATTATGTATATTTTGAAATTTCATTTAAATTCCCTTTAATCTATATTTTAATATTTCACAGTATACTTGTATGTTATAATCAGTGGTGTTCCTAACGGCTATATTTTCATAGCGCGCTAGATGGAATACGCTACGTTTTTCAAGCGCGCTAGTTTTGACGCTACGTTATAACGAATGAAGTCTCGATTCCTTCAAGCGCGCTCGTTTTAACGCTACGTTATAACGAATTTCAAGCGCGCTAGTTTTGGCGCTGTTATAATGAATGATACGTTATAACGATCGATTGGACACGTTGTAAAGTTACCGACGTTATTGAATTCTTTCGTTAATAATAATTATAACGCCGTGGCGCGTGGCTGAGTTAATATAATATAACGTGTTTGTTAAAGATAATTACTTAGAAAAATATAATCGTTTGAAGGCATTATTATTTATTTGGTTAATTTTATTATGTTTGAAATATTTAAATTTTTTATTTTTTGGTAAGTAATATAAGTAAGTACTTAAATTATTTTTACATCTTTTTTTACAACAGTTTTTTTTTACATTTTATTTACCTTTAAACATATAATAACGTATCCAGACTTAGAAAAAATACGTTCACATGGAACGGAAGTTACCATTATATTACAGTACAGTGATCTTCGGAGCAGGGGGTCAATTACTGATGATTAAAAAACATTATAATTTACCTATGCACGCAACGCGACACTCAAAAAATTATGACAGCCGAATTCACCCGATTTGGACCCGAACGACACAACGAACCAACGAAAGTCGCGTGCGGTCGGCAGCGCGAGCGGCGCCGCGCTAGGTCAGTGACCGCGCGATACGTTATAACGTAGCGTCTTATGCATAGTTTTATAGCGCGCGCTATTCGTTGCGAAGAAATAGCGCGCTACTTTTTTCAGCTATACGTTATATTAACCACCATTAGTTATAATGTTATGTTTACTTGTGTAGTTTTTCTAAAAAGTATTTAACAGGACAATATACCAGCATGGAAATTGCAAGTTTCATTTACTCATGGCTTATAAATTCAAGGAACTACATATTATAGTCCACCCAAAGAATAGCCCAAAATCAGGTGTAGAGTGCGTGAGCTGCAACCTAAGCAATTTCTTCAGAAATGTGTTTAGGATGCCTAGAAGATAAACATACTATAAGTCCCCGCCCCTAGTTCTACTTAAAGTTCCCGTTTTTGAGTTTTTGGCTCATATCTTTAAAACGGTACGTAGTAAAGAAAAAGTGTCTTGTACATAATAAAAGCTAATAAAATTTACTACAACTATGTCATTTACACTATGTATATATCTCCAATCATTGCCATGCTATGCGCTTCTAAAGTGGTCGATTTTCAAAAACACACATCAACTAAGTCTAGGGACATTTGTATTTTATGAAATCTATCAGGATTTTTGAAGACAGTAAATGAAAGAATTATAGCTTATTTTATAGCATTTCATAGATCATAAAAAACTTCCCGATTTTTTTTTGTTTTTAGGAAAAAATCATTTGCTTTTCTATGGTCACAGAAAAGTTATGTGGCAAAAATCTATACTTTGTTTTATAAAACCGAAAATTTCATTCGAATGAGAGAAAATCTTTTAGATTTTTATTGCTTATAGTCAAATTAATAATAATGAATTTTATTCGTTACTTATACTTAGTATTGAGTAATTTTACCTAAAATACATTTTTTAGTCTTTCTTCGGTAAAGGCCCTATGTTCTTTGTGATTTCGTTTTTTCTGGTATCTATCTTATTAGAAAATCTCTGAAATGTATTTAGCACTGCATATTTAAGTCGCAGTAGATATATTCCATGTCAGAAAACCCTGGAGACCAGGACAAAACCAGAAAAATCTGGTCGAATCAACCCAATATTAAGTCGATGCAACTAGTAAAAAGGCTCCAGGAGAGCAACCAGTCTCTAGAAACCGACTAAACCGTGCAGAGGAGTTTCCATTAAGTTGGCCCTTAAGACGTCAAAACATTTTGTAATCCAGCATTGAAATGTGGAAAATGCGGAAGGTTGCTTTTTCATGAGTTTGTGAGATTGACCATGGTATCACTAAGAAATTGTCTCTGATGCTGGTGCTGATGAAAATCTCGTCTTGAATTTCATCTCGATTAACTATAATCACTTGTTCGGATAATTCCGCGGTGAGTTTACTATCTTCGACCAGCTCTGGAGAGCCATTATTCGTCTCATTAGGTTTTACCATTATTAATCCCCCAACACATGAAACAGCAACCTTCCGCGTTTTCCACATTTCAATGCTGGATTACAAAATGTTTTGACGTCTTGATGGAAACTCCTCTGCACGGTTTGGTTGGTTTCTATAGACTGGTTGCTCTCCTGGAACCTTTTTACTAGTTGCATCGACTTAATATTGGGTTGATTCGACCAGATTATTCTGGTTTTGGCCTGGTCTCCAGGGTTTTCTGACATGAAATCTATCTACTGCGACTAGAATATGCAGTGTTAAATACATTTCAGAAAATTTCTAGTGAGATAGATACCAGAAAAAAACGAAATCACAAAGAACATTATATATTCTGTGTTGGGCAAATTTTAATTGCAAGAACAATTAAAGATTAACAATTAATCAATTGTAATTGTGAAAAATTACAACTAACAATTAATCAATTGTAATTGTGAAAAATGCAACTAACAATTAATCAATTGTAATTGTGAAAAATTACAACTAACAATTATTTAATTGTTAATTACTGTATTAGTCACAATTAACAATTAATTAATTGTCAATTATTTTGTTAATTTAATTAAAAATAACAATTATAAAATACTACTGCATAATATTATAAAACCGGTATTCCATACTAATAGTAATAAGTAATAATATTATAAATTTGAATGTCTGTCTGTCTGTATGTCTGTCTATCTGTCTGTTTGTTTTTGAACCGACTTCAAAAAAAGGAGATTATCAATTCGACGCGTATGTATGTAATATTTCCAGCTGCTCAGTTTTTGTATATTATGTTAGTCAATTTCAGTGTCTGAACAAATGTGCCAAATTTCAAAAGTGTATGTTACATGTATGTGTTACGGGTAATGTTCTAGCATACCAATTCGGACTTTAACCAAGTCTTTTGGGTAAAGTCCGAATAATAAGAAAAATAAATTTTAAGTTTTATGCCACAGGCTCGAAAATTGCGCAACACCTAACATTACCCAGCCAGAGTTGGGTAGACCTAGGTGAGCATGGGTAAACCCCGAGTTAAAATTTATTTTTCTTATTATTCGGACTTTACCCAAAAGACTTGGGTAATACTAAGTCACCCTGGGTAAACCTAGGTTTACTCCACCTTCTAGCATTACCCGTAACATATGTATGTTATGTTATGTGTTCGCATATCTCCGGAAGTCCGATTTAAGTAATTCTTTTTTGTTGTACTAGGTATTGTTCAATTTAGGGAACACTACAAGTTTCATCAAAATCGGTTCAGTAGTTTTTGAGATAAGGCAATTATAGTTCTCAAGTACGTACAATTTTGAAGTCAGTTTTATTTTTCTAAAATAGGTAAGTACTTACTATTTTTTTATTCGTCTCAAGTCTAATCCTCATAGCTTAATTTTCCTAAATCTTTACTAATTTCATTTTGATACATAAAGTTAATTGTTAGTTTTAATTGTTTTATGAAACAATTAAAAAAGTTAGTTGCAATTATTTTAATTGTAAGATGCAAATAACACACGTTAATCAAATTAATTTAATCGCAAGGTGGAATTAAAAGTTCAATTGCGATCAATTTAATTGTAATTAAATTAATTGCAATTACTTTTTTAGTCAATTAACAAGATAATTGACAAATTAATTGATTAATGCCCAATGCCCTGACATAGGGCCTTTACCAAAGAAAGACTTAAAAATGTATTTTAGGTAAAATTAATACTCAATACTAAGTATCGAATAAAATTCATTATTATTAATTTGACTATTAATAGCAATAAAAATGTAAAAGATTTTCTCTCATTTGAATGAAATTTTCGGTTTTATAAAACGAAGTATGTACTTAAAGATTTATTGCCATATAACTTTTCTGTGACCATAGAAATGCCAATGATTTTTTCTTAAAAACAAAAAAACTCGGAAAGTTTTTTATGTTCTGTGAAATGCTATAAAATAAGCTATAATTCTTTCATTTGCTGTCTTCAAAAATCCTGATAGATTTCATAAAATACAAATGCCCCTAGACTTAGTTGATGTGTTTTTGAAAATCGACCACTTTAGAAGCGCATAGCATGGCAATGATTGGAGATAGATACATAGTGCAAATAACATAGTTGTAGTAAATTTTATTAGCTTTTATTATGTAGCAGACACTTTTTCTTTACGACGTACCGTTTTAAAGATATGAGCCAAAAACTCAAAAACGGGAACTTTAACTCTCTCCCCCCACCACGGTTCACCCCCTAGGGGCGGGGACTTTTAGTATGTTTATCTTCTAGGCATCCTAAATACATTTCTGAGGAAATTGCTTAGGTTGCAGCTCACGCACTCTACACCTGCTTTTTTAAGTGGACTATTTTAAGGCGAAGACAGCTGCCAATTCGACATCTTTGTGCAGTTTTCTAGACGTATACAGGGTGCAATTAAACCTTTCTGCCAAATTTTGATATATTGATCCTTGTTAAAAACAAAAATACACGTATTTTTTCTTTTAAAGTCACTCAGTACTAAAATGTTTAGAAATAGCTTCCGAAAGTTATCCTGAAAAACACTATAATTAATGGACACGATGCGTCGGCCGCGCGTGATGTGCCCCCGCGCGCGCGCCTCATCCCGCGTCACCCCCGATCATTCCCCCGCGCCGCGATTGACCATTCTGCAACGATTTTAAATGGGATAAAATATGTAATTGAAAAAAAAAAAACACCTAATTTTTTTGGTTAAATGGACTCTCCTAATGATACTTAAGCCCTGTATATTTAATTGACTGTCACAAAAAATATATGTGATTTTTGATTATATTTGGAAAAGCTTCATTATTTTAAATAATAAAATAATGTATTCCTACTGGATGAAAAAAAATACCAAAGTCACATCTTCCAGGATCTTTAAACAGTTCTAACTAAAATAATATACTTACAAGCTATGCTTTTAAAATTTTGTTTATTTGATTCAACTTCAACAAAAATCCAAAGCTTGTAAGATTTAATTTTCGGTTCTGACATCTAGATTTCCCATAGTACCTATTTATTTTTTCCTCTAACAAACGAAAAATGTATCCACGCTACCGAGTGAATTTTCAAATCATGAAATCATTTTTTGAATTTATCAACGTCTGTAAAATTTGCGCATATAGATGTTTTAAAAGAGTTGGGTAGAAAATTAGAAAAAAATCTTCAAGTAAGAATAGTTTATTACCATTTGTAATCTACTAATACTATGTTATAATTAAAAATATAAATATTTTAATTCATTTTATATCAATAGTTAAGAATTATACGGAATCATGGGTGTATACTTGTATAGTATATCTTTTTCACATCGCTGTATTTACATAAATACCGCACTCGAACCATTCTGCAATAGTACTGATAATTTTATTAAAATAACACGCTGTTTCACAAGCGCCAATACGAATTTGTTTACTGTATACACAATATTTTATACAGAGGGCTTACTAAGCACAAAATATAATGCAATAATCATGATGTTATGAATGAAAACAAGAAATATAAGTAGGCGCTTTTTTCATTTTCATTAAATTTCCATTCAAACATGTCAGGAATATAAGTTAATTGTTGATGCTTTTCATTCTTAGACCAAGCACGAACAACAAATTATTGCCAAAGAAATTTTAAAATGGATATCAAATAAAAATTGTATCATAATTTTTATTATATTTTCATTCGTCACAATATAATAGCATGAAGTGCTTTGTATACTTTGTTAATTGTTTGTTCTTGGGCTACAATATACATTTTTGTAGAAAATAGATATCTATGTCCTAATCATAAAGTTAATATACCTAGCGGAATAGAAAAACAAAGGCCTGAGCAAGAGATATGTCACTACCAGTAACACTGCGTGGTAAAAAGAGACGTGTGATACATGACAGCAGCACTCTTTTTTTTGACATCCAGTCGGCACGTGCCGCACGTTGACAATTTAATCTCATAGAAATCATGTTCAATCATTTTTGTGTGAGTGTATACGTACACATATTTTTACACACAGATAAAACCAATTACGGTTTAGTTTGACAGCTCGAGATTGTTGCTCTATTCCGTTAGGTATATTAACTTTATGGTCCTAATACTGTACAAAAATCAATAAACTACAACAATTAAAACATTTTTCTATAATATAAAATAAGATTTATATTATTCAATTAATAAGCATAATATTACATTATAATCAGTAAAGATCAAACAAATTTTAAAATGGACGGAAAAACGTAAAATCTACTGAACAACAAACTCATAATAAATATTATAATTTCTAATTTTTTTAAAATGTGTTGCGTATGTTTTAAGGGTCCGTATACGAAATTTGCCGATTTCGCTGATTTAACAGACATGATTTAACAGTTAAAATACAGTATTTCTATAAGTTTTAATGCACAACATGTAAGATCATTTCAATTTTAATCTAATGTTGGAGCTAGTTTTTTTTAAGTATTTTTAAATAATTAAACTCAAACCCGCGACAGTTTTGTGATTTTTGCTGTAAAAGATTTAGAATATCACCTGTTTATGAATAGGCTACTTGACCTATATTCAATTTCATTAAACAAATGCATATTTCTAGTAGAACTTGACCTAGAAAACCTATTTCACCCTTATCATCAAATAAAAGCTTATGATTGATAAATAAAGTCGATTTGAAAATATGATTTTATGAATATAGGATTTGTACTGACGAAAACCTTTTGCGGTACTTCCGATTTGGATGTGACGTCATCCTTATAGTAATTTAATATCTTTTTTTATCGCGCTCGTTATATGTAAGTTTATTTGTACATAAATATTAAGAATAAGCCTAGAAAGATTTGTAAAATATATTTTCTTAAATAATTCAAATAAAACATCAGTTTTATATATTATCTCCATTTATTGTAGATAATATATAAAACTGTCCAAAACTTTTCTCCAAAAGTTTTCAACATTACAAATGATTTCTAATTTCTTATTTAATTATTTTATAATTTTTGGGCACTTTTAGAGTCGTACATTTAGCACATAAAAAAAATTTCAATAAAGAGAGTTTAAAATACAAAACGTATGACGTCACACTATGGCGGACAGTGTTTTCGGCGTCATTTAAAAGGCATGTTTTTCAATCAACGTTTTTATGGGTTTCTACTGTGTAAAATATTAAAATATTAGTTTTTTTTTGTGAAAATGAATGATTAAGAAGCGATTAGCATGAAGAAAAAAAAATAGGTCAAGTAGCCTATTGTATTGATGTCTTAACGGTATGAAAAAAATACAATGTACTGTTGAGAAAGTCGTCTATAAAATATTGGAATTACTTTTTACCACTTTAATATAAAATAGTTGAGTAAAAAAATATGTAACTCGGCAAAATTTTAGAGAAAATGGGCAAAGAATTGCTGTTAATTTCGGCAGCTTGGAGCTGTAATTCATAAAAAGAAAACGACAGAAATAATCTGTAGATAAAATTCTATCCAATTCGAGAAAAAAGAAAAAAAAACAAATTGTGCCAAAAAACACGATTCGAAACAACCTAAATCTCACATTATATTATTACTCGCCGCAAGGCTCGAGTCGGCTTTCCGCGCTTAAATATATTTTAAATCTATTAATTAATATATATATTTTTAAGTCTAATAAGGGGAAAAAACCTAATAATATTTCTGTAGCGAACCTTTGCAATTTCGTATTCATCGGCAAAATTTCGTATACGGACTCTTAATGTTAGGGTTAAATACTGCTATCATAATATCATTATGCTGTCTACTCAGTGTAAAGATGATCGCACGTTTATCAGCACGCACGCGCCGAACGCGCCGCATTTTATATCATTAGAATTCGTTGTATGAAATGATGTGAAACCTCGCAAATTCGTCCGGTGCGAACGCGCCGCATTTGAGCTTTTTATCTATTTGACTATGCGGTGCGTTCGACGCGTACGGCGCCTACGGTACCGACAAATTTAGCCACCATTTTTACCGCCAGGATGTTTAGTACAACAAATATGACAAACAATGATTATTAGTTTGCAGTTCACGACTTTTTCGATAGGATACAAATTTTAGTTTCACACAATACTTACTGATCTAGATTTTACAGTAAAATGCAAACTTGACTTTAAAGAACATTTTTAATGTCAATTTTATAATGTCAATAGCCCTCTTATGAATAGGATATATTACTGCAATGTTTCGACGCTAGACTGCAATACCAGCATACACAGTAAACATTAAGTTTTGTTCGACATTTGACAACGTTTCTGTCAATATTCTGATATGTCGTGTGCACTGATCTCTATTAAACAAGTACGCTGGATCGCTGATACCCTTTGAAATTACAGCAATTTCTTGTGCCTATTTGAAGCGGAATCAGCGCCCCCATTATTGGGGTTGAGAACTAAATCTGACGTAAAAATGACGTTTGAAAGCCGCCATATTGGCGCTGATAGCCGTAGTGAGAGTACTTGGAACTAATACTAGTGATGACAACTGTTGTTATTGGTTGTGGTTACGTCAAATTTAGTTCTCAACCCCCATAATGGGGGCGCTGATTCCGCTTCAAATAGGCACAAAAAGCAGGTCGGGATCATCGATCCAGCTTACTTGTATAATAGAGATCAGTGGTCGTGTGCTACATGTACGATTTTTTACTGTATGTGCTAGTAGCGCGGCCTCCGCTCCGACCTTCTTGTAATATTCCCTATTGGTAATTTACATATACCCCTTATTCTAGTCTGTAAGATCAATTTCAATTCACAACGAATGTTTAAAGCTTATTTTATACCCCTCACTACTGAATTACTGAGATCAAAGCACTTACTTTATCGACAATTGCAATACAATCATTGTAATACTAATGTGAACGAACTGTATTTTATACTGTCAGGCGCTCTAATTCACAAGCTATCCATACTAATATTATAAGTGTCTGTCTGTCACCTCTTCACGCCCAAGCCGCTGAACTCTCTCTCTCTCTCTCTGAACTCGGAAAGGACACTTTTTATCCTGGAAAAATGTACGGTTCACACGCGATAAACGAATTTGAACTAGGTTTTAAAATCTGATCAGAATACCGTATGTTGGCTTTGATACACCATGATTGCATCGAAACTGTCTTATTGTTTAATTATTTAGCAGCATTGACTAACAAAGCAAAAATAAGTCGACGACTTAATCCTTCGATCGCGGGTTCTTGGAAATCTATTGTTATCGCGGCCCATGGGAGTTGATAGGTTATTAAGTTGTCTCTTGTTTAATTATTATAAAAGATAGGTAATTCTGATGATTAGTTATAAGTCCAGACTGGCGCTGAGCCTATGAATTAGATATTCTGACAATACAAATCAATACAAACTTCTGAATTCCCATTTTTTGTGCTCGTTGCTAACACACGCTTATAATATTAAGGTAAATCAATGAAATATTGATGAAAACAGCTGTTTAATATGTAATTATAATTAGCGATTGTAAAATTACGTTAAATGTGAGTCTCGCTACACTTTTGACGTCCATACAACAAGTCTCAAATAAAAAGTTATCCTACAATTCATAGCTTTTTCTACACAGAAAATAATAATATAAAATTAATAATTAAAATAATAATTTATCACAACGATTGTAAGTACTATTTACATTCACATCAATAACATTAATATCAGATATTTATATTATAAATTATTAAAATAAACTATTCCATAGTCATATAATTATTATACATTTGTAGTGATTATGTTTCGTTCATTTATCCATAGCTTTAGAAAAGCTTTCGTCTTTATATTGTCACAAGCAAAGCATTATTTCTCAGGAGGCCGAAAGGCTTTTAAGATAAACAAGCTTTATTCACATGCTGTAATTAACCAAGACAGGCTTTTACGTATATTTTGTTTTCCTTCGAAACTAAATAATAAAGTGATCTGCAATAAAACTATTGCTGACAACTTTGTAATAATCATCTTTAGGAGCAGGTTGAACCTTCTTTACATAGATCAATAATTACATAATTATTATGGATTTAGCATGACGAATGATTAAAAAAACCGTTGTTTTATGAGGACCAGAACCAATACCATGAACATTAATAATTGGCGGTTGATGACTTTTATAAAATATATTAAAAAATATAAATGTCACAATTTTGACGATTCTACTTTTTTTCGTTTTGAAAAGGTCAAACGTCAAAATGATGACCACCACCGCCAATTCACGTTCTTAATTTGGGTGATAAGTTGATAACAGTTTTTTAACAACTTTCTGCTTATTTACAATTTTGTCATATTCTCATTTTCATACCGCTTAGCTTATTAATTATTATATTACTTTCTATAGACGAAACTTGTGAAAATTAGCTACTTTAAAGACAGTAGGATCACCCACACCGAGGACGCTGCCATTTTAATTCAAAATTTAACTTTATTTACTACATGTACATACTGTGCAAGAGTTCAAATTTTAAGTGGCTCTGGTGAGCTACTCAAAATTCGCCGCGCCGCTCTAGCAAAAAAACTTAACGGTTTGTAAATAAAATTTAATTTCAAATTAAAAAAAATTAACCCCCGTTGCATCTGGATATGAAATGAACCTTAGAACAATGCTTATGTACTTACGTACAGTAAAATTCTTACCTAAGCACGAAAATTTGATCCATATTCGTATAATATGTATGTAGATTAAAAAGTAAGTACAATTTTATGTATCATGGTAGTAAACTTTAAGAATTACCTCCGAAAACAGCTGAAGAAACACAAACAAAAGTAATAATTGTAGGTACACGTAAGACGTGTATTAAAAAAAATTAGCCGCTTCTTAAAAATATGTCACGAATCACGATTTGTACAACTACGTTCTGTCGAGAGTCATCACTCGTTATTTTCAATAACGTGGTTGCTACGGGACATTAAAGGCCTTATTAATAAACCAATAAGACATAACCAACCAATCCGTGTTTCTGTCCTTGTCTAGTACTTTGGAAAATCCATTTGATAGAGACAGCCACATAGATCATATAGCCCGCACACACTCAGAGATATTTAAACACAAAGCTTAACTTTTATTAACTAAATAAAATGGAATTTTTGTCAAAATTTTCATTATATATAAGAGTTAACCACTCGTTAAAAGTGTGGCAGTTAGTTAATCAACGCGGGCGCATGAAATCAGTTGTACCGTATTTGTCGTCAAAATCTTAATTAGTTAACTTCCCGTCAAAACTCACTGAGTGCGGCAGTTAGTTTATCAATGCGGCATCATAAAATGAGTTGTACCGTATTTGTACAGTTTTGGTATATGACCATAGTCAAGTCACAAGTACCCCAAGTAGCGGCGGCCTAGACGGCGGCGAACAGGGCAATCGCTCGGGACCTCGCAATGAGTAAGACCGCCACTGGCCCTAAGGAGGTCCCCCACCGAGTTTTCCAAGCTCAGAGCTTGGTGTGTTTGACGGTGTCGGTCCAGTAGTTCTGTATCGTCATCGCCTCCAGCGAGTTGAGGAACGAGTCGTTGTCCAGACTGTACATCTCCTCCGAATTGTCCTGGAAAAGTTAAACAATTATTATTTATTATATAATAATGTTATGCTAAGGTAAAACTAATCCTTACGTAAAAATGTAGCCCATGTGTTAATCCAGGATGTCAGCTAACTTCTTGTCAAATTTTGTCAAAATCGCTCCAGCGGTTTAAGCGTGAAGAAGTGTCGCGACACATCTGCAGAACGTTTGACGCCGAATGTTCGGCTCAATACGCTCGCAATGAATTTTAAGTTCTCTATGTCAGCGGCTACACGGTCAATTTTTCATCAATCTGATCCATCAATCTGGTACTGATTGACGAAAATTTGATCGTGTACGACTCGGATTGATGGATTGATCGTATTTTTAATATGAACTTTTTATAACCATCAATATTCCGTCAATCAGATTGATGGCTGGGGTGATTTCGATTTTCGATATTTGACACTTTAGACATCTAAAATAGCGCACGATCGTACTGCGGATCGGTTTGAAACTAATTCAACCTCAATGGATTTTGCTATTCCTGACAGCTATGCTAGCGCACGATCGAGCTGCGGCTCAATTTGGAACTAATCAGCATCGAAACATTCGCCAAATCGAAATCTTAGGTGCTCGCGATAGACAAAATTGTCTGAGAATCGACTTACAGATCGTTTTCAAACGTCAAATTTCATGGTAGCAACAGAGGCATCGACATCGATTGAGATCGATTGTTGCCGAGTTAGGTATTGTAAACGCTTTTAGGGTCACTAGGGTATCGATTGGTGTGGTGTCGTTTAATTTTTTGTTGATAATAATTCGTGCTTAGCTTGGCTCGCCCGCATGTACCCTTTTGCGATTACTGGATTTTCTTCCAGGAATCTCAACAACATCTCCATTTGTAGGTGCGTAGGACGGACCATTATTTTCCAAATAAAAACTAATTTTTAATGTCGGCATGCAGGGATACAAATTTTACAAATACTAGAATATGTATGACAAAGCTAAGTGTAATGAGTGTAACTACAAAAGAGAATTTACATATTTGTTTAATGTCAAGATGTTCCTTAACGAAAATTACCATTTTAAACCCACTAAAGTAGAAAATGGGCACATCCATCTAAAGTTTCTAAAGATATGTATTATTATGGTATGACGAAAAACACAAACATTATTTCATGGACGTATAAAAAAAGGCGGACGGAGTCCCACCATACACAAAACTGTGTCGTTCAGAGTCGGCCAGCTGGCTGTATGTACACAGTCCGCACGCACACATTCTTGCGCTAGTCCATACCATTTGACAGGCGTCAGAATGTGTGCGTGGCCGACTCTGAAGAAAAGTGAAGACACAGTTTTGTATATGACAAGACTTTTTTTCTACGTTCATGCATTATTTCATATATTTTTCGTTATTTTTCGATATAACCTTCTCCTACTTTATAACAATCGACGTTGCTATAACGACGTTGACAAGACATGGCAACATCTCGATTTTGATACGATTTTGTTCCGGAATTCCTACGCATTACAATGACATCAAAAACGAAATCGAAATCAGACTCTTATCAAGTTTATATCAGTTTCGGGAGTAAGGCAGCAGATTGATGGGAATTTGACCGTGTAGCCTGTGACTATGACACATCAGCATAAATTAGAGATAAACTACGAAAAACATGGCGCGCACCCCCAAAATTCAAAACGTTTGAAGTGCTTTGTCTTGCGCGGTCGGCTAGTTATGATTAGTTGACAATGACATAAGAAACAGTGAAATATTATTACGAGTACTGGTTGATCGGTTGAATACTTACAACTACATACAAACTCTTTCATAAGGATGTGACTACACACAATATTAAAACAGTAATTTGGAGGGGCGCCCCATGTTATCGTAGTTTATCTCTACGCCGCGTTCAGTTAGAGCGCCTTCAAATTACGTCGCAAGCATTGCGGCAGCAGCGCTGCAGCCGCGCGATTTCATACAAAAGAGAGTCGCGCGACTGCCGCGCGGCTCGTTTTAGTATGCAAGTCTGCCGCGTGGCTGCCTCACCACTGGCGACGTAATGTGAAGGCAGCCTTAGCGCGTTACCTTTCGTCGGCGGAACTTTTGGCGCCGTACGTTCGGCAGATGTGTCCTTACGCTAAGAAACAAAGAAGCTCACAAACTTTCGCCTTTATAATATTACTATAGAAGGAAGTAGGATAGTAGCATTATAGTCCGCGCGGAACTAGTTGGCCGCTCTGCCCGTATGCTCATATACCGGCAGAGCGGCCAACTAGTTCCGCGCGGACTATACTAGGATTTCAAGATAAAGCTTGTAATTGTACCCGTATAGTACTATCATCCAGGTACCCGCTGCTGTCCGGGTTGGAGCACTTGTCGTTGAGCGTCTGCGGCTTGTTGAGGTATCGCCGGCGGTACAGCACCAGCGCCGAGCTGGCAGCCAGCGCAGCCGCCGCCAGCGTCGCCAGCGATATGCCGGCGATGGCGCCAGCGTCCAGGCCAGCAGATGCCACAGAGCCCGCTTGGACCACCTGGAATGTAAAATCTTTATTATGTCCACGTTTCGAAAACTCACCAGTCCAATTGTTTACCCAAAATTTACGCAACAGACCCGGCCAAGTTTTGGCACTAAGGCTTCTTACAGACAAACGGCACGCGTCGATGGCAGTCGACGGCAGTCCATGATGGATTTTCTGCGACTGCCGTCGACGCATGCCGTCGACAAATGCCGTTCGACTGTAAGTGCTCTAATGAACCCAATTGTTTTAGTCAGAGTTTGTTAAAAATAAATGTCAACCGCCCATAATTTTCTGTCTTTTTGTTTCATAAGTCTGGTTGTAACAAGGATTAGACATAAGTTGGTACTATGTAATAATATATATTCTGACATAAGCTGGTTTTATGCCTGTATTTATTGAGGCTTCCCGACAGGAGTCTGGAGGAGTCACGAGCACTTATGATTTGCTAACGCAACTGTTTGCGTTTGTTAGGTTTTGTCATGTACATTTAAACATTTTCGAATTAATAAGGGGATAGTATGTTACTAAGACGTAAATTTGTATGTTACGTGTGTACTTACTCGTCGCGAGGACTCCACGTCAGGCACCCTCGTCTGCAGGAACGTCGTCTCCAACGACAGCGGTTTCTCCGTCACGATGCGGCTCTCCGCCGCTACGTCGTCTGCCACAAACACTGGCCTTGTGAGATTACGACGCTTGGTGTACGTCGCATTCGTCGGCGCCTCCGTCACGTTGACGGGCGTCCACGTGACGGGCGTAGTGACGTTCTCTGGCGTCGTGGTGGCGTTGGCGTCGTCGCGAGGCGTAGTGACGGGCGCGGCGGGCTGGGTTTTAGTGAAGTACATGGCGCGTGCCTGGCGCTCAGAGTCGCCTTCGGCGCGGGGAGCGGCGTGGTTCTCTCGAGTTGTTGCTGCAAAACATCATTCAATAAATTAGTAAGATAGAACATAACAACGATACCTACATTAAAAATCAGTTATAGTGTTAAGTGTCTTAATACTTTGCTGATTTTATTCCAACTTTGACCGCACGCGCACATCAGGGTAGAATGCGGGTGAATGATGATAAAAGGTGACTTAAATTCTAGGAAGCGTTTTTAAATAACGCGTAACGGTCTGCGCTAAATCGAACTTCTTTTTTACAGCTATACACTTAGTTTTTCTTCTTTCGCTTGCTTTATGTTGCAACTTGCAAACTACGGAAGGAATTAGGAATTTCGAAATTATATATCGTCTGCTACCAAAGGACCTACCTAACTAGGTGTGTCAAGATTCCCAGATATCCTTTCACAACACACAATAAGCAGGTACAAAGTAGATAATAACAAGCTAATAACTAAATCCGGCTTATTTGCGAGCTCAGCAATTAAGTAAAGCTAATAAAGTATTAACTCGGCTCAGACTGTAAACACGCGCAAGGTTAAACACTGGGTGCGGGGAGGAAAGGGTCCACACCCAGATTTCATATTGCGTAGAATTTATAGAAATAGGTACTATAGGTCTACCAGAATTTGATGGCAATTTTTGACAGCAAATTTTCAAAAAATATCCTTGATCATTGGATAAATTTTTACATTTGCATGCTTAGCACACAGAATCAGCCGCTATAAGAAGAAAAACCGGCCAAGTGCGAGTTGGACTCGCCCATGAAGGGTTCCGCAGCAGCAATCAGGTTTATTTCTATGAAATTAAAAAGGTTTTTGATTTATTTTTATAATTCAGTTGATTTAATGAAAGTTAAATTAAGGTTTATTATTTATGACGTATAATAAAAACTACTTGCTAGATCTCGTTCAAACCAATTTTAGTTGGTAGTTTTTATAGTAATGTACATCATATATTTTTTTTAGAATTATCATGCCCCTACTTTAGAAGTTAGAGGGGGGGGGAACATACATTTTACCACTTTGGAAGAGTCTCTCTCGCAAACTGTTCAGGCTAGGAAAAAATGATATTAGAAACCTCGATATGATTTTTAAAGACCTATCCATAGATACCCCACACGCATAGGTTAGATGAAAAAAAATTTTTTTTTGTTTCAGTTGTACCTATACCTAGGGGACCCCTCAAATTTTTAATATTTTTTCTATTTTTATATCAAAATCTTAATGCGGTTCACAGACTACATCTACTTACCAAGTTTCAATAGTATAGCTCTTATAGTTTCGGAGAAAAGTGGCTGTGACATACGGACGGACAGACAGACAGACAGACAGACACCAATCTATAAGGGTTCCGTTTTTGCCATTTGGCTACGGAACCCTAAAAAGGATCAAAATGTTTAACTCCAATTACCCCGGTATTGCTAGAGTCAATTCATTTTCTCACTTTTTGCCATCAGATTCTGGTACACCTATATATCAAATCAAATCGTTTATCTCGGGCATAACACTACTAATTACTATAATACTATATGACGCCCGAAACTCAGTTGCGGTCAAATTCGTTTATAGCGCAGGATCTGTATATTTTTTTCGGAATAAAAAGATCCCGGGAAAATCCTATCCCGGTATTGAAAGTATCTCCATAGTAGCTCAAAGTATAATATCCAAATTTCAGCAAAATCGGTTTAGCGGTTGAGACGTGAAGAGGTGACAGACAGACACACTTTCGCATTTATAATACTAGTATGGACATTAATGAAACAAGCAAAAGGAACGCCTAATGATACATTTATATGGGGGGTAAGTACTAATTAGTAGTAAATAGATGTTGCCCGCGTCTTTGTTTTGCCAAAAATTCGTTTATTTCGCAGTAACCTCTGTCTGTAACCATCATCGTCATACCTCCTGTATGAGGATGACTGATGGCATGGGTGTATACATATGGAGGTCCGGACCACCCCTCCCCCCCATTACTATCCATCTTACTTATGAAAATAATTAAGTATTATTATACTGTGGAGCGTATTACTTTTTTTGTAAATAAATATATTCAACATTCCGATATTCAAATTTAAAAAAATACTTTCGATTTCCTAAACACGTTACCTATTTGCTGCTGTGGACAGTGGAACCCATCATGGGCGAGTCCAACTCGCACTTGGCAGTTTTTTACGTTAGGCCTTTACCAAAGCTATATATATACGCCCGTGACTGATGGTATGGTTAAGCCGCTCATTCTAATGAAATTTGTTACGTATCAGATACTCAGTCTCGTGGAACAATTATAATATAGGTAATTTATGTCCCGAAAAATGTTTATTTTCCAGTTTGAACAAATACTACGACATGAAACGGCCACATGAAGGACACGGCGCCCTTTTCAATTAAGTAACTTTTAGTGTCTAAACACACTAGGTTGAATTACGCCGGCGTAATTTACGTGGCCGAAATTACGTTCAGCCACTTACGTCTGATGCGACACACTATAAATTACGCGAAGAGCCGAAATTTCGCAGCGTAATTTCCGTTGCCGAACTTAAAATTCTCAGATGTAATGTGTGCGTTAACGCTTTAGAGATAAGGTTGAATTTGCTATGTTCGGTTTTGATAATTCCGTCGCGTATAGTGTGTATAGCAACAAAACATTACCGCCGAATCGCTGGCGAACTTTACGCTCGACTCGGCTCGACGGAAATTCGGCTCGCGACGGAATTTCGGCATAGTGTGTCGTCTGTCGCGTTCCGCCCATATTTTGTATGGATTTGAAACGCGGGGTAAACGCGGCGGAATTTACGTCGGCGTAATTCAGCCTAGTATGTTTAGAGTTTAGACCCTTAGTTTAATTTCCAAGATATGCTGGATGAGTCATGTCACAGCATCGACAGCACTTACCCTTATCGCATTAGCGTATTATCTACTATAGAAGCCTTTTCGATCGCTTACGCAAGTCAAGGTCACCATGTTGTTTGTGTTACTGCTCGCATGTGATAATAGCATTTAGCGTCGCTAACTTAATTACTGTAATTTAGTTTAGCTCAGCTAAATGAATAACGCTGGGTTTCCATTGGCCAGTGTCAGGCAAAACGAATAGGCGATGGAAATGTTTGCCTATTAAGACCAAAGAATCACTAAAAAGTAAAAACACGAAATCCAAGTTTCCAGTCACAATTTTCATTTCTCATGTTAGACAATGCAAAGGTGGTGACGTGACTAGGCTGTCTATTAAGCCCTAACCACTGAACCGGTTTAAATGAAAGGCACGGAGATACTTCGGGTCATGAAAAAGCCACAGGGTAGTTTTTATCGGCAAAATGTCCAGTTCCCGCGCGCTGTAAGAAGTTGCAGACAACATCAAGTCCTCAAAAACGCGTGAGTCGACTATATTGTTGTCATAGGATCTCGTATTTCGTTTGCTAAACGATAATATTGACTTTGACGACTCGTTTACTAGTATTACCTTCGCCTACGCATACACATAGAGGATGGTTCGAATGTCTTGAGATAACTCCTTGAAAACTGGCAAGTTCGGGTCGGATTCCATTTCGAAGGGTTCCGTAACTTTCATACTGCTTATTTTATAAGTAAGGATGGATGACGGTTTGCCTTGATGGAGTCTTTCATATCAAAACTACCAAGTAAAAGGTTTTTTATCCCTGGATCCCTGTATATGCAGCCTGCGGGCAAATCTAAGTAAGGAAGCAGTTAGCTGACTCAGAAGTCAGCATAGCTAATTGTGCTATTAGATCACGAACTGAGTAGAGGATGTAATATCACGATTGGTTGCGAGTTGCGACCATAAAGTTAATATACCTAGCGGAATAGAGCAACAATCTCAAGCTGTGAAACGAAATCAAAATTGATTTACATCTGTGTGTAAAAATATATGTACGTATACACTAACACAACAATTTTTCTATGAGATTAAAGTGTCAACGTGCCTATAAGTGCCGACTGGACGTCAAAAAAAGAGTTCTGCCGTCGTGTATCACACGTCTTTTTTTACCACGCAGTGTTACTGATAGTGACCTCTCGCTTGCTCAGGCTTTTGTTTCTCTATTCCGCTAGGTATATTAACTTTATGGTTGCGACAGAATATGCACCACACGACAGTTGCCCCAATCACAATCGTGTCGTGACACAAACATAAGTTTAATTCAGTTCTCCAGACGCTTGTTAAAGTAAAGGGTAGCTTAAATCACAGTCACCGTCTCTTAGCTGGATATCAAGGACAGCAAGTAACTTTATTGAATAGGTACTTGAAGAATGAAGACTGCATTTTTTAATTTATTATTTTTAACGCAAACTTCTTTTAAATGCTTTAAATAATGCATTTAATTAAAGTTTCTAGGATCCGGATAACCTAATACTTCAGTCGGAATTTCCAGGAATTGCTATTGTATTCTATTGTTGTCGCGATCACCGGTGCTCGCGCGG
The DNA here is from genome assembly GCA_905333045.1 of Lysandra bellargus. Classification (NCBI taxonomy): domain Eukaryota; kingdom Metazoa; phylum Arthropoda; class Insecta; order Lepidoptera; family Lycaenidae; genus Lysandra; species Lysandra bellargus. The sequence continues at coordinate 8,736,329 of HG995328.1, forward strand.
GGCCTGAAGGATTAAACAGTTTAAACTACATTTTTAAAAAGGGGCTTTCGTACAAACAAGTTTTTATCTGGGCGTTTTGCACGAAACCCTTCATGATTCATGAACTCTTTATCAACTCGGATTCTGCCGATAATTTTGATGCAACCAAACCTCAGCAATTCACACCGATCCTTGTCTCTGTTTGTTTACTTTTGCACAGTTGTGACGCCTACGTGTGAACTACACTTTACTGTTTGTCAATCAACACACGTGGAGGACGTGACCGTCCACTTCCATCTATTTTGTTTATCGCTTCCTCCTCCGCTACGTTTACGTTTTAGTACCAAAATGCCTTAAAAACTTTCCTTCCTTATTATAAGCCTTTATTGTCGAAATAATAATCAACTTTCTAGAATTTCTCCTAATAAATAATTTGATTGCTAGAAATTAAAAGCGCGATGTAGATGTTTATTAGTAGATACGGCGTAGATTTTATTATTATTTGTACTTCCTAAGTTCTTTACTTCCTAAAAAAATTCAAGGAGAATTTAATTTACTTATATTTAGGGCCTGTAACCTGTTTCACCACTTTCTGATAAAGTGCCGGATAGGCTATCCACACCTTTTTTGACAGATTCTTCATACTCTATCTGTGAAGTTATGTTTTGGATAGCCTATCCACTATCCAGCACTTATCAGGAAGTGGAATATTCCCTTAATGTAAAAAATCTTATCTACTAATCAACATATTTTGGGCGTAACGGCAACAAAATTGTATAGGTGCCAATCAAGACGTATTGGCAGTAACCAGTAATGTGTGTTACCTAGAATGATGAGCAACATCGTCACCCAGAACCAGTGCATCCACCAGTGCAGCGTCATGACGTCAGCGTGACTGCGGGGGCGACCTGAAACAAACAATTAATAAATTACACAACTGAACTTATTATTAAACCAACACCACATAAGATGATACTCAAGCGGCAGCCGGCTGCCCGCTGCCGCATAACAATTGAAAATCTATTGTGTCTGCGATACCCACGATGGAGGTATTAAAATACTGTTGTGTGTTTGAAGGCTGCGTATAACCTTGTATCCAACAAAAATAAGATCACCCCGTGCTGATTAATATTGGTATAGAAACGCCCTATCAACTAAAATCTAACGCCTACTACAGCTGGATACTAAATAATATTATGTTCCCAATTACCATTGAGATGTTTTAGAACTACCTACGTTGGAAATTGGAATCCAGTAATACCAGTAATACTGGGATATATCATATACCCCATTACCTCTCGATTATTTAGGAAGCTGGCCAAGAATTGACCAACAGACAAAAGCGATGACACAGATACAGTTGCAGCCTTCCGCGTTGTGGTAATGGTTTCTTAATTACATAAGAATCTTATGTTGTGACCGTGAGAAACACACTAGTAACATAATTACTCGCGGCCACGTTATCGTTTGTGAAAACGATTGCATTGTGTCAATACAATACCTTCTTGCTTTGCAGGATGATGATGAATATAACGATATCCATACTAATATTATAAATGCGAAAGTGTCTTCCCGTCTGTCTGTCCGTTACCTCTTCACGTCCATGGCTAAACCCATTTGGCTGTTCGGTATGGAGATACTTTGAGTCCCAACTCCCAGGAAAGGATAGTTTTTATCCCGGAAATTTTGGCGCAACGGAGGCATCATCTAGTAAATTCTAGTAATATACTTTAAAGGGGTCAAAAAATTAGCTTGATTGACGTCAATGCATATTATTGAATATTGAGTCATCATCAATGCTCGACTCACGCAAGAAGTAAAACATAAAACTTTTGCCTGATATATGACAGCAGAACTGTATATTTATTTTCCAATATATATTCGTGTGATTCAACGGTGCTGTTAAAGGTTTCAAATCGTATGTCTGCTGAAACAGTTGCCATTAAGGGGAAGACAGCTGCCAATTCGACATCTTTGTGCAGTTTTCTGGACGTAAGTATTTCATTGATTGGCACAAAAAAAAAGTGATTTTTGATTATATTTGGAAAAGCTGGTCGAATTTAAATAAAAAATAATGTACTCCTACTGGATGAAAAAAAATACCAAAGTCACATTTTTCAGGAACTTTAAACAGTTCTAACTAAAGTAATAATACAATCTATGCTTTAAAAATTTGTTTATTTGATACCTTCAAAAACCCAAAGATTGCCGGATTTAATTTTCGGTTCTGACATCTAGATTTCCCATAATAGGTATTTATTTTTTCCTCTAACAAACGAAAGATGTATCCACGCTACTGAGTGAACACTTCACATCTCTGTCTCTCTGGCATGAAAATCGACACAGGTGCGAGAGTGATGCGAGATCAAGGTCATTGGCAGTTGTCAGCGTCTTTAAGCAATAAAATAGTAGCAAAGCACAGTTTTAAACTCGTTTTTAAACGTCGTGAACTACATCAGTAAGAAGACATCCCTCCACTTGAGGGTCGAACGTCTGCAGTCTCGCCACAAGGTCAACTTCAGTTCCTTTGTGGTGAGAGTACCGACGCATCTTCTGACGACCTTCGAAGCGAAGGAATTCTGGCCGACTGATGTGGTCTACCGAAGGTTCCGGGGAGACTCCGGAATGAAGCGCGCGTCACGTCGCCGCTCGTGATAAAGTGTAGTTATTAAGTGTATATAATTTATATGTATGTTAGTCATTAAGGTATATTATATTGTATGGGCCTATGCAGCCTGATATAAATAAATAAATAAAATAAATAAATTAAAAATGGCACAGTCCTATTAGGTTCACTAACAAGTAGACAGACTTGTACAGGTCTACCGAACCATGATTGGCCCATTTAGGACACTCGTGGGCTCCATTTCACAAAGGTAAACGTACTTAGGATACGATTTATTTTAAGGCGAAGACAAATGACGCCATATCCGATGACTGGACAGTAATACCTTTTGGTGTCAATATCTCGTATCCATACACGGAAACCGCAACCTGCTCTTTCAAGGTTTAAGGCATTTATTATCTAAATAACCTCTTTTTAAGGTTCTGTGATTAACGCCTTGAAATTGGCTCTACATATTGTATTGGCGTTGTAAAGACTTTCTTTCTACGGTAGGGTAAACAAAATTACAGAGTGACGGAAATATTCTACAACTTAACACTGCACTGTCCTAACTCCTAAATTTGTCGTTCTTTGGTTGAAATGCCGATATACACTCCAAAAACGACGTAGGTACAAATTTTATGTTTGACTAGCTATGATGCCCGCAACTCCGTTGCGCCAAAATTAGTTTATCGCGCGGGAACCGTACATTTTTCTGGGATGAAAATTATCCCATATCCTTTCCCGGGACTCAAGGTATCTCCATACCAAATTTCAGCAAAATCGGTTCAGCGGTTTGGGCGTGAAGAGGTAACATAGTATGGATATGGATTACGTTAAAAATCCTTTAAAAGCACACCGTTCGGTCAATGCCCACCATAAATATTCAAGATCATGATACGGTCACGACTTGTAATGTCTTAACAGTATCTGGAATCCATTGTTTCCATAGTTCAGGTATTTGTTGAGATATAGTAGCAACCTTTAAAGGCTGCCTGCTGAGTGCTGACCTTTAGAGACTGCAGTCTGGCTTCACCCCGGATGCAATAACATTCTGTGGTTTTTTCACCATCTTGAGGACATTAATTTACTGAGACATTTCGTAGCGCTATATATTTTTAACTAGATTTTTTCCACGGTGATATTCCTGGATCCTGAAATTCCTGACATAAACATTGATTCGCAATTTATGTAATATTTTTAGAGGTCAAATTCCAAGAAACCTTCTTTAATAAGCCCAACAAGGTAAAAGGAACACGTTAGCTAAATTTTAAGTTTCTACTTTCTAGCTTTAAGGTTTAGGTTAGGTTAGCTAGCTGCTTGTTGATTTGTGTTGATGCACCAGTCGATCAGCTTTTTTATTACATTTTAAACATATTCATAGCAAAGTCTAAAACAAAAGATGAGCTTCCCGAAAAGCTGTTAATAATCTACTTGGCCAAAAAATGTCCCGGAAATTCATGCTTTGTAAGGTAAGAGAACTTTAATAAATCGTTGTCATCTCGGAGGTTGTTCGCTCGTTTGCAAATGGAAATTGCTGCGAGTTCGCGCTCCCTTGACGTTAATTTAGATGCGCACTCCAGCGTTAATGGTCGACACTGTTCGAGTACACTCTGCCCAATGAATTCTAGTGAAGTGGCGACATAATTGATAATGTGTCAGCTTAATTTTTCCCGAAATAGCGTTGTAGAGGACACAGATTCTAATGGTTACTAATTACTATGCAAGCACAATCCTAAATCGCGTTAACGTTGTCTGAACGTTGGAGGTTCTGAAAAGAGTTGTGATTATATCGTCTTAAACGACAACTCCTCACTCGGTAGCAAGATCATCCTTCCAAAAGATTTCAAGCATATTCCAGCAACGTTTGCCAGATTAGCTAGTGTTCTCTATATTATATTCCCCTTGTTATCTGTTAGTTTGCCTATCATTACCCGATTTATGGAGATGCAGCTAAAACCGTTATTCTAATAGAGTGCATTATTCTACAGAAGGAAGGAAGCATCAACTTTGCAGTTTGTACACCTATAACCTATTAGATACGTAGAAGCTGAGAGGGCTGATTCACTCATTTGGAAAATCCATGCCGTCATCACAAGAAAAGGTTGAGTAATCCTCTCACAAGAATCTATACTAATATAATAAATGCGAAAGTATGTCTGTCTGCCTGTTACCTCTTCACGCCCAAACCGCTAAACCGATTTTGATTAAATTTGTTATGGGGATACTTTGAGTCCCGGGGAAGGACATGAGAGAGAATAGACTAGATTTTTTTATCCCGGAAAAATGTACAGTTTCTGCGCGACAAACGAATTTTGGTGCAACGGAGTTGCGGCCTGCGGGCGTCAATGACGATCGACAAAAGTAAATTCCTCCGGAATTCTGGAACCAACCCTAAATATAGACGAGAAATATGAAGAATGTGAATAAAATATTTGCACGCTGCCATCTGTACCGGTACCGCCCGGGTGGGTGAAGGATTTATTACGTAAAATTCTAAACGACCACTTATACGAGAAACAAGGCTAACATTAACTGATTCTAAGGTTTACGATTTGTTCAATAGATAGTACACTGAGTAGACACAATAAAGTGCATAACGTGCGTTGTACCACCGAAAACTATTCAATTTATTTGATGAGTAAGAAAATATGCAATGAAGATATGTAATTTTCAGTATATTATTTGCAAATATTACTAAAAACATCGGTTTTCGGTTCTAATAAAATTCGCGTAAAAATAATTAAGTTTCAATGGCGCTCAAAATTACAAGAAAGAGCCAACAATAATCTTTATGCGAATAGTTAACAAGGTGCAGACAAAATCACAATAAATTACCATAGAGAGTCAAACGTAAGAGTTGAAACGATGTCTATTACCATAAAGAATTACATAAAATGTTACAGTTAAGGCCTCTGTGGACTGGTCAGTTGTGGGTGTGTATCACAATATAGTGATTCATACAGGCTTGCCAGATTGTACAAGTTCATTGAATCAGACTATTGAATAGCGTTTAGCTTTTGTGTACAGCTCTTTTGATGACAAGATCACTTTGGGGTTCTATATTCCACGTGCCGACCAGACTATTACGATTAGAGACTATTACGGAAAGGTCGGAGCTGACTGCAGAGCGCGCTACTAGCACGTACAGTGTACACTGTACAGTAAATAATGCGATCAAAATCCGACATGGTGCACATACAATATCAGAATATTGACAGAAACGTCGAACAAAACCTCTGTATCTTCGTGCTGCCTCTAGCGTGAAAACAACACAAGTAATGTATTTTGCAATTTATTTCAAACAATGACAGCTAGTTCATAGTCACAGGTTACACGGTCAAATTTTCATCAATCTGATCCATCAATCCGGTAAAGATTTACGAAAATTTGATCGTCTAACCCACGGATTGATGGATTGATCGTATTTTTAATATGTCACAGGCTACACAGTCAAATTCTCATCAATCTGAGCCATCAATCTGATTAACGGAATATTGATGGTTATAAAAAGTTCATATAAAAAATACGATCAATCCATCAATCCGAGTCGTACACGATCAAATTTTCGTCAATCCGTACCGGATTAATGGATCAGCGGGGCTATTCACTAAAATATAAGTTTAGTTAATCTGCACTGTGAAAATGGTTAATAACCAGCTTTTGTTTGTAACCCATCAGTTCCTTAATTTCGTATCCAGTATCTTTTGACGGCAGAGTGGCTAACTCAATTGACGCAAATTTATCGACTGTAATTCGGCTAAATTGAAAAGTACCGTCTGCGGAGAAGTACATTATAAAATGTTAGGACCTTTTAATTTATTCGGATAACTATTTATTTTGTTGTCTGTGGACTTATGTTATCAACTATTGCTTGTCAAAGTCACAGATTAATTGCAAATTAATTGTCACTTGTGTCATAGAAGAGTAATTAATACTTCAGTCGGAATTTCCAGGAATTGCTATTGTATTCTATTGTTGTCGCGATCACCGGTGCTCGCGCGGGGCCTGAAGGATTAATTGGTTTTTGAAAAGTTGAATTTAATAAGTTTTTTCCTCTGTTCTTAATAAATTAATTATTCCTAACTAGAGCTGCTGGCACGTCAAGGTACAGCAAGTCATAAGTGTAACGACTTATTATGTCCGATATATACCTAATTATAAGTTTAAACTCTCACTCTCAACCGGCATAAAGTGTTACCTACAAACTTCGTTGATACTTGAGACCCACCGTGTTTTAGTGATGGATCGAATGGGAGGGCCAATGGGAAACCAGGCTTCTAGCCCTCTTCTGGCCCTCAAACTTAATTCTCTGGGAGAAAATTTGGGAGCAATGGCGAAGGGTAAGTAAACACAAGCTTTATTTACTTATTTTTGTAACACATTGCAGTGGCGAGGGGTGAATATTTTGAGAAGGGAAGCCGGAGTAAAAAATCTACTTACCAATTTTGGTAATTTATAATTGAATGACATGCTTTTAATTTTCAAAACTAAGTTTGGAAAACAAAGTTTCCTTCGACAGCAAAATATAATCTGTCAGACAACAGTCTTTCTGAATTAATGCCATATTTTCCGAACTACACGATTACGTCGTACGACTCACAATTATTCACAAGTCACAATATAAATTAATTTAATTCACGACACTCTTCTAAGTTCTAACGCTAAAACAAAATTTAAATTCGACAAAACAAAACAAACGACATGTTGTTTACAAACACACTATCCGCCATATTAATATGTCAATCTAAAAACCAGCAAAATAAAAATGTATTACGCGCCTGTCATATTTAGTACCGCTAAAGGCATTCTTAATAAAGTCGTATTACAAAAAATCCTACCAAAATAAAATGTATTACTCGCCAGCAAAAGTATAATGTCGCTACATTCATTCTTAAATTCGAATCATAACAATTTTACTTCATGACTCATCTATCTCGCTTGCACTTGTGCGTTGCTAATTAACCTTTCTCCGTAATAACTCGTCGGGCATCGAGTTATTTCCAAGTATATATCGCGCGTGCTAGAACGAGACAGAACATGACGACCAGTTCACAGGAATGAAAAGGACAGATGCTTACTATGAACTGTCGTTGTATGGAGAAATAAGCCGCTAATCCTGCGGCTTATTTGATTCTCTGCGCCCGCACATTGCATTGCCTTTTAAAATTTGTAGGCGATAGTTATTAATTCAAACTATGTATTTCAAGTGAGAGAAAAATTTATTGCATATAACATTGTGAATTCAAAGTTTTTTAAGTAGGTATGTAAAATATTTATTAGATAAATATGTCGTTGGCCCATATATTCGATTTTTCTAAGCCCTAAGGGAAGCCGATGGGAATCGGGTTATATGGACGCTTCGCCACTGACACATTGTAGATATAGTACTGTATTTTACTAACTGTATTCAAAGTTTTGAAAAAAAATATGTCTTAGTATGTGAAATATGGTATAATATAAAATAATACTCAAAGTATCATGTACTTACATCATTGATAAATCTAACTCAAACTTAACTAGCTATCTAAAGATAGCTAGTTAAGTTTGAGTTTGTACCTAACTGCAAACTTTAAAATGTATACTTACACATCTTTTTATTCTAGTACTGGGTAGAGTGGAAAGTTTAGAAAATAAGTACATAGTAATAAATAAATATGAGAGTTTTAAGAGAGTTGTGAGGAGACGGTGGCTTCAGGCTAGGTGGCACAAAACCTTGTTTGGAGGTCATTTTAGGAAGCTATGTCCAGCAGTGGACGTCCATCGGATAAAAAGACAATGATGACTAGTGCAAAAAAAAATATTTTTCAAAAGTTTTAATGGAATTTTAGGACAAAAATTCAGAATACTAAAAAGTTATTAATGTAGTTTTTGAACTCTCTATTCTAATAATTGATGACTAGTTTGAACAGGATTTTTTAATGTTTCAGGTTTTCATCAAGACACCAGCTGTGCTCCATGCTGGATTTGGAATTGGAAGAGAGGCGTCTTGCCAACGACGAGCCCTCAGCGGCAGCCCTTGAAAATGTATCAGCACATCTCACTGAAATTGTAGACCATGCTTTAAATAAAATTATTTTTGCAATTGAAAATAAATGAAGCTAATTTAAGCAAAGCATCTTCATTTTCTTTCTGTATCTTTTTTTCCTAAAGAATCTTGTAATGTTCTTATTTTGTTTTATATCTAGTGAGTTCATCTTGTATCGTATTAAACGAGCAATTCTTGTATATATCTTATATATAAAATTCTCGTGTCACAATGTTAGTCCACGAACTCCTCCGAAACGGCTTTACTGATTTTTACCAAATTTTATATGCATCTTCAGTAGGTCTGAGAATCGGCTACTCGGTACTTTATATATTGATAAGTACATTTGTTGAATAAATAATAGTAAATTATTACAACCTAAGACTGACGGCGACCATTGTTTGTGCGACGGGATAGCGATCGACGTTGCCATGGCGACATACTTATGTCACTTCAATAAAACAATATGGGCGAAATACTTTATATTAAGGCAAAGCAACGTTTGCCGGGACAGCTAGTATAAATATATAATTGGAATCTCGGAATCGGCTCCAACGATTTTCATGAAATTTAGTATATGGGGTTTTCGGGGGCGATAAATCGATCTAGCTAGGAATCATTTTTAGAAAATGTCTTTTTATTCGTGTTTTATCGAAAAATCAAATAGCTAGTATTATTTAAATGTCAAAATAAAGGTCCTTCCACGATACCCCCACTCACCTTAAACTCAGAAACTTTAAACCGTGTCATGCAGTTTAAATACTTGGGACATGTAGTCACTGAAGACTTGTGTGATGAATTGGATGTGGAGAGGGAACGTAGGGTATTGGTAGTTTGTGGCAATATGTTGGCACACAGATTTGCTCGATGCACAGCTAAGATCACTCTTTTTAAAGCATATTGCCAGACATTTTACATGAGCAGTCTGTGGGACAAATATACACAGAGTCTTACGGAGTCTTTGCACTGCGGATTCAGTACATACTTCAGGGCTTTGTTCCGGCTGCCCGTAGTGCATCGGGTATGTTCGCAGATGCCAGTGTAGACGACTTTTATGCACTAATGATGAAAAAAGTCGCCTTACTAGTAAACAGTGCGAGGGAGCTCGAATGAAATAGTAGATTCAGTCTTGGTAGGCAGGTTCATTGAACTTCATTTTATGAAGTCTCAATGAACTTGTCAATCATATGCTAAGTACTGACATGCGGTTTTGCTCGATCGAGCAATAACGTCGAGCAAAACCCGCGGCTCGGGCTTTCGTCCACACATTCAGCATTGCTCGATAGATTTCCTCTAAATCGATATTTCATTCCACCAAGCCGGCTCGATGCGAGCCTTCGAGCTGTCAGTTTTGCGGTCCACACAGTAATTATTACTCGATTTGGAGTATAACTATCGAGCAAAACCGTATGTGAGTACTTAGCAATAGACATTTTTTATTAATTTATTAAATTGTAAATTACAGAAACGTACTAACATACTTTTTAAGTCTAATAATTGTTACTAACACTATGGATCAATGGTCTGAAAATAAATGATTTTTATTCTATTTTATTTTTATTATTCCTTTTAGAACAGAGATACTCACTAAGAGGGTAGACTCACTAAGTGGGTAGTATACTCACTGAGAAGTAGTAGTAATGAGTAATTATAATAATATGTGGATCTTTTATTTTTTCTTTATCTATTACTTTATTGAACTATTTTTAAACTATCTAGTTAAAAAAGTGGTAAGACCAATGATGTTTTAATAATATTTAGTAAGTTAGGACTGATTAGTAATTAGTAATTACAATAATATTGTTGGTCTCAAATTATTTGTTTTTGTATAGGAAAGGTGCTACTTAAAGGCTATTTATTGTACAAGTTTTAATTTATAATGCTTGTAAAGCTAGTTAAAATGTCTTAAGTCAGATTAGTTTGACCTTTTATTTTTGTCTAGGATAATGGTGCATAAAGATTTATTGAACAAACATTTTAATGATTAACAAGCTAAGGAAAAATGTCTAAAAGACTGATTAATACTGTTAATTTATTATTTTTTAAAACTTTAAGTTCTTCATTTCACACAGACTTAACTTACAAGCACATATTTTATGTAATCACTGTTTTACAATAGCTCTTAAAAATTAATTCTTCCAAGGATTCACTTCATAATATAAATAATCCTCGGTGAGTAATTAAATATATTAAGATTTTTTGATGAGCTCCTTTTGGTTAATTCTTCTCCAAGGGAAATCTGAAAAAGAAATATAATTATGTTACTTATATGCGTTTGTTTATTATTGCTTTTATTGATATTATTCCTTATATATGACAATTACGGAAGAAATACCTGCGACCAAGCTCTTTTTCTGAATCAAGTACAGAGTAAATCAAGGTATTGTATGAGCGAGATTGTGTGGAATATTGGTAGCCCACTGGGCCGCTGGCAGGACCCAGTTGCTTAAAAATGTAACGCTGCTAGTACCTTCAATAGTAAAAAGTACCGTACATGAAGACTGAAGTAGTCAGTAGACAAGAAAAGGTACTTATTAGTTAATAAGTTATGCAAACATAAAAGTTTCTCATAAGAGTAGGGAAATGAAAATTGATAATTTTACTAATATAATATGTACATACTTTTAGCTCCTTTCTTACTCCTGTGTTTATTCGCCTGGCTGGGAGATGTTCTATGACATCATTTAGTACTAATTGGTAGCCAGCTTTGTTGAGCCGAAAGTGAGCAATAAATCCCGACTCCAGCAGATCCATCGGGTTATATTTATCCCGCAATCTGCGCCTTTGGATGCGCCAACACTTTTTTCTACGCATTTCTTCTGCATATACAATTTTATAACTTATTACAATTATACAACGCACGAAAACAACTACTCTTTAGCAGTTGCTAAAAATGGGTTAGTCACTTCATTGAGTTTGTAACTATGAACTGTCATTTTGCTTTAGTGAATACATATTTTATGGTAGTTTAGAACTATCGATAAAAAAATATAAGGCAAAATGCATGCCTCTGCCCTAAAAGTTAACAATTAAGATTTGGTTATTAACCGTGCCAAATCAGTTGGTAACTTGTGCTTAGTGAATACAAAAGTGACACTTTCCGTTACTCACTCCTCAGTTTCGTTAATAACTCAGTGATTAACTCACAAAATGTACGATACAGAATAGGCATGCAGATAGATGAAAAATTGACCGTGTAGCCGGTGACTATGAAATTTTTATAACCATAAATATTCCGTCAATCAGATTGATGGATCAGATTGATGAAAATTTGACCGTGTACACTGTGACTTAAAGAATGAGGGTTTTATGGCGCTATCTAATACGATAGACCCTAAGCTACGGCTATCGTAGGGTCTATCGTGTCAATTGTCGTGTTAAACAGCTGTCATATGTCACGAAATAGCTTCCACATGTCGCGATATAGCTGCCGTATGTCTGTCTGACACGACATTTGACACGAAAGACCCTACCGTCCCTCTGGTGTTAAATTGTTACTCCCAATTAAACTGTTGATGACACACTACTTAGTAAATAAAAAGCCCCTTTGAATCGTCGGATGTTTATTATTGTGTACATCCCACGAGTGGAGGGCACTGATGAAGTAATCAACCGCAAGGTTGGAGTATTAGTTCATTACAAGCATTACTAATGTATAAGCTTTTTTAAATAAAATTAGGGGGCAACGAGCAAAATGTTTTGTTCGGTTACAGGCCGGCCTTTTAAGGTACGCTCTCTTCTTGAAGGTTTGCAGGTCCTATTGGGCCGAAAATACTGCTGGCGACAGTTGGTTCCGAGTTTACTTTGCAACAGTTTATTTTCATGTATTTGGTGACTAAATATGTTAAAGAAACAGCGTAACTGTTTCTTTTCTTTAAGATATTGCAGGTGCCAAGTGCCGCATATACAAGAACAATAAATTCTTGACCGTTTGAAATGAGCAATATTATACAAGAAAAGTTTCTTAATTGTTTTCTTCACACTCATTACCATTAGCTCGAAACGTATTAGGACACTAAAAGCTTATAAATAAAGAGGAGGAAAATTATCTTGTTTCGGAAACAATGACACATTCTAGCCGCACGAGTCGGCCATGTTTAAATCACATCATGGTCAACAGGCGAGGTAAATTTTAAGGCAAGTCATTCATACCAATCTTGCCACATTTTCACATGAAGTTTTGTGAGTCGTCTTGTGGCTGGACCCACGGGGAAGTGGTATCGGAAAAAGGAAGTTAAAAATTAAAATGTTTGCTCTTCTTTAGGAGTTAAAGCAAGAATACTATTGCATGAGTAGTTGCATTGATCCTACATCCTATCTTGAAACATGATCCTACATCCTATCTTGAAACATGATCCTACATCCTATCTTGGAAGTCGACGAAGCGAATCCTCCTACGCAATTTACCAACGGCCAGTAGTATCATGGGTGAAAACTGGAGGATTAAATATACACAACCAAGCGTCTATTAGCCAAGATCGTATATTAACTATATTAGGCTTATATTAACTAAAATATTGCTAGAATAAGCCAGAGTTCATTAGGCTGCGTTTCCATTGGAGCTACGCAACTAGAGATGTGTTTTTAGTAACCAATAGAATATGGAATTCGTTCCGTTCGGAAAAAAGTGAAGTGTGCGCCAGCCGACAGTTAATGTATTTTCTACTGATTCCATGTATTGGCAAGCCTTAAAAACACATTCCTATCAACTCAGTTCGGACCCTTCATATTATTTGGTGTTGTGCTCAAAAATATTTCAAGAACGCTTACCTGATGCGATGGTTTGAACAGTGATTCACCGTCGACTCATTGGTGTGGCAACAGTATACGCCTGAAACAACAAAAATAATTTTGAAAATCGAACCAGAAACAAAATAGCTTAAGTTAACAATGTTATTTTAGACTTTCAAGTAGACAATGACATACACGGTGTCATTGTTCATCCAAAATACATACTGCCAAAAAAAAACTTCAGCGTATTCTTTCTCTGGCACTTTAGGGACCAAACGTCCAATCTTGGATATCTGTCTACGTGTTACGCAACGTGATTTCTTCTCGTAAACGTCACCCTCCATTAGACATCCGGGGCTCAGCCTTGAGAGTGGGAAAGCCAGTTCACACGCAACGACCGCTGCCCGCTCCTCGTGCCCGTCAACGGCCTATTTCTGACATCTTTTCCACCTAACGGGGGACGTGAATCGTCAATGAATACCGTTTCGAACTGTTCATTCCAATATTACTTTGCCCCCATTACTAATAGAGACATTTATAATAATAATACCTCCCACGCCGGTTTCGGTGACGGTGGCCGGTTTTATTGAAAACCAGGCCAGTTACGCAGGAGTATTTTTATTGCGCCCAAGTGTGTGCGCAGTACACAAGAGCACTCTCTATTCCTTTTACTCTCATAACCCAGTGGGACGGACGACCGACACGGCTGGTGAGAGATCAGGCGCAGGACCGACTTTTTACATGCCCATCCGACGCATGGATCATCTTACTTGTTAATCAGGTGATCAGCCTGCATTGTCCTAACCAAACATAGAAATAACATGTTTCCAACGCGGGAATCGAACCCACGACCTCCGGAGTCGAGAGCCACGCTCTAACCACTAGATCACGGAGGCGTTTAAATAGAGACATTTAAGTACAAGATGACACCCGCAACTCCGTTTCGCCGAAATGGGTTTATCGTGCGGGAACCGTACCTAGCAAAATCTGCGTGAAGAGGTAATAGACAGATAGAGAGACAGACATACACACTTTCGCATTTATAATATTAGTAAGTACGGAAGTATGGATAACGTAGAGGCTAGAGCACACCTATTCAAAGTTCGCTGGCTTTGTGACTTTTTCAATTAGATTTTCATTTCAATCAGACAACGACTAGCGGACCTTGTAAAGTTATTTGCTGTGCGTATACTTTTATTAGAAAGAGATTTTAATTGGAAGAATAATGATATAAAGGAAAGTAATTATATTAAGGAAATAAATAAAAATGAATTTCTAAACTTCTACAATAATAAAAAAGCCGTTTAAGAAAAATAACAACAACGAAGATAAATGCCAATAATCGGCTATTTGGTTTTATTTTGAAACACAAAATATATATAAATAAGTATGAAGGTAAGCCTTAAAGCTACATTGTAGTAAATATTAATGTATTTCGCCCAACGCCAATAATAAAATTGATGGCAGACACTATATTAGGGACCCACGCAACACGAACTTCAACATACAGTAAGCACCGCCTTAGCCAAGCCTACTTTTTACAAATATTTGGTAACAAAACGAGCATAGCCGGATTTCATTCAAATGGACGTAGAGATCAACTACGATAACATGGCGCGCCCCTCCAAAATTCAAAACGTTTGAAGTGCGTTGTCTTGCGCGGTCGGCGAGTTATGATTAGTTGACCAACAAATCTTGGTAATAAGTGACATTAACTGAAATATTACGTGTACTGTGATTTGTTGAGTACTTACTACATACAAACTCTTTCATAAGGATGTGAGTTGTGACTACACACATTGAAAGAGTCATTTGGAGGGGCGCGCCATGTTATCGTAGTTGATCTCTACGTTCGTTTTCACCAGGTAAAGACCGGTCATTTGGCAGCACTGTCTTTGCTGGACCTTAGCTGTAGAAACTTTGCGATATCCATCTCATATCCTAGAGAACGTGCCAAGAAAAGGACGAGACATCATCGTCACGGCAATTTACATAAGACAATACATTGCTGAAGAGCTCTGCAATAAAAATCTAATTTTCCGCTCATCTGAGTGACACACAATACTCGACCTTATTCTGTCATGCCCAGCGCTCCCTGATTACTAAGCTAACAACACCGATTACATCCTGTAATTTATACGTGCTCTTAAACGCTTTCGATACGGTACGATTTTCATGGTAAAGGCGACCAAAATAGTTCCGAATTTGGAAACATTTTTTTTTAATTATCTAGACAGAACAATCGCAATTTCTCGGAGATTCCCAAATTTTCTTCAGCAGGCTCAGCCACAATAGAAACCATAGAAATGGTAATTCTTTCTACGTAAGAATAGGCAAAATAACAAATTGAGAGTGATCCTCGATAATATTGTCACTTTAATCTGTCGGTATGTCTATCCCGTTTTGTGTTGTTATGTTAAACCTGCAGAACTATGTCATTTGAAAGAAAAGGCTAGTGAGAATTGTTGTCTAAACGCATAGACAACAATTCTTTAGCCTAGACTAGGGCAAGTGGGTTTAACGAGATAAAACATCTTAGTACAATGGTGTCGTCACTGCTGTTGCACCACCCATATCGCTTACAACAAGATTAGATCGCCTATTAGGTTACGTTTGAGTATACCCATTGTGATGTCTTGTGTTACCGAGGGATTTACAGTATCAGACGACATGACAATGCTGCCGTTAGAGGCGATTGTTTGCAAATTTTTAAACAATCGGCCACTAAAACTGTAAGAGAATTTAGGAAACTTTCCAAAATTCCCATAAATGCCGTCACCGCAATGATCAATGGCAACAATAACAGAATAAAACTTTCCGAAATTCGCATAAAACTTGATGGTAATGTCAAGGGCTACATAGTTTTTCATAATAAAAAGCTATTTCATCGTCGAATGTCACAGAATATTTAAGCAATTAAATTAAGTAAAACATTTGATGGAAACAGTGGCGCAAAATTATCTTGTGAATTGGTCACGATTCAAGGTACTTAAACGATTAGTTGCTTAAAAATAATAGTGGCAGTGGTCGAGAATGGCGACGAAGCAAGTACTACAAGCCAATATTAAAATAACCGGCCAAGTGCGAGTTGGATATTTCATTTTTAATATTTCATTTTTGATATAATGAAAGTTAAATTAAGGTTTATCATTTATGACGTATAAAAAAACTAGTGGCTAGATCTCGTTCAAACCAATTTTCGTTGGTAGTTTTTAAAGTAATGTACATCATATATTTTTTTTAGAATTATCATACTTTAGAAGTTAGAGGGGGGGGGGGGACGACACATTTTGCCACGTTGGAAGAGTCTTTCTCGCAAACTATTCAGGTTGGAAAAAAATGATATTAGAAACCTCAATATGATTTTTGAAGACCTATCCATAGATACCCCACACGCATAGGCCAGATGAAAAAATTTTTTTTTTGTTTCAGTTGTACCTATGGGGACCCCTAAAATTTTTAATATTTTTTCCATTTTTGTATCAAAATCTTAATGCGGTTCACAGACTACATCTACTTACCAAGTTTCAGTAGTATAGCTCTTATAGTTTCGGAGAAAAGTGGCTGTGACATACGGACGGACAGACAGACAGACAGACAGACAGACATGACGAATCTATAAGGGTTCCGTTTTTTGCCATTTTGGCTACGGAACCCTAAAAAGAATACCAATTACCAATATTAAAAAAATCTTGAATAAGAAGAAAGAAAACTTTAGAACTTAGTGTTATTTCGAAAAATCTCAGTCACTTAAACGTTTCTGTTGTTCTGAATAAATTCAAATCCATAAAAACGTTTCCCTTTCAAGACACATTTCAACAGCCAAGGTTAACTAGACTACGTGCTTGGACAAAATAATTGAAAGCAACAAAAACCAGTTTGTTATTCTTAAAGAAAACATTAAAATAAATGGTGCCCTTGAAAATGAGATTTTATAAAGCCTAAAAAGAAACGTCATTACAAATCCAATATGGCGGCCTCCCCAAGATGGCGGACAGGATATTTGAAATGCACCCCCATAATATGGGTATCAAATGAAAGGGTATGCTGTTATTAAAATTGTCACGTGACTTAAATCCAACATGGCAGACATCCAAGATGGCGGATTGGCTTATTGCGTGCTAAAAGCGTGTTTTTTAGTTTTTTAAACTATTAATTAGTAAGTACTAATAGAAAGAGAAATGTGTGAGGAGAGATACAAGAGTTTTGATACATATTATAAACATCACATTAACTTTATTTATCACTAGATGACGCCCGCAACTCCGTTGTGCCAAAATTGGTTTATGGTGCAGGAAGCCATATATTTTTCCGGGACAAAAAGTATCCTATGTCCTTTCCCGGGACTCAAAGTATCTCCATACCAAACAGCCAATTCAGTTCAGCGGTTTGGGCGTGAAGAGGCAAAAGACACCTTTTCGCATTTATTATATTAGTATGGATTGGAATGAATTTAGCAGTCAGGGAATAGCAATAGGCGCTACAGTATAAATAGGATTTTATACATGTTGCACATGCTTCTCGGACTAGTTGACTTGGCCAAAGCCGTGTCGTCCTAATACGACAATGTAAACAGGACGCATTGCGTATTTACAATTACGTTAATAGACCGTGAGGCCGTTTGTCCGCTGCCACCGTTACCGGGACGTAGATAAAAATTCAAATAAAAAGCCACTCTATGGCCTAGGACGTAGAGCAAAATGAAACCTAGGCTGTAGGCGACCGATGCTGCCGATGCTTTGTAGTGGACAAAGCAGCGAAGGCATGGGTCGGCGGCAGTCGACGGCAGCCTTTGACAGTTTATGACGCTTGCAGGGGGCCTACCACGACCTTTCCTAAAACTATCGTGTTTCCAGAACACTTTGTTGTAAGATTACAATAACATTACCGACTACCGTACTTACTTTTTAAATATAATTTTACTAAAAAACAGTAAAAATGCAAAACAATGTTAAATCCTCTGTGAAATATCAACTTTTTTAAGATCGCTAGCTTGACGTTAAAGTAATAAATTCTTATCTGTCAAACGGTGTCGCTTAGTAGAGGTGGTGGTAGGCCCCCAGTAGTGACGTACCGCCTAAAGGTAAGCGTCCACAGGTCGGTATCGTACGCAACGGACGTCTCGTATCAAACGGATATTTTTTTTACAGTACGTCAGCTGAATCAGCAGCGTACGGATTACGGATTAGCCTAGTAAATGAATGCTCAAAAGGGGGATGTGGATGGAAAAGTCGAAAGCAGAAATTATGACTTTGGAACTTTGTTTGGACTAATTTGAAGATGAACATACTGGCTAGTCGGCAATCTGTACGATGCCGATACAGTGGACATACTGTAAAAAAAATATCCATTTGATGCGAGACGTCCGCTGCGTACTATACCGACCTGTGAGCGCTTACCTTTACGCGCTACGTCACAACTGCAAGCGTGATAAACTGTCGACGGCTGTCGTCAACTGCCGCCGACACGTACCGTCGTCTGCCGTCGACTGCCGCCGACGCGTGCCGCCGACACCTGCCGTTCGTCTGTAAGCGCTCTAAACTAATGTGGAAAATGAACCAATGGCACGCGTGCCAGCAGTGGCACCAATAATGAAGGTTATAGATCCACTTCTGCATAGTGAGCACCAAATTAGGCAAATTTTGAAATATGCACCGTCCGTGGCACCGTCGCAATCACAAAAAATCTACTGAATGGCACGTTTATGACTTATCAAAAAGTTTTTTTCAGAAAAAGGGCACAGTGATACGAAAAGGTTCGCCATCCTTAGCCTTGGTCATAAAGTGGCATTTTATTTGAATTTTTGTCGGTGACGTCCCGGTGACGGCGGCGGTGGACAAACGGCCTGAGGCGAGCGAGCGCGGTGCGTGCGCCCACCTCACCAATTTTTTCCTCTGAATTTACACACTGCTTTACTGACTGGCGCTATAATTTCACGCTTCTTGTTCCGTGATTACAGCGCTAATAAGCTGAATCTGAATTATAAATGCGTAATTTCAAATTTACCGTCTTTTGACTTACGATTTAGGTGCGTCAACACTAACGCAAATTCATTAACTTCGAAGAACATTACTACTATTACTAGCAACCTATTTTATATTTGGCCACCGTTAAAAAGATTTCAAATATCAGTTCCGAATAAGAATCTAAAAGGGTTCCGTTCTTGCCATTTGGCCACGGAACCCTAAATAGCCTTGTACCCTCGCGGTTAGCTCGTCTTGGCGGTGGCTCTACCATGCCCCAAGTTTTGCGTCGACCTACATTATATGGAAACAATGCAAGCCATTATACAATGAAATGTGAATTTTATACGTTTTGTTATTAAAATATTAATGCTGTACATTTTACGATTGCCAAATGGGAGCATGGCTAACGGTTTCGCAACTTGAACCAAAAATGGTTAAATGAACAACATCAGTATTCTACCAATGTTGATACCACTAGTGAGCTGCTACTGACGAAAAAAAGCTGAACGAATGTCCTGTTTGAGAAATAAGCATAGAACTAGAACGTATTGACATCGTTGGAAAACGATAACATGATCCCATGTCCCGCGTATAGACGCGGGACATGGGATCATGTTATGCGGCATAAGCGGCTATCTGCCATATACCTAGCTTTTTCTACGTTGCGATTGTGATTTAGATGTCTCAATTTACTTTTGTAAATTAGTATTGTTTGTGATGTGTATGTGTACCTATCTATGTTAATTCTTATTATTAGCTATATTAATTGACTTCTAATTTCCTACTGTTATTTTTTACTGTTATTTAATGTTTAGAAAGTCCAAAACGACTTTTTAAAGAAGTTGAAAGTTTCCAGAACATAAGCGAAAGATTTATCGAGCAAAATACTGTGTTGCCCCGATGAAGTTCTTGAACGTCTTATAGCAGACCTTGATGTGTCAGCGATGAAGACAAAATGAGTATACTTAAGTTAACTTCGTAAGAAGAATCCCCATGATCTGAATACTCTAGGTCAGTCACACAAGTTCACTCTCAGTCTAAAATAAAAAATGATTCTGAAAATTTGGATGTCGATAATAGAGATTCTCAGCAAATTATCGAATACGGGAACACCCTCAGAATACAATTCATTACTTCATCCATCCATGACCTGCTTCAGTTTATTAACTCATACAGTCAATCGAGTATATTGTCCCTTTCAAACTGTAAATCTTCTAAGACAACACTATTGATATTTCTTCGGCAGTGGAGGTATCACGTGAATGTTCTACGCCTTCCTCGTCTAACGCTAGAAAAAGACGTCAGTTCAGTATTGATCTAAAGAAAAGGCGATTGAGAAATAAAGAGTACGTGTATTGATACGAGACGTCGTAAATTACGACAAAATTTACGCAAACAATTACATCGGTCCAGACATGGGAAATTGCAACCTGCAAAACATAATATTTCGGCATTTGCAAGTTTAACTGTAATTTAAGTTTTCCTATTAACTTATCTTTGACCGGTTTTAGGATCTCTGTGATCGTGAAAAGCAATTGAGAAATCTTTGAAATAAAAACTCATTTTTTGTTCTGAAGAATCTTACATATTACACTCTTCCAATGGTATAAAACGTCCGGCGATGCTTATGATGTTACAATGAACCCATCATGATTACAAGTGCCAAGTACAAAGACTTAATAAGCCTCTGCCTAAATTATAATAATTAACAACACAGTTCCTGTACTGATAATGATACTGAATACTTTTAAATTAGTTTTAAAGTAATTAAAGTATTGACACAGAATTTCATTTTTCTTGTGAGAAATTACGATTTTTACGAAATTAAATGAATGATTCCTAAGTAAATATTATAAATGGGAAAGTGTGTTTGTTTATTTATTTGTTTGTTTGTCCTACCTTCACACTCTATGAAGAAACTAATCGTATTGTTTTTTGGCAGACTTAGTTGAAAGGATGAATAGTAACATATTAGGCTACTTTTGGTCTTGGAAAAACATCATGTTTCTAAAGGAGCTCACAGGAATATTTGCATTTAACGGGATTTTCAAATTCGACGCTAGCGAAGCCGCGGGCAAAAGCTATTTCATATTTTAACTTCCTTCTAAATAGTGCACCTTGCACCAAATCGACAACGTAGAAAAATATATCTACGCAATTATGTTCTGAATTTGGTGTGTTTATGATGTAAAACGGTCATTAACTGCGTATTTTAATAATATAAAGTGTTACACTTTACGTATTTATTAATAATCGTACTCGTAATCGGTAAAACTACTTTAATTCATTTATTTTTTTCCCCACGTAGAAACGACCAAGTGGTAGTTAACTCAGTTGTCATATTTTTAAGCGCAATGTAGACGAAGACAACTACAATATCTCGTAAATTAAACATTGTTAGAAGAAATTAAGTATACATGTTGATTCATTAATAAATAATGAAGCAATGATAGAAATTTCAATAAATTTGATTGGAAATTGACAAAATGGAGCATTTTTTCCTATTATGCGCTCTCCTGAAAAGTTGCTGTTTTGTAGATGACTCTTTTTACTTTGCACCCGTCGAACCAACATTTTATAAGATAAGGACAATTAATCATTTTTTCCTTACAATTTGAACAAACATTGTAAGAGTCGAGTCGCACTTGGTCATTTTTTACATTTTTACCCACGGAATTAAATTTTAAGGTTCTGTAAAAGTTCTTCGTAATATCACGCAGTTATTTGAGGAACAATCATAATAAGAACGAAAAAATAACCCTAAAATAGAATATCCAAAAAATACGTCAGATAATTTGCCTAAGGCCTAATTTGACTCATGAGACAAACACGTCATTAGTCCTCAAAGATGCGCCAAAGAATAAATAGATGAAGAAATAAGGTTGCCAGTAGCAAAGAGCCTCTAAGCAGCTTTCCAGGTCCCAATAGATATTATAGTTCATTCAACTCTACGAACAGGATTAGAGGTCGACTCTTGAACTTCCACTGGCCACTATAGTGTAGACTAGTCTCAGATAGGAATAAGTGATTTTTCTTAAAAAATATTAGTAGCCACCAATGTTTTCCAACTTTTTAACCGACTTCCAAAAAGGAGGACGTTATATTCTTGTTTATTACAGTAAGGCGGACTTGCGCAGATCTGAGTTAAAGTTAACTCTGAGTTAAGCATCATGTCATCTCTATCACTCACTTGGTGAGTGACAGATATGATATGATGTTTAACTCAGAGTTAACTTTAACTCAGATCTGCGCAAGTGGGCATCAGGAGCACAAAATTACGCTCGTTTGGCTTCACCATCTGTAATTAATCCTTCAAGTCCCATAAGAGCACCGGTGATCGCGACAACAATAGAAAACAATAGCATTTCCAAGAATCCCAGATCAAAGGATTAAATAAAGATTTTGACAGCCCTATACATTCTATGTCAAACTCTTCATTCATAAATAATTAGGAAGCTGGTGAGCATTTAGGTATATGATTTGCACAAGTTTCACATCGAGGTAGATTGCAGTTTACGTCATTACGAATTGATTTGGTCCAGTCAATTAAGGTCCTACGTCGCTGCGTTTTCGCGTTACAGCCGATTGAAGTTGCTTAAAAAAGGGGATATTAAATCATTTGCACATGTATGACTCTGGGGTTCATGGTCACAAACAGCTTGGGAAAGAAGAAAATCAAAGAGGCAGACATGCAGGGCTCTGCATTATTATGGGGCGGAGTTGTAAAAATGTTTAAAAAAAAAGCTGTACTAAGTAATTTGCACGCGGTTCTCATTGCGCCCATTCGATTCATTATGATTCCATGGATATGAAAAAACATTTGGCAGACATTTTGCTTACTGATTTTTAGGTGTATAACTGTTTGAAATTCTCGGAATCAAGGGGAAGCAGGTATTGCATGGGATTATTGTCATTCTTTATAGTCTATTGTTATTATTTAGTTTGATATTATTCGCTGAAGTCGCGGTAACGATTCAACTACTTCTGAAGCTGAAATCTATGGAATCACATTTTTGGTCAATCACAATTCAAATGGTCTGCCTTTGAAATATCAGAGGCCTGAACGTCTGCCTCATCGAGTTTCTTGGTTTTCATGATAAATTCAAACATCAATCCAAGAGGCAGACATGTGCGCATAATATAGCACTTTTTTATTTTTTACATTTTTGAAACACTGTCCATAGCGAACGCAGAGGCAACATGCTGGCAGACTATTTTACCGTGGTCCTTCTCATTGTTATTAATCGAACAATTTCAATCTGCCTAGTGTGCACTTCATATAGAGTTTTTTAAATCATAAAAAAACTTAAAAAATTGAAAACTACAAAAGTCAGAGCCCTGGATGTCTGCCTCTACGAATTTTTGTGTTTTCAGGATGACTATGATCATCAGCCCCAGATGCAGACATGTGCATATAATATCACCCACCTTTTTTTTTCAACATTTTTGAAACGCTGTAAATTGACAACGCAGCGCCACCATGGTGGCAGACGAGGTTCTTGATGTTTTTTAAGGTATAATTATCACTATTAATAACGACTGCCATGTGTGCTGATCATATAGAAATTTTGCTCGCCAGCTCCCTAATTAAAAGTTTTAATCATCATCCTTCGATCGCGGATTCTTGGAAATCTATTGTTTACGCGGTCGAATTCGACCGCTTGGGAGTTGATAGGTTAAGAGGCCGGGCTACCTTCGAAATTCTCATACATACGTAATACCAAAATAATTTTCTCATACGAAAATATTTAACAAGTTTGAGTTATTTTTCAGCTTAAAATAGTAGTTACCTAGGTTCCTGCACAAAATATAACTTCAAAATATTTAAAGACAAAACAAAAATTTTGTATATAATTTTTTTTTACTAAAATTACTACTAAATATTTAAACACTAAAAATAGAGTATTTTTAGTATTTAAATATTTTGTAGTAAATTTAGTATTTATTTATATATTTTTTAGTGTTTTACTCTATTTTTTAGTGTTTAAATATTTAGTAGTAATTTTAGTAAAAAAAAATTCAAAATATTTAAAGACAAAAAAATTTTTTTTGTCTTTAAATATTTTGAAGTTATATTTTGTGCAGGAACCTAGGTAATTACTATTTTAAGCTGAAAAATAACTCAAACATGTTAAATATTTTCGTATGAGAAAATTATTTTGGTATTACGTATGTATGAGAATTTCGAGGGTAGCCCGGCCCCTTAAATGATTCTGAGTGCGGCAATAAGACAAACTTAAAATTATTTTCGACAGGAATACCGTTTCTTGGCTGTTACTTCTAGCAACCAATATCTTCCAAGAAAGCCAGCACTAAACGAGAAGTGCTCGAATCTTCTCAGCTTTAAGCAGCAAGCAATTTCAAAATTCGCGTGACACGCAAATATTCGATTAATACTGTACCGAAGTGTTACGTTGAAAAACTTTCCATTTGGCATCATCAAATTCTTTTTGAAGCTTAAATGGAAATAAAACATTTGGAGGCTTTAAGATTGGAAAAATGAATTGAAATCGAAAAAAATTTGGATTTTTGTATAGCTAGATAGATGAAGAGAAGCCAGATGATGAAGTAATCTGAGTTATAACTTATTACTTACAACTCTCACTTCTCCCGGCACTCCGGGAGTGCCGGCAGAAGTGAAAACTTGATTATTAACGTTGTGCATTTTGTTTTACCCATTTTTTATGAAAATCGATTATTAAAAAATCGATTTTTTTAATTAATCGAAACCCTTACAATCAATTCGAGTTCGAGTTCGACACAAAACACTACTCTCCAACCGTCTTACGGTTTTTCCAAGGATTTTCGATCAGCACGAGAATCTGACGCGAGTTTCACAGTTTTTACCCATCCCACAAAAGTGCTCAACGCCGCGCCGCTAAAGAAGTTTTCACTTCAAAAAATTATCAAAATCTTAGTTATACACTTCATCCAAACATAAATAAAATAAGGTTTAAAAATTACGTGTCCCAAAGTTTGTGGTCTCTAACGGAATTGAATGGAAAGTTCTTGTCAACAAAATGTAGTTACGGAAAACAAACAGTCATATCGATTTCAGTTTACGTTCAACCTTGTAATTTTTACATGCAACAGATGTTTGAAGGGATGACGTATAACTGCGCAAAAATCCTGCTACGCACTGGCTTACGTTGGGCAAATGAGCACTGGCAAAAAATTTAAAATATTCTACTAATGTTAAATACCTACCTTAGGAATCTTAGAGACTCGGAATAATAATATTATATTAAGGGCCTGTTTCACCGCTCCCTGATAAGGCTATCCACCACTTAACTTGACAGATGGAGTATGGAGAATCTGTCAAATAAGCCTATCCGGCACCTTATCAGGAAGCGGTGAAACAGGCCCTAAGTATTTTAAAATCCAAAACCAAACCCAATTCTTATTTACCAATGTCAACCTACACAGCCTTATATGGGATCTGTTTTAACTTTTACCTTAAAGCTGGAGTCTTAGTATAACAATAGTAGAAATGGGAAAGAATCGACATACTGACAGATTTTGTCGACAAAATGGCGGATTTCCATTGTTTAACTGTCACTTTGTCTATTCTTCCGTGGAAAGAAACCGTTTTTTTATTATTATTAAATAAGGGGGCAAACGAACAAACGGGTCACCTGATGTTATGCAACTACCGTCACCCATGGACACTCGCAACACCAGAAGAGCTGCAGGTGCGTTGCCGGCCTTTTAAGAGGGAATACGCTCTTTTCTTGAAGGTTTTCAGGTCGTATAGGTCCGGAAATACTGCTGGTGACAGTTCGTTCCAGAGTTTTACAGTGCGCGGCAGAAAGTTACGCGAAAAACGCACTGTGGAAGACTGCCACTCATCAAGGTGATGAGGATGGTATGTTTTTCGCGTGGGATGATGGCGAAAAGTTGCAGGTGGTATGATTCCGAACAATTCCTCAGAGCACTCCCCGTGATACAACCGATGCAGAGTGAAGTTACATCTCGGCGTAATTCCAAGGGGTCCAAGCTGTTTGAAACACTATTTGTCAGTCAACAATTCGAGCGGCCCTTCGTTGGATACGATCCAGAGGGAGCAGTTAATATTTTGGCACCCCTGCCCAGAGATGAGAACAATATTCCATAATATGAGGCCGAACCTGCGCCTTGTAGAGTTGTAGGCGTTGGTCCAGACTGAAGTACTGTCTCGCTCTGTTAAGAACACCAAGCTTCTTCGAGGCTAATTTGGCCTTACCCTCTAGATTTTTTTTCTTTATTTATTAAAGAGGGTTTGTTCGCTTTGCGAGCATGTCACCCTCATAGGAACATACAGAATAATTTATGCCCTAAAGATATCGGAATTGAACTTCACTCGATATGTTGACGCCAAGTATCTCAATGCTAGGGGAGATGGTTAAAGATGTGCCTTCGAAGCAAAGATATACAACCATTGGTGACTTTTTAGTGGTGAACGCGCAGACTTGTATCTTGACGGGGTTGAATTGGACTACCATGCTAAGCCTGCTGGTAAAGCCGGAAGTCGGAACTGCTTCAAATATGTATTCCAAATATTTTTAAAGTCATACCCAAGACTCTTATAAATAACCTTATACTTCAGCTACTCATTGCTACTATACCATGTTCCAAGAAACAAATAAAACAGAATTTTTCAAGTCGTTAGAGACTTTCGCTACGAGATGATGCAAATTGCCAATAAATGCGATTTTAATATTCTTTCGCGGGCTTGGAGTATTATTTAGATACATTAAACTTTTTATGATACATAATAGGCATTATTATCTTTAGTTTCTAATCATTGCCTAATGCAAAACTAGCAGACAATTTCCAACTAATTAAAACTTTAATGTGTACCATAGTTGGCTTTCTAATGCGCATAACATTGATATATCTACCCAGGCTTTTTGAAAATTCAATGTCACAGGAAGTAATGAGTACTTATGCAAATCCAAAAACGTCTTTTAGGTCTCATCTCAATTGCGATCTTGGGGATATCACCACGTATGAACCATTTGCCTTACTCACGAGAGGTCAATATTATTACCAGTTTGTTAGCTTCTGGAAATGTGAAAAAATTCACGGGAGTAGGAAATATGCTGAATTTAAAAGGAAAACTATCACGGCTATGAAGTCTTCATAAGTTATTGAGTAATAGTTGATCAACTAAAAAAATGTATTCGGCGAAGTATAAAGGAACTTTTCGTTCAAAATATTCCTTTGAAAGTAACTGAGATGATTGTTGTTAGTAGTATAAAACACGTTATAAATGTACTGTATTCATTGACCATACAAAAATTAAAAAAAAAAACTAGCGGTACTACGGAAGGGATATTGCGCATGGCCCGACACGCACTTGGCCGGTTTTTTATTCAGTTAAGTACTTATAAAAGACCAACGCATCTCACTTCCTTCGTATATTTTTAAAAATGAAAATGATTTTTTAAATTCCAAATTGGTTAAAAGGTAACACTCGAACGTCTACATGGGTAGAGATATTTTTTTTTTATATTTCATATTTTGGTTGAGATAAAAGACCTCCATATTATAGACGCAATATAATAAATAATAAGGGGTTTTCCAATAAGGACTTGATAAGTTTTTTACAAAACAAAATTAAAAGTTAAAACCATTTGAGATATTTCAAAAATTTTAGTATCGAATTGAAGTACATACAATAAAAACATTTTTAATGGTACTAGACTTTGCACATAATATGGTCACCACAGGCTCGTTTGCAGCGATGACCTTTGAACCCAATTTTCTTTGACTTTGCCACACATTTCGGCTATTTCGCGTTAAATTTTGGCTCTGAGCTCTTCCAACGGCGTCGGCTTATTCAAAGACTTGACTCAGCCCCTAAAAAAAAAATCTAGAGGCGTTAAATCGCACGAAAGAGGCGGTCAATCGACTGGTCCATATTATTTTGAGATAATACGCTCATCAAACTTGCTCTTCAATAAATCGATTGTAGCGTGTGATGTGTGACTTGTGGTGCCGTCCTATTGAAACCTCATGCTGTCTAAGTCCATAATATCTTTTAATTCGGGCCAAAATAATCCATAATCATGACCAATCTGTCTATCTGCTAGGGCGAGAATTACGATCGAAAGTCGGAGTTCACGCTCTTAAAGTAGCGGCCACCGACTCCGAATTTCTGTAGTAAATTTTTAAGATTTGCAGACGTTGTTCGTTTGTGTGCTTCACCATGGTAAAAATTGAGCAAAATGACAGCAACAGTTCGATGTTAGGCTTCGTCCACATTTGTATAATTTGCGCGATCAGATCTCCGTCGCGTATCAAGATGATACGCATATCATGATACGCCCCGATCGCTATTAGACCCCCCGCGCATTAGGCGGCCAGGTCGCGCGGCCAGGTCGCTGCGGCCAACTACTTCTTCTACGATATATGTAGGTGCGCGCATTACGCGACCAGCGGCCAGCTGTCACGCTCTGGTCGCACGGCCATGTTTTTCTTTGGCCGCTGGTCGCGTAATGCGCGCACCTACATATATCGTAGAAGAATTAGTTGGCCGCAGCAACCTGGCCGCGCGATCTGGCCGCCTAATGCACGGGGAGTCCAGAAAACAAAATAATTGTCAAAGTTTACTCATCAAATCACTACTCATACGAGTGTGGTCGCCTAGACGTGGCCGCAAAGTGCGCGGGGTGGTCGCAGCGACCGGCCGCACGACCGTCGCCTAATGTGCGGGGGCCCTTAAACGCGTATCTGATACGTGTCGAGTCGTATCAAATACGCGCATGATCGGCAGAATGATCTAATAGGCGTCCACACTATAATACGCATCTATACTAATATTATAAAGCGGAAGAGTTAGTTAGTTAGTTAGTTAGTTTGTTTGTTTGTTTGAACGCGCTAATCTCAGGAACTACTGGTCCGATTAAAAAAAATATTTTAGTGTTAGATATCCCATTTATCGAGAAAGACCCATTTATTGAGGAAGGCTATAGGCTACATTTTATCACGCTAAGACTAATAGGATATACAGGAACAACTATAAACTGAAGTCCACGCGGACGAAGTCGCGGGCAACAGCTAGTCTAGTACTTAATAGTCTAGTACAGGGGTCACCAAATGGCGGACCGCGGTCCGCATCCGGACCGCCGCGCCGACCCATTGTGTGCGGACCAAGCATTCTCGACTTTCGACTAACTGATGAGTGATGAACATTTCCAGGATTATCAATAACTTACACTAATTTCACTCCCAACATCAGAGAGATTATTAGATACAAAAATTGTCACTTTTCTCATTGATTAAAATATACCTTTGTAATTTCTGTAATTACCTTTGTTTATAAAATATATTTTTTTAGGTTCCGTACCTAAAAGGTAAAAACGGGACCCTATTACTGAGACTTCGATGTCTATCCGACTGTCTGTCCGTGTCCAGGCTGTATCTCAAGAACCGCTATAGCTAGACTTCTGAAATTTTCACAGATTGTGTATTTCTGTTGCCGCTATAACATTTTTTTCCCAATTTCTGTCCATAACGGCACGGAACCCTTCGTGTGCGAGTTCGATTCGCACTTGGCCGATTTTCTTATGTGCGGACCGCGAAGGTCGTTTCATTTCTTAAAATGGACCGCGAGTGAAACTACTTGGTGACCCCTGGTCTAGTATGAGATCTGATCGCGCAAATGATATGCGTTTACAAACTAAATTCAAAATTGTCAAGTCCCTATTTGAAAACCTAAGGGTTTTCCAAGACTTTGTCACATTCTTAACAGTAATATTAAACGTCGCAACGTCGTACATATTATAGCCATCGTATTGAAAAAATACGATACATATTATATGTACGAAGTTGCGACCTTAAATGATATGTCGTATCTAGTCGACGACCTTTTAAAATACGATCCAGGGTTAGATTACGCACTATAGTTTTCAGACTTGAATACTGAATGTTTAAGTTGATGCTTTTATTTTTATAAAGGGACTAAATGACACGTGAACTTCGTATTTTAACTCAATTCCTAATTTTTTTCATCGTATATTAATTTCAAGTCTAAAATTAGCCAAATCGGTTCAACCGTTCTCGAGTTTTAACGAGGTTAACGAAATTGAAATTTATTTTTACTTATACAGATTATAGATTATGTAGATAGATAGAAGATAGATAACAAAACATTATGTAAATAACATTTTCTCTAGAATATATTATTACAAAAGTCAAAACACGGATCTTTCTCCCATAAATAGAATTAAGTTTAAAAGAGTTAAGTATTTATTTACTACCTAGGTGGTAGGCACCAGTAGTATCAACGTTCTAAAAGTATTTTTTTTTAAATCTATTCAGAAATAATACAATTTTTTTTACTGTTACTCATAAAATGTAAATTAATCTTCCATGTAAGGACTGACTCTCATTAGGGATTAGCGGGGTGTTTGAATATTCTGCACGAGTTTAACATAATATTTACATTCTTGTTCTATATTATTATGACATCAAAAAATCGATCAAGTACGAGTTGGACTCTTTGTGAGAGTGAGTACTTTAATATTTAAATCATTTTTTGTAGGTCCATGATTTAAATTATATTGTTTTTGGTATTGTTGTTACAGCGGCAACAGAAACAGATAATTTGTGAGAATTTCAACCTTCTTGCTATAACCGTTCTTGATATACAGCCTGGAGACAGACATTGAAATCTTAGTAATAGGGTCTCGTTTTTACACTTTGGGTACGAAACCCTAAAAACTAAAGATATTTTGTGCCAAACAAACAAACAAAAAAAAAAATTAAAAGCTAAACTTACTGGTATGTAGCTTTGGCGATTCAAGGTATAAGTTCAAAAGCCCTAGAGGCTGCGGAGGAATTCAAAAATAGAACTAGACAAACCTGTTAAGCCCGAGGACTCCCTTTTCAAAATTATTACAATACTAGATCCAGTTAAGAGTTTCACTCAATCACAAACAATCCGGGTCACCGCAATACTTATTTCGACGATTTGTTTTTTATTTATAATTTTGAGAAACACTACACACGAGCACCGCGTTTGGGCGCCAAACACCGACTGATCCAGACGATCACTGAATGACCGCCGACCGCGAATTGCGAAACCGTCCACACTGTGTGACGACTGACGTCCGCTTCTCTGAGAAATAATGACGTTGTTTTCGTTTCGCGGACTAATAAAAGTAAAAAATAATCACTTTCATTCGTTAACCGTTAAAGGAATTATAAGTTAAAATAGTTTTTAATATTTTAGCGACTTGGGTGCACACGATTACAATAGCCTTGGGACTTCTTACAGAAGTACTTAAAAACCAGGGTTCTGTAAGGGTTACTCGGCTTTTTTCGACTTGCCTTGAGCACAGCGAAACCTTTCAATCGTGTTTGAAATAAAGCGGTTTAAATTTAAGGGCGTTTGAGAAATTATGCTAGTTTATCTACTAGTATCTTCTTCTTATATATAAAAATGGATTTTCAAATGTGTTAGTCGCGCTAAAACTCGAAAACGGCTGAACGGATTGGGCTGATTTTAGTCTTAAAATATTCGTAGAAGTCCAGGGAAGGTTTTAAAGTGACACGAAGTTCACCGGGACAGCTAGTAATTTATTAAAAGTTAGCAGCCAAAAGTATACTACGCAAGGTGTAGACGGTAAAAACTCAGATAGTAAATTTATCGATGTGTCCTACAAGGCTTTGTTCTATTACCTACCCTGTTCACACTGCATATCAATGACATGTTGCAAATTAATGGCATTCAATGCCATGCAGAAGATAACACAGACGATGTTCAGAATATCCCGGATGCGCGAACAAACTTGTTTCTAAAATTAAGATTTTTTTGGATAAAGTGTCTAAATGGGTTAGACAAATACTCCAGGAAAATTAAACATTCGACCTCGGAATAATTCGCATAGAGCTGAAAATCGGTAGAGACGTTAAATACACCATTATAAATAAAGCCTCAAAAGTCCCCGGCGATCCTCCTTGTGGTAAAAATTTTATTCAAGGTCAAAGGTATGAAAATGAGGTTTTTCGTTTTTCGCATTATTTTATGATGTGATTGATGTTCAAGGAATAACACTATTTCGATTCCTTTACTTTTTTTGTCCCCGAACTTCGTCGTCACAATTAGGTTCATCACTTGACAGCTTGACTTCTTTGAGCTTGAAATTGTGTTTGACAAAAGGTTGTAACTTTCACTGAGCACAAGAACGTCGGTGCATAAAATAGAAAGACTGTCACATTGATCAAGCATCCAGGGCACGTCGGCATTATCTTACTTCCTGACCGTGGCCTGGGAATTATGTCTGAACTGCCAGCTGTCTGTCCATCCGACTTTCCAAAGTTCAAAGAGTATAAATTTGCAAAAAATAGTCCTAACTGCTTTACACATTATCCTGTTTCCAAAGGATCGACTTAAGAGTCCGTATACGAAATTTTGCCGATTTCGCTCATTTAACAGACGTGATTTAACAGTTAAAATACAATATTTCTATAAGTTTTAATGCACAACATGTAAGATCATTTCAATTATAATATAGTGTTGGAGCTAGATTTTTTTTTAAGTATCTTTAAATAATCCAACTCAAACCCGCGACAGTTTTGTGATTTTTGCTGTAAAAGGTTTAGAATATCACCTTTTTATGGATTGTATTGACGTCTTAACGGTATGAAAAAAATACAATGTACTGTTGAGAAAGTCGTCTATAAAGTGTTGGAATTACTTTTTACCACTTCAATATAAAAAAACCCTTTAAAAACAGAAAACCTCTATCTGCCCGCTAACTTGGCGATCGTCCTTTTTCACCTGGCATATGAAAGACGGGCGTGAGTGTGAAGAGAAGAGAAGACGGGCTCTTAAGTGTAAGCTTAATGAATTACGAGTTACGATTTACAAATCATCTCCAAAATCCTAATTTCTACCTGTTGCTTTACTTGATCAACATCTGTAATATACGTAACAAACGGTTTTTCAACACCACAATAATTAGACTTAAGATTGATATGATTTTAATCGACCTAGGTGTTGCATGGTTGAGTAATGTCCCCTTTAGCGAATTCGATTCACTTGCACCTTATTTCCTAGATTATATAACTTCAATAACTGACATAATTTTTCTTAATTGATATTTAATATGACCAATCGAAAGTCGATCACTGGAACAAGGTAGCGAATGTAGTTTTGAATCTACAATACAATACGGTTAAAAATAGCCACCATATAAAATGTGACTCAATATTGTCTTGCAATAGCAATTAGCAATACGACAGTGCCAGATATGATTAATTTTCCACGTCATGAGAGTATAACTGAGTAGTCGCAAACTGAAATCTTTGTCGAAAAAAACTTCAGAAAGTTTCATTATGGAGTTTCTTTGGTAAAGCAATTTCTTTGATGCGAAACGATCACGCTGCGAATAAAATAGACCTTTGAATTATTCGGAAGGATTTCTATACAATTATTCTTTAAATTTGTCCGCACGATCGTGAACAACGTATTGTACAAAGTACAAATAATTTTACGTCATTCAGATAAAAATTGATTCGTAAAATTTATCTATAATATAATTATTATAGTTCCGGATAAGGAAGTAGAGTAGCAAGTTATCTCTAAAATAACTCAATTACATCATTGACTTAGGATATTTTCTCAGCATAAAAATTGAAACTTCTAAACAAAACTGAAAAAAAAAAATTATTTATATCGTTAGTTTTAATATCATGCCTTCTCTTTCACAAATAAGAACGAAAGAGGTAGCAGGTCATTTCAGCATTTTCAGCATTTTAGCTCTACCAGCTCATGCGATTTGTTTGGTTTCATACAAATCTTTTGTCATTTCAAAAGTGACGACGCCACACTGTTAAAGGTCAATTAGGCCCCAAGAACAATGGTTCTCCAGTCTTCACACAAGACTATTGAGTGTTGATAGGATCTTTACGTCAGCCTTATGCGCCGCAAGAGACGCTGTTCGTCTCGTCGTTCGTCACGAACTACTCAGCTCAAGTTGGGATTGTCGTACAATCTCTGTCCCTAATTAAGAGTCCGTATACGAAATTTTGCCGATTTTGCCGAAATTGCAAAGGTTCGCTACAGAAATTTAGTAGGTTTTTTCCCCTTATTAGACTAAAAAAAATATACATTAATTATTAGATTTAAAATATATTTAAGTGCGGAAAGCCGACTCGAACTTGCGGCGAGAAATATATTTCATATTTCTTTTTATGAATTACAGCTCCAAGTTTATTAACAGCAATTCTTTGCCCATTTTCTCTAAAATTTGGCCGAGTTACATATTTTTTTACTCAACTATTTCATATTAAAGTAGTAAAAAGTAATTTCAACATTTTATAGATGACTTTCTCAACAGTCCATGTATTTTTTTCATACCGTTAAGACGTCAATACAATCCATAAACAGGTGATATTCTAAACCTTTTACAGCAAAAATCACAAAACTGTCGCGGGTTTGAGTTAGATTATTTGAAAATACTTAAAAAAATAAAAAATCTAGCTCCAACATTAGATTATAATTGAAATGATCTTACATGTTGTGCATTAAAACTTATAGAAATACTGTATTTTAACTGTTAAATCACGTCTGTTAAATCAGCGAAATCGGCAAATTTCGTA
This sequence comes from Lysandra bellargus, assembly GCA_905333045.1. Lineage (NCBI taxonomy): Eukaryota > Metazoa > Arthropoda > Insecta > Lepidoptera > Lycaenidae > Lysandra > Lysandra bellargus. Next base: position 8,771,229 of record HG995328.1, read on the forward strand.
TACGGCCCCATAAGGGTCTATAACATATGGGTTTGGTAGTAGCTCTAACTTCTAACTATAAGTAGTTAGAAGTTAGAGCTACTACCAAACAGTAAGAATTATTAAATCTATTTAACATAAAGAGCGAAATCAAAATTAATCAGATACTGAGTGCGCCGCCTCAGGTTTTACGCGATGGAGATTGGAGAATGATAGACTGAGTAGACTGTAGCGGAGCAAACAGTTCACAATCCGTAGGGAAGGGAAGAGGGGATTTCGGGAGTAGCTCGAGCGTGTCAGATTAAGCTTGTATAGGCTTCCGACATGTGTCTAGTTATCATAGTATAGAAATCAGATTTCTCACGTGGTGGGTTAAAAAAATATTTTTTTTAATATTGAAATGTCATCCGATCTGTCAGATTAAGATTCAAAAGTTAGGTAAGCCTGTAGGGACATTTTAAAATATAAAAAATAAAGCTTCATATTTTCCTAATTAAACTTCGCCGATAATTTCAGTTAGCAGTTTTTTATCAGTTTAACCTAATGTAAAAAACCTACTAGGTGTCCATGACGCTCGAGTGACTACATAAATAGCATCCCCCCTCCCCTACTATTATAAATGGGCCATTTTAGAAACTCTCATAGAAAAGTGTCAAATGGATGAATTGCCGAAAACGAATTGTATCCGAATCAAAATATGAATTGTCGCATAAGCGGTCATTTTGTAGTTTATGATTCAATTCCTAGCCAGTAGGAGTGTGGCCTTTTTACCCCTCCAGATCGGGCATACCACCTCGCTCAGATGAAAGATCTTCCTTGGAAGTCACATCTTATATCTCTAGTCTCTACATTGATGCACGTGATGACGTGATGAGGGGATTTTTTTTGTCCATAACCAGCACCAGCCACGCCGAAGATTTTTATATTGTAAGAAACTTACAGATAACGTGGTTTCTGCGAAAGAAAATTGAGGTATCGTTTTTGTGTGAGTGTCGCAAACCGTGACCAATGGTAGTTAATTATTGGGAGAGTTGCAAGCCTTGACTGTGAGGGGTCAAAGTCAGAAGATTTATGGCTAATCGTGTATAGGACACCAAACTATTTAGACCTATGAAAATGGATGTTCCATTTAGTAATAGCTCATCCCTGTTAAAAAAAAAATCAAACCGTAATAATCCGGGGTCTTTGGTACATGTAACATAACGTGGCATTTCGTATCATTGATCAAGCATGAGTAGCTCAGTTTGAATAGACGCTTACAAATATTTTAAACAACTATCGAGGTAAAATATACATTACAAAGCATTGTTTTGAATTTGAACAAGTAGTTGCGTGTGTACGGTAAATTATACGGCTATTGCTGAACCAAAGATTTCCTTTGGTAGGATTGGTCCTTATGACCCAAGGATAGATTTAAGATGTAGAGCCACCGCGATTTTTGATGTTAATTTTTAAAATTTTTTGCAGCTTTTGCTCTGGAGGAAAATAGAGTCTCAATCTGTATAGAGGCATTAATTATTACCATACCATACCATTGGTACCATATTCGGATTACTTAAGAATGCTTAATTTATTTTAGGACTCATATTTGCACGATAAAGACGTTAAGCAACGTAAAAAGAAGAAGAAGCATTATTTAAACGCGCTAATCTTAGTATGAGTCAGTAATTACTGGTCCGATTTGAAAAATTCTTTCAGTGTTAGATAGCCCATTTATCAAGGAAGGCTATAGGCTTTATTTTATTACGCTAAGACTAATATAAGCGAAGAAATAGAGGAAAATGTGGAAAAAAAAGGTGAAAATTATTTGAAAGGGCTTATTTCACGAACTACGGGAGTAATTTTTCTGTTATTTGGCACAGATAAAAAGTAGGAACGTGAAGGCATAGGCTATTGTGGACTAATTTTTCTGTGAAATATCTAATTTACGCGGGCGAAGCAGCGCTGAACGTCTAGTAATATTATAAAGCTGAAGAGTTTGTTGGTTTGAACGCGCTCATCTCAAGAACTACTGGCCCGATTTAAAAAAAATCTTTCAGTGTTTGATAACATATTTATCGAGGAAGGCTATAAGCTATATTTTATCACGCTAAGACCAATAAAAGCAAAGATACAGAGGAAAATGTAAAAAACGGGGAAAATTATTTGAATTATTATTATTTTTAACAAAAAATTAAAACCGACTTCCAAGGTAAAAACAATAATAACATTAATATGAACTAAAAAGTATTAAATAATTTTTACTATCCAATGGTGCCTTTTTCCGAATTCGGCTAAAACTCAACTATTTCTGTATTCAATCTTCATTATTTTGAAGTCGGTACCAGATAGCTGAATCTTCAGTCCTCTGACAGAATATTTGAAACTTTTGGAACTGGCACCGACTTCAAAATTATGAAGATTGAATACAGAAATAGTTGAGTTTTAGCCGAATTCGGAAAAAGGCACCATTGGATAGTAAAAATTATTTAATACTTTTTAGTTCATATTAATGTTATTATTGTTTTTACCTTGGAAGTCGGTTTTAATTTTTTGTTAAAAATAATAATAATTTCACTCTTTTTAGTTACACTAGTAGGTAAACCTTCGCGTATATTTTACGTATCTTATTACAATTTGTCAAGAGTCACAACTCACACTCACAAAATCATATATTATCAGTGAAGTGAACATATTGTGCTAAGTAATTTAACAATTTTAATGCTTCAAGCCCCAAGCGGTCACCGGCGATTGAGATAACAATAGAAAGGCTATTGTGTCTCGTTTTTCCACGATCGAAGGATCTATCAGATAAAAAATTGTATAAACTTGCATAGGATGTAGCGTAGCTACTCATAATATTTAATATTATCATAATTATTGACAGCTCTGTTCTTGTAAAGCGCTTATCCCACTTATCCTAGCTAGGAAGTCCTAGCTAGGATCCTAGCTTTCTAAATGTCATTCCACTTGACTAAATTTTTTCCGATTTAGGATCCTAGCTAGGATCCTAGCTTCTAAATGTTATTCCACTTGACTAAATTTTTTAGGACCCTAGCTAGGACTTCCTAGCTAGGATAAGTGGAATAAGCGCTTAATCAAGAATTCAAATCGATACTTAGTGCGCCATCTATCGATTAATTAGTATAACTGATTAAAAAGACAATGACTTTGTTTTGTGTAAATGCTCTTTTTAAAATAACTTTATTTTAATTCTATTTGTCTATTTAAATTTTATAAAGTAATTAGTAAAGTATTCGATCTGTTGTCTGCCGCCACGCGCCACGCGGCGCGGCGGCGCGGCGACGCCGTCGCCTCTGCGGCGCCGACCGCCATGTATTAAACAAACAGGTGTTGTTATACAGTACATAATTATTATTATTAGTATATCCATACCTATGCCTTGTACTATTATTAATTCTGTGCCATGAGACATTGGTGACCTTAATGATGATGATGACGATGATGATGATGATGATGATTATGATGATGAATATGAATTGCATAGTAGCATATGCTTTCTGTTCTTAAAACAACGCCGAAACTCCCGAACGTGTATCTATAAGGAGTCAGGAGTTCTCTCAGCATCTTCGAAACCATGGTATACTTTGACCCAATATTTGACTTTTTGGTAGCATATTCTTAGTACACTTCACATAAAACCAAAATCACCATATGTTTCCATATAAATTTCGAGGAGTTCCCTCGATTACTCATGGATCCCATCATCAGGTCACCACTTTTGTGAACATGGTACCAAATTGGAGTGAAACCTAATACAACAAAACAAAAATTTCGAAAATCGGTTCACAAACGGCGGAGTTATCGTTGAACATACAAAAATAAAAAAAATAAAAAAAAAAATATCCACAGCCGAACATATAACCTCCTCGTTTTTTGGAAGTCGGTTAAATAGCTAATATCTCACAGACTACTGGAGCAATTTTTATGTTATTTGACACGAATATATAGTAGACTACGTGAGATATGGGTTATTAATTTGTGAAAAATATACGATTTCCGTGAAATTTCAGATTTACGCGGACGAAGCCGCGCGGAACGTCTAGTATTAATTACTTTTTACTAATTATTATTAATAAGTTTATTGCTCCATTCATCACCATGTCTTTGACATGCAGAATAATGCGGCTATCAGCCTCCTTATATTAATTAAGCCCTGTCAACAGCGTTTTCGCTGGTTAAAAATCATCTATTCTATTTTAATTTTTTTTACTATCTTTTATCTAAATATTACTCCAAAATTGGCATTTAAACATTCGATTCAATCGAAAATGATACCAAACTCGACTATATACCTGAATCCCACGCAGTTATTGACCTCATACCTTGTTAAAGCTAAAACCCCCCTCCCCATCTGCATGAAATATTCAGGTGGCTCCACATCGTAAACCCATCTTAGGGATATAAAGATCAATCCTACCAAAGGAAATCTTTGGTTCAGCAAAAGCCGTATTCCTCGCTTTTTTGTCTTGTGTCTACACGACTAAAGGTATCGATGTAAAGTAAGCAGGCGCATGAAACTCAACTTCCAACGCGAACGTTCAAAGCTGAAAGCCTTATTGCAAAGTTGAAAATAGCTTATAGTTCTAGTATCAGCATCATTTTATGTTTTGTGCAAAACGGGATCTCGTTGTATGTTCATCTGCCCGTTGTGTGTTTTCTTACAGGATATAAACATTTCCTCAACAAAAATTTTTAGTTTTTTTGTTTATTTTATTAACAAGAATGACATGTCAATCTTATTTTAGTTTACTTAATGGCAAATCAAATAAATCACAACACACGTAGTTATTTAGATTACACTTTAATTAACAAGTGTGCTTGTGAAACTGTTAACACATTAACATGCTGTATGCACTGTATAATAAATATACCTATAATTATTAATTATACTCACTTTGTCATGTAAATAACAACACCGATTTTTGCGGCTCTTAATCTAAGGTAGATTAACTGCGAGACATTTGATGATGATTAAACTTTAATTTAATGAAAAGTTTGACAGATAATGTATGGGGCTCAGATCAAAATTTTCATTTAACAACAGTTAAGTAATTACTAATTAAGGGCGTTCCCTACGAAGATTCCGTAATTTACCGTATTTAGGGGCTTATAAACTCATAATTTGAAAGCTAAAAAAGTTATAATAAAAATACAGCAATAATCTTCAGTATATCAACATTCCTTTCCCCGTTTTAAATTTTCTATTTTTGTTTATTATACTAATGATACAACTAGGGCGACACAACTTTGAGAAGGAGGCGAATAGAAGAATACGCTTAGGCTGGGCTGCATTTGGGAAGCTCCGAAATATCTTTGAATCGTCGATCCCACTATCTCCTTAGTCCAGAATTTTTAATCAATGCGTTCTACCGGTAATGACATACGGAGCTGAAACGTGGACACTCACCGGAGGACTAGTTCACAAGTTTAAGGTTGCTCAGCGTGCTATGGAAAGAGCTATGTTGGGAGTATCTCTGGTGGACAAAATTTCTAATATAGTCATTCGCCAGAGAACTAAAGTCACCGACATCGCTCATAGAATTAGCACGCTGAAGTGGAAGTGGGCTGATCATGTCTGCAGACGGGAAGACGGTAGATGGAGCAGACAAGTGTTAGAGTGGAGACCACGCATAGGCAAACGTAGTGTAGGACGTCCCGCAGCACGGTGGACCGACGATTTAAAGAAAGTGGCTGGCAGCGGATGGATGAGGGCTGCCCAAGATCGGGATGGTTGGCGCTCATTGGGGGAGGCCTACGTTCAGCAGTGGACGGCAATAGGCTAATGATGATACCAATGATATCAGCTTCCAAAGTAAAACCGATTTATTAAAATTTAAGCATACATTCAGCATCTCCTTAGTATTTACAAATTACTGTTATTTGAAACACACGCCAATAGATCGACAATATCATAAACTATATATTCCACGTTTTAATTTTTTTTTAGGTCAATTTTGAACTAAGATAAGTAAAAAAATAGGGTTTTGGTGCGATCTCGGCGACGCGGCAAATGTATGGTCATTGGTCAAGGTCGTTTGCTCGGGGGATGGCCTTAATATGCGGTTGTGAGCGCGACAGTTAGTCTCATAATCATAATGTTAAAAGCAAGTTCCTTTGATACACCTATTCGTGAGCAATAATAATTGCGGCCTTCATCTATCATAATACACGCGTCATATATAAGCCATTGTTTTTGTTGAAACTGGGAAATTCACGACACCAACCTTCGCTTCAATGTCATTTGGATAGAGAATCCTTGGTCTTTGCAGATATACTATAGTCAAAGTCACAAAATTTATACCGACATTTAATTCAGTTCAGTTTTGTTCTCATTCAGTTTTGTGACTCTTGGTTCGGATCCTAGGAACTATAACTAGAGTCGAGATTTTGATGAGGAACTGAAATGTACGACCTAAAGCCCGCTGTACACAATGGGAATACGCATTGAGCCAGCGACCAGCGCATTGTGGCAACAACGTGTAGAGCCTAGAGGCCTACTTGGCCATAAGTTGGGAACGACATTCCATACTTTACACCAGTGTTCCGCAAACTTTTTGTGTTCAAGGTACATCTAGGAAAATAAAAATAATTGGAGGTACACCACAAATATACTCAGTGTGTATAGGGCTTAGTGCTTACTCTGAGCTCCCTTTTGTCAGTCGTCCTGAACTATCTCTTTTTTTGCACTTAGCATTAGAACTAAGTACGATGACCTTTTCCAAGGCTCACCAACTGCTGACCACGGTACACCAGCACAAATTTTGCGGATCACTGCTCTACACGTTTGCCCAATGCACTGGCTCAATGCGTTGGCCCAACATTGGACCAATGTGTACAGCGAGCTCAAGGCAAGGTTTTGATGATGAGCAAGAATATGCGGAACCGTTTGATGACTAATCTATCGATAACCAGGTACCTAGCTGACCGGAAGACAATAACGCAACCAATACCGTATTCTGATCGTAGTCGAAACTAGCGTTTATAATTGGTTCACGTGGTATAGACCAATTTACATTCTAATGTTCGTACAATCTTTATAATCAATAAACAGTAAACTTCCGTGGCAATTTTTTTTTTTGCAAAAAAAAATCCTGTGAAATATTAGATGTCAAGCCCTGAGCTTTGCTACACCTACCGAGTAGAATGGCGAGACAGTACAAACCACAGACATAAATCAAGATAGGCTTTACGCGACGGAGATCGCGAAAGTGATACAGATGTGGACAACTACAAAGCCGCATGTCGCTCCATTTGTATGAAAACGAGCGTGCCATTTTTTTCCTACCAACTGTGACGTACCGATGATAAGAATCGTGTCCATTATCTAGGCCAACGAACGCTTCTATTTGAATTTCTACTGTTAAATACGGCACATTTAGACATTTAGGCATTTTTTTAAATACCATTTACGTCTGATTCCGATAGCAAACTAAAGAACAGACTTTCGAAAGACGAGCATTGCTCGTCGTTTGGGAACGCGATATTGGTACACGAAGCACATAGTACATACACATGCGGTATCTATCTTGATCGATGTTTGTGGACTCTGTGGTACAAACAGACAATTTGATTGGCCGAAAGCACCGTCTCGCCACTACTCGACCAACTATCAAGGCCTTAGGGCGGCCAATCATTTGCGATCGATCGTTTCGATCCATAGCAAACGATTTCGATTGGTACGATGGCATTCTTAAAAATTAAAAGAAAATCCTACTGCTAGACAAGTGCAGAAGGTTAGTCGTTTCGTCGTTTCAAATTGTCCCGTCCGCGTCACCCGTGGTTGCTTGTGCGAATGTAGTCTGTGTATTATTGTTATTACTAACCACAGACTATTCTGTGGTTATCATTTACATAGCGAATAACTGAAGGAAGTTCTCTTGTTTTTGTTTAGCATTGGAAAAGTCATATTACAGTCAAAGACAGCGGACTTTGTAAAGCGGAGCAGCAGCAGCTCGTTAGTAGAGTAGAGATTCACTAGGTACGGAAATATCTTTTGATGTTGGGACTCTGTTGCTTTCATCGACCGGGGGAGGCGGTCTTGATGTTGTATTTTCCACCGGACTCGCCTTTTCCCGCAGTCGTTCAACTTCCTCTCGGAGGCGAAGGTTTTCGGCCTCTAACCTAATAGTATCCTCCCTGAGAGTCACGAGGCCTAGGAAAGACTCCTCAACCTTCGCTTCTCCGTCTTTCAGGGCCTTCGAGAAGGTACCCTTTAGGTTGAAAAAAAGGTACGGAAATATCTTTATTAGTAAGAGCGGTAATTTCATATGGACTCATTACCCATTTAGGTCTCATAAAACCTCGACATTAATAGCAGAAATATAGCACAAACTTCTTTCATTGCAATATTAAATTCCGCATTTATAATAAAACCGGCCAAGAGAGAGTCGGACTCGCGCACGTAGAGCTAAGTGTCAGGCGACAAAAATCACGTTTTAATATTAAAATAATAATATTTAACAAGATTTTTATTTTAGTTGCATATTTCTTACTATCGCGCCATTAGAAGACATACCGATTATAATTAGGGCATTACAACAAAATGTGATTAAAATAAAGTTTAAATGTATCGATACAACTTCGCAGCGGTTTAATAGGGTTCTCAGACATAATCTAACGAACCCAAAAAGCTATGAAATGCAAACACACAAACGGAAATATTTTATGATTTGAAAAATGCTGCATTTATAAGCCCCTGCACTCAACAGCTGTTCATATTTGCTGGCGCACAAATCCGTGACGTTGAATAAGTGGAAATTCATTTGAAGTTTGAGATGTTTGAGGAGGCATATTTGACACAGATTCTAATAGTTAAAACCTTCATAACCATAGATATTATTAAATATTAATGAGTAAATCGTGTATAATATAATACATAATTATTTTTGCAGAAGCTTCTGAATTAATGAGTATGCTTTTTGGAGCCTAAGGCCGAACCACAATAGTGCTTTGCGGACTATCGCAAAAAAATAACTTTTGCACAGTAGATTTGGGTAACTATTTTTTTTAGTTATTTGTTAAAACAAAAATTTTATACTATAAAAATGGAACTATTTGGGTTCACCAGACGCTATTCATGTTTTAGAAATTGAAACGATATCACGATAAATAAGCAGTTATTCTTCACATCCAATCGGAGTTCGCTTTCATTTTATAGCAGAGGATTAAAATTGTAAACGATCTCACTTCTTACCAAATATTGAAATTGACCTACATTGGTGATGTCGACTGTTCTTTATCGCCATAATGGCATAATCAGACAAACAAGAGCTAAAACTAAATATTTTTTTCTTTCTAATACTTCCTTATCGATTAAAATATAAGACACTACATAATGACCGCAACTCCATTGCGCCAAAATCCGCGAATCGCGCGGAAACCGTACATTTTTCCGAGATAAAAAGTATCCTATGCCCTTTCCCGGGACTTAAAGTATCTCCATATCCAGCAAAATCGGTTAAAAAAGCGGTTTGACCGTGAAGAGGTAACAGACTGACAGACTTTCGCATTTATTATGCTTAGTACCTACTGACAGATAGTTTTACTCCAAATCGAGCAATAATTTCTGTGTGGACCGCAAAACTCACAGCTCGAAGGCTCGCATCGAGCCGCTCGAAGGCTAGCATCGAGCCACTCGAAGGCTCGCATCGAGCCAGCTTGATGGAATTAAATGTATCGATTTAGAGTAAAACTATCGAGCGATGCTGAATGTGTGGACGAAAGTCCGAGCCGCGGGTTTTTCTTGACGTTATTGCTCAATCGAGCAAAACCCTATGTGAGTACTTAGCATACTGCATAATATTGACATCCATGATAGAATGGAAGTGGATATAACTGCAATGTAGCACCAGCACATACAGTACATAAAGATTTGTTAGACGTTTGACTATAATATGTGCTTGTACCCTTTGCGTTATATTCCCTATATTGTTCATGTTGCTTTTATAGTCAGTCAAGACTCAAGTGGCTTTTCCAACGTATCAGGCAAGGACAGAAACACGGACTGCGGAGATAGCGTAAAAAATAAAAATATTTTAATTAAAATAGTAAAGAATAAAGATCGCAGCATCGCAATTAAACTTAGAAAAGCTCCGTAATTTTTAAACGAAAAAAATTGTCAATCTTCAAAGAGGTGTCCGAAAATTTTATACAATGCAATTTTAATTAAATTCTCCCAAGCTTTGAAGAGTTTTAACAGGGACACGTTAAAGTTTTAATAGCGCTTTTTTCGTGACTGTATACAGTATATTTCAATTTAATATTACAAAGTACTACGTAGTTTAAATTTGGTATGACGCAAGTTAATAACATGGAAACATAACACGACCTTATGCTATAGTAACAAAATATACAAATAAATTACCTATTATATATGCCAAAATATATTATAAGACTCTTGCTGCCTGATTCACGATCGTCGGAAAGTTTTCACGTGAAAAGATCTCATATTCTGTCAGTATTACAGCGATTCACAAACTTTCCGCCGCGGGAATGAATCCGAAACCAAAGAGAATAATTGACACTAGTTTTTTTTTTGAAAATAAGTGCTACGGCATATATAGCTACTCATTAAAAAAAATACAAAACATTACTTATATTCGTGAAATCCAGTTAAAAAAACTTCGAAAAAAGTACACGTTATAGCAACACACTAAATAACGTACAATAGCCGAAAAGATACTAATCGCCCATGTCTATACTGTAGTATTTTTCATTCAGAATGTAGCCAATATATCAAGGATCGTACGTCTAATGAAACTTATTTATTCTCAGTATATAATTAGGTATACTGTATTATCTATGTTCTTTATTCCGTCAAGCCCCATAAGGACACAGATGACCACGACAATAATAGTATACAATAGCATTTCCAAGAATCCCCGATGGAAGGATTATACAAAAGTAGTCTGTAAGTCAGCGAAATATGTTACATAATTGAATAAAAGAGCGCGGTAACCGGCTGCCGCTTGGGGCTTGAGTCTTGAGTGAATGGCGTACCGCGCAGTACAAAGTGCAAATAGCGCGGCTGCCGACTGCCGCTTGGGGCTTGAGTGGAATTAAAACAAAAAATATTGTTTATGTGCCGACTGCCGGGTGACAATGACAATCTGTCAAATCTGTAAATCGTGTGTTGAGTTCCGATAAATCACAGAGTACTATAATAAATTAATAAATCGGTAAATCTTGTTGTGTGAGAATACCTTTTATTTATGTGTAAAACAAACTTATTAATTTACTTTAAATTTTATATAAGTTTCTTTTGTTTTAAATTTGTTTTTCATCTAATATTAGTTTTTATTAGATATACTATGGAAGTTGCAGTGTGGTGAGTATGACCTTGGAATTATAATGATATTATATACATAAATAACTATTTAAAATTATTGTAAAAGCACAATAATGGTTTAACATAATACATAAGTATTAATTCTTCAAGCCCCATAAGGACACCGGTGACCGCGACAACAATTGAATACAATATCATTTCCAAGAATCCCCGATTGAAGGATTAATACAAAATTTAAAAATTATCATACCTATTTCTAAATCTTTAAGTACCGAATATTAATACATATACCTACTGCATTTATCAATAAAAATATTTCTTGTTCAATGAACACTACCTAAAGATTTAACACATAATTATTACAGTACGACATTTATTTAATATTTTAAACAAGACACGATTAAGTATTAATAATTGCTTTGTTTTATTCTTATCATTAAATAATTTCATCTAACAATATCCGCCATGACACAGTTCTCGAAGTGAAAAGATTTCACGAGTCTCGGAGGTGGCGGGAACATTCCGCGAAAACGACTCTAATCCTCGGATATTTTCCCGCCGTCGGATGTCAAACTCCCATCCGCGGTGAGATCTTTTCGAATCCGTGGCGGAAACTATTTCACTCATACAAAAGAAATGTCACTACTGTCAAAATGACAGCAAAATCGGAAAGTATTCACTTGTCATTTGCTTGAAAGTGAAATAGTTTCCGCCAGCGGGAAGATTCCACGCGGAATCGCTTTGTGAATCACCCCGTTGATCTGTTGATCCTGGCGACACAGCAGTGGTGGGAATGTGTGGTGGGCCATATGCCCGTTAAAAAAAATATAGACATTAGACTATAAAATATAGAGTCTCAATATAGAGCATACTTCATCCTAGTATGTTGGCTTTGGCATGGCCATTATGTTTATTTCTACGAAAGAATAGACAGATTGACAAAGGAAACCTCCCCAAAGTCTGTTCTATTCTTTCGCATCTCTACGACGGACAATACGTTGCGCTACACACGCGAACAAGATCGGCGTACTAATATTAAAAATTCGAGAATGTGTCTATCCGTTACCTCTTTTGTCTTCATACCCAAACCACTAAGCCGATTTTGCTGTTTGGCATGGCGATACTTTAGAGTCCCGGGAAAGGACATACTTAATAATAAAAATAAAATAATATATCTTTTTATTCAAAATGGGTATCATGATAATCTTTTTGAAAGTCGAACGAAGAAACTACGTTGCCTACCACCGGTTCGGGAACTACCCTACCTAATATTATACTTATATCCAGGAAAAATGTACGGTTTCCACGCGATAAACGAATTTTGGCGCAACGGAGTTGAGGACTTCGCGTTGTCTAGTATAATATTATCTATACATATATCCATCTATACATATAATAAAACTGTAGAAATGAAGATTCTGTACATTAAAGATATTCAAAAAATAATAAGCGGAGGGTGTCACTACATCGCTATAGAAGCCAAAAATGTGGTCAGCTTTTTTGTCTGTCTGTCTGTCTGTATGTTTGTTCCACTATCACACGAAAACGACTGATCTGATTTGTCTTCTTCCAACTTAACATCTGGTGTATAAAAAAAAATCCCCCCACCCCTCTAAAGGGACGAAAGAGGGGGTCAGATTTTGTATAAGACTTTTGCTTTAACACGAAATTAAATAATAAGTCTATATTAAATATCCCGGTTCTTTTCTATTAAAAAAATCGGGAAATTCCCTGACGTTTTTCGTATTTCCCTGATGACTTTCGTAATGTACTTTTAACCTAGTTTTCATCATGCATCAATGAAAAGCGGTCAGGGACGCTGGCGTGCGAGCTAGTGGTTTCAATAAAGCAACACAGCCTAATGCGTGTAGCTCTTTGTATACCTATATATGTATTCTAAACCCTTCACGTACGATAAAAATATTTCAAAACGTCTTTGTACGAAAATCGTTAATTTTTTACGATAGTAAGGATTGGGGATGAAACTATTTTGAACAGGGCCTTATTCAAAATAGTTTCATCGTCATTTACGCACAAACCAACAAAGGCAAATAACCTTTGTCGACCTTTGCCAGCGCAGGATATGATAATTTTCTTTCATTTATAAATTACCATTTTATGACTTGTCGCGTGGTTTGTACCATACAAAGTACCTGATTGACACCAATTAAACATCGAAAAAAAGGAGCACAGAAGACAAAACAATGGCATATAATATTAATTATTATGCAAGCATAATTTGGCGTTCAAAACTCATGTCAACGTGCTATGGAGCTTAATTCTCATATATCCTGAATATCAGTTTGATTCTCAGGCTGTGCTTGGCAGCTTGAGAATAAGAGATTCAAGGTAAAAGGGTCTTCATACAACTTATTAGTGGCAATGTTGCTTATTACTAAAGCAGTACTTTTCCCCAAAATATTGTCTTTATTACTCTAAGTACCTAATAATAGATCTTTGTGCCCTAAGCCAAGTTTTGTTACTTAGGTTGTTTGATTTTTTACTAAATCTTAATGCGGGTTAAAATGAGTTCAAACTAAAACACCTTAATTTCCAACTAATTTAATTAATTTAACCCATCAAGCCCCATAAGCTCTCCGGTGAGCGAGACACAATAGAATAACAATAGATTTCCAAGAATCCACTATCAAAGGATTAAAGGCTAAAACTACTAACAACTCAAATTAAATATTATGTTCAAATCAATTCAAATTAAATTAATATGAAAATTATATAAGTAACTTAGTAATATTTAAGATTAGATTAATATTGACTGATGTATCATTTAACATTTGCATGTCCATAAAGTTCACAAATACCTATGTGAGACGCTGTTAGCATTGTATTATCACCTTACTGTACCATATTTTTGCAAATAAAGAATATTATTATTATTAATTAAAGTAATTCTTTATGTGAAACAAGAGTGCAAGCCAGGCAAGCAAGTTTTTTAATACATATATTGTGCAGGCTACGAATAATATAAACTAAGGAAGAGTAACTCCGTCAAAAAAAGTGCACCAAAAGGCTACAAAATTGACCCGAATACATGCACATTTATGCATGTGTTCGGTACACATTTTTCGTGTATATATACTCGAGTGTCGTTCAAACAGGTTGACATGATAATTATTGTCAAACTCACAGTTTGTTTACTTACAATTTACGTAATAGCTTTTTTCCAATTTTTTTGTTGTTAAAATGCCTAAATGCCCTGTGAAATGGTGTAGAAGTCCTAACCTTTCATCTGTAAGTGAATTGTTTAAAATTACTTATTGCATAAACTTGTATTTTTTCCGACCCAAAAATATGGTTTATTTAAGTTGGATGCTAGGGTATTTGCATAAAATTAAGCTGGTCTATTTGTGTTTGTTTTATTAAGTTTACATGTTATTGTAAAAGTGCAATAATCAAAAAGTAATATAATTACAAAAATTTTACAAAGTCGCCATGGACAGTGTTATGCAAGATGTAACCATGAACGTAGAAAAAAAGGCGGACTGAGTCTTATTATATACAAAACTGTGACTTCACTTTTCTTCAGAGTCGGTCACGCACACATTCTTACGCCTGTAAAATGGTATGCACAAGCGCAAGAATGTGTGCGTGAGAACCGTGTACATACAGCCAGCTGGCCGACTCTGAACGAGACAGTTTTGTGTATGGTGGGACTCCGTCCGCCTTTTTTTATATGTCCATGGATGTAACAATTTAATCATAAACGAAATTTTAGGGTCTGGCTGACATAAGTATTATTTCCTAAGATCCTAAGAATGTAACGCAACAAAAAAAGTGGACAACTGCCGTTTGTTTAGAAAGAAACGAACCGAATTGGATGCCGAGCCAGATTACTCGTTTATGTAGCGTAACTTTAATAGTCATGAATCTCATGATAATATTATTTGTATGAGTAATGGCCGAAAATTTAAAAGATTACAAAAATCCACATTGCCTATTTGCACCGTAAGTTTTTTATTTCAATTCTGTAATTATTTTTTATTTTTTTTCTGGTTTAATTTGCAATCAGTCTCTTGACTATAAGCAAATGTGTTGTGTCATAGTTTGTCTGTATTCTGTAATAATTTAGCACATAGATTTTTGTAATCTGAAAACATCTTCTCTAGGTGCTCTGCACAGTTTAAGATTTGTCCGATTCGTACAAGGTTTGTTCAAAAGTATTATATATTATTATTATCAATGACTTTAGGATCAGAGGAAAATGTTTGATTTTGAAATAATAATTATGCGCTCTTTTCTTCGTGTTAGTAGCTGATGTGCTTGGTGTATACTGCATAATACTATCCGCTTGAGAATTATTATCGTCAATGGCTTTGTTTCATAACTTTGACAATGACAATAACCGCGCAGGTTAGGTTAGTGTCGCGCTGTCGTCCAACGTGCAATATTATGATACGTTACCTGGGATATGACCTTGGCGAAAATCTGGATTGTCATATTTTAGTTTGCAAAAAGGTGCCAAATTTAAAACGGTTGAAGTATGGGTGTTACGTTTCCTTAGTTTATATTATTCGTAGTGTGCAGGTTATTGGTTAACCCATCAATCTCCAAGTGACACCCGGCTGTCGCATAACAATTGAAAATCTATTGTGTCCGCTATTCCCATGATCAAGGTATTATATAGTATTGACGACCTCCGTGGCTCAGTTGGTGGGCTGTTGGTAGCCGGGGGTCGCAGGTTCGAATCTCGCCGGAAACGAATAGCATATCAGCCACGACACGAATTTCGCGTTATGGACTTTTTGCGATTGCCAGAACGCGTCGTGGCCGTTTTCATTAGAGCCACGACGCGAATTTCGCGTCGTGGCTGTTTCACTGTGACCACAACGCGTTGTGAGCCTTTTTTTCGCTCATTGAGCGATTTCGGTCTTTGAGCGTAACATATATATATTTGTAAGTAAGGGGTGTAGCACATACTGTAAATAATCTGACCAAAATCTGACACTACACTACTTGAGAATGTAACAGCCACTGCTAAAAAAGGAGTGTTGTAATACATACTGTGGCCTATTTTGGTGTAGCCCCAGTGATAGCTACGTGCTAGGTACACAAACTCAGGAGTAAGTCATAGACAGGTTCAGATTTAAGATGATGATAACGCTGCCGCTTTAATTGCTGTCATATCGGAAACAGTTATACATGCATTCACTAACTAAAAGAGAGTTTCTGCCAGCTGCCTTAAGATTTGTGTTTCATTATTGTAAGAAACTAACAAAAATTTAATAAACAGACTACATACCCACACCGTCTTAGAAGACACACAAAGAAAATTGTTTGTAGATTGCAACTTGATAAGTTCAACTTTATTTTCACTTTCACGACACTAAACTATGCTAAAACTATGGAACTTTTTTATTTCTACGTGATTTTGTTGGTTTCACGGACAGTTCACGTTTCTTTCTGATTTTTGATTTTTCGTTTGTTGACATTTTTGTTTCTTCGTTTTTCAGTTTTCACAGACTATAACTAGTAGAAATGTCAATCTCAAACTCAAAATAGTGCACAGACTATAGAGATAAAAAAATAATAAAAAAGGTCACAGTGCTGAGTGCTCAGAGAATATTGATTATTATTATTTATTATTTTATAAACCTGCTTTCTTTATTATACGACTTTAGTATCGAGTTTCAAATTTCAACTCTCGAACTTGGAAGAAGTCTCATCTACTGAGCACGAGATGGCGCTTTAGGGTGAAACATGGGTGATGGAGTTTTAAATATAAAGTGGATATTATAAAGCAATGATTAAAGAAACACATAAAGTGTAAACATATTTTTAAAAGGAGCCTGTACAATGTACCTTACACTTAGTAGTTTTATTTTAAATTTGGTATATTCCATACAAGATGGCACTACGGTAATTAGCAAGTTAAAAACCCTATTTACTAAGGGAACTATATATTTTTCTATCACCAAAATTTATATTTGTCATCAAGTTGTATCACCTAATAAATAGATCTATCGCCACGAAATATTTTCGTTCTCAGATAAACAAAAATTGTTCCCAGGTATGAATTATCAAATTAATGTTAATATATGTGTAAAATAAGAGATCGATAACCAATAAAATTATATTGCATTACATAAATATAAACTTCGTTCTTATAATAACAGTTTTGTTACTTAAATAATAGCTCTGTGCTCAGAATAGTAGATCTGTCACCAAATAAATCGATTATCGATCCCTGACTGCGACTCCTTTTTATTTGATATTTTGTCACCAATACAGTAGTAACATTTTATTTCGTTCAGATATTAAATTAATAGTATTCGTTACCAATTTAATACATCAATTTATAATTTTAATGAAAAAATGATCAAAGGGGCGGAGATAAATTGGCGCGCTTTAAAAATTGACCAAATATTTTAACTTTAATTAAGTGTTTTATCTACTATTCTGCTAGCCATAAGCCAGCTATTTTAAACCAGCGCTGATTGTTCAGTGGTAATTATTTTAAACAATAAATATTGATTATTTTGACTTTAATTTTATTTAAATATAATTTATACTACCAGTGGAAATTTAGAACCTTGGGAGTCTAGTTAAGTAGCAGAATCTTTTGGTTGAAATGATGATGACAACCCTAATTTTTTATTTGAACTTAATGCAATTTTCTAGTAACATAATATGATTTATTGGTGATCTCTTTAAATTGGTTTGCTTAAATACTTATTAGGACACACCTATTATAATATACAAAAACATTTATTTGGTACTAGACCTTATATCTCAGGATTTTAGGTGATTTATTGTGGAACTGATTTTGCATTGTTTGGTGACTACATTTTGGTGACAGATCTACTATTTTGAGGACAAACCCTATTATTTAAGAAACACAAAACTAATTAAATTGGTGATAGCTTAAATGATACCCATTTACTAATAAGTATTCCAGAGACATTTCACATTAGTTTTTAAGGCCAACTTACAGGAATCTCTGAGTTAACCTGGGGGTTGGGTTAAATAACATCGTATCTTTCACTAGCCCATTTTTAGGGTTCCGTACCCAAAGGGTAAAAACGGACCCTATTACTAAGACTTCGTTGTCTGCCCGTCTGTCCGTCTGTCCGTCTGTCTGTCACCAGGCTGTATAAACTCTAGAGAGTTGAAATTTTCACAGATTGTGTCGCTGATTTTTTTTTACCTCTTTTTCTCTATATTAATAATGGCAACAGGTAAGTACTTCACTTTTTCACAAAATCCTTAGTTATAGGTACGTGTATTTTAATATTTAATAATAATATTAAAATTAAAAAAAAAACCCATAACAAAAACTCAATTTTTGGCCTAATTTTGCTCCATAATGGTACGGAACCCTTCGTGCACGAGTCCGACTCGCACTTGGCCGATTATTTTGTTGTTTGGTTTGGTACTATTTTGACATTCGGGGTTTGAAATAAGAGGTAGCCAACTAAATTGAAAAGAGTAGTCGACTTTTTTCAATTCAATCAGCCAGTTTTAGGTAGCAGCCTATAATTTTGGTGTGGTCAAAGATATCAAAATACTACGTTCTAGTTCTATGGGTGAGGTCATTCACGACTCAGAAATCAGGATTATGTCGAGTTTCCAGATAATAATAAACATTGTCTTACTTAATAGGGTTTCTTAGGTTTTCAGCTACAGTCAGTGAACAGTTATCACTTATCAGTAAGTGACCCGTCAATTGATCTAAGTGACATTTGAGTTGCTAGCAATAATGTTACCTACTCATACACACCAGACCTCCACTAGACCTAGTAGTCCATGGAAATCGTACAATAAAAGGGGTCTTCACTTGCATCAAATGGGGTAGTTCTGATTTTTTTATATGTTGTATATGATGAGGTGGTAATGTCAAATATAATTTTTCCACCTCGGAATCCTTCCGGAACATTGTAAAATTTATGAAAAACCATTAAACTTTTGATCAGTTTTCAGTTTTTGCCATTTTTTACCACCAAGGACCTGTTTAATGGTAGAAGTTGTCAGAAATTACTTTAAAGAAGACAAAATTTTCAACAAAATGAGAATAGTTGGGTCTCGATAAACTGAATAGTTACAAAGGTACAGCTTTCAAATGTTTGTAAATTTTCCAAAAAAACATTTATTTTTCGAGTTTTTACAAGTTCTCGTCAATGTGGTCAATTATTGATCCATTTGACGGCATAAATTAATATACGTTATTAAAGAAGACAAAATTTTCAACAAAAGGAGACCAATTTTGTCTATTAAAATTTGATAGTTCCCTAGCTACAGCTGTTCAAAGTTGCTGAGGTGAGTAAACAAAATGTAATAATATGACTTACTAGGCTTTGCTCGCGTAAATTAGATATTCACAGACAAATTAGTCCACAAAAAACAGCCAAATAACAGAAAAATTGCTCCAGTAGTTCGTGAGATAAGCCCTTTTAAATAATTTCCCCCATTTTTACACGTTTTCCTCTATTTCTTCGTTTTTATTAGTTGTAGCGTAATAAAATATAGCCTATAGCCTTTCTCGATAAATGCGCTATCTAAAACTGAAAGAATTTTTCAAATCGGACCGGTAGTTCCTGAGATTATCGCGTTCAAATAAGCCCTTTCAAATAATTTAACCCGTTTTTTCAACATTTTCCTCTATTTCTTCGTTTTTGTTAGTCTTAGCGTAATAAAATATAGCCTATAGCCTTTATTGATAAATGGGCTATCTAACACTGAAAGAATTTTTCAAATTGGACCAGTAGTTCCTGAGATTAGCGCGTTCAAATAAGCCCTTTCAAATAACTTCCTCCCGTTTTTTCCACATTTTCCACTATTTCTTCGCTTCTATTAATTGTAGCATAGTAGAATATAGCCTATAGCCTTTCTCGATAAAAGAACTATCTAACACTGAAATAATTTTTCAAATCGGACTAGTAGTTCCTGAGATTAGCACGAAAAAGAAGCGCTTAAATTATTTGAAAAGGCTTATTTGAACGCGCTAATCTCAGGAACTACTGGTCCAATTTGAATTTTTTTTAGTGTTAAATAGCCTATTTATCGAGAGAGGCTATATTTTATTACGCTAAGACTAATAGAAACGAAGAAATAGAGGAAAATGTTGAAAAAACGGGTTAAATTATTTCAAAGGGCTTATTTGAACGCGCTAATCTCAGGAATTTCTTGGTCCGATTTGAAAAATTATTTCAGTTTTAAATAGCTCATTTATCGAGAAAGGCTATAGGCTATATTTTATCACGCTACGACTAATAAAAGCGAAGAAATAGAGGAAAATGTGGAAAAAACGGGGGAAATTATTTGAAAGGGCTTATCTTACGAACTACTGGAGCAATTTTTCTGTTATTTGGCACAGATAAGAAGTAGAGCACGTAAAGGTTCATGGGCTATTTTTGGTGGATTAATTTGTCTGTGAAATATCTAATTTACGCGGGCGAAACCTAGTGAGTCATATTATTTCATTTTGTTTACTCACCTCAGCAAATTTGAACAGCTGTAGCTAGGGAACTATCAGATTTTAATAGACCAAATTGGTCTCGTTTTGTTGAAAAAAATGTCTTCTTTAATAACGTATATTAATTTATGCCGTCAAATAGATCAATAATTGACCACATCGACAATAACTTGTAAAAACTCGAAAAATAAATGTTTTTTTGTAAAATTTACAAAAATTTGAACAGCTGTACATTTGAAACTATTCAGTTTATCGAGACCTAGCTATTCTCATTTTGTTGAAAATTTTGTTTGCTTTAAAGTAATTTCTGATAACTTCTACCATTAAACAGGTCCTTAGTGGTAAAAAATGGCAAAAACTGAAAACTGATAAAAAATTTAATGGTTTCTCATGAATTTTCCAATATTCCGGAAGGATTCTGAGGTGGAAAAATTATATTTGACTTTACCACCTCGTCACATACAACATATAAAAAAGAACTACCCCATTTGATGCAAGCCAAAAAGTGCCAATTCCATGTACTATAGCTGCAAGGTGAATAGGATATACAAAAACGGTAGCTTAGCAACGATCGATCAGCAGTAATGAAATACCATATACTGTTTGTGTATTTTCGTGTATATCACAATAAATAAGCTGTGCTTATTTGACAGGGGGTAAAAACGCGTGAGTATATAGCACACAATACACATCGTACCCGACACGAACGATACCGAACTATCACTTACAAAGAATGTTTATTAATATCTTCACGTGATTAGTGGCTCGAAGGGATTATAGAATATTTGGATGGTTTTAAATATTCGTAATATTGATATGGCACAGAATAATCTATAATAATATGTACTTACATTAATTATATCTAAGACCAATGAAAAGTGGTTGTTAATGTTATTAAGACTTAAATGATTAACATGAATTAATGTTTCAAAAAATTCGAACTTAGAAGATAGTAAGGTTGTTGGATCGATGATTTATGTGAACTGAGTTTGGCTTGGAGTTTAGACTGTAATTTCTAAGCAAAGTCTACAGTTTACGTACCTAACTTATTTGTTAACTTGAATTTCAAGCTTACTTACTA
Source organism: Lysandra bellargus (assembly GCA_905333045.1). Lineage (NCBI taxonomy): Eukaryota > Metazoa > Arthropoda > Insecta > Lepidoptera > Lycaenidae > Lysandra > Lysandra bellargus. The sequence goes on from HG995328.1 coordinate 8,793,006, forward strand.
GTTATTATTGAAAATTGCATATTATGTTGTAAATTGCTTTTTCCACTTTCATTCATGCATATCTCAGAATCGATGTGGATTTAGAATTTGAGACTGTTAGGGACTTGTTACATCAACCGAGTAGAGCCGCGACACAGTGCTCTTGACCAATAAAATTAGCCGTTAAAACACTCTCTCGGTACTCGGTAGGTGTACCGTGTAACCCAGATTCCAGACATGAGGAATGAGGATGCTAACTGCTTTGGATCCCAAAAAAACCGGCCAAGTGCGTGTCGGGCCACGCGCAATATAGGGTTCCGTAATACCGCTAGGTTTTTTTTAATTTTTGTGTGGTCAATTTATAACATGTTTTACACTACTAACAACATCATCTCAGTTACTTTTAAAGGAATTTGAACTAAAAGTTCCTTTATACTTCGCCGAAAACATTTTTTTTAAGCTGATCGACTATTACTCAATAACTTATGAAGTATTCTTAGCCGTGATAGTTTTCATTTTAAATTCAACATATTTCCTACTCCCGTGAATTTTTTCACATTTCCAGAAGCAACCGTTTAGCTGGTAGAAGGGGGGGACATGACTGGACTCTAACGATTTTTTCCACTTTAAAACTTAATATTTCACAAACGGATCCCTAAAACGGAAAATGATCTATGAATACTCATTAATCATTATATTTTAAAAAACCTATCCAACGACACCACACACGATGGGGTGGATGCGAAAAAAAAATTTTCATCCCCGCTTGATGGGTATCATTAGGTACCATAAAAAATATTTTTTTAAGATTTCATGTACTTACCATTTTGTTGCCATCATTAATATGAAAATTCATGCCAAATTACAGCTTTGTAGGTCCTATAGTCTCTGAGCAAAACCGCGGACAGACAGACAGACGGATGGACAGACCGAAACTATAAGGGTTCCTTGTTGACTTCGCCCTACGGAGCCCTAAAAAGGATAGGTAGATATAATGTAGTTTTTATTGCAAATATTTCTTCAGTGGTGGCGTGACCACCATTCAGATTTCAGGGTGTAACTGAACAAAGCTAAGTGATAATACTAATAGGGTGTTACTTATTACTCCGACTATTATGTTCATTATTATAATAAACAGGGCTCCGTAAAGGCTACTGGCGCCTGTGTGCAAAAAAAGGATTTTCGAGCCCCCAAAGATGGCGATTTGGCGCCCTTAGAAGATGGCGCCCGTGGGCATTGCACACATTGCACATAATTATGGTAGCGGGGGCCCTGATAATAAAAGTATTAAATCATTCATAATGCAAAATATGCTAAGGGTCTACACAGACGGACCGCATTTCAACTGCAATCCAACTGCAAATTGCAGTTCAAGTGCAAACCAAACGCGCAGTCGGATTGCAGTTCAGTTGCAGTCGGCATGCAGTCGTGTGAACTGTTTGGTTTGCAGTTTTATTGCAGTCGTATTGCAATCGTGTCAACTGCATTCAAACTGCACTTGAACTGCAATTTGCAGTTGGATTGCAGTTGAAATGCGGTCCGTCTGTGTATACCCTAGGGTGTAAGGTATTGTCTAACTTAAGCTGATTACTAAATAGTAAATAGTTAGGTAACAAGTTTTGAGTCTGATCTAACTCTGACTAACTCGGTCGGCAGTCGGTACCAGCCTCCGCCTAAGCATTTTCTAATTGCTTTTCTAACTTTTCTAACATTAATTAAGTTAGTTGTTTCTTAGGGTCATGTGTTCATAATATTTAAGCAGAAAAATGCTAGGTATGAGGTTTTGGGTTAGTGATAGTAATAATAATTATAATTACAATGTCAGTTGAATGGCACAATCTATATTGGAAGTAGGTTTAAATCATTATCTTAATATATATAAATCTCGTGTCACAATATTTGTCCTCAATGGACTCCTAAACCACTTAACCGATTATAATAAAATTCGCACACCATGTGCAGTTCGATCCAACTTGAGAGATAGGATAGTTTAAATCTCAAATTATAGTCGCAATTTTATTTTATTGCAAATTATTTGTCTATAAAGAGCGACCATTGTTTATGCGACGCGGGTCACGGGATAGCGATGGACGTTGCCATGGCGACATACTTATATTTTAGTCACTAATTCAATAAAATAACACGGGCCATATACTTAATATAATATGGCAAAGAAACGTTTGCCGGGACAGCTAGTCTTATATATAAAATTCTCGTGTCACAATGTTAGTCCACGAACTCCTCCGAAACGGCTTTACTGATTTTTACCAAATTTTATATGCATATTCAGTAGGTCTGAGAATCGGCTACTCGGTACTTTATATATTGATAAGTGCATTTGTTGAATAAATAATAGTAAATTATTACAACCTGAGACTGACGGCGGCCATTGTTTGTGCGACGGGATAGCAATCGACGTTGCCATGGCGACATACTTATTTAGTCACTTCAATAAAATAATATGGGCGAAATACTTTATATTATGGCAAAGCAACGTTTGCCGGGACAGCTAGTAATATTAGAAAAGTCTCTTAAAATCTGGTAGTTAGTTTGAAATAAAATTGAGCACGTCTAAGGGGGCGTGCAGGCGTTGAATTTTTTGACCCCCCTCCCCTTGGTGAGATTTCGTGAGATTTTATTCACCCCCCCTCCTCCCCATAAATCTCACGTGAGATTTTTCAAAATGTGGGTTTCTTACGTAAACGTTTGGTTTGACAGTCAGTAGTAGACTTTCTTTCGAACGAATTTTTGAATGATCTTAATTGTATAACGGTTACGCGCGTGAGTGAGGTTAGGAAGCGCAAGAGAAAAGAAGCAGGCATTGTTACGTGCGATAAATGAGGATATTGCATAGCGGCTGCGACACTGATGGCCTAGTCAACAATATTACGATTAAATCTTAAGCATGCGTAGGTACAATCTGGATGAAATGGACTAAAATAGTATTATTTTGTCGAGAAAAAATTACGTGAGATTTGCCGAGACCCCCCCTCTCCCCAACGTGAGATTAGATGAGATTTGACTCGACCCCCTCCCCCCCCCCCTAAACACCTCACGTAATTTGTGGACGCCCCCTAAGATCAAAAACAAACGGGCAACGTTTCAAAAAATGTTATGGGTATATTTACATTTTTACAATATAAAATCTTTTGAGTAAAGGAGTATAATATTATCTTTTGCCTATAAGTAATACAAACTACAACAACAGTGAATATAAAATAACACAATATAAATATACAGCCAAGCGCGAGTCGGACTCGCGCACGAAGGCTCCGTACCGTTATAGAGCAAAAATAGGCCAAAAATGTTGTGATTTTGGGCTCCCTGCCCCTCTTAATTTTTTAATTTGCTTTAATATTATTATTTATTACTAATTATTAAAGTACACATATAATTAAGGCTTTTGTGAAAATTCCAAGTTGTCTGTTGCCGTTATTGATAACGAGCAAAAATGCCAAAAAATTACGTTCGTTTTATGGGAGCCCCCTTAGATATTAATTTAATTTAATTTTTTGTATTTGTTGTAAGCGGTAATAATATACGGTATAATTATCATACTTACACAATATGCGAAAATTTCAGAAGTCTAGCTATAGCGGCTCTTGAGATACAGATGAGATACTTACAGCCTGGAGACAGACTACAGAATAGGGTCTCGTTTTCACCCTTTGGATACGGAACCCTAAAAATAAATTTATTATTACAGTATCTAGATTCTAGATAATAAAAGATAATAATAATCAGCAATTTCTTAGCGATTTCGGCGGTCTTCGATTTTCTTGCGACGCTACAAACCGTAATAATAAAAACGGTTGCCGAGTCTCGAATACTTAAGAGGGCAACTAATGCAAAAAATCAAACATCGTCCTTCTCTCTTCACACTCACGCCCGTCTTTCATATGCCAGGTGAAAAAGAACGACGCGGATTCATCGCCAAATTATTTTTTTCTCAATAACACGATGAATATACAACATTTTAAAAATCCGCTAGGTCGATCTCTCAATGATAGAGTGTTATAACAATGTGTTAAAATATTAACTTAGTTCAATGCACGGTTATGGCAATAAATGAGAAATTCGTGAAAATCAGATGCATCTTTGTGATTTTTTTCTATCGAGAAAATTTTAAGATATCGTGTTTTTGCTCAGATTGAACTCTTGGAAATATAATGTAGTATTTAATTTTAGAAAATGAAACAATTTGGGGCTTATTTTCAAGTATAAAAATGGATTATAAAATCGTCAATTTTGGGTTAGTCGCCCACTTAATCCACTGATTTCACATAATGATCTTGTTTAGGTGATGACAGAGAAGAACCTGCCACTCAGTATGGCGGCGAGCGCCATCGCCCTGCGCGGGGTCCGACTGTTCTTATCAGCTGGGCGAGCAGCGGCTGGGCGGGCGGCAGCTGGGCGGGCGGATCCGCCCAAACGTAAGACCAAGCTCCCCGGGAACAAGATACATCAGGACTCACTGGAGATACTGCTCAGGGCGACACGGTTTAATAAGTACGATTAGACAATAGACACCTTTTTTTTGATGCGCAGGAGAAACCCTTTATGGGTGCCCCGGGTTGGGGATATGCCTCAGCTAAGCTGAAGCACCCCGGGGGTATGTGGGACTCCCAACGTCGGGTTTACCCACTAAAACCACCTGCGGTTTGCCTTCAGCCGTATACGGAGGGATATCCTGGATCTGTCTAACACAGGACTCCGTCCTAACCGGCCGGTTTACCTTAAGAGTCCGGACTTCCACCAAAGTTAGGGAATGCTTCGGCAAACTGAAGCGTTCCCCTCGGCGCCGGGACTAACTAAGCTGGGCAGGTTCCCATCCTGACCTGGAGCCCCGTGGGACGGAAGTTATTGGAGGTTCGCATAGCGACGCCTCCGCACTCCCGTCCTACGCCGGCGGAGCGGAACGGAGGATGATCATCCTCTCTGTTCCGCTAAGACAATAGGCAACTGACTTATACTAGCATAATGGTAAGATGAAACAGCAGCAAACATATTCACCAATAAAAGGAAAGGGGAAAATTACTTACCTTCAGCAGGCAGTCTACTCTACTATCCGTCTTACGAATTTCTGATCACTAATTTTTACCTATTCTTAAAAGTGTAGATACAACGCTGCTCAAGAAGTTTTCACTAAAGCGGAAATCAACGAGGATTGAGGGTGTTTGAAATCCTATTATGGATTGTTATATTGTGACTATAAAGTTAATATACCTTATATTCACTTTATGATCGTGACATGACATGACTGCTGTCATGTCACGATATAGGCTCTGTCATGTGTCATGTCTATTTGACACGATAGACCCACCGAGTGCCTCTACGCTACGTAGAGGCACTCGGTGGCAAATAGAATTTCAAACACCCTCATTGTTCGTATTATGGGGACTAACAAAAAAGCTTATTATTTGTCTGTATCATTACGAAAATGTGAGATAAAAGACCTTTCTGTCTATAATTTTAAACTTTGAATCTAATAGTCTACAAAAGATAGGCAGCCTATTAGGTAGGCCGTTGGTATAATGACTACATCGCATGGCCGACGAGAAACCGAAATGGAGTCGAGCCGAGCCGCATTTCAAACGAACAGGCATAAATAATGAGCCCGCAAATGGCCGACTTGATTACGCTTTCGATAGGGTCTGTTTTAGGGTTCAGCACACTAAGGGTTGTTTTATCATCTGGGTGTATTATAGTCAACAAGACTAAGGCTGGCAACGCACCTGCAACTCTTTTTTTTGTTGCGAGTGGGGGCGACGGCAGTTGCTTTCCATGCGCCCTAAATTTTAAAAAAAATATTTTTTCTAGTCGTCTGTCATCAGAGTGTGTCTTCCACACTCGACCCACAAAGCCTACCTTCGTGACTGCGTGTCGTATCTATAAAGCTTAGGTCTACGTACACTATTCACAATTGGTTTACCCTTGAGCGTAGAATTAGGGGGAGTGTAGAGGCGCGGGCCGGGCGCGGCGGCTGTGCGATGCCTCGCCAACTGAAGGAGAAAACCATGGAAACTCTGTACAAGGCAACGCATTTCACAAAGTAAGGAATGTGGGCTGTCAGTTATAGTTGTATTTTCTTAGTTCCTGGCCAAGATTCAAGAACGAGTTTCTTTTTTTATTATGGCCCACATGCGCATGTGGAAATATGATTAATTCTTATTAATATTAATGTTACCGTTAGAATGCAGAATACGTTAACGTGCACATTACCTAGGTAATCTGCAAATTCCCTGATACTATAAAAAAAGCTTATATTTGCACTTTATGCCTAGTTAGTTTGCATTCTCTTTCTTCGTAAAAGTTCTAAAAACTTTGACTTATAAACCTAAAACTGTTGTTGTTTTGATTGTTTTTTTTCTAGTCGATACGATCTGTTATATTTTATTAGTGGAGTAACATATTTTTATTTAACATTTAATAATTTATTCTTTTGTTTATGTCCAAAAAATATATTAAATAATTATCTACAGCTAAATAACATTGATTTATTCAAACAAGAGCCTTTTTAGAAGTTTTATGGAATTTAATGAGAATAGAATAAACTTTTTGCACTTTAAGTGACTCATCCAGATAATCAGCAGAATACCCTGTTAATCTGCAGTCTATCTGGTTTACGCACATTAACGGTAACATTAATACGGCTACGGGCTAAAATATAGAGGAAGATTTTGGAGTCACGCATCATGTAGTGGGACTCTACATTTTCTTGTAGGTTGGAAAGATGTTTGGCGTAGGTAATATTTATAATCAGCTAGTTCATTCATTGCAATAAATTAACGTATTGCTCGCCGTTTGAAATTAATTACCGTTTGTCACGTCTTACAAAATGACCGGAGACCGACAGGGTTTTATCTGATTTGATCTGATTTGTTGTCAGGATCGCACTTGCAACTCCACTCTTTATGCAAAGGTCTATTCAGAATGGCTCTAAAGATTAAATGAACTACCTATCAAGCAACACATTTAATTTACCCACAAAAAAAGTAAAAGTCCAAAACAGCATTATTTTAGTTTGACTTTAAATGCTTCGTCTTGGATATCAGAAACAGATTTTTCGAGTTTGCACATTGGACTAATTTGCTGTTGGATGCAATCCCAACAGGATCAACATACTCAGTTTAAACACCTCAATTAACCTTCTATTCATTCCAGACAAGAGTTGGAGGCACTTCACTGTATGTACAAGAAGCTGGTCCTCGCCGCCCAGAGCGCGGCGCCCAGCACCGGCATATCGCAGCCAACCAAGCTGGATGTAAGTAGAATCTCCTTGGAACTTTTTTTGAGTAAGGGCTCCATACATTTAACATTGGCATCGCATCGCAAATTGCATTGTCATTTTTAGTATGAGTTTTGTTGCAAATTTTTCCGATGAGATGCGAAAGTTTTGGGTGGGCGCCTTAAGTTTGCCTTAAGCAAAAATTTTACGAGCACATCGCTCATAAAATTTCCTTGAAAGTAGTTCATTTAACATTTACCTACTCGTATGTCGAGTGTCGACTTTCAACAGTGCCTACCAGACCAGCCAGTATTTACTTTACACCAACACTTAAGATATAGGTGCACAAAAATCAGTCTTTCAGGCAATGTCTGGCGTTGCACTAATGCAATTTACATTAAATTGTGCATAAACTCGTTTGTCTAAACAAACAAAGATGGTTGTGCATGATTTAAATAAGTTTTGCTGTTCTTAAATAGTTTTTTTGACACAAGAAGCGATGGTCGTAAATAGAGCTCGACGGACGCACGCAACTGACATCGCACTGGGGGTTGGCAGGAGCCAGGAACAATTTACGACTACGTATGAATCGTTATTCGTAACATTGAAAAAAGAATGTCTGAAAATTATAATAGCGGCCTTGATAACGTGAAGGAGTAGAGATTTGGAATACATACTTGCTCTCGAGATGAATATTCTGTAATATGTTTGAACTGTCGTTGGTACATAGTACCTACTGAATAAATTCATAGAAGAAATTGATTTCAAGGCTATAGCGGTCTACGCTACTTGGTTATGTTTATATCAAGTAAATGTAAGCTGTAAATCGCAGGCTTGACTTGATGACGAAATTATGTTGTCTACCAATAAATAATTTTATTATTTCCTACCTACATAATATATTTTTACAGGGCATAGACCAGAACACATTTCGTGACGTGATGCACAATACTTTCGACCTGGTCACCGAGGAGGTGATAGTAGACCGAGTGTGGGTGACGTGGGAGAGGGGAAACGGGGGTGAAGGGTCCATCAAGTTCGACGCCTGGGTCCGGGGACTCAGCGTGATGCTGCGAGGCTCTGATGATGAGAGGATATCCCACTGCTTCTCCGTGTACGATCTGAACAACGATGGCTTTGTTACGCGGGATGAAATGTTCATATTGCTAAAGTAAGTATGTTTTTACATCTCCCATCTTAAAAAAGGGTCACCATTTTTTTAAGTAGACCATAAAGTGATCATCTCAAGTGATAATGGCCGACTGGGTATCCAAGGACACTATGTAGTATCATAATTATAGTGGTTATAGCTGCGCTCTTAAAGTTTGTACAAATTTGTTTGAGCTGAAAGTGTCTTTAAATAATTCGCTCATAAAGGTTTAACGTACTATAAGCTTTATAATAACTTTTATTATGTCTGCCTGACGTCTGTATGGCAAAACCCTTGATTTTTTTAGGAATTCTCTTCTAAAGCAGCCTGGAGATGAGGACCCCGATGAAGGGGTCCGGGATTTAGTCGAATTAGTATTGAAGAAACTGGATATTGATAAAGATGGTAAAATATCCATGGAGGATTATAGGTAGGTAGCTGGTATATAAGGCGTTGGACAAATATCACTTCTTAGTAAATGAGAATTGCAAGTTTCAATATTATCTTATATCTTTAAACGAGCAATTCTTGTATATATATAAATATATAATTGGAATCTCGGAATCGGCTCCAACGATTTTCATAAAATTTAGTATATAGGGGGTTTCGGGGGCGATAAATCGATCTAGCTAGGAATCATTTTCATAAAATGTTATTTTATGTGTGTTTTTTGAATACCGAGCGAAGCTCGGTCATATAGCTAGTAATGACTTAAAAGAGGATCTGTTAGGTCAGCATAATAGTACGCTTTTTTAGTCACACGAAAAACGCACGGTGGTCGGTGGAAGACTGCTTTTCATGGAAGAGAATATACCATAATATATTTCCTATGTAAAAATTCTTTTGAACCTTGTTAGGTGACCTCATGTCAGAATGCCAAGTACTCTAGCCAAGTACTCTACTGCTCTTACAACTATGCTCTAAGAAGCTTATTTCTAAAAGCTTACATACTTTGTCATTTTAGGGAGGCCGTGCAGCAAGAACCTTTGCTGCTGGAAGCGTTTGGCCAGTGTCTACCGTCGAAAAGACACGCTGCGACATTCCTCAAGACTCTTAGTAATAAGTAAACATTGTGTTGACAGTAATTAACAACATCACTTTTTTTCATCGTGGGTGAAAAATGTTTTAATCGTTGTTGCTTAGTTGTAAGTAAAATTGTATTGTAAGCTATAATTACAACTTCTAATCATTCGCAAATCGTTTTAAGCATTATTTGTATTCTATGTATAGTCAGAAGTCAGAATCTTAACCATCTCTTAGAGGTACCTACTTCTGTTAGTTAACAGGGTTTTGGTTCTGCCAGCTTTAAACTAGTGCCTTTTTTAGTTACTGACAAACCTAAACACTTTTAACTATGGAAACAATCAACTTATTCTTTATTAAGGTTAAATAAGATCATAAAAAATTTGTTTTTGTTTTATTTTAACAAAATAAATTAGTCTTTGGCAGCTCTGGATTTATGTACCTAAAGCAGTATGTGGGCGGCAGCGTCCTATGGTGTCCTAGAAGGGGCGGCACCGTCCGAGGATGGCGGCAGAGTTCATACATAGGGACGGCAGAAATAAATTAGTGGCCTATTCTCATAAAAATATAAATCTGGCCCTGGTCTTTGGTGTGTGCTGGTTCGGTGTGTTCAGTCGTCGTGTGCATCCACTCCGGCGTTTACGAAGTCGTAGCCAACGTGTTTGGCTGCTCTCGACAGCGGTACGTACAGGAACTGCAATGGTAAAATATAATGTATAGCCCGAGATAGCTACGTACTAGAATTGGGTTGCTTCATTTAAATATGGCATAAACTGATCACCACCAGTTCCAGTACTTGGTATTGCTCAATATTTTTCGTCTGATGGTCATAGAATGCTAATAAATAAAATGGGAGCACAGCAAAAAAGAAATCCCAACAGAGTGTTTGATTCATATAAGGCACTTGGCAGACCTACGTCATTTGGTTGGGTTGTGTGAGATCAAATCACATTACATACACCTAGGCTATAAACTCTGATAGTGCATTAAATCGATTAATCAGAGACCAAACTTATGAATCGTCCTCAATCATCATCATCATGGTGGCGATGGGAGTGTTCCGCGAAGTAAAGTACGAAAGCGTAGCACAAGACTAATGCTTGTCTATAAACTACCTATCCTTGTTTAACTTCGCAATTTTGGGTAACTTTTTAGTTACCTTGTTCATGTAGTACAGCTCGTGGGGTATAGTGATCTCTGTCAGTTCCCTCCTCACGGCATCCACGATGGTGTCAGCAGCCTCATGTACTGGCACCACTCGGTTGCTCCTGAGGCTCTGGAACCGGATGCGCGGCTTCTTGCAGAGACCCGTGTCGACCATGTATGGGCAGATTGTTGTCAGTTTTATCTGAAAGTAGAGGGTATCCTATTTAGGCAAGATGATTAAAGAAATAACAGTATTTATTTTCTGGGCCAGACCTTGTTAAAAAAACCTGAATGCTTTGTTTGGGATCATAAAAATATAAATAACGCATCGCAAAGTGTTAGCGCCATAACAACGCCATGAGTTATGTCACATCCCTTACATTTTTGATTCGACTTCGCCATCGAAACTAGCGAATGTGATTTGACTTTCAGCTCATCTCTCTCTCTCTCACCATTCACACATCTCTCTCATTTTAATAAGGCTTTCGTTTCCATTAGCATTTTTATATTAACGCGTCTAAGTGAGACTAAAACTGAATATTTGAACTGAATGATGAGTTTTTTAACGGTTAGGTACTCACTCCGTCGAGTCTTCTTGGGTCCGTGTGTAGTTCCATCGCCAGCGCATCCATGATGCCACGCACGGCGTACTTGGAGCCGCAGTATGGGACCAGATTGCCCAAACCCATCAGACCGGCCATCGACGACATCGCGACTATCTGGCCGCGCTCGCGAGATATCATGGCAGGAAGGAACGCTTGGATCATCTGGAATGAGAAATTGTACAAACAATTACACTCAGGCAAGGGCACTCTTAAGAGTCCGTATACGAAATTTTGTCGATGAATACGAAATTGCAAAGGTTCGCTACAGAAATATTATTAGGTTTTTTCCCCTTATTAGACTTAAATATATGTGTATATATATATATATATATATATATATATATATTAATAGATTAATTAATAGATTTAAAATATATTTAAGCCGGAAAGCCGACTCGAAGCTTGCGGCGAGTAATATAATGTGAGATTTAGGTTGTTTTGAATCGTGTTTTTTGGCACAATTTGTTTTTTTTTTCTTTTTTCTCGAATTGGATAGAATTTTATCTATAGATTATTTCTGTCGTTTTCTTTTTATGAAATACATCTTTAAGTTGCCGAAATTAACAGCAATTCTTTGCCCATTTTCTCTAAAATTTTGCCGAGTTACATATTTTTTTACTCAACTATTTCATATTAAAGTGGTAAAAAGTAATTCCAACATTTTATAGAGGACTTTCTCAACAGTACATTGTATTTTTTTCATACCGTTAAGACGTCAATACAATCCATAAACAGGTGATATTCTAAACCTTTTATAGCAAAAATCACAAAACTGTCGCGGGTTTGAGTTGGATTATTTAAAAATACTTAAAAAAATAAAAAATCTAGCTCCAACATTAAATTATAATTGAAATGATCTTACATGTTTATGCATTAAAACTTATAGAAATACTGTATTTTAACTGTTAAATATCACGTCTGTTAAATCAGCGAAATCGGCAAATTTCGTATACGGCCCTTAAGTCTTAGTAACAATACTAAGAGTGCCCTTTTAAAATATCAGTGGGAGGGATAAAGAAGCATGATGGACTCAGGATGGACGGGCTTCAGCTTGCTAAACACAGTTTTTGCAGCAATTTTCTAAACAATATTATGAATTAGATTGACTGACGCAGACCACGTACTGCGGTTACGAACTTATAGGTCTGTGATGATAGTGATATACGAGAACAAGTGAGTTGCTTCCGTCAAGACATTGACTGTGCGACAATTTTGACCACAGAACTTGACACTCACCACGGAGCTAGCTTTTTAGCTCCGTTATACTCACCCATAAATTGCCATGGACATTAATGTCGTTCATAAGCCGGATCTCCTGCTCGGTCTGCTGCAGCAGCGGCTTGCAGGGCATGATGCCGGCGTTGTTGACGAGGATGGTCACGTCGCCGACCTCCCGCTTCACCTTCTCAGCCAGCTCCATCACCGCCGCACGGTTGGTGACGTCACAACTGCAAAGAAAGTCCAATAGGTAATCAAACTAATACCGCTATTATACATGATTTTTAGCAAACCAAAGGTTGATGCACAATGTAACACCGCCATGAATTATTTTTTAGAAATTTAGCATTTATTGTATTGGATTTTCTCGAAATTCAGCTGCAACCTTGTGCAAGATACTTAGATTTCATAAAGTTATGGGCAAAACAGTTCGAGGTAAGATTCCAAGTGTAATCAATCGGGTCTGGCGGTCGGGTGACTTCCTCTAAAACCGCTATCCCCAACACGCGGCCCGCGAGCCGCATGCGGCCCGCCGGGACTTTAATTGTGGCCCGCGTGATGTTAAGCAATTTTGAAATTCACGCCCACCGGCAAAGTAATGCAAAGTCTACGTGATAGTCGTTTGATTAATTTTAAATAATGTTATTTTTAACCCTAAAAATTTTTTTGTGGCGGCCCGCGACACCAAGACCAAAACATGTTTGTGGCCCGCATGAAAAAAAGGTTGGGGACCACTGCTCTCAAACCTCAATCAAAACGACTGCCCAACCTCGGGGCTAACGCTAGGCTAGCTATTGACTCATAGGCAGCAAGTCTATGAAATTGGATCCAGAAAAATATCCAACTTATCCAAAAATAGCTAACATTGATTAGACGTCTCCGACGTGATTGTCTACCTGTAAACAATTCCTTTAGTAGTGCTTAAAAGCTGTGAACTTACCGATACGCATGAGCCTTCCCCCTCTCCTGTTTGATCATCTTGGCAGTCTCCTCGTTGTTGGCGGTGTTGATGTCCACGCACACCAGCGTGGCGCCGAGCCGAGCCAGCCGCATCGCCACCTCGCGTCCCATGCCGTGCCCCGTGCCTGTGATCTGTGAAATCAATGCGTTGTTTTGTTGTATTCAAATTGAGTTATGTAATTATGTTACGTTATTACTTTTATTCGGTGGACGGTGTCAGAACGCATTGTCGATTTAAGTAGTAGCGATTTTGCACGCGCCAAAAGCATAAAGAACTGTAAATTATTATTATTATATTTTAGATTACGTAGACTACTACTATAAAAACAGTAATGTATTGCTAGGCCTTCTTTGGCCTATGATCCCGTATGATTGTTGTTGATTGTCGACATCATGATTTCAACGTGGAGAGTAGCCTAAAGCTATCGTCTATTTAAGAAATAAATACACACCAGTATAATGTCATCCTTCACATCCTTGGGTGACGGTGGTACGATAACCTGGAACACGCTCTTCAGCGTCTCGTACAGAACCCTCAGCAGCATCCACAGCAGCTCGAACGTCACGCTCACACATTCCTGGAAGTTCGCCCTGGAATCAGAAAAGCGGTGAAAAAGTATCATAGTAAGCAGGCATGGGAGAAATCAACTTTTTTTACTAAGCTTAGTAATTCTTAGACTGGCTATAGACAAACCACAAGTTGCAGTCGGGACCGACTGCTCTAGAGCGGTCGCGTTGTTTGCAACGACCGCTCGAGAACTGCTCTAGCGGTCCGTGTATTGCGGATATGAATTTAGTATGAAAACTGCAGAACGCCGCGAGGCGAGCACATCTTGCAGTCGGTTTCGACTGCAAGATGCGCTCCGTCTATGGCCGGTCTTAGTCATTCTTAGTAACTACTAAGGGCTATTATATTTCTCAGGGACACCATGGTGCAGCTCTATATAAAGAGTTATAAAAAAACGTGTTTTCCGTTTGGTTGCGCTCTATGTCAAATGTCAATACATTCCGTTGGTAGCGGCGGCTGGCGTGACGCGTGGTGTGTCGGTGAAGACGTGAGTGCAAGAACACGATAGCTAACATTTTGTAACATACGGTCCATTGCCCCGTGTATTATATTTCTCTATGCGGTCCATATTGATTCATTTTTAACCGACTTAAAAATATGAGGTTATTTTCCTTATAATTTGAAGAAACCTCGTAACTTATTGTATAGTATTTTGTAAAATAAATAAAAAAAAAATTATCTACTTCATCACCTGGCTAATTTATCTGGCTACGCATAAAATGCACAGTTTTTAGTTTCAAATATTTTTTCCGGCCCTGAATCCCCCATTTATGCAAATTTTTTACTGTTAGTATTATCGTGTATCCACTCACGTCTTCAATTATGTACCATCGAAGAACTTGATGTCGCGGTAAATATGTCAGTTCAATATGACATAACCCCAGTAAATTACGTAGCTTAGCTCCGTCAACTACCTAGGAATAAATTTCCTCGATGGTACATTGCACAGTCACACACCAAACATGAATTGGTTATTGGTAGGTCTTAGGGCCAACCCACACGTACCACAACCACAAGACAACCGCAACCACACGACGTGGTCGGGCGTATATTTCGTATTGTAAATGAACTGGACCATTCACACGTACCACATTTTGCAGTCGTTGTCGACCACTTGTAAAATACCGACCACATCGCAACCACGTCGCAACCACGTCGCAACCACATCGCAACCACAACGTTGCGTCGATGCAACGACACGCCGCCCGCACTCTCCCCCCCCCCCCCCTTCATTCATTTCTTCAGGGGGGCGAAACTTTAACGAGAAAGAAAGAAAATTTTCCACGCCTCGTTTAAATTTAGAAATTTAAACGAGGCGTGGAAATAATATAGTCCGGGAGCCATAGAACAATTTTTCATTCATTCTGATAAAACGAATAACATTTTTATTTGCGAAAATCTCGCTTTTTTTTTGTAAATCACTATTCAGTTCCTTTAACAAGTAGTCAAAATATGTGTTTGTGCTCATTCTAAATTTTTTTAAAAACTTTATCTTGAACCTTCTCAGTAGGGTTGCTGAGGATTCCTCTTCCGCTTCCTCATAATGAGGAAGTTCCGCAATATTTTGGGTTCCTCAACTGTTACCGCATCCTCATAAATAAAAATAAAAAAATCCTCTTCCGCTATCGCTTCCTCAAAATTTAAGAGGAATTTTTGAGGAATTTTACTGCGCATGCGCGTCGCGTATCCAATCATGGCAACGCACACGCCAGAGCGCGAGAATCATGAATTGTAATATTATTCACTCATATTTTTTTTGTGTGCGTGTGTTGTGTATTGTATGTTACTGTGTGCCGAGTGTGAGTTTTTGTTTTACATTCGATCGTGAACGCGTTTGGCGTTTAGTGTTTAGTGTTTACTAAGATTTTGTATGGGATTAGTGATTACTCACTGGGCTGGGCTCACAGGTGGCGCTGTACAAATGTCAAATCCCATAAATAATCTTAGTAAACGCCAAACGTGTTCATGAAATGAAAAAAAATTCACACTAGTCTCACGAACTCCTCCTTAACTGCTGGACCGATTTTGATGATTCTTTATTGTGTGTGTTTCGAGAATGGTTTGGATTCATATTTTGGTCCACTGGAAAATGATCTTTTAATAATTTTTTGTGTATTGTTATGTACAGACAGGACAAAGGCTTTTGGGTTGGATCCGCTAGTATTTATAATTTCCTATCATCCTATTCCTCATCCGCTTCTTCATCCGCATCCTCTTCCTCAAAAAATATCCTCTTCCTAATCCGCATCCTCTAAATTTGCGCGTGACAATTCCTCTTCCTCCTCCTCTTCCTCATAATCACTTCCTCAACAACCCTACTTCTTAGTATAAGATAATCAGTACGAAATTGGCTTTGACTTTTGTTTACCAATAAAGGATGTACCCAATAAATTCTATTTCGACGATTACGCTGACATCGCCGTCGTCTTCTTATCAATAATACATATAGCAAGGATAGCAACAATAAAGTGTCCTCTTCGAAATCCATGACTTTGGGCAAGACGTGTTTCCTATATCCTCAATAGTTCGACTTGCACACGACGCAACCACGTCGCAACCACATCGCAACCGCGTCGCAACCACATCGCAACCACTGGCCGTCGTCATTTTGTCGGTACCACAACGCAACTACAAAAAGCTGCAGCGACACCATTCACACGTAACCACAACTCGACGACATTTTGTCGTTGCGATGTCGTGTGGTTGTGGTACGTGTGGGTTGGCCCTTAGAGGTAGACACTATCGCAAATAAAATATTAGCATGATTAGCTACTTTTTAATGTTTAATTCGTGTTATTAATAACGCGGTAAAATATTTTATTCTATTACATTTAAATACCTACTTGACATACCTTGCCATTATGCATTTTCTTAGTAGTTCTACGTAGGTTTTTAATACATATATTTTACGAAAATGCCTAAGTATTTATTTATTACTAAAAATTCAAAACTGCAAATAAAAATATTTAGAATTTTCAAAAGAATCCACCAAGAACTATATTCCTTATAGAATATTTCTGAAACTCTATGTTACCTCAATTAATATACGACTTATCTGCAATATAAATAGAGCGTTGATATTGTAATTCCTAGGTTTTATCTCAACAATCAGTAGTTTAAAGGCAGATAGGTAAACAGATTAACAATAAGTTAATGTAATAAATCATTATACAGTAGTTGGTAGAGTCAAGACCAAAATATTGATAAACGATAACCTTTGATTTGGGTTCCATTTTATCGTAGTATTCTACCTACTTGCCGCTAGAACCATGGCGTACATTAAAATATTATTCATAGCCTCCTCCTTTTTGGAAGTCGGTTAAAAATTAACTCAGATGTGTTACTCGTTGAAGTTTAACTGCTGCACATAATGATGATTAAACTTCAATTTAATGACGAGTTTGACAGATGTTGCTAATATGTGAAAATCTTCATTTAATCAACTAATATTCGTCTTTTAGTGTGTTCAAAATAAAGAGAATATTTTTCTGTAAAATATCTACAATATACTAACCGACCACCTATTAGTGATCGGTTTAAGTAAGTAGTAAGTAATATTAAGTATTTTGTAATTACGGTAAAATTTTACTAAAAAATAGCAGCGCAAGCCGGTAGGACGTACCTAAACAATATTTTGATCAGCCAGTCAGCGTGCGTTTTACTTGGTTTCTTTTTACTCTATGGTTTTACGTATTTAAAAAATAATAAGATAGGTTCGCTTTTAAACTCCTTCATTAAAACGATATTAAACCATATCCAAGGACTAGACAGTAAAAATTAAAAAAAAAAACTTACATTGTGTTTACCGCCAGCACACAAGATATTTACTGAACATTGATAACTATAATCAGTTACTATATACAATTTCTTTATGACCGTTATCTATAAGCATTATAACGATGATAATTAAAACAAATACTTGTACTGTTACTAATAATCGGGGTTTGGACTAATAAATTATGTGAAATAAGTAAACTAGTATAGTCAAGTTTGAACTATATTAAGACCCTCTCGCCGGGTTAGTTTTCTAATCAGTAGTAGGCCTCATGTAAACCAGTGTTCCTCAAACTTTTCTAGGTACATCTCATCATCATCATCAACATATCAGTCTTTATTCGTCCACTGTTAGACAAAGGCCTCTCTCAATGAACGCCCAGATGATCGACCTCCTGCTACTCGCATCCAACATCCGCAACTAAACGGAGATCGTCGTCCCACCTAGTTGGAGGTAGAATATTTAAATTATTTTTCTAGGTAGGTACATCTAGGAAAATAAAAATATTTGTAGGCACATTACAAATTAATCAGTGTGTATAGGACTCAGGCCCAACTCAGGCTCAATTTCACCTGTTAAAGTTAATGCTCGAATAAGTTACCTCTTTTTTCATACGAATGAAAGAGAAGGCGTGACACTTTAACAAGCTGTTAACGATAACAGAGACGTTGATGAAATTGGGCATTACTCTGAGCTCCCACTCCGGCGATCGTCGTAAGATGTCCCATTTTTGGCACTTGGCAATAGAACTAAGTACGATGACCTTTTCCGAGGCACACCAACAGCTGCTGACCACGGTACACCAGGCAGTGTGCCGCGGCACACACTTTGCGGATCACTAATATACAGTGTGTAACAAAACTAAGTGATGATACTTTAGGGTGTGTACGTGTTCCTTGTTAGTAGTAGTAGTCCGTGTAGAGTTCACTGTGAAAGTAGTAGCGCTGAAACTGCTGAAAGAGCAACATTTTTTCATGAGTTTAAGGCTCAAATTACAACTAAATGGCAGCGCAGCGGCGAGCATTTTCAGTGTCATAATATGATTTTATATCTTCATACAGGACTGCCCGTGCCCACGCACGCGCCGCCACCGCATAGGAGTCGTCCGTGGAGTCGTCAGAGTGCTCGAGGAATCGCGGCCGGCCGCGAGACTTTTCAAGTTTCTCGAGCGATACTATGTATTACAAAAATGAAGATAAAGTTTAAAATCATATGACACTGGAAATGAAATTCCATACAAAAGTTAAAAAAAGTTACTCTTTCAGCGCTGTTACTATCACAGTGTAATTTAGATACAGGAGACACATAAATACACCCCAGCAGGAGTTCCCAAACAGTGCGCCGCGCCGAGGCGCCCTTTTTTTGAGACGGGGAGTGCTGTTGCGCATGCCGGATGCCGGAGGGTTTGAGGAAACTCCCCCGGGTATGTAGGACTCGCTGCGGCCGTAAAGATGGTGAATTGACTGCAGCCCTACCCACTAAAACCCGTCTATACTCTTCCACTCTTCGCACGGAGGATTGCGAGAACGCGTGAGCTTTCTTTCCGCGGCTCTGCGTGCGCGTGCCTGCTTGTCACCAGCGGGCCCTCCTCGAGCCCATACGGGCTCCGTGGCCAAACAGAGGCCCTTCCATGGCTTGTGTTGACCTGACACTTTGGTGTCGCGATGCGCGAAGAGTACGCGGCACGTGCCTAGTGCCTAGTGCCTAGTACCTAGCCTAGTGCCTAGTACCTAGTGCACGTTGGAAATGCAAGAGGGGCGCCGTGAGTCGATCCTCCATCATTATCCTAAACCATAAATATTATAAAATAAAATTATAATATTAACTAATTATGAAAAGCAGACAGATGATTTAGATAAATTATTATTTGCCTGCTTAACCGGCGCGGGCGCCGTGACAAAATATTGAGACGTGTAACTGCGCCGCAGGCTGAAAAAGATTGGGAGCCCCTGCCCTAAAGTATTAGCACCATATTGTTTTGTTACATCCTACTAATATTATAAAGGCGAAAGCTTGGATGTGCTATGTATGTACGTATGGATCAGCGTTGCCAGACGTCCCGATTTTTAAATCGAAACTAAATGTCCCGCGCGGGACTGGCTCAGTCCCACTTTTCGGGGAAAGCCCGAACGCACATGCAGCGTGCTGAGAAAGAAAGGTACCTACTACGTAATGAAGATACCTATGAGTGTGGGAGATGAGGGCCCGGAGGGGTGGATTTTCTATGGCTACTTTTGCTATAATTATTGTCATGTAAACGTAATTTTAAGTCAATTAAAAAGATACGAAATCGAAAACGTTTGATTTTATACGTTTTTTACTATGTTCCGCTTTTGAGGGATTAGGGAAGAATTCCGCTATTTTCACTCAAAAAGTTCCAAAGTCTAGACTTGGCACAAAAAATCTGGCAACGCTGGTATGGATGTATGTATGGATGCTTGTTACTCTTTCACGCAAAAACTAATGAACGGATTTTAATGAAACTTTACAATAATATAGCTTATACATCAGAATAACACATAGGCTATAATTTTAACCGACTTTCAAAATGGAGGAGGTTTTATGTTCATTTTTTATGTTCAACGATTACTCCGCCGTTTGTGAACCGATTTTCAATTTTTTTCTTTTGGTGCTATAGATTATCATCCCAATTTGGTACCATACGGTATTCATAAAAGTGGTGACCTGATGATGGGATTCATAAGAAATCGAGGGAATTCCTCAAAATTTATAATATGGAAACATGTGGTGACTTCGGTTTCGTGAGCAGTATTCTAAGCATATATGCTACCAACAAGTAAGATTTTGCACCAATGTATACCATGGTTCGGAAGGTGCTGAGAGAGCTCTTGACTCTTTATACATTGTTTTAGAACGGAAAGCTTATGCTACTATGCAAATTACATTCATTATCATCATCATCGCATAAACCATTATATAACCATGTTTCGTCCCGTTTTGACCCTATTATAGGTAGTAGTAGTATTATAGGTACTTTTCATAGTCTTATATGTTAGACAGCTAGTCTTGTGTTATTAATTTATAGAGCTATGTAAATTTTTGGCGGACTCTGCATGCTCCGTCGAGTCCTATAATATTATGGCTCTATACCAGTGGCTTCCAACCTTTTTAGAGCTGTTACCCCTATGACCCGTTAGAGAAACTGATTTTACCCCCCCCCCCCCCATTTAAAAACAATTTTATACATTTGTATTAGTACATTCGTAAGTTTTTTAATATTATTAGGTTCAGACTTCAGTTACACTTAACGCGCATCTCATATCATGCTCGACTTTAAACGGTTTCTTACCTTTTTAAATGTTACCAGAGTTGAGAGGCCGCACTCGCATTTACAAGTGGTATCTAACGGTACCATCATTTTCAGTCTGTCTGCAATGATAGGGTATTCTGTAGCTGTTTTTCCCCAAAATGTACAGTTTATTATTTTTTTCTGCCAATTCATCTATATTTTTAGGTACCACTTCTGTTACCCCTTTAGAATAGCTATTTTACCCCCGCGGGGGTAATTACCCCCAGGTTGGAAACCACTGCTCTATACTGTACTCGGCGAAAAGGCGGTAGCGGTCATTGACTCCCTGTCAAAAATTTGTCATCTATCTAATATATATAAATCTCCTGTCACGATGTTTGTCTGCGATGGGTTCCTAAACTACTTAACCGATTTTAATGTTTTTTGTTTTTTAATGTGTGCTTTTTTCCAACTTGAGAGATAGAATAACTTAGATCTTTAATAATTATAGTCGCAATTTTTTTTTATTGCAAATTATTTGTCTATAAAGAGCGACCATTGTTTATGCGACGCGGGTCACGGGATAGCGATGGACATTGCCATGGTGACATATTTATATTTTAGTCACTAATTCAATAAAATAAAACGGGCGATATACTTAATATAATATTATGGCAAAGAAACGTTTGCCGGGACAGATAGTATCATTATATAAAAGGCTTTGTCCTGAATGACATGAAAATGGAATCATGCCACGGCCTAAACCAGTGATTGTAAATACTTGAAATTTGGAGGGAGTGTTCTCCGTATAACGTAGGCGTGCGATAAGAAGGGATTTTTAGAAATTCCTCTCCTAAGGATGTGAAAAGGGGGGATGAAGTTAGTATGGGACAACTCGATTCCTTAGTATAATCTGGTCGAAAATTCGCGTCATTATTATTTCATGTATTTTATTGAAGATGTAATTCATAGTTTGTTGAAATTTATCCTTAAAAGTCGTTAAAAAGCATAAACAGTTTACAGCGCTTTACAGCGTTTAGCAGCGGCTTACAGCGACGCAGGGAGTTAGAGACGCCAATCACTGCTTTTTGCCACAATAAACATAATCTGTGTAGGTACTCTATTTTTGCCATGCAAGTTATGGCTGGTTTACACGTATTAAGTAGATAAGTAGTCAACTAAATCTTAACTTATGACTTTATAATTACTTCACTAAATTTGAACATGCTACTTGCTACTAAATTTGTGTTTACATGCAATTGATAACTTAAAATTAAGTAAAAATTTAGTTAACTACTTATCCACTCAATACGTGTAAACCAGCTCTAAAGCTCATTTGAGTAAATACTCTTTTGCTTATGAAATAAAGCCACCATTCACGATAAAGCGATCTCATTCTATTTGTAAATTATCTAGATTTACAATCGAAATTGCAACTTATGAAGCCTACTTTTTATATTATCGTAATAATTAGTTGTTAAATTTAAATAATAACTATATATTTGTAACAATTTATTGTTATTATGATATTATTGTTTTCTTATATTTTTGTAGAATTTAGAAAGATTGTCTTGAATGGAGGGCCTTACATTATGTTTATCATCAATCATCTTAATAGTGTTAAAAAAATATTGGCGTTCGAAATTCAAAATCAATTATTGCTGTAGGAACTATGAATTGGTGTTTTTTTTTTTCATTGATATTTTATTTTACGCACAAAAGATTGTGTAAAGTGCCAAAAATTTAAAAAGATTTTTTTATAAGAAATGAAGTCACACTTTTACTAATCTATTTAATTTATAATAATATATACATATTATCATATTATCAATAACAGGCTTTGTCTTGAATGATATAATAATCATAATACTTACTTACTTAATAATTTTCAGTAAGTATTAATAATAATTAATTAATAGGTATACATGGTGAGGTATTAGTTTACAGTGTTGCCAGTATTAGTTTACCCTGTGTTTTAGGCGAAATCTAGGGTTAAAGCAATTATTAGATATGAAAATGGAATTACGATAAAACCTAAACCACTGATCGTAGAGACTGAAAATTTTGGGGAAGCCGGAAGTGTTCTCTGTATGACGCAGACGTACGCGGTGCGATGTAAGAAGGGATGTTCATGTTTCGAAAAAATGTTATTAAGTTTTATAATAATACTTGCTGTCCGGCAAACGTTCTTTTACTATATAAAGTATTTTAGTGAGGTTATTAATAAGTATGGCAACGTTCGTCGCTAGCCCGTCGCACAATGGTCGTCGACACTCTCGAGTTGTAGTAATTTACTATTATTTATTCAACAAATGCACTCATCAATATAAAAAGTAGCCAGTAGCCCAGAGACCAAACATACTATTTTCTTAGTCTATGCAGTAGCCGATTCTCAGACCTACTGAATATGCATAATACTTATTAATATAAAAATCAGTGAAGCCGTTTCGTAGGAGTACGGTTTATAACTAAACTAACATACAGTGTGTGACAAAACTAAGTGATAATACTTTAGGGTGTGTACGTGTTCCTTGTAGAGAGTTCACTGTGAAAGTAGCAGCGCTGAAAGACGTATTTTTTTCACTTTCGTATGGACTAGGGCCCGAACGTCACCAGTTTCCTCATACATAAGTGAAAAAAAAAATTTGGTCTTTCAGCGCTGCCACTTTCACAGTGGACTCTCTACAGTCTACGAGGAACACGTACACATCCTAAAGTATTATCACTTAGTTCTGTTACACCCTGTATAAGATTATTATTTTATGAGTAAATTATGTCTTGACTCTTGACTGACCTGACTAGCTGAAAAAAAAGTAAGTAGCATTCTAAATTCGAAATTCAAATTTTATGCACTCTCTCATAAAACTCATTTTGAAATCTTTATATTTTATTTTTGTGATTTGCGAAAACTTTCATGTTTTAGTTTGTGTTATTTAATTATTCTGAGTGTAGATATTATTTAAATTCCTTTATAAATTAAAAAAATATATTTTTTTGTGTAATTATTAGATATTAGTTAAACTGTGTAGTGTGTAGTTAAGTACTTATCTGGTTCTGATCATGTTCAGATATAGATTTTTAGTTTTGTAGGTTAACGGAGTATTAAACGTGTATAATATTATAAGATAAGAAAGTTGTTTTTTTGGCTAAGGTTCACAAACCTTCCCCAGCAAGTTGCCGAAATGACTGCCGGCGCCGTATCAAGCGTATCATTTTTATTTCATTTCATTATTAATGAAAAGAAGGCCTACTTAGAAAGGCTTAGCTAAGAAAGGGGGGCTCAGGGGGCGCAGCCCCCCGCTAAAACAAAACAAACACAATCAAGAAATTCCAAAAGTAGGTTAGGTTAGGTTAGAACTTAGACCACAACAGCGCAGCGAGCGTGCTGCGGCAGCAGCCAACGACCGCTATAAAAGAAAGGGGGGGCTCGGGGGGCGCAGCCCCCTGCCAAAACAAAAACAAACACGATCCAGAAATATTACATATTATAATAAAATTGTAGAGGTAAATTTTTTGTACATCTATAATATACATCTTCTATCTATACATATTATAAAACAAAGTTACTTTTTTTCCCTCATGTCCCTTTGTTCCCTTTAATCTTTAAAACTACGCAACGGATTTTGATGATTCTTTCAGTGTTAGATAGCCCATTTATTGAGGAAGGCTATAGGCTATATTTTATCACGCTAAGGAGAATGTGGAAAAAAACGGGGGAAATTATTTGAAAGGGCTTATCTCCCGAACTACTGGAGCAATTTTTATGTTATTTGGCACAGAATATAAGAAGTAGGTCACCACGTAAAGGATCATAGGCTGTCGATTTTAATCATTTATTCAGTGGCTATATATTTTATACCCGTGCGACGCCGGGGCGGGTCGCTAGTTTTCTATATAAACCGCTATAAACTGCGAACAACAAGCCTACCTTGGCCCATGATACTTTGAACCTTTACGGCATGCATTGGTCACGAGCTATATTCTATTATCTAATAATATCTTGATTGTACTCATTGTCCTGTTTCGTTTGCGATTTAATTCCAATCAATTATTTGAATCATAATATGATAACAAAATGATTATTACAATATTTTTTCATAAAATTAAGGGGCAAACGAGCAAGCGGTTCACCTGATGGAAAGCAATTATCGTCGAATATTGACACTCGCAACATTAGAAGAGCTGCAGTTACGTTGTCGACCTTTTAAGAGGGAATACGGTCTCTTCTTGAAGGTTTGCAGGTCGTATGGGTCTGGAAATACTGCTGTAACCCTAGCACGGCGACCAGTGGAAATGCGAAAGTATAGACAAACTGTGGAGATGAACTTAAGGTGCCGTTCCGATCTTTTTTCGTTCCGAAAAATTCAATTAAAATGCCACTTTATGACAGACTATAGTCCTAAAAATTCAAATGATATCCTACTTTATGACATATATTATAGTCTGTCATAAAGTGGCATTTTAATTGAATTTTTGACGGTCGCGATTAGCCGCGGTAAACATCGGAACGGCACCTTAAGTTTATCTTGGTCCACAGTTTGTCTATACTTTCGCATTTCTACGGGTGGCCGTGCTAGCCCTAGTGGCAGTTCGTTTCATGAGTTTCAGTGCGCGGCACTAAGCTACGCGAAAAACGGGAGGTGGACTGCCACTCATCAAGGTGATGAGGATGGAATATTTTTTGCGTTGAACTATGGCGAAAAGTTGCAGGAGGTATGATTTGGCGTAAACTTTACGGAGACGCATAGGGTAATAGGTTGGGATCCCCTGTTCTATCATGTTCCTTATTTTAAGATCATCAGAATTCTACGTTACGCTAGTAACAGGCACCGCGACCGAAACTATATGTAGCTCATGGACGTATAAAAAAAGGCGAACGGAGTCCAAAAATACACTAAACTGTGTCCTTCAGAGTCGGCCAGCCGACTGCATCTCCGTGAGTAATTTGTATTCTGTGGACTGCATGTACACGGTCCGCACGCACACATTGTTACGCTATTCCATAGTATACCCTTTGTCATTTGACAGGCGTAAGAATATGTGCGTGGCCGACTCTGAAGCTGAAGACACAATTCTGTGAATAATAAGACTCCGTCCGCCTTTTTTCTACGTTCATGATGTACTACTATCGAAGAAATTGATTCATAGCCAGTTGGCGGACCTTAGGGCCGGAAGTCGGGACACAAAAACACGATACGACGTCGTACGACGTCGTGTCGTGGGAATCTACGAAGCGCGTCGCAAAAAATCACGACACGACATCGTACGACGTCGCGTCGTACACGCAGAAACTCACGCAGAAATTCAAAGATGAGTTTCTACGACGCGACGTCGTACGACGTCGTACGATGTCGAATCGTGGTTTTTTACTACGCGCGTCGTAGATTCCCACGACACGACGTCGTACGACGTCATATCGTGTTTTTGTGTCCCGGCCCTTAGACCTGTGACCTGTGAATCAACTAAATGAGTTGATTTATATCAATCCATACTAATATTATAAATGAGAAAGTGTGTCTGTCTGTCTGTTACCTCTTCCGCTAAACCGATTTTGCTTAAATTTGGCATGGAGGTACTTTGAGGTACGGGAAAGGACATAGCATACTTTTTATCCCGGAAAAATGTACCTACGGTTCCCGCGTGAAAAACGAGTTTTGGCGCAACGGAGTTGCGGGCGTCATCTAGTTCAATATAAGTTGTGATCTTGGCTGAGTTAAACATAACGTGACTAAATTAAACTTTTCTGATTGTACAAATACTATCAGATAAATTGATGCGCAGCAGCGGAGCACTAGGTAATTTGGTCGGGCTATGACTTATGTCATGAGTTCATGACACTGTACTAGTCGACATAATATAATCGATTTTGTCGATTTTGGTCAACCAAACAATGTACAGACGTCCGCCATCCTGTCTATGAATCTGATACCATCGAAGAAATTGATTCCTAGGCAGTTGACAGACCAACGTCATATTTTGCTCGGATCATGTCAATTAAGGGTTGGACCTCATCTGGCAGCACGGAATCGCCTTTCCCGTCGCCGTTTCTCTTTCTGTCGCTTAGAACTGCCATTTGTTAGACCGAGACAGAAAGCATAATGCGAATCCTCGATGCGATCGGCATCACGGACAAAATGCAATGGTCGGCAGGGAGACTCCGGAATGCTGAAGCGCGCGATAGCATGCTAACGCATCCTTTCACCTTCGCATCCGATCGCCTTTTTTGTCTGCGGAATGCGACAGCGCGCGTTCGCATGCGGCAGCACACTGCAGCACGTGGTAGCACAGGCCACAGGCAGAACAAATGCAATTCCCAGATGAGGTCCAACCCTTAATGTTAATTGTGATCTGTCGGCTGGGTTTGACATAACGCGACCAAACTACGTAGGTCCATCCACCATCTGCTTAGGAATCAACTTCTCTGAATCTAGTACCTAACATTTTATTTAACAGCTCGACTAAGGTACAACCATTACAAATTCGCCTGATTAACAATAAAGGCAATATTTAAGCAGACGTTGCTCGTAATTTGATTGGGCAACGACAACAACGATGTAATATGACGAACGTGTCGAACGTTATCTGATAGACAAAAAATTAATCGTGGACAGAAAAAATTGATAATTTTTAGTATAGCCCTGTACCATGGAAACTACACTACAGCCTCTCAAAAACCGGCTACCTGCTCGTATCTAGTCTTCTTGTCTCTTTCCATGTTATCCGAATCATCATCATCATTATTCACTAAGCGGTTCTTCTGTTGCCGTTTTACTAAGTATTATGTAAGACTAGATGACGCCCGCAACTCCGTTGCGCAAAAACTCGTTTATCGCGTGGGAACCGTACATTTTTCCGTGACAGAAACTATCCTATGTCCTTTCTCGGGACTCAAAGTATCTCCATGCCAAATTTCAGCAAAATCGGTTCAGCGACTTAAGCGTGAAGAGGTAACAGACAGACAGACCGACAGACAGACAAATAGACAGAAACACTTTCGCATTTATAATATTAGTATAATAATTCTAGATGAGATGGTAATAGCTTTAAAAAGTAATTTCAAGGTAAACTGTTATCAACTGAGTCTTACGGTCTAAACACACTAGGCTGAATTACGCCGGCGTCAATTCCGCCGCGTCTACGCCGCGTTTAAATTGCATACAAAATACGGGCCGAATTATTTGGGGTGACATCACTGACACACTATTACGTCGCGTTTTGTATGCGTTTGACATTTGCGGCGGAAATTACGCCGGCGTAATATTCAGCCTAGTGTGTTTAGACACTTAGAGGAGGCGGTCAAAAATTACTTTTTGGCATAGAATTTGCTATTTTTCTCCAGCAAAGTTGTACGGCAAGTTGCTGCAACGATGCGGCGGCAGCGATGTTGCGGCGATAACGCTGGAACTTGGAAGCGGCAAATACCTTTCTTGATTCTGGATTAATGAATGTTACCCAAGTTGGTTAATTCTATAACTTTTTTACGATCCAATTTAGCTAAAGGAGAAAACAAAGAACTGCTTAAGGCCCAGTAGTCCCTAAAATTAGCAAGTCGATGTCTGTCAGTACGAATATCGACGTAAAGCACATTAAAATAACATTCATATCAGCGCGCCTTGTACAGTGGCGTTTACGCGCTCGCCGCGTGCCTTGATAATAGAAAATAGGAGAAAAAACCTTTTGTTTTTAGTATTACACAAATCAAATATATCAAATCGTTTAGGTTAGGTCATGACAAATGTGCTACATCTTTTGTTTTTTCTAGAAAGTGTGTAGTTTAGCCATAAAATGATTTAATTATGAAAAACAGCGTTATAAGAGTCATCTTTGAGATTTTTTTCTATCGAGCAGAATTTTTCAAATTGTGTACTGATATACCTTTGCGTATAGGAAATTTTCTCAATTTTAAAACTGTACTTTTTTATACTTAAATAATGACATTTACTTTACAAAAAACATTATTTAAAAAACCCATTTTACGTAGTTGCAACAA
Organism: Lysandra bellargus; assembly: GCA_905333045.1. NCBI lineage: Eukaryota > Metazoa > Arthropoda > Insecta > Lepidoptera > Lycaenidae > Lysandra > Lysandra bellargus. The sequence goes on from HG995328.1 coordinate 8,821,898, forward strand.
CCACTGCACCTTAAATACTGTTTTTTTTTCACCCCATAAAGCCTACGGTCAACGGTGTATCTTTTAAACTTTGATTTGATGAATTTGAAAAAATATACTCAACGCGCACTTATATTATTTTAAATCATTAATGTAATGATAATTAGTATGCCTATTGTTTAAATATAAATAAATTAAAATTATATATTCCTTAAAGCCAGTGAGGCTTATTAACAACAGGAAGAGTAATCTATTTATTACACTGTGGTAAAACGTAATAAACGTATCAAGCACGTGTTAGCCCTGTTAGGTCAAGGTCACTCATAAGGGTCAATTCAGACCGCAACGCGACGCGTAGATCTGGGGGCACGGGAGTGCCCCCGCCAAGATGAGCCAGGCGAAGCGCGTGTGAGGTACGACCCGCTTTACTCAAAATATAGATGAATATAAATGACTATTATTTTAATAATAGTCATAGATAAAATGATGTATAATGGTAACAAATAACAATGGTTTTGTCTTATTGTTTTGTTATTTAACTTGAAATTCTTATGAGAAGTACATATTTCAATAATTCATGTGAGTTGAACTAATTATTATTAATAATTAGTTCGACTCACATTTTAATAATTTACAAACTTATTATTAATAATTAATCCTTCAGGCCCCGCGCGAGCACCGGTGATCGCGACAACAATAGAAAACAATAGCAATTCCTGGAAATTCCGACTGAAGTATTAACACAAAATTATTATTAATAATTAGTTCAACTCACATGAATGATTGAAATATGTACTTCTCATAAGAATTTCAAGTTAAATAGCAAAACAATAAGACAAAACCATTGTTATTTGTTACCATTATACATCATTTTATTTATGACTTTTATTGAAATAATAGTCATTTATATTCATCTATATTTTGAGTAAAGCGGGTCGTACCTCACACGCGCAAGGGCACTACCTACCTTTTCTAGAAACGTTTCGTCGTATTTTTGAACCCTCGTAACTTTGGTTTGGATAATGCCAGATACTTGAAATTTTTAGGATATAATGACATGAGTGAAATAATGAAATGCGCAAAGTTTGCATATCGTAGCTATTATACTTTAGATTTTGTAGATATCCAAAAACCCACAATTTTGGCACTGACTCAACCTATCATCAAAACTGTTAGAGATCAACTACGATAACATGGCGCGCCCCTCCAAATGACTGTTTCAATGTGTGTAGTCACATCCTTATAAAAGAGTTCGTATGTTATAGTAAATATTCAACCAATCACAGTACACGTAATATTTCAGTTAATTTCACTTATTACCAAGATTTGTTTGTCAACTAATCATAACTAGCCTGCCGCGCAAGACAACGCACTTCAAGTCATTTTGACAACGCACTTCAAACGTTTTGAATTTTGGAGGGGCGCGCCATATTATCGTAGTTGATCTCTAGGGTACTTCCTGAAGTCTGAGAAAGCTGAAATTTGTTATGTAACATACTATTAGTACAGAAACAACAAAAAAAAAATCAAATCCAACCTAACCTATATAGGTACACTTATAGAGCAAAATTAGGTCAACAATTGTGTTTTTTGTATGGGAGCCACCCTTATTTTTTTACTTTATTTTAATATTATTATTAAATATTAAAGTAGACATATTATTAAGGACTTTGAGAAAAAATCAAGTACCTACCTGTTGCCATTATTGATATAGAGCAAAATAGGCCAAAAAAAAAATCCATGTTTGTTGTATGGGAGCCCCCTTTAAATATTATTTTGTTTTTAGTATTTGTATTTATAATTTTCACAGATTATGTATACTTGTTGCCGCTATAACAATAGCGGCAACAAATTTTCAACTCTCTAGCTATTATTCTTGAGTTACAGACTGGAGACAGATATAGACTATCAATATAGAACTTATATTGAACTAGATGACGCCCTGAACTCCGTTGCGCCAAAACTCGTTTTTCACGCGGGAACCGAAGGTACATTTTTCTGGGATAAAAAGTATGCTATGTCCTAACCCGTACCTCAAAGTACCTCCATGCCAAATTTAAGCAAAATCGGTTTAGCGGAAGAGGTAACAGACAGACAGACAGACAGACAGACAGACAGACAGACAGACAGACAGACAGACAGACAGACAGATGGACAGACGGAAAGACAACGATGTCTTAGTAATAGATTCCCGTTTTTACCCTATGGTTACGGAACCCTAAAAAATACGTGTTACCCTTGAGAGACCACAGACTCACAGAAAACCGGCCTGAAACAGCGCTTGCGCCGTGTTTCTTCTAGTGAGTGAGTTTAGTGGAGGCACAACTGCACTCTACATTATTCCCTATCCCTATTTTCTTCTGCTTATTCCCTTAGCCTATTCCTTCATAAAAAAGCCGGTAACGCACTCGCAACTCTTCTAATGTTACTGTGTCCATGGGCGATGGCAGTTGCTTTCCGTCAGGTGACCCGTCTGCTTGTTTGCCCCCTAATTTCCCCCTTTTCCCTATTCCCTCAATTAAGAGTCCGTATACGAAATTTTGCCGATGAATACGAAATTGCAAAGGTTCGTTACAGAAATATTATTAGGTTTTAAATTTATTAGACTTAAAAATATATATATTAATTAATAGATTTAAAATATATTTAAGCCCGGAAAGCCGACTCGAAGCTTGCGGCGAGTAATATAATGTAAGATTTAAGTTGTTTTGAATCGTGTTTTTTGGCACAATTTGTTTTTTTTTTCTCGATTTGGATAGAATTTTATCTATAGATTATTTCTGTCGTTTTCTTTTTATGAATTACAGCTCCAAGTTGCCTAAATTAACAGCAATTCTTTGCCCATTTTCTCTAAAATTTTGCCGAGTTACATATTTTTTTACTCAACTATTTCATATTAAAGTGGTATAAAGTAATTCCAACATTTTAATAGACGACTTTCTCAACAGTACATTGTATTTTTTTTCATACCGTTAAGACGTTGACGTCTTTCGTTTTCGACGTTAGTCGTTGTATTGATACAATCCATAAACAGGTGATATTCTAAACCTTTTACATCAAAAATCACAAAACTGTCGCGGGTTTGAGTTGGATTATTTAAAAATACTTAAAAAAAATAAAAAATCTAGCTCCAACATTAGATTATAATTGAAATGATCTTACATGTTGTGCATTAAAACTTATAGAAATACTGTATTTTAACTATTAAATCACGTCTGTTAAATCAGCGAAATCGGCAAATTTCGTATACGGACCCTTAAGGCCTTTTCTGTCTGAAAGTATGGCAACTCGTCGACGGTAGTACTTTCCATCAGGTGACCTGTTTGCTTGTTTGTCCCCTAATTTTATATTATATAACCGATCCCCTCTTAAAGGCTGGCAAAGCACTTGCAACTTTTCTACTAATGCGAGTGCGCATGCCCCTTAATTTCATAAAAACGTGTGTTGTAAAACTTACAAAATGAAATGAAATCCCACCAAAAAACATTTTCATGTAAAAATGCTGCTAAGATGAGAACATAATAGTTCGAGGTGTCAAAAAGTAGTGAGATTTCATGTAGAGCCAAGTTTCAAACCTTACACACTCAGCCCTAAATCTAAAAACCTTAATTTTACACATAAATCGCGGCAAAATACTTGATATAATGTGTCAGCCGCACGAGAAGAATCTAAAAACTCTACACATTAGTAAAAATGGGTGGCTTGGCCATTTTCTTACTGGTCATGCTATGAGCTTTGAACTACTCTTCTGTTGTACTTAATAATTTTTATATAAGCCGCAACAAAATGGCCAGGCCACCGATTTTGACTAATGTGTAGAGTTTTTAGATCCTTTTCGTGTGGCTGACACATTATATCAAGTATTTTACCACGATTTATGTGTAAAATTAAGGTTTTTAGATTTAGGGCTGAGTGTATAAGGTTTAAAACTTGGCTCTACATGAGATCTCACTACTTTTTGACACCTCGAACTATTATGTTCTCATCTTGGCAGCATTTTTACATGAAAATGTTTTTTGGTGGGTATGCATTTCTAAATTTGTATGGATTTGACAGATTCTAGGGTCAATTCAGACCTCAACGCGTCTTAGGGCCTGTTTCACCGCTTCCTGATAAGGCTATCCACCAATTAACTTGACACATGGAGTATGGAGAATTTGTCAAATAAGCCTATCGGGCACCTTATCAGGAAGCGGTGAAACAGGCTCTAAGGGCCTGTTTCACCGCTTCCTGATAAGGCTATCTACCGCTTAACTTGACAGATGGAGTATGGAGAATCTGTCAAATAAGCCTATCGGGCACTTTATCAGGAAGCGGTGAAACAGGCCCTAAGTGTCTTAAAAAGTGTGGTCTAAACACACTAGGCCGAAGTCACGCGGCGTAAATTTCGCATAATTACGTCCTCAATGTCAAACGCATACAAAATACTGACGGAACGCCATGGAATATAAGTGTGTCATCGGTAATTTAAAATACATTGCAGGCGGAATCATGCGGAATTCACGCCGCGTAACTTCGGCCTAGTGTGTTTAGACACTTAGGAGACGTTAATAATGGCACGTGGCACAAGGTTACAGTGTAGGGTAAGTTAAAAATTAAAGTTTTTAAATGGCCCTCGCATAATTGATACATGAGTCATGAGTGATGACTCATGACAGTCTAGACTTAAAATAAGGAGTTCTGAGTTAAATGGTTATTTATTTTATTTTGATAACGATTAACAATCACTTTACAATCGAGATAACTTGATATTTCCTTTGTACTTACAATTTAGTACCTTCCATATAAATATTATTATTTAAAAAAAATAAATTACCTATTCAAAAGGTGTATGTAATTTTAAAACTAATTATTAAAACCATTTAGAGGACAATTGCCCCAAAGTCCAGGTTATTGACTTTGTAAAAAATACCACGTTTTTTGTTAAAAATATATTTATTCAGGAGAGCGAAAAAACAATTTTTGACGTGATAACGTCTTATAATTCGATATGGGGTGCGCCGTGCGCGCACGAAAAACATGACAGTTCATGCGGCGTTACCTCGCTCTGAGGTGTTCCATTTACACTCTCAAGTCAACAACCTGGGCCGCGCTCTTTGTTTCGATTATATTACGTATTTCGATGACTTATGGCTGATTTACACTTTACACGTATTAAGTAGATAAGAAGTTAACTAAATTTTAACTTAATTTTAAGTTACTTATTGCATGTAAACACAAAATTTAGTAGTAAGTAGTAAGTTAAAATTTAGTTAAGTACTAAACGAGGAAATTAGAATTTTGACTATTTTCTGTTAAATTGGCAGGCGGGGTCACTTGACAAATTTCCGGCAGGCACTTCAAATTAAGTTAAAATTTAGTTACTACTTATCTACTTAATACGTGTAAACCAGCCATTAGAGAATACTTTTGTATGAAGAAGTTTGGTTAGTTATGTCCTTTGATACATTGACCACACTCTGAATGAAAAATAAATAAACAATCTGTGAGCTATTAGTATTATTTCGACTATTCAAAATTGTGCTCTATTTCCTACGTGTCAAGGTGTGACTTGTGCTTTGTTCGAAGATTTTACTGGATTTCACGAATGTATGTAGCGTTTTGTATTGCGAATAGTTTATTTTACTCATTATAAATATTTTTAGACAATCATTTAAAAGAAATACATCGAAATAACTTTAGGTTACACTCGAAAAAGTTTGTTTCTATTTATAGAGATTCAGAAGAATTAAGGATAGTTGATCGTGACAACGTCATACGTTGTCACGTTCAACTATCGTCAGTAAACCGACTTTACAAACAACCGATTTTTTTTTACAAATTCGTCTGTAACTTTTTATCATTTAGTCCGATCTTAAAGTTGTTTATGGCAAAGTTTCTTAGAATTTTGTCGGCTATATACAATGATATTCTACTAAATACAGATCTGTTACGTTCATACTATTTTCCGGCTTAAATTGCTTCCGAACAATTTTCAAATTCAATTGTCAAATTTGACAGATAAGTGAAACAAAAGATTCAAAATGCCATTTACATAAAAGAAACAGACTAAATAAAAGACGGGCCAATTGGCCCGTATTTATGGCTTCACAACGCGCGCGGTAGTAACATATCTGCTTTGAGTTTTTTATATAATATCATTGGCTATAAAACTATAAAAAAATATTTTCGTAAATTTACGCGTTTAGAAAATAGCATGTCCCTTACATTAAAAAAAATTGCTTATTTGTCCCTTACAGCACTGAATTTTTCAAAGTCAACTATGCCATATTAAAGTAAGCACCAAGTTTAATATGAAACTGCGACACAAATCTACTGTAAAGGACATAAAAAACTATGCTTTAAAGGAAGTTTGATGTAATATATTAAAATCTAACACAATAAGCCCACCACGACTGGCTGGTCTACCACATAAGGGATAGGATTTCCAGCAAAATAAGGGAACTTCGGGCGACTGAAACATATTTCCCTTGGCATCGGGACTGTTCCCATCTACACCCAGAGCCCCTTTAAACAAGGTGGAACTTTGCAAAACCACGTCTGTGCTCTGTTGTCTTACCGAAATCTGTATCCTGAACCGAATGGAAGATAGATCTTCCTCCCTATTCCGCTCTGCGGCCTCTTTCTGTGAATCTGAACTAGCGATCGCACACCACAAGTTTAAATGTTCGTTCTTGACCTGGCATTAAGCTTCTCATTTCACCTTATCAGGTGCTACTGCTCTCTTTTATCGCACCTGTCAGAGCTGCTTCGCCAGTGCCCAGTCATGACCATCCCCTTCTATGACCTTCCTTTTTATGGTGTTAAGCCAGCTATTTCTATTACCGGGCACTCGAAGAGCGTCGCAGACAGTCGACTCAAGTGTGGTACGGATTTGATCAGACCAACGCATGAGACAGCGGCTCCGCGTTTTTTTTTCCCCTCAATCTTGCCAATTATTATGAGTTTTCCATACCATGGTTTTAAGGTTTCCTGTAGGGGCTACTGCTGCAGCCTGCCGTACAACCAATATTATATTAAAGATGTATGATTAAGATAAATGATAATTAAGGGAGAACGATTAAGGATGATAAATAAAACCGCTCCCTTTGATGGATAAATGATAACTGACTTTATTTTACGTAATACAAATGAATATGATCCGCGACATTATTGAATCTTAACGTGTAAGCAGCGCAGGATGTACGGTTGGCAACAACCCGTACATCCTGCGCCCCCCGAAAGATGGCGATGTTGATACAAATTAAAAACTACATCATACAATGACACACTATAAACACTATAAAATACTCACTAAAAATTGTATAGAAGACAATATTTTAAAAATGTAAAAAGTAAAAACATAAAATTGATATGAAAAGTGATAGGTAAAATTATTGTTCAATATAAAAACAAAAGAGTAAATAATTTGCTAAACAAAACATTATTTATCTTATGATTTAAACATGATAACTTTAGTCATTCAATTCACTTAATCTAACAGAACGACTAAACATAGAGGAAATGCTTTTATCGAGGCTTAACACTGATTGTCTGATTTAACCTGATACATTTCGAACATTCGGGACACTCGAGAACACTTCACTAATTGCATTTTTATTTATCACATTCACATCACTAACACTAATACTGCGCTGGACTCCCGCGCCAGCGGCAGGGGCGGGGGCGGCAGCGGGGGCGGCGGGGGCGACGTCCGTGTCGCACGTGCCGCGGGACGCCTCCCCGCCCGCCAGCTGGCGCCTCCGTCGAAGCCGGCGAAACACCACCACACCGCCGATGATGATGAACAAGCTGACCATGATATATCCCAGAGCATAATGATGGACATCGTGCACACGAAAGTCCATACTATTAGCTGATTGTTCTTTTATTTCTGATATCTGCGTCTTTAAAACTTCCAACTCACCTTCATGGTTTTCTAACTTAGGTATATCGATCTAGGAAGTGTTCATGATATTATTCAAGACGGAAGACTGGGGTATTTCGAGCTTTTTATTGATATCTAATCGGTTGCTCAGGTAGTTGTGGGAATAAATTGTAAAATCATCACCCTTCAAAATGCACATAGGACCTAAGCGTATGACTCCGCTGCCTATCAGTACCTGTGACGTAATCCCAGCTGGGCAAATTAGCCGGACACTGCATTGTTCGCAACAGGTGTACAGTCACTCGTTATCTGCTTGTAATTTTATCCAGCGCTCTGTGCAACGCGATAGCTCCGACTTGCATAGCGGTAGGTCAGTATCGCCGTCGACGATGTTGACGTCACAAATTGATTGTTTAATCTTCGTAGTATAAACAGGGCTATTAAGAAAGCATAACACTTTCTCGTTTGATAAATGCCGACACGATCGAAGATCTGATTCTGATAAAAGGATAAGGGAATCCTTATTGATATTAAAGCCTATATTAATAGTCAACATCGTCGACGGCGATACTGACCTACCGCGACTGATTACTTTTCGCGACTAACATTTCTTGCTGGTTGATACGTAGATGATGATGACCTTGGGTTTGTAACCAACCCATGCTTCGATGCCTATGAAAATTCAGCCTATGTTCAGCAAAAATAATGTAGAATTCCAATGGTAAAAGAATTTTTCAAATCGGTCCAGTAGTTTCGGAGCCAAACAAACAAAAAATCAAATATTTCCTCTTTATAATATTAGTGTAGATTTATTGTTCTATTTAATATTAAAACTGCATGTTATACAGGATGTCCCAAAACTCAACGATAATCTGGGACCGGATGAATGGCCAAGTTATACCAGTTCCGTGAAAAATAAAATAAAAATTCCATATCACTCAGTTCAGCGATAATAGACAATTTTGTAAAAAAGTCGAAATTCGACACCCTTGGTCGCATTTTCAAGTCCTGTGATCACCAATGTCACAATTTCGCTGTGATTTTTTTAATTTCGAGATCTTCATTAACGATGCTATTGATCGCAACTACGAATTAATGCAAAAAACATTGTTAATTTAATAAAATAAGTTAAGTTTTAGTGAGTCATGGTTCACAAAAATATTGTTAGTTAACTTTGACACTTCATTTTGAAAAAAAATTGTACTACACTGCCCTTGGCAAGTTATTTAAAAAGTTGGTGCATTTAATCAAGATTTAAAAATGGTGCAACACTAGCCACTTTTCTTACCATTAAAAAATTTATTTCAATTTTTTTTCAAATTGAACTCATTTCTAAAATAATAACTGATACTTTTTTATATTAAAAGATCAGGGTATTGAGTGTGTGTAATGAACAAAAGTGATAGAATGAGATAGATAGTGACGCTGACAGTCTGTCTCACTCTAGAGCAAGACAGATCGACATTCGACTTTTAGAATGAGCGAGACGGATAGTGACGCTTGAGGGGTCGTCCGTTCACAACATTTAGTACGCATCGTTTCTTCGTCTACTGCGCATCTCTCGTATTCGTGTTACTATCGTACTAACGACTTTGGCTTGTATTACTTTGGACTTGATACCGCTTCCGTACTGACGACTTTGGCTTGTGTTACTTTGGACTTGATACTGCATTTGCACTGACGACATTGGCTTTGCTTTTCTGGACTTTGTGCTGTGAAAATAGTGTGTGAACAACATGCCGGATCTGTACACAGTACAAGAATATGCAAATATGCATCTTATCTACGGTGAATGCCGTTGTAATGCCTCTGCCGCAGCCAGATTGTATCGCGAGAGATACCCAATGTGCAGCGTCACCCAGATTATCGCGTATTCCAAAATGTGCACGCATCATACTCGGAAGGACGATTGCCCAGTGTTCGTACGTCCGGTGGAAGACCGCAAAGAGACTACGACGACGTAGTTTTGAATGAAATTCAAAATGACCCTAGCACTTCAGTACGTGCGATAGAACTAGCAACGGGAGTACCGAAAAGTAACGCTCATCGAATTTTAAAACGAAACGAATTTCATCCGTATCATGTGCAACGCGTCCAGAGTTTGCTCCCACGAGATTACGCACCTAGAATTAATTTCTGCAGTACAATGTTAACGAAAATTCGAGAAGATCCTGAATTCCTAAACAAAATTTTATGGACCGACGAATCTACATTTAAAAGAGACGGTTATTTGAACTTACACAACCTTCATGAATGGCACGTCGAAAATCCGCATTTAATGCGTGAAGACCGATCCCAATACCAATTCAAAGTAAACATGTGGACTGGAATTTTAAACGGACGAGTAATTGGACCATTTGAGCTAACTCAAAATTTAGATGGCGCCACCTATTTGCATTTTCTTCAAAACGATTTGCCAAATTTGTTAGAAGACGCACCGCTTAGTATTCGCAGAGAAATGTGGTTTCAACAAGATGGTTGTCCGGCGCACTATGTTCGAGCTGTAAGGGATTATTTAAGGGGCCGGGTACCCTCAAAATTCTCATACAAACGTAATACCAAAATCATTTTGTCATACGAAAATATTTAACATGTTTGAGTTATTTTTCAGCTTAAAATAGTAATTACCTAGGTTCCTGAACAAAAATTAACTTCAAAATATTTAAACACTAAAAAAATTTTTTTTGTGTATAAATTTTTTTTACTTAATTTACTACTAAATATTTAAACACTAAAAAATAGAGTAAAACACTAAAAAATATATAAATAAATAGTAAATTTACTACAAAATATTTAAATACTAAAAAATATTTTTTAGAGTTGAAATATTTTGTAGTAAATTTTATATTTATTTATATATTTTTAAGTGTTTTACTCTATTTTTTAGTGTTTAAATATTTAGTAGTAAATTAAGTAAAAAAAATTTATACACAAAAAAATTTTTTTTAGTGTTTAAATATTTTGAAGTTAATTTTTGTTCAGGAACCTAGGTAATTACTATTTTAAGCTGAAAAATAACTCAAACATGTTAAATATTATCGTATGACAAAATGATTTTGGTATTACGTTTGTATGAGAATTTTGAGGGTACCCGGGCTCTTAAACGCTGATTATCCTGACAGATGGATCGGACGCGGTGGCTCAATTTTATGGCCTCCTCGTTCCCCCGATCTAAATCCAGTTGATTTTTTTTACTGGGGATGCATAAAAGAAAAAGTATATTCGAAAAAAATACAAAATCTATCAGAACTTCGCCAAAAAATTGCTGCAGCGTCAGAAGAAATAAATTCAAGAAATTTGGCACGACTGGTGCAAAGGTCTTTTGTAAGGCGTTGCAGAGCCTGTATTCGTGCCGGAGGCAAACAATTCGAACATTTATTGTAGCTTAAGGAGAATAATTTAATAAAAAGTTTTACGACGGTTCCTTCATTGTTTTATTAATTATTATTATGTTTTTTTACAGTAAGATTGGTTATTAACTGACTGAATTACCTCTTTACTAAAAATAATAATTTGATTTAAGACCAGAAACAAAAAATAACAAATTTTAGTAACAAAAATTCCTAATCTTGAGTTGTTCAAAATAAGCTCAATTTGGAAAAAATGAGAAATAAAAATTTTAGTAGCAAGAAAAGTGGCTAGTGTTGCATCATTTTTAAATCTTGATTAAATGCGCCATCTTTTGAAATAACTTGCCAAGGGTAGTGTAGTACATTTTTTTTTCAAAATGAAGTGTCAAAGTTAACTAACAATATTTTTGTGAACCACGACTCCCTAAAACTTAACTTATTTTATTAAATTAACAATGTTTTTTATATTAATTCGTAGTTGCGATTAATAGCATCGTTAATAAAGATCTCGAAATTAAAAAAATCACAGCGAAATTGTGACATTGGTGATCACAGGACTTGAAAATGCGACCAAGGGTGTCGAATTTCGACTTTTTTACAAAATTGTCTATTATCGCTGAACTGAGTGATATGGAATTTTTATTTTATTTTTCACGGAACTGGTATAACTTGGCCATTCATCCGGTCCCAGATTATCGTTGAGTTTTGGGACATCCTGTATACATATTTAGAATCAGTGTTTAAAATCCTTTATTTTGATACCCCACTCGATATGCTTGGTAGAATTTTTATTTTTTTTACCTCACAATATGGCGTCAAACATCTGCCATTTTGAGTTTTTTTTTTAATGTCACCTATCTAAGAACACTTGGGTCATTAAGACAAATCTGACCTCAAATGTGAAAATCCGTTCAGCGGTTCTGAAGATACAAGGTAAGGAAGAATATTACAAACATACAAGATACGCGCTAAACACATAACCCTCCCGGCAGTCGGGTAAAAAAGAGACATTTGCATTTGTGGTTAATATACTTATAACAATAAATAATAGCCACTGTTTGTTATTTTTAATTATAGTAGGGTTTAGCTTCAAAAACATCAATTTTGTGAAAATCTGGACTTTTGAATTTTTACGAACACACTTGATTTGAAATTATTATTTGATTTGATTTAAATTTCAAATACCTACTTACAATAATAATAATTATTGTGTACGAGCATAATTAATAATTATATCCAAACCGGCCAAGTGTGAATCTGACTGACTGATAATGTAACGCGTGTTATGTGATGTCATTGTCGTAAGATTTTGTTATTCATAAGGTGTTTTGTTTTCTATTCCTCATTCACATGAAACTAGACTCATCTGGTGTGCTCGTGGAACAGTTTCAATAACGAAACTAGTCAAGCGCGAGTGACTTTCGCGTAGAAGGTTCCGTAACAATTTCTTTAATTTTAAAGTTTTTGCGCTGTCCGACTCAAATTTCCCCTTATTTCTTTTTTCCCCGATTTGGCCCTGCTTATGTCGCCTCCGCCTGTGTTGATCAGTAATTGTAATGTTATCAATCTCCAATTACCTATTGACATTTTAAATAACCAACTACCTAGTAACGACAAAATCGCACTATACACATATTTTGCCCAGTGTGTAAAATATAATGTCACTTGTTGTCATCTTAAAAATAAACACCTTATCTTAAATTAACTTTAGACTCATTTTTTTTCGAGTCTGTTTTGTAAAAAAAAAACAACGGAGGAGTTTTCTTTGCTGTCGCGGTACCCTAATTTGTGGTCACATCAATAAGATAGTTATTGTATCAACTGTCAGTGGCAGTGCGGTGTTGGCGCGTGCGGAGCGCGTCCTTACGCGAGTGCACGTACATTTCTTGTAAGTCATTAATTCAAATAATAGTTTTTTTTGTCACTTAACGAGCGAATACTACAAACATTTTCTGTTGTAAGCAAAGTATAGTCATGAGCGTAAAAATAATAAGCATGTAAAATATGTTTGAGCCTGTGAAAAGCATTTCTTTAAGTAATTTAAGTTATTCTAGCTATGTAGTGTTGACTTGAAGAAATATTAATTACTTTAGAAACTAACAAGTCACCACTAGACAATATGGCACCAAATGTAAGAGAAGCCATAAAAGTTGCTTTGAACCGTTGGATGTAACACAATATTATTATTAAAGACTTTTTACTTAATAATTATTAAAGACTTAAATTTTAACTAGCTATATGACCGAGCTTCGCTTGGTATTCAAAAAATTAAAAAAACACACACATAAAATGACATTTTATGAAAATGATTCTTAGCTAGATCGATTTATCGCCCCCGAAACCCCCTATAAACTAAATTTCATGAAAATCGTTGGAGCCGATTCCGAGACTCCAATTATACAGGGTGTAACAAAAACAAGTGATAATACTTTAGGGTGTGTATTTATTTGGGTGTGTATTTTTCACTATTGTATGGGCAAGGGCCCGAGCGTCACGAGTTTCCCCATACAAAAGTAAAAAAAAAAAATTCGGTCTTTCAGCGCTGCTACTTTCACAGTGAACTCTCTACAAGGAACACGTACACACCCTAAAGTATTATCACTTATATTTTTTGTTACACCCGTTATACACTTATACAAGATGTTTGTTTAAACACCGTTGTCCTTGAAACCATCAAATGAGCCCGTCAAAATGAACAACTTTTTCTATGAGAACAATGCTGGGAACTCAAAAAAAAAAGCCGTCTTCATACCCATACGGATGCCCGGATCGGCAATTTGTCAGTCTGCTTACGGATCCCGTCCGATAAGCACGTGTTTCCCGCTCAAGTGCACGCTGCTAGGCGACTGTGGTGCTGTCTCTTTCTATAGACAGCGCGCTCTCGCTCGGCACACTTTGTGCTTGTTGCGATTTCGCGATCACGTCCGCGCCACGAGGTTTTTCGATTTTAGTGTGTCCGCGATCGAGCGAACTCTGCGCCGGCGCTTGTTTCGCCTCGCCCGAGTGCGGGCTCTCGCCCGCGCTTGCCGCCGTAGGTCGCGCCGCGCCTTGCTCGCCAGCGCCCGTGTGCTAGTGTTGTGAGTGTTTGTGTGTGTTTCCCGACCGCCTGGAACACATCGTAAGTACGGCGATACGAAAACTAGGTACACTACACGAGGTTTATACCTCTTTACACACCTCCCCTCCCGGTTGCCGGGCGGGGTTGTACCCTCTCGGAAATTTTTCATTAAGAGCAGACTGACCGACCGACATCATGGCCGACATGATTGATAAATTTTTATCTTTCTTAAAAGTAGAGTACCCTGACGCCGCGAAAAGGTGGGACAACTTCGTGCGAAATCACGACGCTGTTTCCCCCGCGTCTCCCGACTGTGACACCGCCGTGACTCCTGTAGAGTCCGTAGTCCCCCGACTTACATACTCGTCTCCTTCTGAGATGTCTTGCTCGGAGCAAGAGACTGACCCTGGTGAAGGCGACTTCACCACGGTCGTCAGTAAAAAGACCAAGAAGAGGAAGCGCGCTGAAGGCTCTTCCTCTCCAGTCTCGTCCTCCCCGACTAAACAGGCCGGAAAACCAAAGTCTAGAAAGACTAAACCGGCCCCTAGGCCCGAGCTACCCGCGATGTCCATGCAGACTAGTACCGCCGCGTCCCCCGCTCGCCCCCCAATCGCCCCTCAGGCATCCCAGGCCTCGCAGGCCTCTCAAATAGTTCCGTCTCAGGCCCCTCTGACTTCCGAGACGGAACCCGCTTCCAAAATGCCTCCTCCTGTCATAGTACAGGAGAAGGAAAAATGGAACATCATCTCGGCCGCGATAAACGAGAAAAAGCTCCGTTACTCGTCGGCTACCACAACTCCGATCGGGATAAAGGTCCAGGTCCAAACGCCTCAGGACCATCGCCTCCTAACTGCGTTCCTCCGTGGAAAAAACATAGGTTACCACACCTATGCCTTAGAGGACGAACGTGTCCTCCGCGTCGTCATTGTAGGTGTCGACAAGTTCATCTCCGAAAGGGATGTACTTGAAGACCTAATAGCCCAAGGTTACCCCGCGACCGAGGTACACAGGATGTACCACCCCGTCAAAAAACACGTGTACAACATGGTACTAGTGATCCTCCCCCTTACCCCCGAGGGTAAGGAAATTTTTAACATACGCGCCGTATGTAATATAACCGGAATACGCGTGGAACCCCCCCGTAAAAGAGGCACTCCTGGCCAATGTCACAGGTGCCAACTTTACGGGCACTCCGCGCGAAACTGCCAAGCCCGACCGCGTTGCGTCAAGTGCCTAGGAGACCACGGCACCTCTGACTGCCCACGCAAAACACCAGCTGAGGAGTCCGAACCCCCCAGCTGTGTGCTATGCAAAACACAAGGCCATCCGGCTAATTACAGAGGGTGTGTAAAAGCACCCAAAGTAAAGAGGCGAATTGCGCCTCAAACAAAGAAAAACAATAAGGAAAAAACAAAGCAGAGATTTATCCCTGCTCCGCTTCCCACTAAATCACCTTGGGTGAACAGCACTAGTGTCCCTAATAACTTCCCCGTGCTCCCCAACAGGGCCCAGCCCACCGCCGCGCAAAAACCCGCGCCCTCCGCGACAAAACCTGCGCCCCCAGCGGCAAAGCCCGCAACACCCGTGGTAAAACCCGCGCACCCCGCGAAAAAGCCCACTCCCCCCGCGAATATAACCTCCAATTACGGAGACGACCTGCGTGACGTGACCGACTTCCTAAGTCTCATAAACCCGTCAGAGGTAGCCGAATTCTCCTACGGACTACGGACGGCTAGGACTTTTTCACAATTATCCGCCTGTCTGTCGACTTACAACGATTTGATCCGCAGGATCAATTCTCTCAATTTATCACTATCGTTTAACTAATGGATTCAACCGGAAGAATAAAACCGCGCTCCCTACAGGTAGTTACGTTTAATACAAACGGCATACATAATAATATAGACGAAATCCGCGAATTCGTCATAAACTACAATGTCGATATTTTACTAATGCAGGAGACGTTCCTTAAGCCTAGTAGAAAAAGCCCAAAAATAGCTAACTATAAAATAGTTAGAAATGACAGAACCCGATCCCAACTCGGAGGCACAATGATTTATTACAAAAAATCATTGCACTGTGTTCCCCTAGAACCCCCATCCCTAACTAACTTAGAAACTTCTATTTGTCACATTAGCATGACAGACCATCAACCTATCATAATTGTATCTGCTTATTTAGCCAGCAAAATGCCCATAACTTCTAGCGAATTAAGATCGCTATTTAATTTAGGCAATGCCGTCATTATTGCCGGCGACCTAAACTGCAAACACACAGAGTGGGGCAATGTCATATCTAATACGAATGGCATTAGATTATCCGTCTTAAGCGACTCCTTAAATTTTGCAATTTTAGCCCCTAACGACCCCACTCGCTACGACACTGCTAGCCGTAGTAACAACCTTATTCATAACCCTAGTGTTATTGATATTGCGTTAGTTAAAAACATTAACCTCAACATCTCTTTGGAAACAATCCACGAGCTTAACTCGGACCACAGACCAGTTAAAATTGCGCTTGGCAATTCTAACCAACTCGCTGCTAGTACTAAAAAGATAATTGATTATAAATTACTAGCAGATAACCTAGAAAACCTTCAATCGAGTCACCTCGATCTCATTCCCGATTTTATCGAAAACTCTAAAGTGGCGCTTGAGGCCTCTCTCCACTTGACTGATCATCTGGTAGAGAACATCGAAAAATCTTCTAGGGAAATGCCAACGATTCATGAGAATCGCTGGCCTCTCCCAGATGATATAAAAGAGTCCATCAGACTCCGTAACGCGGCTAAACGCACATACGATCGCTACCCATCGGAAGACTGGAGGAGGGCCCTCCGTCACTACGAGAGGGAAGTTAAATATAAAATCAAACAACACAAAGCCGAGAGGTGGGATCGACTTCTTAGCGAACTCGAACCGTCTCACACGGCCTACTGGCCGCTCGCGAAGTCCCTCAAAAAAGATACGGAGAGCGACATGCCTCCACTAAACAGACCAAATCGTCCTCCTGCACTGGAGGATATCGACAAAGCCGAATGCTTGGCCGACACCATAGAAAATCAGTGCCGACCTAGTACTCTCCCGACCGACCCTGATCATGATAATCTAGTCAATACCGAGGTAGAAAGCCGACTCATGGCCCCACCATCAGAGCCCCTCAGGCCGGTGGATATGGAGGAAATCAAAGATATTATTAAAGATTTGAATTCCAGAAAGGCCCCAGGCCTGGACGGTATCTCAAATAAAACTCTTAAATTACTACCTGCCACTATAATTGAATTGCTCGTGAACATCTTTAACGCCCTTTTACTAGGATGTTCATTCCCAGATATATGGAAAGTAGCTATAATAATAGGTATCCACAAACCGGGTAAACTCCGGACGGAACCAAGTAGTTACAGACCAATTAGCTTAATTAGTTGCCTCGGTAAAATTTACGAAAGAGTTATACTAAGACGCCTAAAAGACGTCATAGTTGATAAAAAACTCTTACCTGACGAACAATTCGCATTCCGCGAATTCCACAGCTGTCCCGCTCAGGTACACCGCCTAACGGAGTACATATTAGAACAAAAGAACAATAGGAGACCGACTTGCGCTGTTTTCTTTGATGTCGCAAAAGCATTCGACAAAATTTGGCACAATGGGCTAATTTATAAACTTTTTAAACTCGGCATTCCCGACAGTCTTGTTATAATAATAAGTAACTACCTCAAAAACCGTAAATTTCGTTTTAGAGTCGAAGGCATTCTGTCTTCACTTAGAGATCTAGAGGCTGGAGTACCGCAGGGCTCGGTTCTCTCCCCGACCCTCTACAATCTCTACACGTCCGATTTGCCCACCCACCCTCGAGTACAAAAAGCGCTATTCGCAGACGACACGGCCCTGTTCTTTGCTCATCGCCAAATAGCTTTCGCGTCCAAAAAACTCCAAGAAGCAGTTACCGAACTCGGTAAATGGTTCGCAAAATGGAGAATCGAACTAAACCCCGACAAAAGTCACGCTATATTATTTAACGGACTAAAACGTAAGAAAATGCAACCTATTAGTCTGCACGGAAAATTAATTCCCGAAGTCACGGCTGTCAAATACTTAGGAGTAGTACTAAACAAGTCGATGTCATTCACGAACCATATAGCGAATACCGTACGTAAAGCGAAATTTGTATTATACAAATTATATCCTTTACTCAACGCGAGTAGCAAAATGTCCTTAAGACATAAGCTCACCTTATACAAAACATGTATAAGAACGATACTCACTTATGCGTGCGTCTCTTTCGCACACATAAGTGACAATCAGATGAACCAATTGCAACGAGTTCAAAACCGTTTTTTGCGCATGGCAACAGGTGCCCCCCGTTACATGCGAAACATCGACTTGCATAGAGACTGCGAGCTTATCACTATCAAAGCCTATATCAAAGAACTCTCGGAGAGATTCTTTGAGAAAGGAAAAGTACATCCCAATCAGCTCATTCGTAAGGCTGTGGACTACGAACATGACGCACGGACATTCCGATACCCCTTCAGGCGGCCTAAGCATATCTTAGCCGACCCTGTAGATCCCATCACAGAATACGTAACGTACTGTGTACAGTTACGCAAACACAAATCACACTCACCCGCGTGGTTAGTACTGCACCGGGGACGACGCCGGCGCCTTCCCCGAGGACTTAACACGACCCGAACGACAAACAGACAGACCGACCGAAATCCGGTGCCGAGCTCGATCCCGGGTTCGAGTTCGCATGCGGATAGCATAGGAACACACCTAAATCATGACCGCGACCGCGACATTGTCGTAGAGAGCTCTACCAATTACTTTGACATTAGAACATACACGCGTATGTCACCCCAACCGGACTCGGAAGGGGAGAGGGACGGCCCTCATTTATGCAATAACATTAATAACTTGAGCTCATTTAGCGCGATAACTCGTACGCAGCTAGTTTGTGCTACCGCGCGCGAGCAGCCTCACTCGTCAGAGAGTGAGTAAGGGGTCGGACCCCTTAAGAGCAGGGGGGATCCGTGTCCCCACCTCAGATGAAAATAGCTTATTTTCGTAGCTCTCCCCAATATTGCCCGATTAGAATGTCACACGTGTGACTTTAGGGGAGGGGGCCAGGCCTCCTCATTGTTTATCTCCAAACCAACTAGCAACAGACTAGTTATAGCCACGATTAAACTACCATGGTCTTAACCAGACCAGTAGCTTAGACCCTTTCGAAAAAAAAAAAAAAAAAAAAAAAAAAAAAGGCAATTTGTATGGGTATGAAGACAATTTTTTTTATTTCCCAGCATTGTTCTCATAGAAAAAGTTGTTCATTTTGACGGGCTCATTTGATGGTTTCAAGGACAACGGTGTTTAAACAAACATCTTGTATAAGTGTATAACGGGTGTAACAAAAAATATAAGTGATAATACTTTAGGGTGTGTACGTGTTCCTTGTAGAGAGTTCACTGTGAAAGTAGCAGCGCTGAAAGACTGAATTTTTTTTTCACTTTTGTATGGGGAAACTCGTGACGCTCGGGCCCTTGCCCATACAATAGTGAAAAATACACACCCAAATAAATACACACCCTAAAGTATTATCACTTGTTTTTGTTACACCCTGTATAATTTGATGGTTTCAAGGATAGCGGTGTTTACACAAACACGCTGTATATATATATATATATATGTGTGTATATATATATATATATATATATATATATATATATATATATATATATATATATATATATATATATATATATATATATATATATATACAAGAATTGCTCGTTTAAAGATATAAGATAACAACAGTACCGTAACCGGTATCACCTGTATCTATTTATCATAACATCATACTTCTAGTTACGCCTAAGGGCCAACCCACACGTACCACAACTCACAACCACACGACAACCACAACCACACCACGTGGTCGGACGTATATTTCGTATTGTAAATGAACTGGACCAATCACACGTACCACATTTTGCAGTAGTTGTCGACCACTTGTGTGACACCGACCACATCGCAACCACGAGCGAACTACTGGGCGACCACATCGCAACCACATTGCAACCACTGGCGACAACGCCACCACGTCGGCATAATTTATTGTCGGTACGCGACGCAACTACAAAAAGCTGCAGCGACACCATTCACACGTAACCACAGCTCGACGACATTTTGTCGTTGCGATGTCGTGTGGTTGTGGTACGTGTGGGTTGGCCCTTAATCCTAAAATTTTTCTTTTGTACCTGGTTACTGTCATATTTTATGTCTTTAGGCACAAAATTATCTTTGCAAAGATTCCCCTTAGGAGAAGGAACGCCGTGTCTCCCTTCGTGTCTAGATGCCTAACAGTTACATTCTACGCCATAGTATGTTTTGACCATAACATTTTAGATTTTGAGTACATTTTTAAACTGATATAAAAAGAAAGTGTATTTTACTGGCAAACTTACTTAAAATCAAACATTTTATCATTACAACAGTTCAAAACAATATCGTTCATTGGAATAATTGGGTATCATTATAAATTAAAATGAACCTAAAAATACGCATATAAAAATGTAAATATTCAATGAGAAAAAAATACTCATTCGTTAAATTTACAAATGGTAAATAAGCGTGTGTAGGTACACTTTTTCACTTCAAATTGACAATGAGAAACCTTTTTTATTTATTTTAAATCCGAATTTTATGAATGTATTTTATATTACAATTAATTATAATTAAGTGCAAGAAGTAGGAAGATATTTCGTTAAGAATGACAAAGTTCTTGTTAGGCTGCCATTCCACCAGAGCTGAGCGGAGCTGTGTTGCGAGGAATGTGTTGAAAACCAATATAATTGCATCATCGACATGACTTTGCCATGACATCGCTCAGCGCGGCGATGCCATTGGTTCTCAAAAACACATTCCTCGCAACTCAGGTCCGCTCAGCCCTGGTGGAAACGCAGCGTTAAGGTACGATTACGAATCGCTAAGGTGGTTCGTTTCCCATACAAAAAAAACAATCGACATTAATTAGCTAATTTCATACTATTACTACACAAATTTATATGCACATCTATTTATTTTGCAATAACATTCCCGCGAAATATATTTAAAATACTTTATTTCACACAGAAGTCACATTTTTATTGATTTTTTTTTTTTATAAAAAGTGACATTTGTGGCTTATGTCACTTTTTATAAAAAAACAATTGTTCCAGATATGGCGCTTATTAAAATTCAACACGAGTATATCGCATAATAGGTACTCCGATTTTAGACCGCAGATTTGCGACGCAATTTTGGATGTCAGATGCTATATTTAGTAGCGGTCACATATTACATTCTGAAGGACAACCTGCTAGAGTAGACAGCGTGGTAAACGTGTTCGAATTACGCGGAACAGGAAGTCTTGAAAGTACATTTAAAATATTATTTTTAACAAAAAATTAAAACCGACTTCCAAGGTAAAAACAATAAGTATTAATATGAACTAAAAAGTATTAAATAATTCTTACTCTTTAATAGTGCCTCTTTCAGAATTCGTCTAAATATCAACTACTTCTGTACATACTATAGCTTCATTATTTTGAAGTCGGTACCAGCTAAGATTTGGCCGCACCGCACGCACCGCAGCTCAGTCGCCGCATTCGGAATTCTTTATATGAAGTTACATATATAGGCAAGCTCGCATACTTACCCGCGCCGCAGTCTTCGCAACTTCTACATTCTTTATATGAAGAATTCCGAATGCGGCGACTGCGGTGCGTGCGGTGCGGCCAAATCTGCGTTCACCTTTAATCGTGAGTTAATCAGTCAATGTCAGAATATATGAAACTTTTGGGACTGGTACCGACTTCAAAGTAATGAAGCTATAGTATGTACAGAAGTAGTTGAGATTTAGACGAATTCTGAAAGAGGCACTATTAAAGAGTAAGAATTATTTAATACTTTTTAGTTCATATTAATACTTACTTATTGTTTTTACCTTGGAAGTCAGTTTTAATTTTTTGTTAAAAATAATAATTTCACTCTTTTTAGTTATTTATCGGTAAACATAAGCTGTCAGTTGTAGATATATAGAATTTAGGTATGAAACTATCACAACTACTATACTCAGGCAGTTTTCAAAAAAGTTTTATGCTATGTCTCAAAAGCCATGAGCCCTACTATAAATATACAGACCTGTCATAAAATGGCTAATATAACACGTCGTTATTTATTACTTACTTACTATAATATTATTACTGAATTATCATGAATAGAATTTGCATAGTAGCATACTTTCAGTTCTTAAAACAACGATGAAACCCCCAAACTTTCGTATGAAAACTTATTATCTGAGTTCACTACCACTTTAGAATTTCTTATAGAACTCCAAGCATATATCCCTGTGCTAAGTACTCACATACAGTTTTGCTCGATAGTTTTACTCGACGTCGAGCAAAAACCACTGTGTGGACCGCAAAACTCACAGCTCGAAGGCTCGCATCGAGCCAGTTTGAAGGCTCGAATCGAGCCAGCTTGACAAATTTTTTGACACTAGTTTTTATTATTCGTAGAGCCTAATTTCCTTCAAACTGGAGTAAAACTATCGAGCAATGCTGAATGTGTGGACGAAAGCCCGAGCCGTGGCTTTTACTCTACGTGATTGCTCGACCCAGCAAAACCGTATGTGAGTACTTACACGAGTTCATCAAGCAATGCTAAAATGTTCAAACGCCTATCTCTGAAGGCTCTAGAGTTCTGGTTCAGTGACTTTCGTTGTATGGGTCTAAACACACTAGGCTGAATTACGCCGGCGTAAATTCCGCCGCGTTTAAATTGCATACAAAATACGGGCCGAACGCGAGGGGTGACACACTATTATGCCGTATTTTGTATGCGTTTGACATTTGCAGCGGAAACTACGCCGGCGTAATTCTGCCTAGATATAAGCGCCGCGCTGACGCGTCGTCGTCGCCGCGAAATCTCACGACGCGCCGCCGCCGAGGAAAAAGAGCGACGCGCCGCCGCGCGCGCCGCGACAACAATAGAATACATTCATTTCCAAGAATCCCCGGTCGAAAAATTGATACAAAATTTAAAAAATATTATACTTATGTATTTCTAAATCTTTAAGTACCAAATATTAATACAAATACTGCATTTATAAATAAAAAAAATATTTATTGTTCAATGAACACTTCCTAAAGATTTAACACATACTTAATAATTATTACAGTACGACATATATTATTTAGTATTTTAAACAAGACACGACAAAGTATTAATAATTGCTTTGTTTTATTCTTATCATTAACCGATTCCATGTGGATGGCGCCGTAGAGGCGCCATGGGTATCTTTTCTGTACGGCGTGTGGCGCCCGAGAGGAGCCAAAATGTTTTCCTGTAAAACTATGATAAAATTACATTTTTCAGAGGTTTCCCCTCAATGAAAGTGGCTTTATTTGTCACTTATTTTACGTGTGCAGTGTTAGTTTTAGGATATTGCATAAAAACTTACATTTCAGGAGTCTTTAAAAACATTTTCAATTGGTGATTAATATGGCCACCGAATTATTTTATAAATGCCAACACCAGCAAAATCTCACATCAACATAATTTATTCTTATAATTAACTAGCAGCCCGCCCCTGCTTCGCACGGGTATGAAATAAACATTTCTAAAGTTTTTTTACTCACATGATACATACACACACAAACACTCCATACATACTTTCTTGTTATTGCATGGTATTATTAAAAAAAGAAAATTCGTATAATATCGAGTAACGTAGCATAGACAGCTACACCATAAATAAAATAAAAGTATTATGTAATATAATATTGAATATTATATAAACCAACGAAAGCTTGTGGATTAAATCTATTTTGTTGTTTAAACCTTATTAAGCTAAATTTTTTGTGAAATTAAACCTTAATACTTTGAACTCATTTTTTTGCATTATGCGGCTCTAAAGTATGCATGTATTCGGGTCTCTTTTTGTAGCTCGCGGAACAAATTTTTGAGACAGTTACTCTTCCTTAGTTTTTATTATTTGTAGAATACATCATTTCCTTTTTGATTGATTTGTGAATTCAGATATTTCATTCAAAAACTACAACTTCTGCAATGTTTATTTGTTTATAAATGCTATAAAAAGTAGATACATTTTTTTTGGCGTTATGCATGACTAGCATGTAGTATCCAGTTCTACAATAAAACGAAAATAAACTGATCAATACAGCCGAAGGTTTACAACACCTGATAAAAATTAATCACTTAGCTTCCATTTCTGTTTGTTCACGTAATTAATCACTTCTAAATACTTGAAACGAACTATTAATCCATTTACATCCGCTGTTGGGTATCTACTAAAAGAAAAACAATTGGAAATAGACGAAACAGCGATGAATTACAAATCATGGCGGGTGGCGCTCGAGAGGAGCCATCAAAGTTCCTGGCGCTAGGCGCCTCAGAGGAGCCACGAAATATTTGTTCGCCACCAGGCGCAAAAAATTGCAAAAATGACACCGCACTGAATCGGTTAAATAATTTCATCTAACAATATCCGCCATGACACGGTTCTCGAAGTGAAAAGATTTCACGAGTCTCGGAGGTGGCGGGAACATTCCGCGAAAACGGCTCTAATCCTGGGATAATTTTCCGTCGTCGGATGTCAAACTCCCATCCGCGTCTTCTCGAATCCGTGGCGGAAACTATTTCACTCATACAAAAGAAATGTCACTACTGTCAAAATGACAGCAAAATCGGAAAGTATACACTTGTCATTTGCTTGAAAGTGAAATCGGGAAGATTCCGCGCGGAAACGCTTAGTGAATATCCCCGCAGGTCACGCCACCGACGCCGCCGCCGCCGTAGTAATTTTGGCCCGGCGCCGCCGCCGTGGAATTGAGTGACGGCGCTCATATCTAATTCAGCCTAGTAAACTTCCGCATGTAAACTCATCAGCTCAACATAATAAAATATTATGCTTTAACTACTTTGAGCTACAATAATATAACTATATATTTCGTCCCATTCAAGGAGTTTCCTAGATCAAATTACCAACTTGGTAATCACAACAACAAGTTTAAATCATTTACTTTGTAAGAACATTGATATAATTTTCAAAATCACTCGACAAACTCGAGTCTCGATCAAAAATACTATGAAAAGTACCAATAATAGGGTCGTAACTCATAACGATGCATCGTGTGATGGTACTGATAATTATGATGATGATGATGATGATGAATGTAATTTGCATAGTAGCATATGCTTTCAGTTCTTAAAACATCGCCGAAAGTCCCAAACTTGTATCTATAAGGAATCCGGAGTTCTCTTAGTATCTTCGGAACCATAGCATGCCTTGGTGTAAAAATCTTACTTTTTGGTAGCATATGCCTAGGATCCTTAACATAAAATCAAAATCAGTATATGTTTCCATATAAATTTTGAGGAGTTCCCTCGATTACTCATGGATCCCATCATCAGGTCACCACTTTTGTGAACATGGTACCAAATTGGAGTTGAACCCTATACAACAAAAGAAAAAATTTGAAAATCGGTTCACAAACGGCGGAGTAATCGTTGAACATACACAAATAAAACGACTGCTCCTAGGTAGACTATCGTAAGCCACAAAATTGAAAATTTCGTTTTATTGCGAAAATGCATATAATTATGTTAGATCTTTTAGGATCTTCAAGAAAAAATATTAAATTCGAAGTATAAGTGCCTTTTTCGAAACGTAAACTGTAGTATGTTTCAAACGCCTCCGATGTTATTTATTGTAAGTCCCTTAGAGATAGTCTACGTGGAATAATAGGGGGGCAGATGCCCGAATTCACACATCGTATGTATCAGTTGCGATTGTCTACGCCGCATAAAGATTAACGTAAACTATAGTTTGTACTACTTACAATAGTTTACATTGAAACTTCTATTGAAAAATATATTGCAAGTGTAACTTACGATTTTGTTCGTTGGAATTTAAGTTATGATAAATATTGTATGTTAATTATACGACATTCTACTACGGAAACTATTATTTTTTATTTATTGTATCTATATCTTACTACGTTCTACATCGTACTATTCATTAACATACGATACTTTACCGACTTATTTCTTTTATTACAACTATTATTAATGAAATTAGGGGGCAAAAGAGCACCTGATGGGAAGCAAGTGGACAACCCATGGACGCTAGCAACATCAGAAGAGTTGAAATACGTTGCCAGCCTTTTTAAGAAGGTCGCTTTCTTCTTCAGGTTTTCAGATCGCATTGGTCCGGAAATACTGCTGGCGGCAGTTTGATTCAGATTTGTTGTGAAAGACTCATCAAGATAGTACATTTTCCCGTGGAATGATGTTGAAATGTTGCAAGAGGTGTGATAACGAAGCACCTCCCCTTGATACAGCAGATAGAAAATGCAGGGCGAAGCCACATCTGAGCATAAATCCAAGGGATCTGGCTTTAGTTTATGATTTTTTGATTTGTATACGTTTTGATAGGTTGTGTCATGATATTAACGTTTGATGGTTCGCACCGTAGTCGCGCAGGTGTGCACGGCCAGTTTCGCGTTGCAGACGCTCCCGTATCGCGTACCGCGTCCCCTGTCACTGACGCTTAGGTTTGTTTTAAGCTTTAATCATGTCAACTACTTACTTCTAAAATTTATTAAACAAATTTTAAAGGTATTTCACACTTTTTTCAGAAAAGATAATTTATAAATAATTTATTTTCTCAAACATACTATAAATTCGAATAAGGCAATTCCCCTGTAAACTATGATATATCTTACATACCATAAAAAACGTTAAAGAAGTCCCCCGTATAGTATAGTAAGTAAACGTTACAATATTTTAAAAAGGAGAAATTTCAACGTAAACTGTGGTAAGTGTTAGTTGCAATAATTTTCGTTATAGATTTTCCAAAGAATAATATCGCAACAACAATTTCAGCTAAACCAAGCTAATAATATAGTATTTTATTGCATAAGTTAATACCTAACACTATTGTTGTTGCTCATGCCAAATTTTATAACAATCGGTTAAAAAATGAAGTCGTGGTTCAAATTTGCAACTTCAAACGCTCCTCCTGTAAAGTTGCGTTTTTGATGTTACGATAGTCTACCTAGGAGCAGTCGAAAAATAAAAAAAAATAAAAAAAAAATATCTACAGCCGAACATATAACCTTCTCCTTTTTTTTGGGAGTCGGTTAAAAATAACTTTAAGAAAATGGGGTTGGTGCCACGAATTTCCTCTGTGGATGAGTATTCGTGGCGACCAAGGTGCCTGTTTCTGCTCTGTAGTAGAGCAGAAGAGTCGAGGAGAAGGTGAATAGGTGTCTCATCCTCCTCACAGAACCATAATGATATATTTTTTTTTATAAAACCTGCATTAAATTTTGAGGTTACTGCAAAATAATTTGACGTTTGAAAAACCACAATTCAAAACAACTACAAAAACCTCATAAGTATCCTTTATTTTTGAAGGTGAACTTGCATAAGGTACAATAATTACAACATACAATTAGCATTTAGCACACAACATTTAGAATATAGCATCGTTTATGATTCTGTGCCATTAAGACGCTGTGAGTGTCAACTGCCAATGACCTTGATCTCGCATCACTCTCGCACCTGTGTCGATTTTAATGCCAGAGAGACAGAGATGTGAAGTGTTCACTCAGTAGCGTGGATACATTTTTCGTTTGTTAGAGGAAAAAATAAATATTATGGGAAATCTAGATGTCAGAACCGAAAATTAAATCCGAGAATCTTTGGATTTTTGTAAAAGGTATCAAATAAACTAATTTTTAAAGCATGGGTTGTATTATTACTTTAGTTAGAACTGTTTAAAGTTCCTGAAAGATGTAACTTTGGTATTTTTTTTTTTATCCAGTAGGAGTACATTATTTTATTATTTAAATTCGACAAGCTTTTCCAAATATAATCAAAAATCTCATATATTTTTTGTGCCAATCAATGAAATACATACGTCTAGAAAACTGCACAAAGATGTCGAATTGGCAGCTGTCTTCCCCTTTATGGTACAGAATTATGAAACGACGCTACTAATCTTATGGTTAATCATAGGAAAATTCAGAACTTCTGCACTTCATCTATGAGGACATCGTAGTGCTTCCCGTCGGGGTCGTATCGATCCCGGAACTCGTGGTAGAGCTCCGGGAACAGGTGGCTCACTCCCTGTATGAACACCTTAACGTTGTGCTTGTGGGTCGGCGTGCATTTCGCGCAGGCTGTGTCCACCGCCTCGGTGATGTGGACTGTGAAAAAATAATAAAAAATTACAATTAAAAATCTTTATTTTCTTATATATAAAATTCTCGTGTCACAATGTTAGGCCGCGTACTCCTCCGAAACGGCTTTACTGATTTTAACCAAATTTTATATGCATATTCGGTGGGTCTGAGAATCGGCTACTGGGTACTTATTATATTGATAAGTGCATTTGTTGAATAAATAATAGTAAATGATTGCAGCTCCAGACTGACGACGACTAATAATTATTTGCATGCTACGGATTAGCGATGTACGTTGCTATGGTGACATACTTATTTAGTCACTTCAATAAAATAATATGGCAAATATATTATGGCAAAGCAACGTTTGCCGGGACAGCTATTTAAAAATATAAAAACTGCGATGCTTCTAACATTTTTTTCCAACGCTCGTATCCCTTAAAAAATATATTAACAAAATTAAAATTTTAGTGTACATAATTTAATATTTAATACCTAATTCAAATAAGTAATAATAATTAGTGTCTAACCGTTACCGCCAATGTGCATAAACCAGTTAGACTGCGGACTTAGGCCGCGTTTCCACTGACGCGGAGCGTAGCGGAGAGGAGCTTAGCGGTGCCGAATTGACCAATCACCATGCTCGAAATCTTCGCTGTCATTCCGCTGGAATAGCGCGATTGGTAAATTCGGGCACCGTTAAGCTCCTCTTCGCTCCGCTTTAACTGACTCACCCAGATTATCTGGGTGAGTCAATTAAAGTGCAAAAAGTTTATTCTATTCTTACATTAACTAGATAATCTGCAGATTACCTAGGTAATCTGTGGACTAACGACCATGCATACGGTGAAATACATAAAACAGGTACTTGTTTAAAATGAACATATTATTGTGATTTAGTTGTAGGGAATTTAGAATTATTTAATATAAATAATTTTTTGGACATAAACAAAGGAATAATAAGTATAAAGTTTGAAGTAAAATATTACTCCACTGATAAAATATACCCGATCATATTATTAACCAGAAAAAAAAACAATAAAAACAACAACAGTCTAATGGTACGTTTCTACCCTTGCCGAGGCTTGGCAAGCGTCCACAAGCACAAGTGTGTAAAGAAAGTATCTGGCTTGGCTTGCGTGAGCTTGCGGACGCTTGTATCCAATCCGGAGTAGTGTCGGTTTTTGGACACAGATCAAAGGGCGCTTGCGGCAAACGCTTGCGACGCGTTCACACTAGCCGCTGCGCTGTGATGTGATAATGAAGCTTAAAAAATTAAAGTATAATGTATATACTTGGTCGATGACACGTCGGAATATTATGTAGGTAACTCTAATTAATTATATTATTAAGAGTATTATTAATCTATCTTAACTTTTTATAATCATTTACTCCAAACTTTTTTAGTTTAATTAGAATTTTGTCGTTTCGTAGTTTAAATCTTTTGAATTCAATGCCAATAAAAAATATTAACATTTTGGTATGAAAATTAGCGTAGGTATACTGTTAAAACCTACGTGTAAGTATCTATATCAGCTATACTTATTAATTAATTTATTATAAAACAAAGTCGCTTTTTTTCTCTCATGTCCCTTTGTTCCCTTTAATCTTTAAAACTACGCAACGGATTTTGATGATTCTTTCAGTGTTAGATAGCCCATTTATCGAGGAAGGCTATAGGCTATATTTTATAACGCTAAGATTAATAGGAGCGAAGAAATAGAGGAAAATGAGGAAAAACGGGGAAAATTATTTAAGAGGGCTAACTTGAACGAGCTAATCTCAGGAACTACTGGTCCGATTTGAAAAATTATTTCAGTGTTAGATAGCCCATTTATTGAGAAAGGCTATAGGCAATATTTTATCACGCTAATACTAATAGGAGAATGTGAAAAAAACGGGGGAAATTATTTGAAAGGGCTTATCTCGCGAACTACTGAAGCAATTTTTATGTTATTTGGCACAGATAAGAAGTAGACCACGTGAAGGATCATAGGCTATCCATTTGGGTAGTATTTAATCGAGTGACTGTAAATTACCGTTTTAAGTGTCAAAATTAATTAATTTGGGTTACCTATAGAATTACTATTTGACCCCCCCCCCGCTCCAAATCCACACTGAGAAAACCCCCAGTTTTGGAGCTCCTCACCTTTGAAATTTTCGGAATTCTGAGGCTACATCTAAGTCTTGTGGTCGCCTTTTTTTAACGCCTTTAAGGCGCTATATTGAAAAAACTGTCCTTTTTGACGTAATACTATAGGACCCTCAGAAATGTTACAAATCTGGTAATGAGATATACATATCTAGATCGTGTGATCGTGTGTCGAGCTAGCGAACGGTCGTGCTCCACGTTACACACGCTGCAAATATTAATTAATTAATACTAGCTATTTGACCGAGCTTCGCTCGGTATTCGAAAACACGAATAAAAGGACATTTTTAAAAATGATTCCTAGCTAGATCGATTTATCGCCTCCGAAACCCCCTATATACTAAATTTCATGAAAATCCTTGGAGCCGATTCCGAGATTCCAATTATATATTTATATATATACAAGAATTGCTCGTTTAAAGATATAAGATTTTCGCGAATCGCGCGGCACATTGCCGCTGCACGTGACCATGGCGCTCGTGGCCAACGAGTTGCTGGCGTTTATCCAGCACGCCATCGACACCATGGACGAGGTCAGGTATCATGCAGATCTGCAAGTCCTCCTTCACCAGTGAGGAGATTTGCCAAGGGAAGTAGCTGCTGTATGAGACGCTCGGCCAGAGCGCGAACATGCCGTCGCGACGAAGAGAGACTTCAATTTTACTGAATTGAAAAAAACCTAAAAACCGGAAATCCGCAAGTAATTGAGGTTACTGCCAGGGAAATATGGAATTAAGTGTGTGTTACGAGGAAGTGGCTATGCATAATACGTCACTCCTGTGCCGCCATCTCTTTGTGCGAGGTGAACTTTGTCACTCACGTCCCCGTACGAGCACGCCAGGGGAGTGACGCCCAGTACACACACAGTACTTACTCTTGTGCTGCGCGGCCACCTCGTCGCAGGGCCCGCGGTCGAGGTAGCAGTACAGCTCCGCACGCAGCACGTCCAGCGTTTTGATTATGTCATCGAAGTGCACCTTGTCGCTCATTTCCGCGTACGAGCACGTCAGGGGAGTGACGCCCAGTACGCACACAGTACTTACTCTTGTGCTGCGCGGCCACCTCGTCGCAGGGCCCGCGG
This sequence comes from Lysandra bellargus, assembly GCA_905333045.1. Lineage (NCBI taxonomy): Eukaryota > Metazoa > Arthropoda > Insecta > Lepidoptera > Lycaenidae > Lysandra > Lysandra bellargus. Next base: position 8,853,636 of record HG995328.1, read on the forward strand.
TCGAGGTAGCAGTACAGCTCCGCACGCAGCACGTCCAGCGTTTTGATTATGTCATCGAAGTGCACCTTGTCGCTCATTTCCGCGTACGAGCACGTCAGGGGAGTGACGCCCAGTACGCACACAGTACTTACTCTTGTGCTGCGCGGCCACCTCGTCGCAGGGCCCGCGGTCGAGGTAGCAGTACAGCTCCGCACGCAGCACGTCCAGCGTTTTGATTATGTCATCGAAGTGCACCTTGTCGCTCATTTCCGCGTACGAGCACGTCAGGGGAGTGACGCCCAGTACGCACACAGTACTTACTCTTGTGCTGCGCGGCCACCTCGTCGCAGGGCCCGCGGTCGAGGTAGCAGTACAGCTCCGCACGCAGCACGTCCAGCGTTTTGATTATGTCATCGAAGTGCACCTTGTCGCTCATTTCCGCGTACGAGCACGTCAGGGGAGTGACGCCCAGTACGCACACAGTACTTACTCTTGTGCTGCGCGGCCACCTCGTCGCAGGGCCCGCGGTCGAGGTAGCAGTACAGCTCCGCACGCAGCACGTCCAGCGTTTTGATTATGTCATCGAAGTGCACCTTGTCGCTCATTTCCGCGTACGAGCACGTCAGGGGAGTGACGCCCAGTACGCACACAGTACTTACTCTTGTGCTGCGCGGCCACCTCGTCGCAGGGCCCGCGGTCGAGGTAGCAGTACAGCTCCGCACGCAGCACGTCCAGCGTTTTGATTATGTCATCGAAGTGCACCTTGTCGCTCATTTCCGCGTACGAGCACGTCAGGGGAGTGACGCCCAGTACGCACACAGTACTTACTCTTGTGCTGCGCGGCCACCTCGTCGCAGGGCCCGCGGTCGAGGTAGCAGTACAGCTCCGCACGCAGCACGTCCAGCGTTTTGATTATGTCATCGAAGTGCAACTTGTCGCTCATTTCCGCGTACGAGCACGTCAGGGGAGTGACGCCCAGTACGCACACAGTACTTACTCTTGTGCTGCGCGACTACCTCGTCGCAGGGCCCGCGGTCGAGGTAGCAGTACAGCTCCGCACGCAGCACGTCCAGCGTTTTGATTATGTCATCGAAGTGCACCTTGTCGCTCATTTCCGCGTACGAGCACGTCAGGGGAGTGACGCCCAGTACGCACACAGTACTTACTCTTGTGCTGCGCGGCCACCTCGTCGCAGGGCCCGCGGTCGAGGTAGCAGTACAGCTCCGCACGCAGCACGTCCAGCGTTTTGATTATGTCATCGAAGTGCACCTTGTCGCTCATTTCCGCGTACGAGCACGTCAGGGGAGTGACGCCCAGTACGCACACAGTACTTACTCTTGTGCTGCGCGGCCACCTCGTCGCAGGGCCCGCGGTCGAGGTAGCAGTACAGCTCCGCACGCAGCACGTCGGGCTTCTTGATTATATCTTCGAAGTGGACCTTGTCGCTCACGTCCGCGTACGACCACGCCAGGGGAATGATGCCCAAAAGGCACAGTATGGCAAACTTCATGATGAGAAAATCTTTACGAAAAATTCAGGTAAAAATAGAAAAAATTTGGGACTAGTGTACAGACCCTCTAGCTAGTATGTTTTAAAAGTTATTTACTTTTTGAGCTCCTTAAAATATTTATTAAAGTAAAATCAAAGCTTATGAAGTTAGTGGTTCTAAACTTAACAATCGTAAAATACTCAAAGATGATTCAAATCCCCTCATTTATATACTTCACTGACAATTCATATTTAATTTATGTACATAACAATTTTTGAAACAGTTTTTGCAAGAGTAAATAATCATAATTGTTATGAATGTATTTACCGTGTGTACACTGTACACGTACCATGAACTTGTGGAACTTGGATATTTTTTGTTGCGAAGAATTAAGTAAATTATGATCAACAATTAAAATAATTAAAATATTGTTAGAACTTTGTAAACATCAACGTGTATTAATTTTTTTTTATTCCTAGAATATCGCCTAATTTCGCTTACTTCCTAAATAAATGATAGGCAGTTCCAAAAATTACTGGTTGTACAACTCCGTTGCGCTAAAATTCGTTTATCGCACGGGAACCGCACATTTTTCCGGGAAAAAAAGTATCCTATCACCTATGTTCTTTCCCGGGACTCAAAGTATCTCCATGCCAAATTTCAGCAAAATCGGTTCAGTGGTTCAGGCGCAAAGAGGTAACAGACAGACAGACAGACAGTCAGACACACTTTCGTATTTATAATATTAAGTACTTAACCAGATGAAGACCAGCACTGCCAAAATAAAACTATTTTTTTAGTTGTATCGTTGTATCGACAATATAAATATACTTACATTAAAAATCATATTATGTCAATAGGACGTTGTCAGTAGATTTCGCAAAGAGCCTTTAAAAAAATCGTATTCAATTTTACTCCATGAATTAGTGGGGTTCAATTAAATATAAGGGGTCAAATCAAGGGGTTATGTAAAATATGAAAAAAATCGACTTCTTTTTATCTGAATATTCGGATTAACGTAAAATCTCAATATTTCGGATTAAACAGACTCTTATCTTATATATAAAATTCTCGTGTCACAATGTTAGTCCACGAACTCCTCCGAAACGGCTTTACTGATTTTTACCAAATTTTATATGCTTAATCAGTAGGTCTGAGAATCGGCTACCCTGTACTTTAAATATTGATAAATGCATTTGTTGAATAAATAATAGCAAATTATTACAACCTGAGACGTGCGACGTGCGACTGATTGTGCGACGGGATAGCGATCGACGTTGCCATGGTGACATACTTATTTAGTCACTTCAATAAAATAATATGGCAAATATATTATGGCAAAGCAACGTTTGCCGGGACAGCTAGTAATAATATAATATTTAATATGGTAATAATTATCATTATTGTCTGAAATTAAAATATAATAATAATTATAAGGACATCAACTTTCGTTCGTTTTATTTTTATTTTTATTCACTAAATTCTTTCGATTGGCCTCAATAAATTTTTTAAATCATTTTAAAATATTTTAATAGTATAGGTATTTTACTTTTATTGAATAGTTCATATGGCAGTAATTAATAATTATTCATTTTTATTTATTTTTTCAGATTTCGGATATCCCAATATGGGTTCCGTTGACCGTCAGAGGAACGGCTCGGCGCAGCATATGCATGCCGTAGAGAAGGCCTTTAGGTATTTAAAAATTTAATATATTTTATTTAATAATTATTAAGGTAAGGGAAATAATTACACAAAAACTTTTATAACTGGCGTGCTTTGCCACACTTAGTACCATATTGTAACTAATATGACTAAACAAATATTTTTGGCAGTTTTTTTTCAAACAAAATGTACAGTTTTCTTAGAATATTCATTATATTGCATATTGCGCGCGAAGGTGAGAATAGGCCTTATCTAATCAGATCTTTTTTTGCAGAATACAAAATATTATTGTCATAATGGTTACAGTCCACTGAAATGTTACATTTGCTTTGCATTTATTAGAGGACGCAATTTTATTTTTGAAATATGTTGGGGGGCTCAATAGAAGCTTAACCTCAAGTTTGTGGGGTCGCCACTCTTGTCCCCCGTCCGCCATATTGAAAAAAGGGGTGACAACACTATTTTTGTGATATCTCGGAAACTATACGTCTTACAAAAAATTGTAAGAACATAATTTGTTGCAAATTACTTTGCCTACAAATATGTTTATATAACTTTTTACTCTAAATTAAAAATTTAAAACGTTAAAACCAAAAGAGTGAGAAAATTTTGGAAAAGGTTTATTATCACTTTTTAACTTTGTTTAACATATTTTACAGAATAAATACCTTAGACCAACCTTGCAGATGACCTTTTGAGAAAAAGATCCCCCGATCCCATGAAATTAATTTTCTGCAGATACAAAGGAAACTGTGAAACCATGTATGGCTGCAGAAAACCAGGCCTAAAATGCTTTATAGTATAGTAAGCATGTGCAGACTAGTATAGTAGGAATACTATAATATAGTATATAACACATGTAGTGTAGTAGGCATACTGTAGACTGTGGCTGCAGAAAAGCAGGCCTGAAAAGCTTTACATAATAGCACTTAGCAGGCATACTGTAGAGCATTTTAGGTCTACTTTTCTGCAGCCACATATGCTTTCACAGTTTCCTTTGCCTCTGCAGAAAATTAATTTCATGAGATTGGGGGTATTGGGGGATGTTTTTCTCAAAAGATCATTAACAAGGTTGTTCTAAGGTATTTTTTTGTAAAATGTATTAAACAAAGTTTAAGAGCGATAATAAACCTTTTAAAAAATATATCACTTTTTTGCTTATAACTTTTTAAATGTTTAACTTAGGGTAAAAAGTACTATAAACATATTTATAGGCAAAATAATTTGCAACAAAAAATGTTCTTATAAATTTTCTGTAAGACTTATAGTTTTCAAGATATCATGAAAATAGTGTTGTCACCCCTTTTTTCAAGATGGCGGCCGGGGGACAAGAGAGGCGACCACACAAACTTGAGGTTAAGCTTCTATTGACCCTCCCAACATATTCCAATAATAAAATTGCGTCCTCTAATAAATGCAATATTCGGTCCTAAAATTGTAACATTTCAATGGACTATTACTCAACTTCAATTTAATGACACGATGACAATAACACACAATGATAAAAAATTTGACATTAAGAGTGGGCCATAACTGTAACTATAACCAGATGCGGTTATGGTTATAGTTATGGTTATAGTTAAGACTAACTTTACTTTAAACCTCAACTTTGAACACAGAATTTGACAGGATATTTATTATGTCTGTTGCGTTTATTGTTTCGTTAAAGCTATGTCAGTTAATGGGGTTGAGAGTTGAGACTGTTGAAAGTATAAAAAATAAATAATACTTATCCGTAAAAATCGACAGGAAAAATATATTTTGTTATACAAACACTGTAAGCCATAGTCAATTTTTACAAAAAAAATCGATCGATATAAGTTTGAGCGCTTGAGTTGTGTTATCGTTAAATATGGCGTCCATTATTTTTTTGATTTTGCGTTGTAGTTATAGTTAAAGTTATTGAACCCACCCTAAGTAAAGGTTTTCCCGTGGTGCTTACCCCTTTGTTCGGACATTAATGTCACGAAAATTTGTCTGTTTCCCGCTTTGCTTGGAGAGGGAAATTGGATTTCTCCTACTCCTCCTACCTTTCTTCTGATTAATTTCGTTGCGGGTCCCAACTCCCAAGACAGATTTAGCTTGTCCCTTGGGCATCCCTGAGATCATATCAAGGGGTTTTCATGGTTGGTTACCACTGTTGATCCTAGCGACACAGGAGATACAGTGGTGGGAAAGTGTGGTGGGCCAAAGCCCGATCAAAAAAATAAAATAAAAAACCCAACCTAATTCCACACAGTTGGACCGAATGGGTCGCATGCGATCAACAATTTTATTTTATTTTAATAAACTTTTGCATTTTTTGTTATCTACAAGCGTTCGTTTTGCGTAATTATATACCGAACTAACAAGACTTATTTTGTATTATATTATGTTAATTTCTATTGTTTTAATGTACTGATCATTATTAATTTTTTTTAAATGTTTGTTACCTACCAGTAACTTTTTTGAGAATGTAAGTTTAAGTTAGATACACGCAGATCGTCCAATGGTATCGTTTTGCACGAAGCACTACGCATATCTGCGGCCGCGGCATATGAGTAACGCCCACAGACATAGATCAAGATAGATACCGCTTGTGTATGTACTTCGCGTGCCATATCGCGATCCCAAACGAAAAGCAATGCTCGTCTTTCGAAAGTCTTTTCTTTAGACTGCTATAGGAATCGGACGCCAATAGGAATTTTAAAAATGCCTTAATGCCTAAAAGTGCCGTATTGAGCTGCGGAAATTCAAATAGAAACGTTGGCCTAGATAATGGACACGTTTCTTATCATCGGTATGTCACACTAGGTAGGAAAAAAATGGCACGCTCGTTTTCATACAAATGGAGCGGCATGCGGTATCTATCAAGATAGATCAAGATCTATGTCTGTAATAACGTCCCATCATGAATTTGTCATAACAAAAATTTAAAAAGTACCTAACTCATTTCAGTGCTGGTACTTTCAAAGTTGTTTCAAAGTCAACTCTGTATAAGGGTCACATACAAACAGTAACATCACTTTGTTTTGTTACATATTATAACATACATGACCCTGTATAATATACAGGGTGTAACAAAAATAAGTGATGATACTTTAGGGTGTGTACGTGTTCCTTGTAGAGAGTTCACTGTGAAAGTTGCAGCGCTGAAAAACTATTTTTTTTTTCACTTTTGTATGGAAAAACTCTTGACGCTCGGGCCATTGCCCATACAAAAGTGAAAAAAAATAGTCTTTCAGAGCTGCTACTTTCACAGTGAACTCTCTACAAGGAACACATGCACACCCTAAAGTAATATCACTTATTTTTGTTACACACTGTATATTACAGGGTGTAAGTTGTAACAAAACATAACTTGATAATACTTGAGAGCTTAGAGCTTATACAGTATACTGTATACTATGTGTCCCTTTTGAGTTCACTGTGAAAGTAGCAGCGTTGAAAGACCATTTTTTTTCACTATTGTATGGGGAAACTCGTGACGCTGTGGTGCTTGCCCTTACAGAAGTGAAAAAGAATTTGGTCTTTCAGCGCTGCTACTTTCACAGTGAACTCTCTAAGGGGCAAAGGCCAACCCACACGTACCACAACCACACCACATCACAACGACAAAATGTCGTCGAGCAGTGGTTACGTGTGAATTGTGTCGCTGCAGCTATTTGTAGTTGCGTTGTGGTACCGACAAAATGCCGACGTGGTTGCGTTGTCACCAACCAAACAAAAAAAAAGATCAAAATCGGTCCACCCGTTTGGATGCTACGATGCCACGGACAAACACACACACACAGACAGACAGACAGACAGACAAGTCAAACTTATAATACCCCTCTTTTTTGTCGGTGGTTAAAAATAAAAATTGCTGTTTTATCTCGGTATTCATTGTCGGTATCTTTTTATACACTTTTTTACAATATTTTTTTTTTTTATATTATTTTGCAACAGTATTTTATTTTACATTTTTAAAGAAGCTAAAGATTTATTTTTTTTCTCTACCACTAACGTGGAAAACTACCAGAAGTGAACACATTATTTAATAATTACGAAGGAAAATAATTATTTGTAATTCTTTGCGAAAAAAAAATACATTTCGAGTATGAGAGGGGCTTGTAACAATTTTATATTCAATGCTTTTAATAGTATTATTAAGTTCAATCTTCGTGTAATTATAAATTTCAACATAACAATGAATCATATAAATACTTACCTACCCATAATATTAATGCAGAAATTGGTGTGTTTGTTTTGTTTTCATACAAATGGAGCGGCCTGCGGTATCCATCTTGATCTATGTCTGTAGTAACGTCCCGTCATGAATTTGTCCAAACAAAAATTTAAAAAGTACCTAACTCATTTCAGTGCTGGTACTTTCAAAGTTGTTTCAAAGTCAACTCTGTATAAGGGTCACATACAAACAGTAACATCACTTTGTTTTGTTACATATTATAACATACTTTACCCTGTACATTTACATTTTTAAAGAAGCTGAAGATTTTTTTTTCTCTACCACTAACGTGGAAAACTACCAGAAGTGAACACATTATTTAATATATTACGAAGGAAAATAATTATTTGTAATTCTTTGCGAAAAAAAATACATTTCGAGTATGAGAGGGGCTTGTAACAATTTTATATTGAATGCTTTTAATAGTATTATTAAGTTCAATCTTCGTGTAATTATAAATTGCAACATAATAATGAATCATATAAATACTTACCTATAATATTAATGCAGAACTTGGTGTGTTTGTTTTGTTGCTCATTTTCTGATCTCAGGGGTGCCTGGAAGACAATTGACAAGCTAAATATTATGTCTTGGGAGTTGGGACCCGCATCGAAAATTAATCAGAAGTGTTTAACATTAGCAATCAAAAGCGCTACTAGCTCTTTGGTCAATATTATGTTTTTGACGACCTCTGTAGCTCAGTTGGTGGGCTGTTGGTAGCTCAAGCCGGGGTCGCGGGTTCCAATCCCGCTGACAGAATAAAAAGTTTCCAAAGTTCCTGGTCATTGACGTGTATTAAATATATTGTGTACTGTGTAGGTATCATATTATAATTTAAAAAAAATCTTGAATATATGTATGCTTTGTATAAAAATATTAAATATATTTCCGTTGTCTGGTACCTGTAACACAAGTCCTTCAGGTACTTAGCACGGGGCCAGACTGACGTGGTGTGAAGCGTCCATAGATATTATTAATATTATATCGCCGAACAAAAATGTATGGAATTGACATTACACAAGTCGAACGTCAACTTCTTTATATCGAACGCTTCATACAATATTTTGATCGGAGATTCTAAAAAGAAGCGAAATCTTAGGGTCTACACAGACGGACTGCATTTCAACTGCAATCCAACTGCAAATTGCAGTTCAAGTGCAGTTTGAATGCAGTTGACACGACTGCAATACGACTGCAACAGAACTGCAAACCAAACAGTTCACACGACTGCACGCCGACTGCAACTGAACTGCAATGCGACTGCGCGTTTGGTTTGCAGTTCTATTGCAGTCGTGTCAACTGCATTCAAACTGCACTTGAACTGCAATTTGCAGTTGAATTGCAGTTGAAATGCAGTCCGTCTGTCTAGACCCTTAAGAAAACATCATGGCTATGGGCTTTGAAAAGATAACTTAATAAATAATAATAATTAAAAAACTCTTTGAAGTAAGTATTAAGCTTTTATTTAAATAATATTTAAAAAGAAGAAACTAAACTCCTTAAATATTTTAATTTAAATCAAGTTTTAACCTCAATATATTATACAATTTCCATGATAATAAAAGCTTGTCGCGTGACTTGGATGTAGTTATTTGGATTATGTTGATGTACTTGGATGTTCTACATCCATAATTATTGGATGTAGAACGACTAATTAGAGTTACTCTCAAAAACCCCTTCCGCCTACACACACCGCTATCCTCCAATAGTGATATAAATATCGCAGTCGACTGGATAAAAAAGCCATTAAGTCAAGCCCTTTGATTGAACAACGCCATTCAATCACACGGCTTTACTTCGTTTAGCCGACTTGTTGACTGCAACGTTCAACACTACAGCTAGATGAAGCTTAGTCAACTGGTTAAATGCTATATTAATTAAGGTGACCATTACTTTAGGATTACACAAACGCGAGCGTAATGATAACAATCAGATTAATTGTATAACTCACTCATTTTGAACACAATAATTATTGTAATAAATACCTTGGTGATGCATCTCATAATCCCGTAATTTCTCCTCGAATATTAGTTTCAATTTTGATTCACTCGTATGTGTGTGTGTGTGTATAATTTATGTCTCTTTAATAATACTTGTAACGTATATTGACGAAAAATATCTTAATACAACCAAAAAAACACCGGCTAGTTGACGCCATATTGTAAACAAAACACACAGCGGTGGTAAGCGCTGAACGAATTCAATCAAACGGCGGCTTTTGAATCAGCTGTAGTGTTAAACGGTTTGAGCTCAATTAAAAAGCTAGACGTGTGATTGAATAGCGTTGTTCAGTCAAAGGGCTGATTGTTTGATTGAACGGCAATTTAAACCAGTTGGCTGCGACATAAATATTATAATGATTCCATGAATCGTGCTCCCGGGCAATGTGTTTTACGCTGCAGCTAGGGAAAATATCCCGAAATACCGGGATCCCGCATGCATTTTGCGGGACTAATCCCGGTCGAAAAATTAGCGGGATCCCGCGGGACTGGCGGGACTACAAAGAAGCGTAATTCATACTGGTAACTCTGCACGCGGGGGTGCGTAAACTGGCTACATACGGCCCGCTAAACAATAATTTACCTTCAATTCACCTACAATTCACTTTAAATGACAATTGTACCAACCAGCGTGGCAGCTGAGCGAACTTTTTCAGTTACCTTGTCTCGAATATCAGAAGCCGTTTGGCAGACACAATTAAATGAATACTAATTAAAAGATGAAATTATTATAAGCGTGTTTTTTAGTTTTTTTGTAACTGTTATTATTACGTCGCCATTTCCAAACAAAATGTTCAGTTTTTCTTTTATTTTTATATATAAATAACGCTGAAGTATGAAATAAACCCTTGTAAAAAAATTACCGACGAAGTTTGTTTTATTTGAGTTTCTAATAATTAAACGGGGTCTATCAAGTAAAGTCATTATAACGATTTGTTTTAAAATTTTAAGTCCACCCTGCGGGATCCCACAAATACCGGGATCCAGCGGGATTGTGATGGTTCAGTCCCGCAAATACCGGGATTGAAATTATCTTGCGGGATTGCATTCCCTAGCTGCAGCTAATAGTGAATAGTGAACAATATCGAGTAACAACGATTCCCGCATTATAGCACCCAGTCCCAAAAATGTTTTTGATGATTACTTAAAAATTAAATACAATACTAATATTTCCTTTAGGCTTTAGCTATTATTTTATAAAGTGTGTGATTGTAGTAGTACAAGTTACTTAATGATAGTAACTCAATAAGTGTAATAGATATTTGTTGAAAAGCCCAGAAAGATTCATAATTTCGAAAAATATAACTATCGAGTCAAAATAAATGAATCGTGTTTTCCGTTAACCAAATATCACATAAATATACAATGATTAAATAAATCTCAATTACATTTGAGTTAATCGTCTTCCGGGATCGTAATACTTATTAGAATTTGGCAGCCCGCTCTTAATATCCATATTGTAGGACTACACAGAAAATAACTATTTCGCCATCTTGGATGATTGGCCATATTGGATTTAGAGTGTTGTCACATACAGGGTGTGTAGGTACGCGTCCCATAGAGTTCATTATGAAAGTGACAGCGCTAAAAGAGCAAAATATTTTTTGTCATTTGTATGGGCATGCTCGTCCGCTCCAGCTTCATGTATTTACTCACACAAAAGTTTTTAAAAGGTTGCTCTTTCAGGGCTGCTATTTTCACTGTGATTATTGTTACCTTGTTATTGTTTCTTTTATTTACCTTAGATAGGTATTAAGCTTAAAACAAACCTAAGCGTCAGTGACAGGGGACGCGGTACGCGATACGGGAGCGTCTGCAACGCGAAACTGGCCGTGCACACCTGCGCGACTACGGTACGAACCGTCTAACGTTAATATCATGACACAATCTATCAAAACGTATACAAATCAAAAAATCATAAACTAAAGAGCTGTAGAAAATAATATAAAAAAGGCTTTAAAAAAGAAGTCTAGTTATGTACACTTCAAAAAACGCGTCTGACAACTTGACGCGCACGTTTCGCTTGCCGACGTGTGCAAATGTCAATGGACTTTAATGTAGACAATTACTAGGGAAAGACATGAACCAAATAAGGTCAATGGTTTGCGCGTGCTCTTTGTTACTGGTTAGTGGGGGGCGTCCACAAATTACGTGAGGTGCTTACACACACACAAGATGATATTGTCCTTATATTGACGGAGTGTGTCGGGGCGCAGACTTGAGGTCGCGTCTCAATAGTGATTATAATGTAGGCAGTATTAACAGTATCTTGGCTGATCCATCTTCTGAGGCTGCTAAAATATTATATAAGATTCTAGATATATCTCTTAAACATCCCAGAGATGTATAAGAGATATATCTGGACTACATAGTATGTTTAAAATTAATTATTCGTTGATTGTCAATTTTTAATTAATTAGTATTGAATACCTATAAGGACGGTATTATCGTTTTTAAGCGATAAAGTCCTTTTTTGTCTAGATTAAAAAAAATATTATACTACATATTTTGGTCCATTTCACCCATATTGTACCGTGTATGCTTTAATCGTAACCCTAATCATTATAGTTAACACGATTAAGATCATTCACAAATTCGTTCGAAAGAAAATCTACCGACTGTCAAACTAAACGTTTGTAACGTAAGAAACCTTCATTTTGAAATCTCACGTGAGATTTGGGGGGAGGGGGGGTCAAAAAATTCAAAAAAACACCTCACGTAATTTGTGGACGCTTACACAATGCACAGTGGTTATATCCTTATTCCTTAGCCACGGCCCACGCCCACTATAGTGACGAAGTCCTAAATAAAGTTACTAATGGTACAGTAGACATTTTAGATGGTATTCTCAAATTGCCGAATTCTGTCCGTAGCAGTTATTGACCCCCTGTCAAAAAACTCATCATAATTCATCGTTTTCTATACAAACCCCGAATGACAATGAAGTGACAGATATTATACTAGTCTAAACTCGGCGATATCGTATTTTTAACCGACTTCCGAAAAACGAGGAGGTTATGCATAGATGTGAACTTAGTTTGAAGTTACATATCACTTCGAACTCATAAATACATAGATTATTATCATATTAAGGGCTGCCAAGATCTTTTTTTCCAATTAATCTTAATATTCTGTGTCTTTATTAGACTTTATTTTTTTCTTAAATTAACAGAATACAGTGCGGTAATAAAATGTTAGGTCCCCTAGATATATATTGTAGAGTTCGCTGTGAAAGTAGCAGCGCTGAAAGAGTGCCATTTTTTTTCAACATTTTATAGGAAAATAGAGGACCTCATCGGCACATCTTTAACCATCTCCCCTAGCATTGAGATACTTGGCGTCAACATATCGAGCGAAGTCCAGTTCCGATATCATCTAGAGCAGAGGTTCCCAAACTTTTTTTCTCATAGACCACTTTAAACATTTTGCAGGATCCAGTGGACCCCCGCAGCTCTCTCCCCCCATCCATTCAGATGGATTCCTACTTAACGTTTTTGTATTCTAAGTTTGACTCACAAGTCTCAGTACAAGGAACAGAATATAAGCTTCCACTTCACACAAAAATTATCGCAGTCGCAATATAATCAAAATTTAAATTTCTACAATGGTCACCTGAGATATAAAAGTTATAATTTTAATGGGAGGGATATAATTTTCATAGACCCCCGTTAACGACTCCTGGATCCCCATTTTTCTTCCACGCAAGCGTAGACCCCTGTCGGGCTCCTGTGGACCCCTGGGGGTCCACCTGGACACTTTGGGAATCAATGATCTAGAGGGTAAGGCCAAATCAGCCTCGAAGAAGCTTGGTGTTCTTAACAGAGCGAGACAGTACTTCAGTCCGGACCAACGCCTACAACTCTACAAGGCGCAGGTTCGGCCTCATCTGGAATATTGTTCTATTCTATAGTATCTCTGGGCAGGGGCGCCAAAATACCAACTGCTCCCTCTGGATCGTATCCAACGAAGGGCGAATCGTTGTTGACTGCCATAGTGTTTCAAACAGCTTGGACCCCTTGGAATTACGCCGAGATGTAGCTTTACTCTGCATCCTCTATCGGTTGTATCACGGGGAGTGCTCTGAGGAATTGTTCGGAATCATACCACCTGCAACTTTTCGCCATCGTACCACGCGAAAAACATACCGTCCTCATCACCTTGATGAGTGGCAGTCTTCCACAGTGCGTTTTTCGCGTAACTTTCTGCCGCGCACTCTAAAACTCTGGAACGAACTGTCACCAGCGGTATTTCCGGACCTATACGACCTGCAAACATTCAAGAAAAGAGCGTATTCCCTCTTAAAAGGCCGGCAACGCACCTACAGCTCTTCTGATGTTGCGAGTGTCCATGGGTGTCGGTAGTTGCTTACCATCAGGTGACCCGTTTGCTCGTTTGCCCCCTTATTTAATAAAAAAAAAATTCTTGCCAATTTATGTTTTATTCGGTTTACATTACAATAATTATTATAATTTATAATAGCTCTATTCTAACGAATGGTTACGCTTGCTAAGAAACGAAGACAAAATATGAAGGAAACAAAATTAAAATGTATTTAATCCATTATTTATACACTTATTTTATCTCGTTGGTGTAATTTATAATAATTACCTCATGCTTGGATTTAATAAATGTATAATTTTGTGTTACACTATTTTTATTTGAAATAAGTAACAATACCTGCGTACTTATAAAGGAAATTACATTAATCTTCATTACATTATTCAATCTTCATTTCAAATGTAGGAGACCTAACTTTGGCACGAATGGGTTGGCTAGACAGAAATGACAACAAGGTCTTACAGAAAACCGAGGGAAACAACGCTTTAATATATGGGAATTGTGATTTTAACTTTTGTAATATATCATTGCTTTTAGGTAACCACAAACATTTCTAGCCGTAGTAGAGTCCGCAAAACATTTTAATACTTTTATAGTTCATAAAATTATTATTTTTCAACAAAAAATTGAACCCGACTTCCAAGGAAAAAACAAAATTCTTAAAATGGCCTAAAGAGTATGAAATAATTCTTATTCTTCATTAGTGCCTTTTTCAAAATTCGACTAAATGTCAACGAATTCTGTACTCAATTTTCATTAGTTTGAAGTCGGTACCAGCCCAGAACTGAGATACTTGACATAGAACTTAGCCAGTACCGACTTCAAAAGAATGAAAATTGAGTACAGAATTCGTTGCTATTTAGTCGAATTTTGAAAAAGGCACTCAAGAAGAATAAGAATTATTTCATACTTTTTAGGCCATTTTAAGAATTTTGTTTTTTTGCTTGGAAGTCGGGTTCAATTTTTTGTTAAAAAATAATAATTTCACTCTTTTTAGTTATATACAAGACAAGGCTTTATGCGTAGATAACCGCTACGAATACTAAGTATCCTTAATATTATAATACTGTAAGTGAAAGTGTGGTAAATGCTTGCAGTTATCTAAGCGATGCTGCAATTTCCAAACTTTTATCTTTAAAGGTGAGTTCTGTTCAGTGTCTTTGAACTAAGAGTTACCTTCGTATGAAATTTCTCTTATTCGTAACTTAAGTGTAAGTTACTAGAAACAACATTTTAACCACTATGAGTGTTTTGATAAATTTAAAGGATTTCCCTCGATTGCTCATAGATCCCATCATCAGTTCACCACTTTCATAATTGTTATACGAAATTAAGATTATATTATCCTATATAAAAACACGAGAATTTTGAAAATCGGTCCACAAACAGCGAAACAATCATCAAAAACATCTGCTTGCAAAATATCATGAAAAGTACCAATAATTGGGTCATAATGTGATGACCCATGGTATAATTATACTTGTGATGATGATGATCAATCAAATTGATGTGTTGGCTTATGCTTTCAGTTGTTTAAACAACGGCGAAATCCCCGAACCTGTATCTATAAGGATTCAAAAGTTCTGTTCGGTACCTTCGGATCCAGGGTATAAACCTGGTGCAAAGTTTTACTTTTTGGTAGCATTTACCTCGAACGCTTCAGAAAAAATCAAAATCACTATAAGTTTCCATACAAATTCTCCTCGATTCCTCATGGATCCCATCATCAAGTCACCACTTTTGTGTCATGGTACCAAATTCGGATTCAACCCTGTACAACAACAAAAGAATCATGAAAATCGGTCCACAAACGGCGAAGTTATGGTTGAACATACAAAAAAAATATATACAGACGAACATATAACCTCCTCCTTTTTGGAAGTCGGTTAAAAAATTTAGAATAAGTAGGTACCGTACTTAAATATTACCTACAATATTATTGTACATTTAATTTGTAGAAACCTTAAGATTTTTAATTTCCTTCTAACCTTAAGCATGTACTAAGTATAGTAGTATAGTTGAAGGACGTGATTCTCGTAATTTTCCAATACATTAATTCCATTCAAGTCAGTAGCGTCTGTTAAAATATGTATGACTTATGTAATTCTATGTAAAATTATGCTCCTCACTCCTCGGATACCCGATACTTATGCGGCATTATCTAGTAGCTGGTAATAATTATAGCGCTTTGGTGTTTTAAAATTAACGAAAAAGAGTTTTCTAAAAATTAAATTATAACTGTCTTAAGTTTTTAGCCAAAATGGCCAAATTATAATATTATTATTACTAGTCGATGCCCGCAACTCCGTTGCGCCAAAACTCGTTTATCGCGCGGGAACCGTACATTTTTCCAGGATAAAAAGTAGCCTATGTCTTTTCACGGGACTCAAAGTATCTCCATACCAAATTTCAGCAAAATCGGTTCAGCGGTTTGGGTGTGAAGAGGTAACAGACAGACAGATAGACAGTCAGACAGGCAGACAGACAGACGGACAGACAGACAGACACACTTTCGCATTTATAATATTAAAGTATAGATATGGAAGTATCGAGTATCGACTATTTAATAAATTCCTACTTCCTAGTTCCTACAAAACGATTTACAACCTACAAAACATCTTGAAGTGTGACTGATGAAACTGGCAAAACAGTAGAATATGTAGCAGACCGTACTCGGCCATTCTACGAAGTGGCCAAAATCCTGTTCGCTTTATTTATCTCCTTTTTAAACATAGTCACATTTTAACAATAGTGTGTATTTTGCTTGATTTTCAGTTTCCTATCACCACATGATGCAACTAACATCCAATCTCTCTTATTTATTAAAATTTTGCGCTTTTCCTGTAGACCAAATCACGTCCTGTCGACTGTTCGCGGCATAGGCTGTCAGATATTTTTTTTAAATGCTCTCCTATGTTTGAAGTATTTAATGTGAATCTGCCATATTACAAATATAATAAAGTAAATTTTCATGTAAGTAATTTAAAAGAAAAACGAATTTCATTATTGCAAGTTACATAACAGTGTTCGTAAAAAACTAATCACACCTGTAGACAAACATAAAAATACTGATATTTTTATAAATATTTTCAACAACAACACTGTTTTGTGTTGCTAGCAACACTGGAACAGTAGTTGTCATTGTGTAACCGTTTTCGCTGGCAGAGAAAAGTTAATTATCCAGCAGGGCCGTCTCTAGCCGGTGTGGCGCCCGTGTGCAAATATTACCCTAGCGCCCCCTAGCAAACGCGCGGTCGATAAAAAATCGGCCAAGTGCGAGTCAATTATAAGGCAAAGATAGGCAAAAATTATGTTTTTATGGGAGCCCCTTAAATGTTTATTTAAGTACAAAATATACAATTAAGTATTTTGTGAATATTTCAAATTTCAAGTTCCTACGTTAATGGCCAAAAAATCACATTGCTTGTATGGGATTGTATCCTTAAATATTTAATTTATTTTGCTTATTATAGTATTCTTTACTAGCAACCCGTCCCGGCTTCACACGGGTATAAAATATAGCCTATGTAACTCAGAGAATAAAATATGATTAAAATCGATTCAGTCGTTTTTAATCTATACTATATCTATACTAATATTATAAATGCGAAAGTATCTCTGTCTGTCTGTCTGTCTGTCTGTCTGTCTGTCTCGCTTTCACGCCAAAACTACTGAACCGATTGTAATGGAATATTGTACACAGATAGGCTAAAGCCTGAGAAAGGACATAGGTTACTTTTTAACTGAAAAAAGGGGTTGTAAGGGGGTGAAAATGCGTAAATTTGTTAAAAATAAGTTAGTTCCAAAAATTCATAACAGATGGCGCTACATCGCGATATCGCTTGCTCATAAGTCTTTCTATAACAAGTGGTACCATATTGAGTCGGATTTTTCAGATTCTTCCGATTGTTATTAAATAACTACTCAGTACTTTATCTATGCAGTGACGTAACCTTAAACCTACCAATGATAAATAGTTTATGGGTAAAGCCAAAGTAGTGTAATGGGGGGCTAAATAAGCTTTAAATTTGGTATAAATAAAGTTTAATTTTAAAAAATGAAATATTATGTGCACACTGCGCAGCTGTTTTTGGGTATTTTGATGTTTTAAGGGGTACCAGGGTTTTAAAAAGCTTATAAGTTTGACACCAATTTTGTTGACACCGCGCGCTATAAACTGAAGTCCACGCGGACGAAGTCGCGGGCAACAGCTAGTAATATTATAAAGAGATAAACTTTGTTTGTTTATTTGTTTACTCATAAGTCATAGATCTGCTAAGTACTAAACTACTACTCATAGATCTAAACTCCCCTCCCGCTAGCGTACCCCGCCTTGGTAGCGCCCACTTCGAAACGGGCGTAAATTGCAATATTTTAATTTCGCCATAAATTCTAAACCAAACGTCCAATTTTAATCATTCACAGACCAAATATTATCTACATAAACTGTACTTAGTGATGAAATCATTTATTTTGATAAGGATTTGTAGCATGAGTAAAATAAATGCGTTTAAATGTAGTCCAAAAAAATCAAGATTTTTAAATAAATAAATGGTTGTTGTACCTCACTCGACATAGATAGGTGTGTGATTGTGTCGCGGACTTTTTTGTAGATATTTAAAAGATCTACATTTACTTGGAACATTGTATGATTCTATATTTTATAGTTTATGCAACGTACGCAAAATAAGTAAATTTTCTGGTTATTTCCAAAAAACTGAAATATCTTATGGAACCCTCTATTTTCCAAAATAAAAAGTAGCCTATGTTACTCGTAAATAATGTAGCTTACGAATGGTGAAAGAATTTTTAAAATCGGTCCAGTAGTTTTTGAGTCTATTCATTACAATTAAACAAACAAACAAAGTTTACCTCTTTATAATGTTAGTATAGAAGTATAGATATTAGTATAGATTAAAAGAAGCAACAGAATCACATAATCTGTTATCTGAGAATTTCAACTCTCTAGCATAGAGAATATAATGAATGCCATCTACGACCTGCAGTCTATGACCAGAATAAATAATATGAAGTGAGCGACTGCCTAAAAGTTAATACTTTTTAGTTTTTTTTAAGACCAGACCACCTCAAATTCTAATAATGACTTTTAGGTGGTCTGTTCTTGGCCTCCTAACTTCTATGGAACATCGGCTACCATTGCATCCTGCGAACGGCCCATCTCCATGGCACCCAGAATAGACAGCTGCTCAGAAGCCCGCAGCATGTTTTAGTACTGCGGATACTACGCTGATATCGAATCGTTAGCTGGTGAAGCGGCGTTGGCGCTGACAGGGTCCCCTCCGTGGAATCTGGAGGCACGCGTGTCGGAGGGTGTATCAACACACAGCTTTAAAGAGCGAGGAGAACGGGTGCTACTAGTCCTGGCAACCCAAAGGCGCCACCAGGCGCGTGTAATTACAATACCCACCAGGTAAGACCAGATGGGTTCCCCAACTGCCGGCCGCCGCACTGTGAAAGCGATCCGGTCGATACGGTACTACAATAGTGGATGGCACATTCAAGGGACACCATACGGCTAGGAGGAAAACATCGCCTAGGTGCCACCACAGTCTGAGAAAGACGATTGAACGCTTTGCTTGGGCTGAGCAACGGGCTGTGTTTTGCACCGTCCTTGGATTGGACCTTACTGCTTTTTGGGAGGCGGTAGCTTATACTCTCTGCGAAACTGTTATGTTGCAAACGGAGGCTGCATAAAGAGAGCGGGAAGTAAATACGCAGATCTCATGAGAAGGATGCACGGAGGGCGTAGGGGCTGCACGGCGCCCGGTGCGACCGCAAGGGCGCCGTCAAAAATACATATTTTGCTTTTGATCTTGTGCTTTAGCGGCGAAACCGCGCTTACGCGCTATTTTAGCGCCTATCCTGACGACAAATATTATCTTTATTTATGTGTTTTAAGATTCATTTCATGTTGAAAAGTAAAGTTTATTTTTATATTGCAAAAGCCGAGCCGCTCATGGCGCGCATTGCTTTGCTGTAATTCGACAAAATATATAAGAAGAGCTTCAGATAATTCATAAATTGTATGCAAACTGGAGTTCTTTTTACGGTGGTCATTAAAGCACGGCGGCCGGCCAACGCTAGTTTTTTGCGAGCGGCGCTCGGCGCCCCTAGGACCGCGGCGCCCGTGTGCACCGCACACCCTGCACCTAAGGGAAAGACGCCCCTGTTATCCAGTTTTTTAATAAGATTGTGTGATTCTACGAAGTGTAAAAGTTGCTGCGTCACTTCTGAAGTGGCCAATAAATAGTAAGTCCTTAATCCCAAAAAATAATTTTCATTTAGTCTTGTTAATGAAGGATTTTCTTAACTTTTT
This sequence comes from Lysandra bellargus, assembly GCA_905333045.1. NCBI lineage: Eukaryota > Metazoa > Arthropoda > Insecta > Lepidoptera > Lycaenidae > Lysandra > Lysandra bellargus. The sequence continues at coordinate 8,873,651 of HG995328.1, forward strand.
AATTTGATTGTCAAACAGTTTCCATTTTAGTAACTAGATGGCGTATGGGTAGACAACTATTGGTAATACCAGAGAATACCATCATTATTTGCTACAAAACTGGGCAAAAGAATGTGAAACTTGATACAGTTCAATTTGAAGAAGACGCCATAATATTCCAACAACTAGGATAACAAAGTTATTACAACGATGTTTTAGTTAAAACTCACGGAAGAAATAGCCCTATTTACCGATATTCACACCAAATGTCACAGGAATTATACATTTTGGTTTTGACAACATCTTACCTACACTTGTGCAAGGTGACGGGTATTTCATGGCTAATATTTTACCAATAATGAACATCAAAGACCCAAATAACACAATTTGGGAAAAAATAATAAAAACCACACCAACAATAAAAAGTAGAAGAAGTTTGAAAGTAACATGGCCGCCAAAACTGTTGTCACTTGTCAGTTTTCAGTTTGACAAGCTTTTCATCTCAGCGTGTTCCTAAACTATTACCAGTATACTGGCCTAATCGCTTAGGCCAATGATCGCTTAGGTTTAAGATATTTTGATTTATGCCACACTTGACAGTACACTGATATTTTTTAGAAACACGACCAATATGTATCCGTGATGCCAACCTGCAGATAATTTCAGATCGGTGGGGAACCAATAGAAAATCTAGAAGTGTCTATGTAATAAGAAAACCGCTCATTAGATGTAAAATGACAGAACGTGATTGAGGCCGTGGTTTATTACCTCAAATATTCGCTTCGGCATGTACTAAAGTATTTGTACATCACATCCGTCGAACTCACTTCTGTAGAAAAGGTTGTCCACAGATGTGATGAATGTCTACAGATGTGAAGCTTTTAAGAAATATATATCTTATTGCTATTTAATAAAGATTCAAATTCATTTTTAGAAAACCTTTGATGTGTAAATAATTTATTTTTTAGCTCAATATGCATTTTTGTAGCTTAGTTAAGTACAAAATAAAAGTTTGTAGTATAGAAGTAACATATTTCGACAGATGTGATGTTGTTTTGTTTTTTCTTAATTATTGTGATCACAATTTTATTTTTAACTAAATTCTTAATAATATGTTTGTATATATTTATCGTGTACTTGAAGCATTATTATTACTTAATATGATTTTGTGCGAAAAATACGCAAAGCAATATTTGTCTACAGAAATGACATCTGTCTACAGATGTGATTTGACGCTTTCACTTTTTTCCAGGAGATCGATGTTAATTGCAAGAATGGCGAGGAATAAAAAAAATTACTGAAGAAGAAAAAAAGGAGCATCGCAAAGAACAGAAAAAGAGATATATACAATAAAAAAGACAGAAAATGTCGGAAGCTGAATTAGAGGAAAGGCGCAGAAAAGACAGGGAAAGATACCAAAAGAAAAAAGCATCAGGATAGATAAAGACGATTAAAGAACAAACTATATATTTTATACTTAATTAAGATATTTTCTAAATGATTGGTTATCCTACTTGACCTTTTTATTTCTTATTACATATTTTTTAAATTGATATAGTTGATCTACAAAGGCGAAGTCACATCTGTAGACCTAGTTATTAGATTTTTTATTGTGTAACCGTTGGCTATTTTCATGTTGATTATGTTCTAGAAAGTGAGAAGGCATTTTTTCTAATGTTATTACTTTTTTCTTTTATAAAGGATTGTATTCATTTTCGTTATTTTTGTAATATTGTCTTTTCTGTCGACAATGGCATCACGCCTGTCGATAGGCAAAAAGCTCAAAAGTGCCATAAATGGTCATATTGAGATTGATGATCTCTAAAAGTATTTTTAGATTTAATTAAGATATATTTTAATTCACCCTACCTCAATAAAACCACCGAATTATTAATTTTGTTTTTATTTATTTTTTTACTTGGCTTCGTAGAATGGCCGTACTATAAGAGAAATTGATGACGGACCTACGTTATTTGGTCGGGTTATGCCAATGCATCAACATTGTCACGGCGACACAATGACGCGTCACTTACCACGCTTCCACGCTTGATTCTAATTGATGCACACAAGTGACGTCACAGCGCCAATGTTAATAGGCCAAGCGAGCACGCGCGGCCGCAAGCGGGCGAGGGTTTAGCGATAATGATCGGAAATCGGGAAGGATGGATTTTTCGCCATTTCCTCTAATTATACAAGCGGGTGCAACGTTAGTGTGCTAGAGAAAGCGAGCCGGCGCGGTCGGCGTGCGCGCTCCGAAACTTGTACCGACCAGTGGTGACCACAAAACAGCCGTGCATTTGTGTGGCGATCACGAAAACCCCTGTGCAACCCAGTGGTGCCCATCAAAACTCCTGTTCTTGGCGTTGGCGCCCGCTAAAACATCTGTGCGAGACAGTGACGCCCATTGAAATACCTGTGGAAGGGTGTTGCGACCACGAAAATCCCTGTGCAAGCCAGTGACCCTGTGCAAAAAAAAAACACTAGAGCGCGCCGTCGTAAATGTGGCTCCACCATGGTGCGGACGAAGAAAAATATGCTCTACTACCGGAGTATCAATAAGTACTGAGTTTATGTAATCTTATGTAATTAGAGTTGTAACTTATAATGTTTTGTACTTGTTTCTAACTTATCGGACAAGGACAAAATATGGTTCCCTATACAGTCTGTACACTGCAACTGGGGACATTTTATTAATAAGAGGATTACTATTTAGTAATGTAGCCTTTAACTCAAATGTCTCCTATAAACTTCTACACAAGTTTTATTGTGCAAACCAACTTTCACAGTTTATTTTCAAAACGTTTACTAACTCTACTAACTGAAATAACAATTGAAGTATACCCCAGGAAAATTAAACATTCGACCTCGGAATAATTCGCATAGAGCTGGAAATTGGTAGAGACGTTAAATACACCATTACAAATAATACCTCAAAAATTTATGCTAAAAATTTTATTCAAAGTATGAAAATGAATTCAGCAGTTCGTGAGATAAGCTCTTTCAATTAATTTTCCCCGATTTCCCCATTTTCCTCTGTTTCTTTGCTCCTATTGGTGGCAACGTGATGTTATATAGCTCAAGTCTTCCTCAATAAAAAAGACTATCCAACAAAAAACGAATTCTTCAATTCAAAGCAGTAGGTCCACAAATTCCTTAGCTTTATAACATAAGTAAAGAATATAATTTTCCCAAACTTTAAGCCCACCACTTGTAAGGAATGGTAAGTCGTATGAAAAAAGTAACTGAATATTTTTGTAGAGAATTCTATGATATACATTATACACTCTTTTCCTACCTATTTTTGTGATAAAATGTACAGTTTGGAAAAAAAACGGGAAAACCTCATTTTCATACCTTTGACCATGAACGTAGAAAAAAAGGCGGACGGAGTCTTGTCATATACAAAACTGTGTCTTCATTTTTCTTCAGAGTCGGCCACGCACACATTCTGACGCCTGTCAAATGGTATGGACTAGCGCAAGAATGTGTGCGTGCGGACTGTGTACATACAGCCAGCTGGCCGACTCTGAACGACACAGTTTTGTGTATGGTGGGACTCCGTCCGCCTTTTTTATACGTCCATGCCTTTGACCTTGAATAAAATTTTTACCACAAGGAGGATCGCCGGGGACTTTTGAGGGTTTATTTATAATGGTGTATTTAACGTCTCTACCAATTTTCAGCTCTATGCGAATTATTCCGAGGTTACGATTTTTTTTGCGTCTAATTAGACCGGGCTATAATCAAGGAGTTTGGTAACATATAATTATAAATGAGATAAGCAAACGTTTTTGTGTCGTCTGTAGTAATAATTACCTTAGTACGTACTGAGTACGTTATGTAATTATATACTATACACTAGACTTAGAATTAACGTATTACATACCATTATGTACCCTGCAGTTATATATACCTGTGAAGTATAATTTACTACATGACAACCAAGTGTGATTAATTTGAATGATGATGCGAAATTCCAGTTTTGTCATTAAATTAACATAGTTGACCAGTTCAAACTTCAAATGTAGCGTTTCTTTAAACCCAAATAAAAGGAAAAAAAAACTGCAACGAATGGCTGACCTTGTTGAACGTTTTTGACGTGATTATGTGTGCATGCGCAGGATAAATGGCGCTGCTAAGCGATTTTCATCGTTTGCCTTGTAAAGCAGCAATTATGTCAATAGTACCTACATTTTTCTACAATCCCGGAGGTATTGTTAACACTAATGCTAGGATGAACTAACATAGCAACAAGTGCACCCACTTGCACACTATTATATCTTTTATTTTTTTGATCGGGCTTTGGCCCACCACACATTCCCACCACTGTATCTCCTGTGTCGCCAGGATCGACAGCGGTATCCACGAAAACCCTTTGATATGATCTCAGGGAGCCCGAGGGACATGCTACATCTGTCTTGGGACCCGCAACGAAATTAATCAGAAGAAAATAGGAGGAGTAGGAAGACACTATTATATCTATGTATATATTTGTGTTCCCTCCTTTGAGAGCAATGAGTGCGAAACTGTAGGCTTTATTAGAGTTGATAATGGAAACAGAGAGCTCCCAGTCAAAATAAGTCAATGTCTGATAGTTCGACACTATAGTGTTTGATTTTCAGGTTGTATCAACGCAGATTTTGGTACCTGTCCGATTTTCATACGATCAAACCAAAATTTTATCCTCTCGGCTGTCTAAATCGCCCAATCTGTTTTCCTGGAAAGATTTGTGATCCCGAATATTATGTCTCTGGTCCCTAGATTCCAGACCTTAGCAATGAAAACCGAGCCTCTGGTGTTTCGGTTCCCAAACTTATAAACTCAGCCCTATTACCACGCACTAAAGTCGATATTTCTTATTCCAGGGATGACCAGGGTATCGCGATGCGGATCTACGCGGGCGTGTCTTTCGCTGTGGAGGTGATAGTGTTCGTGGTGCGGGTGTACGCGAGCTGGTTCTACGGGATGTACAGGTTCTTCGTCCCGCCTGAACCGAAGAGCGTGAGGGGGGAGATCATACTGGTGGGTCGAGAGAAATGTTGTTTTTTTAAAGTTGGATGAAAGAGTTATGACGAGGTTATAATATTTGTGAGTAAAGTAAAATGTTGATTTGTTATGTTTACAAGAGAGAGGGGCTCACACCAATCGTGACTAATTAATTTTAAAGGTATTAGAACCAGACACCAGTTAAGGCCGTCCCCCGAGCAAACGACTTTGGCAATACATTTGCCGCGTTGCTGAGAGCGCACCAAAACCCTATTTTTTTACTTATCTTAGTTCAAAATTGTCCAAAAAAAAATTAAAACGGGGAATATGTAGTTTATGATATTGTCGATCTATTGACGTGTGTTTCAAATAAAAGTAATTTATAAATCCTAAGGAGATGCTGAATGTATGCTTGAATTTTAAGAAATTGGTTTTACTTTGGAAACTGATATCATAAGTATAATAAACAAAAATAGAAAATTTAAAACGGGGAAAGGAATGTTGATATACTGAAGATTATTGCTGTATTTTTATTATAACTTCGTAGCTTTCAAATTATTAGTTTATAAGGCTTGAAGTACGGTAAATTACGGTATCTCCGTTAAAGGAACGCCCTTAAGTAGGATATTATATAAGGCATGACATAGGGGGAGTTAAAAAGTGGAAAATTTTCATTTAAACGTAGGCAATGGTGAAAGTAAAACACCTAATTAATTATTGGTATTTCAGGAGCTAAAATCCTATTACGAGTTTAGCATTCCTCTTTCTTAGTGAAATCAATAAAATCAAGAAAATAGGTCGAAATTTTAGTTGCAGCTCAAAATTCTTTTTCTAACATTAAAAAAGAATACATTCATATTATGATTCTAAATTTGAATTCCAGATAACCGGGTCCGGTCACGGCATGGGTCGCGAGATGGCGCTGCAGTTCGCGGCGCTGGGCGGCATCGTCGTCTGCGTGGATATCAACGCCAGCACTAACAAGGACACGGTGGAACTGATCAAGGAAAACAAGGGAAAAGCTTATGGATACCAGTAAGTGAGAAGCCAGTGCTTATTCCAGCGCTGGTATGGGCACTGTATCCATGTAAATGTCACCGTCAAATCTTAAAAACAGGGAGATTATACTATTTCTTGCATTTAGGCAAAAACCTCACGGTTTTCACGATTTGACGGTGACATAAACATTTTAAATTCATCCAGTTGTAAACAAGTTTGTATCAATGGGTATTATAGTGCCTATTCCAGCGCTGGAATAGGCGCTGTACAAATACTATGTGCGAATTACAGTTGTTTTAAACTACTCTACTCCTCTCGGGCTAGCTTGTCGCTAGCGGTCATTGACTCCCTGTCAAAAACGCTAAAAAAAGCTAGCCCGAGTGGAGTATAGAGTCAAGATGTCATCTCCTACACTGTATCAGTGTAAATTGCTTATTGCTTACTTTATTAATTAATTACTAGCTATTTGCCCGAGCTTTGCTCGGTATTCAATAAAATACGAATAAAATGACATTTTCTGAAGATGATTCCTAGCTAGATCGATTTATCGCCTCCGAAACCCCCTATATACTAAATTTCATGAAAATCGTTGGAGCCGATTTGGAGATTCCAATTATATATATATATATATATATATATATATATATATATATATATATACATATACAAGAATTGCTCGTTTATTTTTGAATCGAATTGTAAAGATATAAGATATATAATAAGATGTACCGTATAAAAGACTTCAACGGGGTTACCGAAAAGAGCTCTATGTAAAATGTTCAGTCCAGCATCCAGTATCAGGTGCAAGCATTTTAATAAGCTGAGTCCAGTTGGTAATTCACAATTCCTAGTCCACATTTCGAAGTAAAAAACGAGTGGCGACACAGAGAAGTCTCAAATAAAAAAAAAGTAAATAAGTCTGTTTAACTGCCTTCAACAAAGAAAAGTTTAAGTAGACGACCAAGATTGTACTAAACTGACTTTAAATTAATCTTAAGATCTACAAACCTCTAGCAGCCAGCGTGACTCGTAAGACTCGTATCAGATATCTTCAACTCAATGAAGCCAGGATTTCTAAGTGTCCGGACTCCGGATTTCCCGCGCATGCACGAAACAAATTAAAAATGTTGTGTGCGAACAATTACGCGTTGGTAATTGAATGATTTTACACTTATTATCTAATTCTATTGACAGGTTTCTTTTGTTGAATGGGTACTGTTTAGCAGTTAGATGGTCTCACAATAGGTAGACCATGGAATAAAAAATTGTTTGTTCTTGAGACTTCTACATATATAGATGTTGTTAATCTTACTTGGATCATCGACGCTGTGTAAATAATATTTTGTAAGAAAACCTAATTTTCCCGCAATTGAAATCCATACTAATATTATAAATGCCAAAGTGTGTCCGTCTGTCTGTCTCTTACCTCTTCACGCCCAAAACACTGAACCGATTTTGCTGTGGTATGGAGATTCTTTTATTCCCGGGAAATACATTTGAAATTATCTTTTAAAAATTCAGGCTAGCATCTTATCTGATTTCTTTATTACGTAAATTAAATCCATACTAATATTATAAACGCGAAAGTGTGTCTGTCTGTCTGTCCGTCTGTCTGTCTGTCTGTCTGTTACCTCTTCACGCCCAAACCTCTGAACCGATTTGCTGAAACTTGGTATGGGCATACTTTGAGTCCCAGGAAAGGATATAGGCTACTTTTTATCCCGGAGAAATGTGCGGTTCCCGCGCGATAAACGAGTTTTGGCGCAACGGAGTTTCGGGCATCATCATACGTTTACGTAGTATACGTATATTTTTTACCCGCTGCAGAATATTAAAAGTATAGAGACTTTGTGGGCGACATAATAAAAGATAATTAAGTATCATTATTATTGTTATGAAATGCGGATATATATGTAACGATTAAAAGAAAGGCAAAAAAAAAAAAAATTGAAATAGTAAACAAGGTCTCGAATAATTGGCCTTGGTATTTTCCACTCGCTAACAAAATTATTTTGCACTGAAACAACTAAAAGTAAATGTTTTTTTGTTACATCATTACTGTACACCAGTATCATCAGTACCTACTCTACAGTCTACTTTGTATTTAAATTGTACATCAATACAGATACGCAGTCATATCACGTATCTTGCGAGAGCATTGCGATAGCAATCATTGCGCGATAATTACTCCAAAATCGCAATTTCGTATCGCGTAACAGCCAAAACAATACGATTCCAATCGATCGCTTACATGACACCATTGTTTTTGACCAGTGGCAGATTTGCCCTAAGGCCCAGTAGGCCCGGGCCTAGGGCGGCCAGATATAAAGGGCGGCAAATCGTGCAAAAAAAAATTGTAATGGGTGCGGTGCAGTGTGAAGCTAGTGGCAATGGGCGCGAATCTGGAGTCTGGATAGACGCTATATTTTGATAGTGAATAAGGTCTAAATATCTGAATCTCTATATACTTACATATAATATAAATAACACGTACGGGAATCATTTCATTATAATATGTTTTTTTGTTTTTAACAAACGAAATTTTGGAAATTAAAAAACCTCAACTGCAAGGTCTCAACTCTCACTTGTGTCACAGAATAGTAGTACCAAGTTGTGCGCAGTAAAGACGCGTGGTGGCTTCTCGGTTATTAAAATTTTGCGCGGGTTTTTGTATAACCAGATGGCTGTTTTTGGTGAGATATTTAAAGGCTCGCGTAACGGATAATTATAATCTTCCCATTTTTGCGTTTCAAAATTATAAATAATTTCTTACATCGTTCAAAATAGCTCGTACGTTTGGCCCAGGACACCACCAGGAGGTACACCTCTCATAAGTCTCATAAGTCATAACTAATGCTATACGCGGTTAAGAACAATTTTACAGGACGTCATAATCCTTGAGTATAATACAAGTAATCTAGAAAGAATGGGTGGGTTATAGGTGGGTAATTAACACGTTCGCTGTGAAGCAAGGCATTATATGCCTGGTTGATTGCTTTCAGTCTGTGCGTGCTCTAAAATCGTGTCTTTTTGCAAGGTGCAGGCGCTGTAACTCGAGAAGTACTATGTGTACGAGAGAGACGGTTTTATATCTAACACACATTTTTAAAGCTTATGACGTTTAACGATAAAAATGCACCAGGTTATTTAATCATAGTTCGCACTGAATTAAATTTGAATAAGTTCATTGCGAATACCAGGCCTTGATTCGTAGGCCTGGTAGCCGCACTGAACGAGCGAGGGGCGTGCGCGCCGCGTCTAGTGCTGTCGAATGCTTTGCTGTCGATAGTGCGCAAGTGTTTGCAGTTGTGATATTTACGTTTTAATCGTGTAGTAAATATTAAAGTGTTGTAAAATGGCATCAAGTAATATTGTTTCGAGTATTGACAAAGTCTTTGATATATTATTTTTTAAAAATTTACGATATGATGCATTTGTTTTACTGTCCCATCCCTATTATTATATTTTTGTAGCGCTTGAACAGGTCTGGTAAGCCTGGCATCTCTTTTTTTTTTTTAAAAGGCATCAAGTTTCTGTCCAATTCACGGGCGAAGATAGTTTCAAATAGGTCCACTAATGAACTTTATACACGTGAAATTTCATTTATTCAATCCTAGCATTGTTGATCTTGGGTTCATATTTCTATGAACAGCTTTTACCAGGCCATTAAAACCTCGTTCGCATACGATGAAACCTTATTATCAGATCGAAAATACCTGGTATCGCAATATGGTATGCTACAAAAATCACTCTCGCAGCTAACGTGTTAAAAATAAAACCTAAAACCTTTATGTTGCTTTATAAGCTAATACAATAATACAATTTTCGGAATCAATTAAAATTGGAAATAGAGTACTTAATTCATAAATTATGTTACATCTAGTAATGATGGGTGCTGAGAAAGGGGCGGCACATGGCCTGGGGCCTACAGCGGCCAGGACTGCAAATCCGCCGCTGTTTTTGACAACCAGCAATCGATCGCGCGATAATTGCTAGTGGATTGTTGATCGCTATTTTTACGTGATAGCCCTGACGATCTATTCCGAATCAGATTTTACGGGGCTACACCGCGAGATTACAAGCAATGGGCATTATCCAAAAAAATCACATGTACTTTTATATTTTTTTTCGTTAAAATAGGGTATTTTAAGAATATAAATTAAATATTTTTTTAATTCATTGGCAAGTTTTTTTTAAATAAATTTTTAAAGTTTTCGGATCTATGACGTCATCATCGGCGGTCGGCTGCATTAAATACATAAAAATTAAAAAAGAGCATTGTCAAGTATCAACAAGGTGTTAAATGAATGCAAGTTCTCTTATTTGTGTGAAAACTGATTCGAGAAGCATACCAAAAGTTCAAAACGTAATGTGACGTCATTGAAGGTCAAACTAAGGTTAAACATATTTGTTTAAAAATATAAGTAACTAATGGATATTTTTTGAATTTATATACAGAATAACGATCACTGACCTTATTCCTCGAAATGTTTTTGTAATGGGCACAATTAAAGAAAATGGACAATCCCCATTAATGTGTCGAAATGACAGCGCGACCGCGACGCTATTTAAATAAATCCTTACATACTATTGCTTGGAAGTTGGAATATCGCGATGTAACTGCGAGACGACAAATTTTTGGAGTTTTCACTAAGTTTAATGAAGAAATTTTAATGTTGGATTAAAAACCAGAACCGCCAAACGGTTCACTGTTTTTATTATAGCAGTCATTACTCACAACATGATACAGAATGATACAGATGTCGGAAAACTTTAAAACATACCTATTATTATTCTTAGCCTATTACGGATAAATACTGCGGTCAAGCAGGTATTTTAATTATGTTATTTACATATCAAGTAAATAATTATGTATATTTAATACAAATAATACGCCGACTCGCATGCGCTGAGTTCCGTACACAGAGGTGATTATTATTTTTAACAAAAACTTGAACCCCACTTCCAAGGTAAAAACAACATTCTTAAAATGATCTAAAAAGTATGAGATAATAATTCTTATTCTTCACTAGATGACGCCCGCAACTCCGTTGCGCCAAAACTCGTTTATCGCGCGGGAACCGTACATTTTTCCGGGATAAAAACTATCCTATGTCCTTTCCTGGGGCTCAAAGTATACTAATAAGTGTTTTTCAATAATTGACGTACTAAAGTTTAAAACAAACCTAAGCGTCAGTGACAGGGGGCGCGGTACGCGATACGGGAGCGTCTGCAACGCGAAACTGGCCGTGCACACCTGCGCGACTACGGCGCGAACCGTCAAACGTTAATATCATGACACAATCTATCAAAACGTATACAAATCAAAAAATCATAAACTAAAGAGTTGTAGAAAATAATATTAAAAAAGGTTTTAAAAAAGAAGTCTAGTTATGTACACTTCAAAACACGCGTCTGACAACTTGACGCGCACGTTCCGCTTGCCGACGCGAACATCCCGCGTCGCGGTCGTACAGGTGTGCACAGCGCCATAAGATTATATGGGCAGCGTCCGCCGCGCGGTAGACGCTACCGCTTCGCAGTCGCTTTGGTCGCGTAGGTTTGTGCAATCCTTAAGTGTTCCTGATAAGAATGGCGTTTTTAGCGGGGTGCAACTCGGGGCTAACGTATGGCGTAAAGTACCAGTTGCGCCAGTCCAGGTTATCGCAATTAATAGTAAAGCCTTAGGTATGGCTTCTCTCTAACAGATCAAGAACTAGGGAGATAACATTGTCAATTTTAATCTACACTGACGCAAGTGAACTCTCTTTTAACGTACATCAGTCAATTTCACGAATATGGTGTACTCCTGTTCCCAAGCGTCAAGTTTGGTGAACACCAATTCGTTGGTGAAATGAGTGACGCCGCAAGCGCTGGTCGTAAAATAATTCCTTCTGTCGATTTCCGCATATGGTACCACCCTGTAAGGAGGTATATTTTTTATGAAAACCTTAAAATCGTTTGCTGAAAATTTATGAGTTTGAATTATTATGATGCCTCATACTAAACGACGTTGCTTAGGGGCCTCCATAAATTGTCTGAGAAATGTTTGAGGATTCTTGACCTCCTTTAGAAAATTTTAACTAGGAATGTATCTCGTAACACTAGATGTAGTTGTTAGATTCCATGGGCGACGGCTATAATTGTCCATTGATCCTAATTCCTACTGTAAATATAGACAGCAAGTTGCAAGGTATGCTCAGCTCATTTGATTGTTTGGATTTTGGAAGAACACATTGCTTAGATACAAAATTCCTACTACTTACCATATCAACGGGAGTACCATATCTGTTTCATTGAACGTGAGGGACATTCTTATTGACTCAAAATTAAGTTTTATACCACACTATGTCTACATGGTAAATAAAACCGCCAAAACTTCATAAAACGAAACTCGCGTGATTTCAAGCGTCCATATACGAAAATCCTTCTATTTAAAAACTTTGGAACGTAGTATTTTGGAGTTTGGAAGCGTTATTTGGAATCCAATTTACAATGCCCATACACAACGTATAGAATCCATTCAACGCTCCTTTACCAGACATCTTGCCTACATCTCCAACGAGGTTAACCACCGATGCTCGTACGATGAAAGTTTGACTGCTTTTAAAATGGATACGCTGTTACGATGAAGACGTATGATGGACGTGGTATTCCTACGTGATGTAGTTACAGGTCGAATTCCTGGTCAAGATCTTTTTGAGCGTATAGCAATTAAAGGTATAAAGCATAGATAATTAAATAATTACTATTTTAAGTTAAAAAATAACTCAAACATGTTAAATATTTTCGTATGAGAAAATGATTTTGGTATTACGTATGTATGAGAATTTCGATGACACCCGGCCCCTTAAGAAATAATAATCGCTAGTGAATAGATAAACTTCAGTCAAGAAACCTTAGAAAGTAGACATTAATTAACAATAGCGTTTACGCGCTCTCTATATTATGCTATAGTCTCTACTCTAAGGTTAGCGGTTCTTTACACATCACGATATTGATAATTTCAGATGTGACGTGTCACGTGACGGATAATACGCGAGAAATAATTACTTACTTATGTGAAAAAAGGTAAAATATTTTTCACACCAGCGTTTACGTGCTCTCTCTATGTCTTTGCTCTAGAGTCTAGTCCCTACTCTGAGGCAGTTCTTTACACGTCACGACATTGGTAATTTCAGATGCGACGTGACGGACCGGTCGGCGATATCGGAGCTGGGTGACAGGATTAGGAAGGAGGTGGGTGACGTGGACATCTTAATCAACAACGCCGGCATCATGCCCTGCAAGCCCTTCCTGGAGCACGACGAGAGGGAGATCCGAGCTGCTTTTGAGATCAACGTGTTGTCGCATCTTTGGGTATGAATAGTGTTTTTAATTTACGGTATCTTGTGTGTAATCGTGATGTATTAATAGAGAGAAAAGAAACCATATTGCAGCGTTGCGTTCTGTCGTCACAGCGTCAATGTTGTCGTTTTACAAAGAAAACACGTATATACAGGGCCCGATCTAGCTATTTAGCCGCACCAGGCAAATATCAGTTTCGGCGCCCTTTACGCCTCTAGTACACCGACGTTAAGAATCGCGAAATATCTGCGAAACAGATATATATAAGGGCGCCGAAACTGATATTTGCCTGGTGCGGCTAAATAGCTAGATCGGGCCCTGTATATACGTGTTTTCTTTGTAAAACGACAACATTGACGCTGTGACGACAGAACGCAACGCTTTTTAGTTTGGCGGGAAACTAGCTTAAGCCAATTTTGTATTTTATTTAGAATAAACCGTTTGAAAAAAAAAAATATGTATTATGTCATGGGCTAGTTTTGTTGGGAGATAAAAGGGGGGAATATTTTAGTAAAATACATAAATATTTCCACAGTCCAACCTTATGTAGGTTGGAAGGTAAAATTCTCCAACTTAGGTGGTGGCTAATGACTATCGCTCCGTGCAAGTTTCTTACGCCGGTTCTTCTCGCCGGGTTAGATCCCGAACGGTGGTAGGTACACCAGTAGCACCAACGTTTAGCGAATATTTGAAAAAAATCCGAATATTTTTTTTGAGTTTGAGTTTATGTTGGAAGGAATAGGTAGTCAATTTTGCCGCCCCTTATTTTTGCCGCTCCGGGCAAAGTGAATAGAATAGAAGAGTGAATGACGTGGTTGTGCTGTCACAATCATAGCAATAGGTCATTGCATGTTGACCCTGGTATGATGCAATGCAACGCGGCAATGTGGCCTCGCTCTATCACTTTACAATATACTGGGCGTTTAGGCGATCCCGTTGAAATCTTTAGATCCTTGTAGGATCTCGTCTTGATTACATGCATTTTCATAGGTTTTTAAATTATAGTGTCTTAAGTAAACTTATAATAACCTGGCCTTTGCATTTGTTGTGGATAATTTAATACAGTATTTTCTGAGCGAAGTAACCTATCTTCAAATGCTGTTGTGCCCAGATGGACATAAATTAAAATGTCTGTAGGGTAGCCTAAGCGCATACGGCATTCTCACAACATGATCGCCATAGACCAGAGCAATAAGCAGGTTGTCCATCTGTGACCAACAATGTGCAAGTTTCCTCACGATGTTTCCTTCATCGTAAGAGAGTCCGTATTGTGTACTTGAAATCAGAAAATGTCTCATTGATACGTGCTCTACCCGGGATCGAACCTGCACTCTCTGCAAGTGCGAACCAACGGTCTACCTACTAGGCCACGGACGCTCTTAACTAAACTACACCGATATTAATTAAGGTACTTAGGTAGTACAACATAGATTATGCTTGATAACATTAATATGTTCTTCACACTTCACACACATAATACAATATAATTCCATTCCAGCTCCTCCAAATGTTCCTGCCGTCCATGATGAAGCGCAACCACGGTCACATAGTGGCGCTGTCGTCGATGGCGGGGCTGGTGGGGCTGCGCAATCTGGTGCCCTACTGCGGCACCAAGTTCGCGGTGAAGGGCATGATGGAGGCGCTGCACGAGGAGCTGAGAGAGGACAAGGTCACCGATTATAGCGGGGTGAGGAAATAAATTTAAATTTGGAATCGAAGTGAAGTTGTTCGTTAGCGGCCTTTTCATTCATGCGATACGATATCGTACCGATAAAATAATTGCGGGGACAGGGATGTGTCTTACAATAAAGATTGATTATAAATGATTAAGGTATTTGAAAAGCGCTTTTGTCTCCAAGGCTAAAAAGCGTAATGCGTTATTATATGGCATGGACCTAGCTAGCAATTTCTAGTTGGTTAACAAATGACTCAAGGATTTTTATGTATTACAGATAAAATTCACGACCGTATACCCGTACATCGTGGACACGGGGCTATGCAAGAACCCCAAGATCAAGTTCCCGTCGTTCATGAAGATCGTGAGTCCGCGCGACGCCGCCGAGTCCATCATCGACGCCGTCCGCCGCGAGTACACTGACGCTTCCATACCGCGATTCCTGTTCTACACCAACAATGTAAGTTATCAGCCTATGTAACCTTAAATATATGTGTTATGGTGAAGCCAAACGATCAATTTTGTGAGTTGTAAGTCGCAGAATTTCGATCGCGCGGTAATGTCCAGATAGGATAGCTAACAGAGCACTTAGTGAAGTTGCATATTTCACAGCGAAGTTAAAAAATGTAACATATATAATTAATATTAAATTTGACATAAACTATATAGCGAAGCGATATTTCAAAACATTCTTGATTTCTAACTTCGCTGTCATTTAATGCAAGTACCTACCTAGATTTTCTAGCGCGTTAATCAGTAACAGTTATTTTACAACGTAAATGTAGCGTAAAATAAATCCAGACTAACCAAATTGACAGGTCAGTTTTGCGCGGTTTTGCTTGAAACTGATGAAATCAGCTGTTATTATATATTCTACTTCATAATTTTTGTACTTATTTCCAATTTCAGCATTGCCGGATATACCCACGCGAAGTGGCGACGCACATCAAAGACTTCCTGGACTCCGGTCTCGAAGCGCAATAAATTATTACAGCTATCCACAGCCTCATAGCCTTGTAAATAGTTATTTAAGTCGAACGAACCTTTTACATAAATTACATACCTATATACGAGCTAAGTAATATCAATACAGAGGTCTTTTGCCCGAAACAATACTAGAACTAATTCTGTCTCATTCAAAATGTAGCAAAACAAATGCGACAGAAGATTTAAATAAATGAAAATAGCTTTTTGTCTCGTCAAGTGGAACACAGGGATAAACACGAAGTTAGTCGCACGAAGCTAGGCTCGTTTGTATAATATGAGACCATAAAGTTAATATTACTATCTACTATTACCATAAAGTTAATATTAAAGCGGGATAGAGAAACAAAGTGCTGAGCAAGCGAGATGTCACTATCAGTAACACAACGTGGTAGAAAAAGATGCGTGATTTGAAATGGCAGAACCCTTTTTTTCATCTGTTATGACATTCAGCCTGCACTTACCGGCAAGTTGACAATTTGAGCTCCAAGAAAAATGTATGTAGGAACATCATTTTCAGGCACATGTAAACAGATTTGTACACACAGATGTAATTCAATTTTGGTTTCGTTTGACAGTTCGGGATTGTTTCTCTATTCCGCTAGGTGTATTAATTTTATGTATGAGACCTTTGCCGTGATTGGCTAGTGTGAGTCAAACACTTTTCCAGTGAACATATATTATTATCATTTAAAAGTACTAGCTCTTGGAAAAAGTCTATTCTTTTAAAGGAAAACATATCATTTTTAGCAAGCAATTATACAAACGAGTTTTAAGTTCGTGGAAAAAGTATACGAAAAGATTTAAATTTAAATGTATATTACTTGCCTTCAATAGTGTAAGAGCGTTTTCACATTACCGACCCGATATCCGATATCGGACCGATAATGGGAGGAACAAGTCCGAGACCAACTTGTAGTCGGTGCCTTAATTAACATCTAAAGATAGTTTGTACAGTGTATACCCAAGTACAAGTAGAGCTTGTGACTAAGAAAAATATTTCACAAAAATTATGTAAATATTTTTAATCGTCGAACACCTTGTTTTTTTTAGTTAAGTCCGGTCTCAAGGCAGAGAAATTTGGCCTATTCAAGTATTCAGTCAATAGACATGTCGCGAAATCGATATATTTTCTCTAATTTGTGAACGGAATTTTTAAGTCTAAAGTATGTATTTAAGGATTCACCAAACATAATACTCGATAATATTGTATAATATTAATTTTGCAAAATAAAATTGAGAAAAATAAACCTGTTAGGGAGGTAACTCTCTAGAACAATTTTTTTTTTATTAGGTACTAACAAGCTAATTTTTTGTGAGTAGCTTCATTTTGATAAGACAAACATCTTTTTTATTTGCGATAAATCTTGAAAGTGGTAGCTAACAGAGATAGAAAGGATTTCATACTTTGATTTGATGGTCCTAAAATATGGATTGTTCTATTTGTAGGACAATGCTCTTAAATTATATAACCATTAACCTACCAATATACAAAAAAATCAGCTGGTTAGGGTTCCGTTTTAGGGTTCTGTAATCAACAAAACTTGGTTGACTACGCTACGGTACCCTAAAATGGAACCCTAACCAGCAGATTTTTTGTATATTGGTAGGTTAATAGTTATATAATTTAAGAGCATTGTCCTACAAATAGAACAATCCATATTTTAGGACCATCAAATCAAATTATGAAATCCTTTCTATCTCTGTTAGCTACCACTTTCTATGACCACTTTCAAGATTTTTCGCAGTTTAAAAGTTGTTTGGCTTATCAAAATAAAGCTACTCGCAAAAAACTAACTTGTTAGTAATAAAAAAAAAAACTGCTCTAGGGCTCTATATAGGGTCACTATAGTATTCACAGACTAAAAACGAAAAAAATTAAGTGATTTTTATAGGTACCTAGTTAAGCCGATATCACACTACACTAAATTATAATTGACCTTATTTATGCAAAATGAGTCCAATCCACGCCATTGCCAAAATTGAGTTTATAATGCAGAAGTATTCCAAAATTGACCTTTGATCGACCCTATGAAGATCATGCAAATCTAACAATTTTGGCAGAACAAAACATTTTCACAACAAAGTTACCAACTAACAAATTAATGAGTATTGTTTTTTTAAAAAGATCCAAGCCGCAGAGTCCCTTGAATTTTTTTTAAATTAGGCAAGTAGTATCATGCGGCTTGGTTCTCGTTAGCATATTAAAATATTAAGTTTTAAATCTAAATTATGATTTTTTTTCATTTCAATCTTTTTTTGGGAATATAAGCAACAATATAAACTAAAAAAAATGAATGTATATTTCATTCTATTACTACATAACCGAAAGAAAAAAATGCCGGTTTTCTTCAAAATTTGAAAGTTCATGAGGCCTCAGTTTATTTAAAAGCAAATTTTATAAGTTAAAATAGTTGTTTCTATAATTAATTAGATGTTAGACATCCAAATCGGGTGCACAGATCTCATGCACGAAAATCCTGTTGACTTGTGTAATAAATCTAAAGCGATGGTTCGCTTTGGATTATATGTATCCCACACTAATATAGTTTTGCTAAAAGGAACCCCTTCTGTTTTTGTTTAATTTTTGTTGGAAATAGTAGTAATATTTAACATATTTATGTTTGTACGCATAGAACAAATTACCAAATATACTATTGTAAATAAACTTTACTTAAAATAACAATCAGTTTTAAAGAATACACAATTTTAATAAAAACGGCTTTTTCTCAGAACTGTCATCATGTGGGTTGAGTCCGGTATGCATAAATGGGTCTAATTTAAAAGTGTTTTGATTTTCGTTAACTTGTGAATTTTGATAGAAATAATGTGATATTTTTATGTCTTATACCTGTATATATTATTTATACTGGCTGTACTAAGATATGTATTTTGTGCCATTTGTTTTTTCAAATATTTATAAGTATTTTTAACATATTTGTAATATTTTTATCGGCGCAAAAATGTAAAAGTTAAAAACATTAAAATTGTAAAAAATGTTTTGAAATTATGACTAAGCAAAACAACGCTACATTACTTCAAATAAGTTTTGCTATTATTATTATTATTGTTAGGTTTGTTTACACTGTGATTATATAAATTTCACAGTGCAGACATTGCCTTGGATTTTATGTTGCATTAATCATTATGAATTCTACTTATTTTTATTATATTTGTCTTGGACAACTGTTTTTGGCCATTGAATAGTTTAGTATAAATAATTTGAATTATTATGTAAAAATAGAATGTGATCTAAAGGTTGAAATATATTTTTAATATTATAAATATGGATTTTATTACGGAGACTTTACACCTGCAGTGAAACACAGTAATGTTCTTACAAACTATTTTATTGATATACGAGAACGTAATACTCATAATATTTCTTATAATAATTATATTATAGTTATAATTTGCTACAATTCTTATTTTATAGATTCTATTTTACTTGAGGTTAAAAACCGAGATCATTTATTTCAGCTAAGCTCACTAAATACAATAACACTGAGCTATTATAATAATATAATGTACTTATATTAATATCTTTGGGTTCATAGTTAACCTTTACACATTATATCGTTATGACTACAACTGCAAAAAAATGCATAGATATTACGTAATTCACATAAAAAAATATTTACTATACATATATCATATAATTTCACGCTAAGATAAAATTTGTTTTTTATAGTTTTGGCTACTTTTATACATAAATTTCACTAACACAAGTAACAATGTCAAGAAATCCGAACTTTACGGCCTATAATAAACCTTATTATATTTATACAATGTGTAACAAAAATAAGTGATAATACTTTAGGGTGTAGGTGTTCCTTGTAGAGAGTTCACTGTGAAAGTAGCAGCGCTGAAAGATGATTTTTTTTTTCACTTTTGTACGGGCAAGGGCCCGAGCGTCACGAGATTTCCCATACAAAAGTGAAAAAAAATTTTGGTCTTTCAGCAATGCTACTTTCACAGTGAACTCTCTACAGGGAACACGTACACACCCTAAAGTATTATCACTTATTTTTGTTACACCCTGTATACTTATTTATTTTTTATTAATAAGTAATATAATTTTACTAATTATAATTTTATTAAATAAAAAACAAGGATTTTTAGCCATCAATGCTTCTAGTGAAGCATAGTACTTACATTTTTTAATTACAACACAAATATGCAGTGTGTAACAGGCTTTACTGGCTTACTGCTAGCAAAACTGCAAAACTCAATATTATAATTCCTGTGCTTAATTATTATTAATGACCGTAGTTAATGACATATTATTTGTAAGAAGTAGTCAAAATATAGTCATATTTAGAGATTCTTCTAAATTCTTTAGTAGATGTTGACAGATAGAGATATAATTGACTCTATATTTTACTCTACCAGAATTTATTAACTACTAGATGACGCCCGCAACTTCGTTGCGCCAGAATTTGTTTATCGCGCGGGAACCGTACATTTTTTCGGGAAAAAAGTATCCTTTGTCCTTTCCCGGGACTCAAAGTATCTCTATGCCAAATTTCAGCGAAATAAGTTCAGCGGTTTGAGCGTGAAGAGGTAACAGACAGACAGACAGACAGACGGACAGACAGACAGACACACTTTCGCATTTATAATATTAGTATGGATTACATTTATCCGGCTTAGAATTATTTAGAGGAGCTAAAGACGATAAATTATTTTGAATATTATTAATTTGGGACCATTATCACAACTTTAATAAAGGAGGGTAAAATTTTGTAAGCTTAAATTAACGTTCTATGTTAAAAAGTGTCTAAAATAATTAAGAGGAATATAATTTATGTTGTATGAAATAAAAACGTAGTAAGTAAATTGTTATTCTACATTGTTATATAGAGAATTTAATATTGATCACAGAAAGCAAAACTATTCTTAGATTTGGACAGTACAATATTACAAGTACCTATTTAATCCTATAATAATTATAATAACTCTACAATATAATACCATGTTCTTTTTTATTTTGTACGCAGAAGTTTGTGTCAAAAGTAAACTAGGTTAGTAAGTTCTCGGAATAGATTTTTTTATGATTTAGAAGTCAGTTTCTAGAGTATTACATATTTTTAAATGCTTAATGTATGCTTGATAAATCAGCGCGCTGAAATATGTCCGACATGAATTATTATCATAAACTTAAAATAAAGTATCATTAAAATTTTATAACGCGTGGTTTTTTAATTTTTTTTAATTTGACAAAGTAAAGGTGTGCACAATAATTATTAAATACGCACGCAAGAACTTTACTTGGAAGTTACATAACTGTAATTAAATAAAAATTTGGACAAAAGACCCATGTCACATGACCTGTCAAACTCTTCATTAAATTACAATTATTAAGTAATCAATACCTATTCGTCTCTGAGTACGACAGTAAGAGTCACCGCAGATATACAATTTCAAGTTGACCGACTATCGTATTTAGACTAAATTGTTTACGTAATATCGCAATTTAATTGGACAACTTTTAAATTGTAGGTAATCGGAAAGGAATCGAATTTAGTTGCAAAAATATGCGAGCTCTCGTAGGTCGCTATAGGTAGCTATAATTGGTATACTGTGCGACTTAGTTGACCAACTTTAAATTGTAAGTCTGCGGTCGCTCTAAGAGTTCAACTAGATAGACAATTGGTAGCTAACATTCTTATGTAGCATTGAGCTTTCTTTTTTTCTTCTCTAATATCTCCAAATCTTCAAATATTAACAAATACGTTACCGAGCGAAAATTATGAGCAACATGGATCGTCATAAGCAATATAGTCCAGTATCTACACTTCACTTTATTAATAAACACCGGAATATCCAAGAAACTACAAAGATACTGCCTGCCGGCCGGAAAAAGTTCAAAATAGCAATATTATGACGTCACTATTCAGGGTCGTGTAAGAGTGGCTTGATAAACGCGCTTGTTAAAGATATTTGACAGGTAACATCTACATTAACTTTAAAGTCAACTCCTTCATCCGAATCCGAAATTGCAGTCGTCCAGCAGCAGCTTCGTTTGTTCTTTGATCCAGTCCGTTTCCAATCAAACTACAAAATAGTGTTTTTATGTTCAACCAACGTCAAACGCGTTCTGATTGGTCGAAATTCTGCAGCTCAGTCAGTGCGTTTCCGAAACACAAGCCCTTCGGATACTTAGGACGGGGCTAGGCTGACGTGCTGTGAAGCGCCCATAGATAATATTATTATTAACTCCAAACAGTTTTTGAGGTTAATTTGTCAAATACTATTTCCCTGTTTGGTAGAAGTACAGACTGAATCGAAAACCAAAGCTGCATTGATATCATTAAAATACTACAATCTGGGCATAGGAGTTGTGTAATAACGTTCAAAATTATTTTGCCTCTTCATGTCTTCCAGAGATCCTTATGACTTTAACATAACAGTCAAAATAACTCCGAACGGTGTGTACGTATCATGGAAAGCTCTAGAATATTTCGACGTCCTTGAGGTGCTGGTAGTTGCGGTCCCAGTAGCCGCCGTTGTACAGCCAGTCCTCTTGTTTGGTGTACGGGTTGGTGCCTTGGCTGAACCATCTGGAATCAACAATCATTTTTTAACCCTGAGTGCCCAAATCAAATCAATCAATCAAAAGTGTTCAAGTGACGATATGATCATCAGATTGTTAATTTTTTGCTGGACTATGTTAGTAATGGGAATTAATGCTATTTTCTATTAATTTCATTAACATGCTTATTTTGATGCTACAGCATGCTAAATATTATTGCTTTGCTATTTGCTGAAAACGTGGCATCGGGAATTATCGGTTCGCATCGCACCGCTCGCGTCGAGTACCTATTATTTCGCATCGAGCGAAAAATAGCAATTCATTAACAACATTCAGAAACAGCGCGGACGTGATTTTTATTATGATCGCTGACTATTGCTAAGCACGATAATATTAGCAATCGTATTTTTTAGCAAGTACGATTAATTTCATTATTGCTAATGAGCATTTAACAATTAATTATTATTGCTAATGCTATTTTTACCAACACACCTTAATGAAAAAGTTTTAGCAAACTATGACATAGTATGACATAGTATGTCCATAGTATGTTCATGTATTAAGACATATATTATGTGTCTCGTCAGGACTTTATATTTGAAATGTTAATTTTAGCTTCAATTTATTTTTTACCAGCAAAAACTTGTAATTGGCATATCGTTATTTAATTTGTATCATTACCATTGTCATTATATGCTGTAAAGTTTTCCGAATAAAATAAAATAAATAAATAAAATAAACTCATAATTTGAAAGCTACAAAGTTATAATAAAAATACAGCAATAATCGTCAGTATATCAACATTCCCTTCTCCGTTTTAAATTTTCTATTTTTGTTTAAATTATACTCATGATATTAGCTTCCAAAGTAATACCAATTTATTAAAATTGAAGCATACTCCCTAGTATTTACAAATTACGTTTATGAAACACACGACAATAGATAGATAATTTCATTAACTACATATGATTCCCCGTTTTTTTTAGATAAATTTTAAACTAAGATAAGCGTTCTGCAGCGCCGCGCCGCTCATGAAATGAAACGATATCGTGTAAGTCTACGTGTAAGTAGTAAAAGAATTTGTGAATTTGTGTAAGTAGTAAAAGGTGTTGTATAACCTTTTGTTATACAGGGTGTCACAAAACTAAGTGATAATACTTTAGGGTGTGTATGAAACCCGTGTATAGAGTTCACTGTGAAAGTAGCAGCGTAGAAAGAGCAATTTTTTTTTTCACTTTTTTATGGGAAAACTCGTGACGCTGGGGGACTTGCCCACACAAATCACAAAAAAAATTGGGCTTTCAGCGCCGCTATTTTTAAAGTGAACTCTCTACAAGGAACACATATACGCCCTAAAGTATTATTACGTCTTAGTTTTGTTACACCCTGCATAAATTCACCTCATATTAGGGTTGCTGAGGATTCCTCTTCCGCTTCCTCATAATGAGGAAGTTCCGCAATATTTTGGGTTCCTCAACTGTTACCGCATCCTCATAAATAAAAATAAAAAAATCCTCTTCCGCTATCATTCCTCAAAATTTAAGAGGAATTTATGAGGAATTTCACTGCACATACGCGTCGCGTATCCAATCATGGCAACCAGGCAACGCACACGCCAGAGCGCGAGAATTGTATTATTCGCTCATCTTTTTTTGGGACTTGTGTATGTTACTGTGTGCTGAGTGTGAGTTTTTTGTTTCACATTCGATCGTGAACGCGCTTGGCGTTTACTAAGATTTTGTATGGGATTACCTACTCACTGGGCTGGGCTCACTCCCGTGAGCAGGTGGCGCTGTACAAATCCCATACAAAATCTTAATAAACGCGAAACGCGTTCACGATCGAATGTAAAACACAAAAAATTCACACTAGGCACACGAACTCCACCTTAACTGCTGGACCGATTTTGATGATTCTATATTGTGTATGTTTCGAGAATGGTTTAGATTCATAGTTTCGTTTGGTCTACTGGAAAATGCCCTTTTAATAATTTTTTGTGTATTGTTATGTACAGATAGGACAAATTCTTTTGGGTTAGGTCCGCTAGTATTTATAATTTCCTATCATCCTATTCCTCATCCGCTTCCTCATCCGCATCCTCTTCCTCATAAAATATCCTCTTCCTCATCCGCATCCTCTAAATTTGCGCGTGACAATTCCTCTTCCTCCTCCTCTTCCTCATAATCACTTCCTCAACAACCCTACCTCATATCGGTGAGTAGGTACTTTATTATTAGATTTACCGACCGCGCGTTACGCAGTACTTTAGTTTGGGTTGCGAATCGCTCTTTTGTATTTGTATTAGTATTTAGTTGACGACGTTAAAAAGTTTCAATAATGTTGAGTTATGTCAGGCCTGTCTCACTTCCCTTTGAGTATTAATAACAGTACTACTGTTAAGTGTTATTAATACTTTAAGCTCACTTCCATTCAAACGGCGCGAAATCGCCGAGATATTTACCTACTATTCTGGAAAACAACCTAATTTCAACCTTTTGCATTGCGTTTAGCGTTCATAGTACAATAACTGTCTGCCGTCTCGGTTCACTCTGCCAGGGCTGTCAAGCGAGCGGCGAGCGCGCGCCGCGCGAGTCGCTCAGTCACAGAATACAAAAGTGCCAGCCTAATGAGAGTGATGAGACTAGTTCGGTGACCGGACGCTTGCGTTTATCATACCTAAACTCGGGAGTGAAACTTCTGTACCGTAAGGTACTAATTATAATATATTCTGTGGTTATGTATAGTTATCCCAGTGGTGTGTTAAACACTGAACAATATAGTGAAACATCTAAATTCTAAACCTACCTCGGCTGCCACCCATCCGAGCTCTTCTTTAGCACCTTCCTAGCGGTCCTCTGCTTCTCCTCCAGCCTGGTCTTCTCTGCGGCGGCACCATCAATGTCACCCTGCTCCAGCAGCCGGATATCCGGCCTGAGGCGGCTGTCCGTCGGACACAGCTGACCCTTCATGTCCTTCTCCATCTCGTTGAGGGACATCGCGAACTCCGTGAATTGGTAATACTGGAATAATAAGTTAATCATTTATTTGTATTAAACATTGTAGGTATAAAGATGATACTATTATATCTCAGCGGCAAATGTTTCGTTTTCAGCGATGCAAAATGAAATAATTAGTCATGAGTTGAAGAAAGAGAAATGTAGAATCAAGACACAATACTGCCTTGTGGCGTCACATCGCGTCGCGATAATTTACAGACAAAGATTGTATATAAATGTAATATTATAATTATATGCAAGACGACGTGCATAAAACTGATGCATCGTCAGATTTAAATGCTCGAGATGATTAGAATTTCAGTAAGAAAAATTAAATAGTATTCTGGCATTTTTAATTTGTTACTTTCACGACCTTCAAGAATTTAATTAGGCATTTCTGTTGTGTGTCATGAATAGTATTTATTTTAATCATTGTATGTTCCATTATAACATCCCCAATCATGTACGTATTTCACAAATTCTTTCGCTATATATAAGTGCATTATGTCTAATTGGTCCTACAGATATATTTACAGTTTTAAGCACCCCAGGCTCCCAAAAAATCTTATCCAGACTATTGTACCTGCGCGCTGTTGGCGGGTCGGGGACGCGCCTCCCACAGCGTGACCGAGTTGGGTATGTCGATGTTGTAGGAGTCGTCCGGCTTCGGAACCTCCTCTGACCCTTCCGCTTCGTCAGTCTGGAAAATATTTTAGAAATGTTGAAAAGGGAAAAGGGATTTTATTCATGCATTAAAATGACTCGCGAAAGCCAGGGCGAACCGAAAACATAAAAAATTTAAGTCTATGACGCAAAATATATATTAAAATTATATTTTTTCCACTCTAGAGCCTAAATGATTTGTCAACCGAAATTTAGGCGATAAAATAATAATGTAAGCTAAAAAAAGAAAATAGAGCATAGTGACTTCAGCCGCCCAATAGACACCCACGAAACTAAATAACAAGATGTGCCTTTGAAGCTTGTGAGGAACTAAGGCTTAAGAGAACTCTTCTTAAAGAAACGTCGCCGTGTTCAGATAAAAAAAGGTTTTAGAGGTTCCTCGTGCAGGTTTACTTACATCCTGTATAGACATGGAGCGCAGTGCCCACCTTGAAGCTATTCAGCTTGGCGAGCACCTTCTTGGGTGCGTGCGCGGGGGAAGGCCCCTCCTGCTTGCGCGCTCACGCCTATAGTTTGGTAAAAGTTAGGAGGTTCCTCGTGCAGGTTTACTTACATCCTGTATGGACATGGAGCGCAGAGCTCCCACCTTGAAGCTATTCAGCTTGGCGAGCACCTTCTTGGGGGTGTGGGCGGGGGAAGGCCCGTCCTGTTCGCGCGCCCACGCCTCGTACGCACTCGCGCTGCAACACTTGATGTACTCCGTCCATTTGCCGTACACGAACTTTAGCTTCTTTTTGCTGTGGAGGATTGTGTAGTTAGATCCTTTTCCTATTAGACCTTATATTGCACCTAACAATTCAATGGGTAGCTCTGGCCTATTTAGGTTCGATCGCTCTGCAGAGCGAATGAGATGATCAACAAGACCTGGTAGCATAAATGCCTTAACAATTAAAATTTGGGTAGCCCTGATCAATTCAGGTTCAATCGCGGTTCGATCGCTCTGCAGAGTGATTGATATGATGATAATCACTATACTATCAACAGATATTTCCCAGGGTATGCAAAGGCCAATCCCTTATCGACAATACTTTATGATATGCCGCATTGATGCGTCGTTGGACGCACTGGCTCAACAGAACGACAACGAGGATACGAGGTGAGAAACCGGGAGGTTATTGAAACGCTTTGCTGGCATCGTCTTATATTGTGTTGAGGTGCGTCACTCGTTCAATGTAGCAAGCAATGCATTATTACTTTCGGACGACCCATCATACCACAGAGCAGAAGCAATAGAATCCTCTGTCTAAAAAAATATTACAATCTCCATCAGGCATAAGGCAAAACTAACTTGGCATCCACAATGAACCCGTCAACCCGGTGCAGATCCCGGTTGTTGAATCCTGCCGGCTTGAAGCTAAGGCTGGCTTTGAGACCGGCGCCGCCGTGGCAGGTGACCTCCATGTTGCCGTACTGCTCGATCCACAGCTTGCCCACTATTACGTTGTGCACGCAGCAGTTCACGTTCGTCCATGTGTACGCCTCGCCCCAGCTGGAAGTTTGCAACCATTGGCCAGTGGTTCGATTACATTGGAGGTTATGTGCATTCTTGTATTGGTAGAAAGAATTAATGTTTAGCGGCTGGATATAACGCTTATGCCTTCAGTTCACTGGTGCGAACCGAAACTAAGCCTTAATGCCGCGGTGCATAATGATAACCGCTTTCTCGTAGCTTGTGTCGCCTCGCCGGCAGGTAATACCCACGAATAGAGTTTTGGGCTAAGAAATCTCTGAGATAATTAAAAACTGGATTGAAAATGGTTTGCATTGATTTCTTCTAGATGCAACATAATGACGGATTTCAACAACACTAGCTTTGAAATCGGCACCGTACCAATAACCACTTTTTTTATACAAATCTACTTATAAAGGTCACAAACTGCGTACCGTGGCAGCTCCACCGTCACGTGTCCCTTGGGCTGTATCTCGACGCTCTTGCCGCAGAACTTGAGCTTGGGGTGCACCGAGCCGTGGAACACGAAGTGCGGGCTGTCCGCGTGGAACGCCGATACTGGCGGGTGGTGCGACACCTGCAACAATTGATGGTCAAGTGATCAAGACGTCATCAGAAACGGGAGTTCAAAGTTGCGTCAGCACCGGGAGCACACGTCATCAGCACAGAAAGTGAAATGTGCGATCATCAGCTCAGGAGGTAAAATCTGACTTCATCGGCGCAAGAGGTAAAATCTGACGTTACATTTTACCTTTTATGCTGTGTGAGGGTTCAATTTGACGATTGCTTTTAATTTTATTCTATAAACTCTACGCTTGTTAAATGTAGTTATAGGTAATGTATATATATGGAAATGAAATAAAATATAATATGGAGCATAATATGCTCCAAAATCTAATTGAAGCCGGTATTATAGCTAGACTAATATTAGTCTAGCTATAATACAGGTTTTATTAGATGCTTCCCTATACATTTTACAAGCAAAAAAAAAACGAGACGATACCTTTATTCTTTATTTCGCATATTTTAACAAAGAAAAGAAAGTTCTAACTTTAATAGCCTAAGATAAGGTCTAGTTGAATAAATATCCTTTGATTGCTCTTTAATACTTTAAAAGGTAATAAATAATTCGTAAGACACAAATGTTTCTTCTCAAGAAATTTATAAAGAAACTTCTAAAAACTTTACAAAATGAATTTATTACGTTATGTATTTAATATTTCCTTGGTTGCCTCTCTGTGAGGTATTTAATAAATTAGTAGGCATCTTAGTAGTCTTGAAAAGGTTTTTCAAATCCTTTTTTTTTAGTTTTTTTTCCTATAATATCCCAGCTTTTATCATTGGACTATGTTGAAATATACCACAAATATTCTAGAGATCTCTATAGAGACACTTGAACACCGTGTAAATACGAGCTCAAACTGGATAGGGTGGCATTTTTAGGTTTCCGTATCCAAAGGGTAAAAACGGGACCCTATTACTAAGACTTCGTTGTCTGTCCGTCAGTCCGTCTATCCGTCCGTCTGTGAGTCTCCAGGCTGTATCTCAAGAACCGCTATAGCTAGAATTCTGAAATTTTCACTATACCTAATATATATATCCGCTGTAACAACAAATACTAAAAATAAAATTAAATTAATATCCCTCCCATACAAAAAGCGTGATTATTTTTTTTTTGTCTTTTTTTGCTCGTTATCAATAATTTAAACAGGTAGGCACTTAAAATTTTCTTAAATGCATGAATTGTATGTAAACTTTAATAATTAATAATAATATTAAATTAAATAAAAATTTAAGAGGGGCTCCTATACAAAAAAACACAATTTTTGGCCTATTTTTAGTCCGAGTCCGACTCGCACTTGGCCGATTATTTATGAGTATTTGAATTGACATTTCAGCCTCAGCTTCAGAAGATATATAATAATACATGTAATTTTTTTAATACTTTGTCCTGCTCAATGGTTTGTATATTACTTATATCATATAACTTGTACCTGTTCGCAAACGGCTCGAAACTCCGGTCGCTCGAGCTCGTAGGTCTCGCCCAGCAGCGGGTTGAAGGGCTTGCCCAGCCGCTCCCAGTTCG
This sequence comes from Lysandra bellargus, assembly GCA_905333045.1. Taxonomy (NCBI): domain Eukaryota; kingdom Metazoa; phylum Arthropoda; class Insecta; order Lepidoptera; family Lycaenidae; genus Lysandra; species Lysandra bellargus. Next base: position 8,903,372 of record HG995328.1, read on the forward strand.
ACGCCAGCGCGCTCACCGCGAACGCTGGAATGGAATGTTAATATCAGATTAAGCTAGCTCTCTCGCACTTGGTATTGAGAGTTTGGAATTTCTGTAAAATTGATGCCATTATTAACATGAGTTTCTAACAAAAATTAACTGACCTTAAGTCATCGCACATAATTGCAATCAGGTAACTGTAACTATAGTGAAACTCGCCGTACTGAACTGAGTTACTGCGGCGCGACTCCAGAGTTTGTTGCATTGACCTTCATACACAAGAGTTGAATATTGTAATAACTAATTATTCTATTGTGTATACGTGCGTATACCTCAAAACGAGCAATGTTGGCAATATTGAGTTTTTTTAATTAAACGCCTTTAATATTTCTGGCATTTACAAACAAAAGTGGCCTCAAATTTTTATTTCTTAATGCACAATTTAAAATCTGATTGTAGAGCACTGTATAGGCTTATTTCGTAACAATAGCGGCCAGCAGAATTGTTCTGCTACAACATTTCATTTCGTACATTGTTCTGTTGTGAACGATTAAATTGGAAGGCTTAAGAGTTAAATGTAAATAATTAAGGGCATTATTAATTTAAGAGCCAATTTATCAACGCTTATTAAAGATCAGTCGTTGAAATATTTGGCTGCGTTTCCACCAGAGCTGACAAAAACTGCTTTGCAAGGAATGAGTTTTTAGGAAGCACTACCTAAATAGCCTTAATTTACATTGTATCAACGTAGCGAATCCATTTGATCATTTCTACAACCCAGCTGGAGCGCAGCCCAACTTGTAACGGAAACTCAGCATAACAGGCGTTGATTGAAAGTGGCTGTAGTGTCACAATCAGAAAATCTACTACTTAGTTCCATGTACCTATAGCATCATCAACCTTACAAGTACTAACTAACCAGCATTGTACTCCATGCGCTGGTTCCAGTACCAACAGCAGGCTGCAGGAGTATTTACCAGTAATAATATATTTTCTTTTGGTCTTTAAAAAGACATTCCTTGCAACGTACCTCGGATAGAAACCCAGCCTAGCAGGCATTGATGACAGTCTTGAGTCTTGACTCTTCCACTTGCCAACAGCAGGCTCTGCAAGCTTAGAAGTAATAGCTACTAACTAATCAGCGATGTACTCCATGCAGAATCGGACATATATATTTTCTGAGTATAGGCCACTTTAATTTTGCCGTCCCTATGTGCGAACTTTGCCGCCCTCCCTAGGACGCTATAGAACGCTAGCGCTCATAGGCCATGGCCTGCACTGCCTATACATATACATAAATCTAGAGCTAACTTCATGCGTCAGTTCTCGTACCTACACCAGCAGGACTCACCAGCTATTTGCGGTAGGTTCTATCGTACCCGCAACTCTGCCTTAAGCGAAGAGTGGAGCACCATAGAGTTTTAGTGGGTAGATTAGCAGGGAGTTCCAGTCCCACGTACCGAGGCCGATATCCCCAATTCTCCGGGGATGCGTAAAGCATTTCCCCACACTTACCAGCTATATACTCCATGCGCGCCACAGGGTCAGTCTGCTCCGCCGCCAGCCGCAGCAGGTGAGCATACTCCAGGTACTCCAGCATCCGCTGCAGGAACGACAGCGGCTCATTGAACACCACCGGCATCGTGATCTTCGACAGCTCCTTGCCCACGCAGTTCTTCAGTACCGACCACAGAGAGAAGTCGCCGCGACTGAACTGGGCCACTGGTAGAGAGCTCCTGGAACGAAAAACCGGATGTTATGGTAACGGTGACGACACCAGACACTATAATGTATATATCGCTAACTAGTTGGACGTTGAGTGACGATCGTTCAGTCGACGTTCAGCCGAGTCATTTAATTCAATGAATGCGCTAGTAATTCAATCGATTCGCAGATTGAACCAGATGACTGCGACGTATACAAAATGTATGTGTGTGTACACTGCCACGACTATTAGTTGCAGATGTAGACGCAATCGACACTAATGTCGACATTTCTGTCGAGTGTCAGTGTCTTCGTGTATACAATTTAGCATTAGAAACTTACGATTATAAAAATTTATTGCGTAAGGGCTATAATTACGAATCTTTTCATACTAATGTTATAAAATGTGCGAAAGTGTGTCTGTCTGTTACAACTTCGCACCCAAACCGCTGAACCGATTTTGCTGAAATTTGGTATGGAGATACGTTGAGTCCTGAGAAAGAACATAGGACACTTTTCATCCCGAGAAAATGTACAGTTCCGTACGATAAACGACTTTTAGCGCAACGGAGCTGCGAACGTAATTTGGTTAAAATAAATTATCTAAATCTCCCCTCCCCTTTCCTTAGTTGTGACGCAGTAGGGTAAAAGCCTTGGTCCGTTAGCAAGATGACTTTTAAATTCGTGTCCTATCCCTATACAAACTAGATGTTATCCGCGACTTCGTTACATAATCTAACACAGAAACTTTACAGAATCAAAGGATAAATCTTTCGTCTTTGTAAAGTTGTAGGTACCTTATACAATTTAATATCAGCAGCCAATATTTGCTTGAAACTTACTATTCTAGTCGCGTCGATATTGGAAAATTTTGTCCCGAAAAAGATTCTACATAATCCAATTTCTTACGCAAAGAAAAATATGGATATTGGGTCTCGTGATAAATCCGCTGAATAGAATCCGTTCCCAATTAAACTGAAGTAACAGAAACATTGAGGTGAGGGTTGCAGGTAGGGTTTACAGAAAAATATCATGAAAAAATCTTATTATAACATAACTTTGTCCGTTTTAGAACTTACAAGTAGGTTAAAAACTAAAACTTGGCTGCGTTACAAAACTAAAATGTATTTTAAATTAGATGATGCCCTCAACTCCGTTGCGCCAAAACTCGTTTATCACGCGGGAACCTTACATTTTTCCGGGACAAAAAGTATGCTATGTCCTTTCCCGGGACTCAAAGTATCTCCATGCGAAATTTCGGCAAAACCGGTGCAGCGATTTGAGCGGGAAGAGGTAACAGACAGACAGACAGACTTTCGCATTTATAATATTAGTAAGAGTATGGATATGGAAGTATGGATGTCATCTTCAAAACTTGAGAACGGCTGGACTTATTTATCGTGTTGTACAATAAGATCGTATCTTTCAGGGAAAGCTTACGATGAGATAAGAACGACTAAATGCAGTTATATTACTACTTATTTATTATTATTTATTATCAATGCGTCTGGTAGTTACGACTTACGGCTAAAATCGTAAAATAAATAACAAAAAATACTCTGCTAGTAGCATTGACGGAGACAAATCACATCACAAATAAGTGTATACTAGGCAGGTATTTTGTATATTTGCTATAACTGTACAATATTCATGCTTTTTAGGGTTCCGTACCCAAAGGGTAAAAACGGGACCCTATTACTAAGACTTCGATGTCTGTCCGTCTGTCCGTCTGTCTGTCACCAGGCTGTAACTCAAGAACCGCTATAGCTAGACTTCTGAAATTTTCACAGATTATGTATATTGGTTGCCGCTATAACAACAAATACTAAAAACAAAATAAAGTTAATATTTAAGGGGGGCTCCCATACAACAAACGTTATTTTTTTTATCTTTTTGGCTCGTAATCCATAATGGCAACATATAGACATTTGTAACTTTCACAAAATCCTCAAGTATATTATGTATTATTTATATTTAATAATAAAAAATAAAATTGAAATAAAATAAATAATCCCATACAAAAAACACAATTGTTTCCTTATTTTCGCTCTATAACGGTACGGAACTCTTCGTGCGTGAGTCCGACTCGCACTTGGCCGATTTTTTTATTGACTGGTGTGAACTTTAAGCCATAATATTAAATAGTTATTATCATTATAAACCGTAATGTATATTTACCGACGGTACCTCTCGCCCAAGGCTGGCGCGATCGATCGGAGTCTGCGGACATTCATCACCCGCGTTATACACTATACATCTACTGGGGCAAATCCAACTACCACCTAATGAGTTACCCGTTTTGGGGGAAAAACTCCCCACTTTTAGGGAAATTTTGCTTATATTGTATTTTCTGGAGGCGAAAACTTTTGCACATTTAAGTAGAATTTGATTTTATTATGATCATAAGATTGAACAAAAGACAATCGTGCTTAGATATAAAATAAATTCTAAAGACAAGTGTTTCATATTCATGCCATTCTATAATATTATATTGAGGTAGTATATTATTATAGCTGACACTTGTATATAATAATATTTTAAAAAGATAAAACCGACTTCAAAATTGTGCGTAATTTTTGAGAATTAAAATTCCGTATTTAAAAAACTGGGAATGGGGAATACTGTAAATTTTACTAAAATCAGTACAGGATTTTGGTAAAATTTACACTATTCTCTAAGTTGAACAATACCTAGTACAACAAAAAAGAATTACTTAAATAGGACTTGCAGTTCAGAGATATGCGAACACAAACATAAAAACATACATAAACTTTTGAAATTTGGCACATTTGCTCAGATGCTGATATAGGCTAATACATACAAAAACTGGGCAGTTCTGGGAATATTACATACATACGCGTCGAATTGATAACCACTTTTTTTTAAAGGTTAAAAACTAGTATATGGCCAGCGGTCTATTAAAATCAATACAGTATGTAAATCGAAAGCTTGACTAAGCTCTTCTAAAGAAATCCATAACACGGGCATCTGAACAAAAGGTACATATTTTTAACCCTTCGCAGGTAAACGAAAAAGTATTCGCAAACTTTGGCCCTTTTTCCATGGAGTTGGGAACACAAAGAGCAAAGGTTGTTCATCTTACCCCAGGCCCGGGATTGGGGTATCGATCGACCCCCGGGGGCGGCGACCTTGAACGAGCACCATCTGAGCACGGGGGACTGAAATACCCTAACCGCTTATCCTTGAAATTATGTCCTTAATGTCGAGATATCTTAATATTTAAATAGAGATTAACGGACTAAAAAATTGAATTAGATGCTTACTACATCACAGGCTCTCTTTAAGTTTTTGGTACATAAATAATAAGGTAGTATTCTAAGTCAAAATACCACATAAATTTAGTTTTTACTTGTAATCAGGAAATTAAATTTCACACAAATATATGTTCTTTTATTGTTTTTACTGTTTTTTAATCTGGCCTTTACTCTATTTATAAGCTTTAATTTAAAACAACAAACAAGTGAATTTTTTTCTTCGTATTTTTTGCAAGCATACTCTCCCTGTAATTTTAACTCTTGGCTGTATAATTAACAGAGATTTACATCTAAAATAATAATTGGTTGCCCCAAATTGTTAAAGGTCCATTTACCTTTTTATTTCATACAATTTTTTAATTTTATATAAGGTTTCGTGCCTCGTTTTGCCTTTTGCATTTTAGGAAGATGAGTTATTAAGATTTTTCTAAATCTTATCTCTATCGCATAATATGAGCTATCTACACTATTAAATAACGCAAGTTTATGATAATATTATAATGATGGGGCATATTTTTATCAATTCGTTTCGGTACAGCTACGCGCTACGGTGCGGCCGCGCTACAGGCTACGTGCTACGATATGCGTCTACGCGCTACGTTGCGTCTACGCGCTACGTTGCGTCTACGCGCTACGTTGCGTCTACGCGCTACGTATGGCTATGCGCTACGTTGCCGCGCCTACGTGCTACGTTGCGTCTACGCGCTACGTTGCCGCGCCTACGTGCTACGTTGCGTCTACGCGCTACGTATGGCTATGCGCTACGTTGCCGCGCCTACGTGCTACGTTGCGTCTACGCGCTACGTATGGCTATGCGCTACGTTGCCGCGCCTACGTGCTACGTTGCGTCTACGCGCTACGTTGCCGCGCCTACGTGCTACGTTGCGTCTACGCGCTACGTATGGCTATGCGCTACGTTGCCGCGCCTACGTGCTACGTTGCGTCTACGCGCTACGTATGGCTATGCGCTACGTTGCCGCGCCTACGTGCTACGTTGCGTCTACGCGCTACGTTGAGGTCACGTGCTATGATGCACTACGCGCTTCGCAATGTCCCTATGGTTCGAAAGAACCATAGGGACATCTTGTGTGCTGCTAAGTACTTCAAAAAGCTGTAGATCATAAGTAACAGACTTTACTTATGATTACACAAAATAGACGTTTTGTTCTGGGCTATTATAATATACCTAAAAAAATTAACATGCTTGTAAATTCACTACCACGTGCAACAACATGTTTATCCTATGAAGTATCATTCTTAAAACGAGAGTTCTACGAGATGGCTATAGAATAATTTTTATTGGGCACTAACAATGACTATAACGCTACTATAACGTCATATTATTATTGTAACTTTTTAATTTTCCACGAGACCTTCGTAGGCTTTCCACGACCTTTGAGTGTCGAGTGGAGCCGGAACACGCCACGGATTACAACTATCCGCATAGTAAATTAATCCCATAATCGATACAAGTAATTACTGAGCCTAGTCGAATTGTTCGTTTCGACAGTTAGTTAACTGAACCTTCATAATAATAAGCACGCGACGTTAGAAGTGGAAAAAATGGTGTCGGATCATAATTTAGACCTGGCTCTCATACAAGAACAATACCAATGTAAGCCGCTACGGTCTAAAGTCGTACAAACTGATAATCTAGCGCGAGCCGGCATATACACACCTCAGTCTAAATTCTCAATTACGGCCCTAACAAACCTATCGACGTCTCACTGTGCGGTGGCGGAGGTCTCGTGTCAATACTTCAGACTGTACGTAATAGTTGTTATTTCCAATACTCCGACCCGGTAGGTCCCCACTTACACCAGCTACGACGCGTCCTACAATCTCTCGCGGGAAATAGAATAGTCATAGGTGCCGACGTAAGTGCTTCTTCTCCCCTATGGCACGGCAAACTTAGGTATATTGGCCGCGACCGTCGTAGTGCGATAGAAGATTTCATTGCAGAGTTTAACCTGCAAGTTCACAACACCCCTGATGCACCACCTACTTTTAGCAGCCCTTCAGGCGAATCTTCCATCGACGTCACGCTTTCTAGCGCGTACGTTCATTGTAATAATATTATTAACTGGCGCGTCATTCCAGACGCGTCGTGCAGCGACCATCATTTGATTGTTTACGAGTTCTCATGCGCTGCCTCGAGTGATTCTGTGATTGATTCGAACGACTTTAAATATAATGTTAAAAACGGAAATTGGAAATTATTCAAGGACCTTATGGCTGCCCATTCCGGAGACTTCACCCGACCGGACTTAAATTCCAATGATAGTGCAGAAATAATGACCAACACCTTTATTTACTGCGCCGATATTACCCTAGGCCGAAAACCGATTAAGACAGATAACAATTGTAAATGGTGGCACGATAATTTATATAGCTCACGCAGGGAGTTTAGAAGAACTAGACGGAAAATTAAAATTATTCGTAGACAGGGACTCGGTCCATCCGATGTTTACTACGTTTCTTGTCTAGCCGACCTTAGGGCTTCAAGGTCGCGTTATCGCGCCGCCGTCGTGTTGGCGAAAAATAACATGCTACGTAACGCCGCCAGTAGACTTGATAGGGAGGGCCCATGGTCTTCTTTATATCGAGAATTAAAACCTAGCAATACTTCAGCTTCACACTTTATATCGAATATTAAAATTAATAACTCGTTTACTAATAGCTTGAAGACACAGCAAAAGCCTACATAGACGTACTGATCCCTGACGATGAGCCGGTTTTGGACGACGACCACCATCGCGAAATTAGACGTCGATTATCTGACCCCGTACACACCCCGGTCTCCGACTTGCCAACACTTGATGAGTTTATTAAAGCCGTAAATTTAAAAATAAAAGAGTTTATTAAAGGCGGCGCGATAACGCGACCTACAAAGAAGTCGGCCGGCGAGGACAAAATTAGTAACATTATGATTAAGCAGGCATGTCTCACGGCTGGGCCAGCGATTTTAGAAGTTTTCAATAAATGTATTGTAGAAGGAACGTTCCCAAAAATTTGGCGAATCGGCACAATTAAATTAATCCCAAAAGCCGGTGACAAGCCACCTGATGACCCGAAATCTTACCGGCCTATAACACTCCTACCGTGTCTAGGTAAATTATTAGAACGTCTAGTTGTGCCCCGCCTTCTACCTGGCGGGCTGAAATTTAATAACCAGCAATTTGGATTTACCGCCGGAAAATCGACGATCGATGCGGCAATCGAAGTCAGGAAAATTGTGAACTCATCAGAATGTAATTACGTTGTAGGTATATCTTTGGATATCGCAGGTGCCTTCGATAATGCCTGGTGGCCGATGCTACTACTAAAGCTACGGAACAGAAGATGCTACCGCAATATTTATTATTTACTACAATCGTATTTCCGTTACGGCGTAATCAAACTACGACTCGGTCACTACATTTACGTCAAAGATCTAACCCGCGGCTGCCTTCAGGGGTCGGTACTATCATCATACCTATGGAATATAAATTTTGACGATTTGCTGTGCATTCCTTTGCCGCCTCTCTGTTATCTAGTAGGCTATGCAGACGATGGGTTTCTCCTTGTTGAAGGCAATACGCGAACTGAAATAGAAAAGAAGGCGAACAAGTGCCTCAGCGTAATTGCAAGTTGGGGTCATAGAAATCGTTTGGAATTCGCGGCGCATAAAACTTATCAAATACTTTTGAAAGGCTCTCTTATCTCAACTCCTCGCATTAAACTCAACGAAACAAATGTTAAACGTAAACAGTTACTTTGCTATCTTGGATTGACTCTAGAAAATAAATTTACATTTTTAGAACACATTATAGAGACGGGCGAAAAAGCTAAAAGAAATTTTTATAGTTTCACCAAAATATCAACGTCTACATGGGGTATTTCGTTCAAAACGTTAAAAATTATATATACAGCCACATATTTAGGCAGAATATGCTACGGCTCACCAGTCTGGGCAGATAGGGCTACGGTAGGTGCAGCCCGACGTAAACTTTTACAAAGCCAACGTCTCGCATTAATATTCCTATGTAAGGCATATAGAACGGTCAGTACTGAAGAACTTCCTGTCTTGTCGGGTGTTTTGCCGGTAGATTTAGAAATACAGCGCCGGGCTGCCTTATACTATAAAAGCAAAAAGATGACGACCCCAGATTTCTTAAGCATGAAAGATAGAAATAAAGTAACTAGATTATTCGAACCACTAGATGTCACACTACAAAATCTTAAATCTGAATGGCAGGATCGGTGGGATAACTCAATCAAAGGTCGGCACCTGTACAATTTCTTTCCTTCGGTACGCAAACGACTCGCTATGCATTGGATAGAAATCGATCACTGCCTTGCACAATTCTTAACCGGTCACGGCAATTTTAAAGCTAAACTTTATGGATTTAAGTTAGTTCCGTCTCCTCTTTGCGAGTGCTCGGCCGAAGGCAGCCTGCAAGAACAAACTGCTCATCACATACTCTGGGAATGTGATCTCTGGCACGAGGAAAGAACCGATATGTTAAACAGCCTCCAATGTGTTTCTAAAGTCGCGTATTACGATGATCTCGTAGGCAGCGCAAAGAATTTCCGTGCTTTCAAACGTTTTTGCCATAAATTCTATTGGAAACCATCCAACACAAACTTGTCAGTTTAAGTATAGGTCATTTTTATTAAGTAGGCTTACAATACAATTTAATTATTTTCCTGTGGTGCTCTCCCCTTTGTTCGGACATTAATGTCACGAAAATTTGGCTGTCTCCCGCTTTGCTTGGGGAGGGAAATTGGATTTCTGCTACTCCTCCTACCTTCTTCTGATTAATTTCGTTGCGGGTGCTAAGACAGATTTAGCTTGTCCCTCGGGCATCCCTGAGATCATATCAAAGGGTTTTCGTGGTTGGTTACCACTGTTGATCCTGACGACACAGGAGTTGCAGTGGTGGGAATGTGTGGTGGGCCATTTGCCCGTTAAAAAAAAGTTAGTTTAGTTACCAAAAGTCAATACTTTTGGTAACTAAACTAATTGTCGAATCGATATGTATATGTGCGATATCCAATAATATTGCACATCGCCAAGTGACAGCTGTGATGCTTTATCCCATTTATGATTGGTAATTTCACTGTGGAAATTAGCGAAAGCCAATTTGACTCAAGGCCCAGAGCCTTATGTAGTAAAAACTGTGCATCGACATATTTTATGTACGACGTCGTTATAACGACAAAATGAGATATTACATGCAAATAATATAAATAATACATTTATATTATTTGCATGTAATATCTCATTTTGTCGTTAATTATTAACTTAAAAAATTAACTTAAAAACTTTTATACTATTTTGGAAATAAAGAGCAAATTTTAAATATAATTCTTGGTTACACGTACTATAAATAAACATCTTGCTTATATTTCAAAATTAATTTGTTGGCTACGAGGTAACAAAGCTTTGTGAAATTTTCGAACATAAATTGCTAATTCAATAGTTAATACCTATAATATTATAAATTACATTATGGTTTCGAGGTAAAATAATATTAAGCGTCTAAATATTCATTCCAGCGTCTGTACAAAAGTGCTCCAGATCCGCAGAAAAAATATTCGCGGAGATATCTGTACGAAGTTCAGATGAGAGCTTTCAAAAGCAAATTTTTAAACTTAAAGCTTTCAAAGCCCACGCAGGCGAAACGGCTTGAAGTCTCTTCATAATCTCTCTGAATATAAAAGTATTTGGACTACATCTGCTTAGTCGACCGACAATAATCATCTTCCAAATATAAAAAGTAAAAAAATGGCTTTATATAGGGCTTTTTACACGCATATTATATTCTAGAAGTGAAGCGAGCAACATAATTTTTTTGGCAGCACCTAACGCTTTAGTCTTTACATACGACGAAGTAAAAAAAATAACCCAATTTGAACAGAGAGCAAGCTGATGATAGAGAATTACATTTATTATTTTTATTTTATTTATTTAAATCAGGCATCTTGGCCCATATTATATATAATACCTTATAGACTAACTTACATAACATATTTTATAGTAAAACTAAGACTAAGCACTAAACACGTATTATCTGCGACGTGGGGCGCGACGTATTCGGAAGTCGTCCTCGGAACCTCCTGTAGACGACTCCAATCGGCCAGAACTCCTCCTTCTCGAAGGTCGGTAGATGGCGCGTCGGGACCCTCACCACAAAGGAGCTAAAATTGACTTTGTGGCGGGACTCCAAACGCTCGACCCTCAAGACGAAGTGGGTCTTGCTCCTGATGTAGTCCACGACCTGCTGCTAACTTGGCTTATAATTGGCTAAGCTTATGTTGGCTATCAAACACCGACACATACAAACACGTACACATATTTAAGAATAAGAATAAGAATATTTTTATTTTGTCACCACACAACACATGTAAAGCAAACAATAATACAGAAGTACATTAATTTTTACAATATCTACAATTATACATACATTGTGTGATGTCAAAATTGGCCCAGACTCAGCTATACGCAGCAAGCTAGCTCGCTGCACTGGTATTCTGCCAGGGCCAATCTCAACATCCCTCTGTCATTTGATCGTTGAAGAAATAAGTCGATTAAAAATGTTTGTCGGTCGTCGAGTCTCGATTGAATCCGCCAACATTTTCGTTTCACACGAAACTTTACTAACACATCCCACACGTCGAGTTAATATCCGACCCAGGGGCGTAGCTACCGCCGTATCAATTATACGGGACCCCGGGGCCACGGCCACTTTAACGTGTGTATGCAAAAATTAATAAAAAATTTACTAATATTATATTTTTCAATTCCCAAATGACAATTATTGATAACAAATGAATTGCTTTTTTTAACTTATAATATTTCATTCCTAAGGGCCTCCTATGAATTATTATACGGGGCCCCGCCAAGGCACGCTACGCTCCTGACCGATCGTTATTGAGCTGTTTGCTCGCTGTCGGCAGTTGGCTATAGGCTAATGTAATATTATGACACGTTTATACTACATTCATTGGGTTTGTTTAATGAGACATTTATGAATCGAGTCCATTATTATTTGATAGTTGATTAGCCCATTTCATTTATGTTGTGGCTTTAGCAAATTGGCTTACATTAGCCTAATATGATATTTTAAGAAGGCGACTAACGCAAAAAATCAAACATCGTCCTTCTCTATTCACTCTCACACCCGTCTTTCATATGCCAGGTGAAAAGGACGACGCGGCTTCATCGCCAAATTAGTTTTTTCTCAATAACTCGATAAATATATTATAACATTTTAAAAATCCGCTAGGTCAGTTTCTCAATGATAGAATTTTATACAATGTGTTAAAATATTAGCTTAGTTTAATGCACGGTTATGGCAATATAATATGAAAAATTCGTGAAAATTAGATACATCTTTGTGGTTTTTTTCTATCGAGAAAGTTTTAAGATATTGTGTTTCCGCTAGGTCGGATCCTCGGAAATATAATGTAGTATCTATGTTTAGAAAATAAAACAATTCGGGGCTTATTTTCAAGTATAAAAATGAATTATAAAATCGACAATTTAGGGTTAGTCGCCCGCTTACTACTATACTTCCTTAACAAGGTTTGTATAATAAGGGGCTTGTTACTTGTATATTATAAGGTTTGTATAATTAATTAATCTAGTATAAAAAAATCTACTTATGTTACTATTTTAGCAATATTCCGCGAAATAAACCTCCACCTGTAAGTGTTAACTATTTAGTACCTCTTAATATTCCCACTAGGTCCTCTTGATTAGCCTAATTCGTTAATTCTTCACGATTTACTGAATAAAGCAGCCTGACAAGAAGAAGTCCCTTAAACTTGATAGCAATTTCTTACACCCGGATTAAGCTACGCCGACTGAATTGTTAATTAAGTTTCAAGACTAAATGTTAATTTCTAAATTAACAGCTAGTTATTATGATATTAGCAACTATCTACTCATTTTCACTTTTGATTAGTTTCCTACGAATAATAAAAACTATTTATTATTCGTTACCATCAAAACATTGATTATATGTACACGCTTTTGAAAGTATAATTCCTTTATCCATTTATTTATTTTTAAAGTTATTTATAACGAGTTACCCCAATATAATTAAATACGAATAAGCTATATCTTCACTTAATATGTTTGAAAATAGAAATTGTCATATCACACATACCATTTTATTAACAAATATTCCATTTTCATAACAAAGCGAAATTTCTTAAAACCTCGGTGTCAATCATGTCCCAAATACTCCCAAGGGGCCATTTTGTAAATCCCGCGCAACCTTCAGACGCCCTTGGCCTAATTTCGGAATTTATACATCCTGTATATCCCCTACATTAAACATGCCTTTGTTACAGGCTTGAGTTGACGAGAACGCCGGAGACACATCCTGTAAATTCCTGTATAGCGCTGTAATCTCAGGAATATGTTGTACATCGTAAAGTTATGAAATGTTTATACTTTGTACGACAATTCATAGCTGTTATGAATAAGTTTGGAAGATATTAGTACAGTACTAAGCTGGTATTTGCTAAGTTATCTTGTATCTAGATTTCAACGACTAAACCTTTTTTATTATATTTTTTTATCATAACACGAGTGTTTGTTCAATCTGAATTTTTCATGGCCCCGTGTGGTATTACGATAGCCTATGGGATAGCCCAAAATTAAAAATTGACATGTAAACTTGTGAGAATGTTGTTGGCGTCAACCGTACGCGGCCTCTCGGTGTTGACCCATAATTAATTAATATAATTAAAAACGTAAGGAATATCTAAAAGAGCGTATTCGTCTGTGGTTGCACATTAACGGCAATAACTGTGTACCAATCATTGTCGTCATTTATTGCCCAACTCACAAAATGCAAGCATCCCTTGCTTTTAAAGTATGATTTGTCATAATAATCTGTATTGTACGAGTATGACTTTTACGACTGAAAATTGATAGCTTACCCCCAGGCTAAGTGTGTGAGATTTTGGATACCTCAATGAAAAGGAGATAAGCGCCTTGTGTGCCTCACCCACCTATATTAGCTGAGGGTGGGAGAATTTGAGTAGGTTCTCTTAAGAGAAGTGCTGTGATCAGTGATACTCACCTATATTGGTGGCCGTTCGCATGAGCTTCCATTTTACGCCTGCTCCAGTGTTCCACGTCCTCTCGCCTGCCACTGAGTCCAGAGTCCAACTCACAGATACTCACAACTCTACACTTATAAGTTAGAACAGTACGTTCATTGTCTATTCACACTTTAACGTTTACTGAAAATGGTTTCATGAGGTAAGGTATTGGCGACAAAATTTAACTATCTCTTAAAGAATGGACTTCTTAAGTAAAAGGCAAAAAAGTATGCAGCGCGTAGCTTATAAAAACCAGTCATCTGTCATCCATCATCATGAGAAGAGTTTGAGCATTTAGTAATGTGTAAGTGCCTAGTAACTTAGGCATCACGCACAAGTGCTTAGAATAATATAGCCACTAAAAAACTAACCGAATATTCTGGAATCGACCTGGTGACATCTTCGTCACGTCATACATTTGAGGGATAAGTGTGTGAGTCATACCTGGCGCCAAGCCAAAACTATTACTGTTCATACTAGGTAGTAATCGATTGGTCTGCAGTATACGTTAGATACAAGCTGAAAAGTTAAAATGTTGTAGAATAGTAATCAGCCAAATTGATAAATCATGCAGGCAATCCTCTTTATAGCTTCTTGCAGAGAACCATCTAGTCTAGAAAACAATATCAGCTTACAATTTTTTTACAAATAAAACGCTTCAGTAACCTTATAAATTATGAAGAAAACTTCTAAGTCCCCTTTTGTATCTTTGGTTAAAAATATTATTATAATGTCAGGTATAAAATTTGCGTAGGTACAATATATTATAATAAATATTAATTTCATTTTATGAAAAAATGTTTTCTGTTGTATTTTTGGTGTGCAATAAAGTGTTTTGTTTTGTATTGTTATTTGTATTGTATTACAATCTTGACGCTATCAGTGTATCGGTAATACTTAATTCATTAATCACGTTAAATACATCAAGATAATACCTATTTCTAACTACAAATTGAAAGTAATTACTTATACCGTAACAATTTTAGTGACAATAGCAACCTTAGCGATGTTTTGCCTTCGGTTGTGTAAATTAATATGTTTAGTCACGAAATTTAAAAGCCTTGGTGGAAAGCGAAGTCTGAAACTTCCCCGAATACAATATCTTATTACAGCAAATAATGATAGCTCCAACACCGGTTTCGGTGACGGTGGCCGGTTTAATTGAAACCGGGACAGTTACGCAGGAGTAATTTTATAGTTTTTTTTTATGAAATAAGGGGGCAAACGAGCAAACGGGTCACCTGATGGAAAGCAACTTCCGTCGCCCATAGACACACGCAGCATCAGAAGAGCTGCAGGTGCGTTGCCGGCCTTTTAAGAGGGAATAGGGTAATAGGGGAGGGTAGGGATGGGAAGGAAAGGGAATAGGGGAGGCTAGGGAAGGGAATAGGGTAGGGGATTGGGCCTTCGGTAAACTCACTTACTCGGCGAAACACAGCGCAAGCGCTGTTTCACGCCGGTTTTTTGTGAGAACGTGGTATTTCTCCGGTCGAGCCGGCCCATTCGTGCCGAAGCATGGCACTCCCAAGTATAACATACAAACACACACACAAAAGCACTCTCTAATCTCTATTTCTTTTACTCCCATAACCCAGTGCAGTGGGACGAAAGACCGACACGACTGCGGCGAGAGATTAGGACGCATGGATCATCTTACTTGTTGATCAGCCTGCATTGTCCTACCCAAACTTGGAAATAACATGTTTCCAACGCGGGAATCGAACCCACGGCGTTAACATTAGAATATTTATAAATTATAAGTGTGGTTAGATTTGCGACCTGTGAGCATATACGAGTAAGTTACTTGGAATCGAACAAATCTAGGTGCAGTATCCACAGTCATAACAATTTATTCTATAGCTTATTCAATTATTATTATCAGTTCCGTATGCTCCAGTGAGATATCCGTGTGTGTAGCATTTATTAATGTCTAAACTCTAAAGTGTTCTTGACCTAGATTTTAATTTTCACAACAATTCCACGGTAAAAAATATAACAAAGTAATATTTTATTTCATTTAAAAAGAAGAACAATTTACAAAAACTAACTAAAGGAATATTTTAAATTGGCGGCCTTACTGCTGGTTGCAGTCTTTTCAGGCACCCTTAATTTCTAACCTAACCTACTGGTAAAATCGTAACAAGGAGGGTCACGGTGCATTAATTATTCATAGTGAAAGCTGAAACAGGTTAACTGCATTAACCCACTTGCAACATGCAATGTCGAAAAGACACCGGATTTACAAAAAAAAAAAATGGTTGCACTCCGGGAGTGCCGGCAGAAGTGAAAACTTGATTATTAACGTTGTGCATTTTTTAACCCATTTTTTATGAAAATCGATTTTTAAAAATCGTCAATCTTGTTGTTTCGATCAAGTTTCGATCAAGGTTTCGATCAAATTTCGATCAAGTTTCGATCAAGTGTCGATCAAGGTTTCGATCAAGGTTTCGATCAAGTTTCGATCAAGTTTCGATCAAGGCTTCGATCAAGGTTTCGATCAAGGTTTCGATCAAGTTCCGATCAAGTTTCGATCAAGTTTCGATCAAGTTTCGATCAAGTTTCGATCAAGTTTCGATCAAGGTTTCGATCAAGGTTTCGATCAAGTTTCGATCAAGTTTCAATCAAGGTTCCGATCAAGGTTTCGATCAAGTTTCGATCAAATTTCGATCAAGTTTCGATCAAGTTTCGATCAAGTTTCGATCAAGTTTCGATCAAGTTTCGATCAAGGTTTCGATCAAATTTCGATCAAGTTTCGATCAAGGTTCCGATCAAGGTTCCGATCAAGGTTTCGATCAAGTTTCGATCAAGTTTCGATCAAGTTTCGATCAAGTTTCGATCAAGTTTCGATCAAGTTTCGATCAAGGTTTCGATCAAGTTTCGATCAAGTTTCGATCAAGTTTCGATCAAGTTTCGATCAAGTTTCGATCAAGTTTCAAATTGAGTTCGAGTTCGAGTTCGACACAAAACACTACTCTCCAACCGTCTTACGCGTTTTGTATGGTTTTTCGATCAACACGAAAATCTATCGCGAGTTTCACAGTTTTTACCCATCCCACAAGTGCTCAACGCCGCTAAAGAAGTTTTCACTTCAAAAATCGGATCAAAAAACAAAACAAACTTTTTCTTTGTTACTGGCAAAGAGTCAGGGTATTTTAGACCCCTCAAAACGTACCATCGAGGAAATTGATGCTTAGGCAGTTGACGGACCTACGTCATGTACTGGTAGATAGTAACAACCACGGCTTATCAATCGGCTTCCACCGTCGGCTTTTGCCAATTCAATGTAAGCTGTGATCGATCGGATGGATTTGACCAAATTACTGCCGCCATCTGCCTAGGATTTAACTTTTGTGATAGTACTTCAAAAACCTTCTTGTTGTGGAGTCGGTTAAGCACTGTTATGTAGACTTTATCCCTTTATAATGTAGACTTTTATCCCAATAATGTGTTAAAGTTAGGTCACTATCTAGAACATTGATGGCACTAAAACTTTATTTCAAATTTTATCATAACCTTTGCCAAAAAACTTACTTACTTATTTTTCTTAACAATTTCCCTGCTTTGTAATAAACCATTAGGAATAAGGTTAATAGAATGCTAACGATGATCGCTAAGTAAACATGGGGTACCTAAATAATAAAATAATTGCCTTCTTCTGTACACTTCATAAAATCTTCAAGAGCTTAAGTGCCCTGTTGTCCTATTTTAGCGAGTACGTTACGGAATATTGAGTTTTCGATAGAAAGGAAGTTGTGGATAAAATTAGCGTTTAAAATGAAAACTGATAAAAATGGCGTTTGCCGGTAAATCTACGAGTAATCGAAAAAAAATATGTTTTATTTCCATATTGGTTGAAAGCTGAGGCTTTTAGAAATTAAAGAAAATTTTTAGAAGAATACCACCTTATTCTTAGTTTTAGGGCAAAGGCCAACCTTTTCGACACTTGGGCCAAAATTCGGAAGTAGAATTTTACCCCTGGCCGCACTACCAAATTTTATGTATAGTCGTAGTGCGCGCCAGATATTAAATCTGCGCACAGTCAAAATCGGATACTAATTTTTCCTATTTGAACTTAGAGCTTAAAACAAAAAAATGTATTGTACAATATAAGCAAAGAAATAACACCCCAGCACGTGCTCAGTACTTTATTTTAAAGTCAGATGTCAGCCCCACTTTATGTAGATAAAGCATGTGTTGATTTTAAAAAAGAAAAGAAGTGTTTAGTTTGCTTTTTATAGTAGGTATATGATAAGGTAATTTTAGTATTAACTATATAATTTAAAAAAATGTGCTCGGCTCCGCGGGCCACAGTTTCATTCAACCACCTCAACATTTTTGATAAGCAAGTTGTATCTGGAATTATAACGTACTAGGCACCAAACATGGAACCAAAATCCGGCGAACATAATATTTTCATAACGTCTTTTGAAACATACAAGTTGCGTAATTCTATTAAGCAATCAGCATATTCGAAACAGTGACACAGTAACTAATCCCATATTTGGTAAACGGCGCCGCGATATTTCGAATACCGATCGATATCAACTCTAAAACATTAGATCATCATAATCTCTTCACAAAAAACCAATAAGTAGCCATTATAGAACTACTTAAAAAGATTAAGAGCTATTATAGAACTAATAACTAAATCTAAGTCAATGGGTCCAATAAAATCAACAAGTTACTTGATGGCGGCAGGCACTTTTCTGATATAGGTAGGTACTTCAGAAGTACACCGGCAATCTTATAGAACAGTGTTCTATTTATCCAACAAGAAGAACAACGATGTAATATTAGAACTTTCACTAATGTGCGTATTTGGTCTTAACATAACCATCCAATATCCATACATACATGTATGAGCGTCCCGGTAGAAAGAGATATACGTGTGACCTTGACAAAGAATGATCAGCTCTGACTCTTAAGTTATGTATGAAATCAACGAAAATGATGATAATGATGAATGATAATTTTAATTAAATGACATAGTTTAAATTCTGGGTATAGTTAATTAAAAGGCTAACATAATTTTAAACTACACATTTACAATACTCTGGATATTTTTGTCGCCAAATATTAAGAAACAGTCAATAAAATGTTCAATTACATAACAACACATACAGTCAAGTCTCGTAAGACATAACGTTATCGCGAGCGCGCACGTGTCGTCTGACCGAGCGCTGCGGCGCAACTGAGCTTAGCGGCCGAGACGGGTAGGCGCCACCTACCCTCACACCACCTTGGCGCCCAACGTGGGGCAGCCTCCCATACAGTGGCGCAACTAAGGATTAGGTGGAGCGGTGCCTCCAAGTAAGAGGGGCCCCTCAATCTCTGATTTACAACATAATTGGAGATGTTTTGTAGCTGTTAACGTTTTTGTAGGGTATCTCTCAGCAAATGATAACTTTCAAGTTTCAATTGGGAATGAACGTTTCTTAACATAGCCCTGCTCACATGAAACATCTTGCGAGTTGCGTCGCCACAAGTCGCCCAACTTTTTTACTCCGGGATTACGTAGCTACACCACTGTTTCCACACTCGCCACAATAAAATGATAAATTCGTCCACGTACACGAACACGCTAGTTTGTGCACAGATTTGAGATTTTTATGTCTCCCTTGATATTGCGTTATACGAAATTATTATCTGTTGGGTCGTAACATTTTTTGTGTTCCAGACACAATATGATGTCATATTTTAACGAGCGTTTCTTCTGAGTTATACAGAAAACCTGCGTCTTGAAAAGGCAATTATGCCTGGTTGTTTGAAAACGAGCATTCTTTGAGTAGTACAACCTTGTGCAATACCTCTTTTAAACTTAAGTGTATGTAATGACTCATTAGTAATGAGTATGTCTAATACAGGGTGTAACAAATCAAAGTGATAACAATTTAGGGTGTGTAATGTGTATAAGTTCCTTATTTAGAGTTCATTGTGAAAGTAGCAGCGCCGAAAGTTTTAACCATACAAAAATAAAAACAAATTATATAAGTACTCCTTCAGCGCTGCTACTTTCACAGTGACTCTATACAGGGGTATAATAATTTGTTTCGTTACTGTCCATATAAGGTTTTAACTAGTGAATAATATAAGAGGTAAAGTAAAGAAAAATAATACAAATATTAAAAATATATTAGCTTAAAACTTGTCAGAATAAATTTAAAATTATAAAGAAACATGTTAACAATATCACATAAAAATCACAATTTAGTTTTTTCGACTTGTTCAATAATTTCGAATGATCCTTGGACTAAGCTTACCAATATAGGATATTTAAAAAGTAAAAGGATATATAATTAAAAAAATAATCATCTTAGAATAATAGGTTTGTAGTATACGTAAACTTAATTAGAGGCATCTGCCAAACTCTACAATTTGTGGGTTAGATAAGCCATATTTTGTCACGATTATATTATTTTATTATCAGAATTTTTTTTTTACACGTTATCACATTCTCCCAGTCTTTCTTTTGTTTTATTAGTTAAGAAAAGCTTAACTAATAAGCTTAAGCGTCTTCTCACGACTCAATCGGCAACATAACTTTATCGACCATCATCTTTATTTACTAATAAGTCATTTTTATTAATTCAATCTTTCTTTTCATTTTATGTTACGAAATCGATTGTATCGAACGAAGCGTATCTCTCAGGTACCCTTATAGAATACACTTGTCAAATCATAACTTTATATTGAAAAATGACAGACTTTCAATTCGTCTAGAAACATTTAAAAAACTTTAAGATAGCTTATTTTTCCAGGTGGTATAAACATATCGAAATCAATAACTGCCTTTTAGGTATATCATAAAAGCTGTTATATTTGTCTTAAATAGCATTATAAATTTATATCTCTACAACAACCTTAATAAAATTAGTTTGCTTTGATTTTAAATCCAATATGTCACAGCCAAATTATCGCTGATTTTATAACAGCATTCATTTATATGCAGTAATAAAAATATTATATCTACAGTCTTCTGTTACTTTTGTGCTTATGACATTTGTACTAACCCGTCTAGAGCGACCAATGAGAACTGAAACAAAATTAAAACAAATTATAACAATGCGGCATGCGGGAACAAATGAAAAAAAATTATTGTGGTACCAAAACATCGAATGAAACATTAAATAGGCACAATAAAGCACACAAAATGATATCAAACAAAATTGAAAATAAGTTCTAATATGTCCATATTTTATCAAAGGTTATATTCGAGCCAAAACTGAATCGTGCTACGAAAAACCAAATACATATTAAAATTCAACTATTGTTCAATGTTCGTATTTCATGGTAGGTACGGCGCTTTGGCCCTCTAGCGCTAGTCTGGTCTACTGCAAATCGTCTGTCTTCTTTGTCATTAAAATGAAGAAAAAGAAAAAACATTCGCTCCTTGATTTAAAAAAAGCAGACGTCGCAACATAGAGTATTTGTGTTTTTGATTAGTCCTCGTTTGACACATTGGGAAAATGCATTGCGTCGTAGGACGCGGGTCGCGGAGCCGGTGGGCCGTGTCATAACGGAAAACAGAATATACCGCTAATGTGCTCCTTTATAATTTTGGACGTGGCGGAGGTAAAACGATAACATAGGGAAGTAAAATGTATGAAACTATATGAAGACGCTTGTAAATTTCCGTCGACGATAACTTTTTAACGTGCACGTTAGAGGACATCACGACGTCTACACTCTTCTGAACCGCACAAAACGTCCGCGGTGCGTAAAATCATAAGGACATTTAACGTACCCAACGTTTTATCGTGGAAGCCGGCGTCCACGATAACGTGACGTCCAGAATTATAAAAGCGCACATTAGTGCGGTATATTCTGTTTTCCGTTATGACGCAGCCCACCTTAACAACAATATGTATGTATATGGCCTTAACTAGAGGTTTAGCAAGTGACATACCAGATGACGCCCGCAACTTCACTGCGCCAAAATTCGTCTATAGCGCAGGAATTGTACATTTTTCCGGGATAAAAACTATCCTATGTCCTTTCCCGGGTAAGTATCTCCAATTCGGTTCGGCGGTTTACGTGTGAAGAGGTAACAGACAGACACACTTTCGCATTTATAATATTAGTATGGAAGTATCCACATTGATGTTTCATGTACACAGTAGAGCGTACAAGATATAGATCACACCAATGGCTGCACTATAACCTGTCACAAGCTACATAAACGCTTTGCCGTTTTCCCTTGTAACGACGCAACCCGCCATATTGTATGCACAAAAATTTGTCCTCTGAGGAGGTAACAATATAACAGCGCATAACATACCTGAGTTTAGTCTTGCGGTAGGGCCTGGCGTTGCGGTACACGTGTCCGCCGGCGGACACCAGTGTCCCGCGCGAGCTAGCACGTGACAGCGCCGTGTGGAGCGACGTCGGCGACCCGGTCGACCCGGGCGAACCGACCGGCGACCCGACCGGCGAGAGTACGCGGTCGTTTGTGGGTGTCAGCTCACCTGCGTGATGGTATTATTATATTATACATATAGTGAAGTCATTTTAAGGGTTATACCGCACTTGGAGTATCTATATTGTAGCGAAGCGACGCAAATCTTCACAACGACTTTAGGGCCCTAACACACGGCGACTATTTGTATCGATAATATTATCAAAAACAAAACAAAAAAAATAAGGCTTTTAACATCCGTTGTGGATGATTTATACAGTTATATTTTCAGAGCGAAGTAACCACTCCTCAAATACTTTAGTGCCTGGGACAAGATTTTTAAATGTCCGTTTGGTTGCCCACGCACATACGGCATTCTCGCAACATAGTCAGCCTAGTCCCAAGGAAAGAACTAGTCAATACGTCTGGAACCAACTATGTGCGGGTTTCTTCACGATGTTTTCCTTCGCCGTATGAGTGTCCGTATTATGTAGGACTTGAGATCAGAAAATGTCTCATTGGTACACGCCTCCACCCGGGATCGAACCTGCACCCTCTACGAGTGCAAACCAAAGGTCTACCCATTAGGCCGTGTTTCCACCTGCAAGACAACTGTCGCGAGAAGTGTCTGACAGTCTGTCTGACAGCAGCTTGCAAGTGTAAACCCTGTAGCAAGTGCTGTCGCGACAATTTGTCAAGCGCTTCCTGCGAGTAGTTGCGACAGCCTGTCTAAACATGTCTGCGAGGACTCGCGACAGATGTCGCTGCAGGTCACCGCAGATATACGGTCTAGTTTCGTATGGCATTTATCCGCGAGCTTCTCGCACGACATTTATTGCAGCAATAAATTGCAGGATTTAGTATGAAATGTAAACAGTATTGCAAGAAACTCACGCAAGACTTCCGCGAGTTTGCTTGCAGGTGGAAACACGGCCTTAGGCCATGGACGCTTGGGCAGAACGATATTATTACACGTATGCTAAACACGCGTAATATATGTCGCTACAAAAAACGCCGTACGTTAGGGTCCAAAATTGTCGCGTGTTTGCGCTACCGCGTAGACACTACTTGGGTCAGACAGCACTAGGCGATGCGACGCGACACATCACGTCTCACACTGGAGTGAAACGTCGTTTAGTTCCGCTACGCTAGGGTCTAAAATTGTCGCGTGTTTGCGCTACCGCGTAGGTCACACTACTTGGGTCAGACAGCACTAAGCGATGCGACGCGACACATCACGTCTCACACTGGAGTGAAACGTCGTTTAGTTCCGCTACGCTAGGGTCTAAAATTGTCGCGTGTTTGCGCTACCGCGTAGGTCACACTACTTGGGTCAGACAGCACTAGGCGATGCGACGCGACACATCACGTCTCACACTGGAGTGAAACGTAGTTTAGTTCCGCTTTTTAATGCAGTTTAGAACATATTATGGCGGCAGTTACCGTCGCTGGCGAGCGGCGAGCGGCGCGCGAGGTCGAGGCCGGAGCCCCACGGCGACAGCGCGCCCAGCGGCGACGACAGCCCCGCCGTCACCAACGTGTCGTCCTCGTCGCCCGAGTCTATACAATTTTTTTAGTAAAAACTCCTTTAGAGAGTTGGGTCTCACAAGGACAATGGACAATATTAGGCCGCATGCTCGCCTGAGAAATGGTCGTCTTCAGACAGCCTTAAATACAAAACACAGAAATATAAACAAGCAAACATATTATACATTGAATTACAATAGTCGGCCTTTTAACCGATTCAATGCGGCGCACATTTTTGAAGACTTTCAGTCGTGGCGGCATACAATTTTCTCGTGACACGTTAGCCGTGTCATACGCCATAGAAGTAGATGACACGGCTACCGTGTCACCTGCCACGTTCAAAAAGGTTTATTGTTTGTTTTTTCGCTTGTATTAACTTGATTTATTTGGTTGAGCCCAAATCATTGATGTTGACGGAAGGCTACATTGTTTTGAGTTGATTTCGAGTAGTTTTACTAAGTGTTAACCTGAAAATGGCAGGTAAGCTATTTTTTTATTCAGATGTTGCAAAACTTTTGTAGGTTTCAAAGTTAGAAAAATGAGTATATTAAAAAGATCTGGGTTTCCGATGTAAATTATACGTTCGTAGATAAATTTAAAGAAGTTCGTTATTAAGTTTTTTTAACCGACTTCCAAAGAGGAGGAGGTTATCCGTTCGGCTGTGGATATTTTTTTGTGTGTTCAATGATTACTCCGCCGTTTGTGAACCGATTTTCAAAATTTTTCTTTTGTTGTATAGGGTATTTGTTCCGATTGATCCGGTTCCGAGTTGGTACCATGTTCACAAAAGTGGTGGTCTGCTGATGGGAACCATGAGGCTAAAAAAGGAGACAGTCCCTACTTTTTTCAATTCACAAAATATTCAGAAACGAAGCCTATAGGCTTGTTTTGCGTGGAAAATTAAGACGGTTTTGTTCACAGTAGAATCTTTCAAAGTGCAATTTGAGGGAGATACAATCGCTTTCTAAATGACACGGCTCACGTGTCATACGCCATACGTTAAAAACCCATAAGACGCGCCTTGCCGTGTAATACGAAATGAATGCACCTTTAAAAAAGGTTGGCGGCCCCTACTTTTTTGCAATTCACAGAATATTCAGAGGCGAAGCCTATAGGCTTGTTCTACGTGAAAAATTAAGATGATTTTGTTCAGAGTAGACCCTTCTGAAGTGTAATTTGAGGGAGATACAATCGTTTTTCAAATGACACGGCTCACGAGTCATACGCCACACGTTAAAAACATGTATGACACGGCTCCCGTGTCATCCGCACTGAATCGGTTAAGATATCGTGTCTCAAATGAGCGTGTGCCAATAGACACTACGGCCGTTATCATATTAGCCGCGGTTGGTGAACGGTTTCGGAGCGGAGCGGGCGCGCAGCGAATACGTCGCGAACACGCCGCCGTTGCGCACCGAGGACGTCGCGGACACGTAGCGGATACGCAACGTTTTCAATGCATGTTTACAGCGAGTTTACAAAGCACATAACGCTGGTATCTTGTTGCGCGTCTGCGACGTATTCGCGACGCGTGCGCGGCTGGTTCGTTGCACGTCCGCGACGTATTCGCTGCGCACCCGCTCCGCCCCGAAACCGTTCGCCAACCACTTATAGTATGATAATGTTCCTACATTTGGAGACGATAAGGTAGAGACAAAAAGTGAACGTTAATTTTATTAAAAAAAAAACTATGAAAAACTATGCTCACCGTCAAAGACGTCGTAGAAGTTATCTTTCGATTCGTTTCGCGATTGACTTATAGCTTTCTTTTTTCTTTTACTCTGAAACATTTGAAACAATTTATGACTATTTAATTAAAGGTGAGACCGCATTAAGCGACACTATACTGCAGCCGAGCGACACGAAACGTCACGGCCAAATATTCTTTGTATGAATCGTATGTGCAAAGCTGCATTACACTGCAGCAAAGCTATGCGACACCAAACATCAGTTCTTGTCCCTAGTGCCGTTTCGCTTTTAAGGCATGACTTGGATTATTGCATTATATGGTAAGAGTATGAACCTTAACATACCTTAGTCAATTCCTCAGCTACAGACATCTCAAGCGCGTGGTGCGTCCGTGCTAGTGCCGCCAGCGCCTCCTCTAATACTCTGTTACGCTCGATCTGCAAACATACACATCTATGTATACTGTATACTTTAAGTATAGTAATTTATAAATCAAGTGACTTATAAATTTTCTACAGACATTGTCTTGCTCAAGGCCATAGACAGACCGCATCTTGGTAAAAGGTGAAACCTACTGCAAAATACGGTCGCCGCACGACGACATGCAGTTTTCATACTAAATTCATATCCGCAATACACGGACCGCTCGAGCAGTTCTTAAACGGTCGGTACTCGGTGCTAACGCGACCGCTCTAAAGCAGTCGGTCCCGACTGCAACTTGCGGTCCGTCTATGGTTCGTCTTAGTCATATAGTGGGATTTTACTGAAATTTTTCAGGTCGCGGTCGCGTATCGGAAAGCGACCTTAAGCGTTACCAGGGAAGCGACGTACCTGCGTAGCGAGTGCGGCTGCGTCGTGGTCCCGTTGCTGTGCGACTAACGCGGCGCAGTGCCGCAGAGCCGCTAGCGCCGCCGCGCCCGAACCGCACGCGTGCTGGAACCGCTGCGGACATGTTATGAATTAGAACGAAGCCATATAATTACGTTTTTCATTTATGAATTTTAACACGGATTACCTGTCTTATTTGCGACGTTTAAGGTGAGACCGCACACTAGTAGTGACTACACTACGGCGGAACGATGCGATACGTCAAGGCAAAATATTCTTCGTATAAAATCGTATGAGATAAGCCGTCTCACAAGCGACACAAGACGTCAGTTTTATGAAAATACTAGCGACACGCCCCGGCTTCGCACGGGTATAAAATATACCTATAGCCACTGAAAAAATTATCAAAATCGATAGCCTGTGATAGTTCGCGAGATAAGCCCTTTCAAATAATTTCCCCCGTTTTTTCCACAATCTCCTAATAGTCTTAGCGTGATAAAATATAGCCTTCCTCAATGTCGTGAAATGTCTCAATATGTGTAGATATACTCTAATGCCCGTACAATGTGCAGGCTTGGGAGACTAATAAAAGATGACTTGTCTTCTTGAATGTTGTATATTACAGCTACCTTATATAGGAGGGAGGTGTGACATACATTACACCTTCCCCGTTTTTTTGAAAAAAAAAATTACTTACACTAGATATTTTTTTTTTTTACTAAAATACTTAATCCTATGTATGTACTAAATTCATAACCTACACATTTTTTTATATTTTTTTTTATTTCTTATTTTACTATAAACTACAACATTATCTAAACATTTCAACCTAATATGTATAATTTTTTTTATATTATAAATTACAAAAAATGTGTATGTCACACCTCCCTCCTATATAAGGTAGCTGTAATTAATTATTAATGAGTTAATATACAACATTCAAGAAGACAAGTCATCTTTTCTTAGTCTACCAAGCCTTTTTTTTTTTAGGAGGGGAAATACTTTGCGTATCCCCCACCCCCTCGGGGGAAGGGGCGGGGGTATGTGGGACTCCCTAAAAGAGGTCTACCCACTAAAACCTCCCCAGCCCTCCGTCATGCGCCTATAGTGCGGGAGGGACGGGTACTGCAGAGCATTTCAATTCCCGCGCGCAGCCGCAACCGGCATCCTCTTCCAGCGACTTTGGCCGCTGACCTCACCGAGAGCCCCCCGGGCTATAGGGGGCTGTCTTCTCGGGACCCTTTATGCGGACGGGATCCCCCGATCGCCGCCCGCGGGTCTAGGCATCCGTCTCCATGACAGCGGAGGCGGGCGGAGCCCCAGCGCCTTTAGGCTTCGGCTTTTGCAGAGCCTTTTTGGACGGAGCTTTCTCTTCTCCGGGGGTAGTCTCCCAAGCCTGCACATTACATGGCGACCCTGCCTGGATATTCCACTCATCTGACACCATCATCTCCCGGGTGCCTGGTTTACATTTCCACTCCAAAATTTTGATTTTCTTCCAACGGTTTTTTTTCAGCAACTTTTTTTTGCGGTTTCATATAATTATTCTTCTTGCAATTTTTAAATTTTTTTAAGTTTAAATTCTGATTACAAAATTTAGTTTAATTCACTGAGTCTATTATGAGTTTTATATAATACTTATATTTCCACTTTTTACAGATTTGTATTTATCTTGATTTTAGTATCTACACTATTTACTTATTTTTAAACCTACATTTTATTTTTACTCACTAAGGGCCGTTTAGTTCATAATATTTTTGTCCACATTCACCTCTATAATTATTATTGTCCACATTTTCAGTCACTATAAATTTCATTTTTAACATATTAAAGATAGTCTTTCTTCTTAAAGTTTTTAGTTTTATAAATTTTTAAGTCCGTTTTTTATTCACTTTTACAGTCCCTGTACCCGCTGCACAGCGCTGCCGCAAGGCAGCACTAGCAGGGTCGCCATGCAATGTTGCAGGCTTGGGAGACTAATAAAAGATGACTTGTCTTCTTGAATGTTGTATATTAACTCACTTAATAATTAATTACAGCTACCTTATATAGGAGGGAGGTGTGACATACACCTTCACCCGGATTACAGGAGGCTAGTTTTTCAAGCTAGGATAGCAAGCTAGTGTTATTAAGCTAGCAAGCTAGTACTTCTGGCTTCGTGTAGACAAAACTATCTTCATTTGTAAGCTAGTAAGCTAGTTTACAAGCCAGGCCAGTTTTTAATAGGATGGAGTTCTATTTTCAGGCCAGTAGCATCCCCCCACCACTGATTTTACTATCCTGGCTTGTGTACTAGCTTCATGGCAAAGCTAGTTTTCTGTTGACTCGTTAGCAGTAACCACGCGTTTTGGCGTCACAAGACTCAACAGAATAACAAACAAATCAGGGGTCATTCGCAAAATACTCATATATTTGCCTAAACCCTAAAGCGAAATTCTTCCAATGTAAAGCAGATGGTCCACGTTCATCTCTTCTTAAAATTCACGGTCGTGTCCACACCCGTTCTTGTAATTCATCTTCTAGTTCGTCTAGTGCGAATTGGAAGTTTTTGAAGTAACCGTTTTTCAGTCGAATAGTGTTTTTCGCGTGCAGATCATTTTGGACGTGTGGTCACCCCGGTCACAGCAATAATACTAGCTTAAAATAATATAGCCTCGTGTAAACAGAACTAGCATGGTCCAAGCTAGGTCAGCAAGCCAGGACAGTTTGGTAAAAAACTAGCTTGCTATCCTAGCTTAAAAAATCAGCCTCGTATAATCCGGGCATAACTCTTTTAACGGTGCTAATTTAACAGTTGACTCTATATACGTTTTGTTACACCCTGTAGTTACCATGTAGGCGGAGTGGTGGAGCGAGTTGCCGACGTTGGCGGTCTTGTCGAGCGCGGTGAGTATGGCGTTGCACTCGCGCAGCTGCGTGTCCAGCAGTGCCAGGTTGTTCGTCGCCGTCGTTAGCGCGTCTTGCATAGAACCTGAAAGCAATTGCGTTATGGTAAACGATTTTTTTAAAGGTTTACAATTTTTAAAAGTGTAATGGCGCTTGCGCAGCTTTATGTCAAATGCCATACATTTCAAATCTAACTTCGCTATCGAAACTGACCAATTTTGTGTAAGCACTCCGTAATATCATTGACACAGTATTAATTGTTTCTCGTACCTAGCGGTTTGCAGTCGTCATCGAGGTCTTCTGTGGCCTCTCGCGCGACGTCCGCGGCGCCGGCCCACAGGTAGTGACCCGAGTACGCGATGTGCTCTTTCAGCGCCGTCAACCATGACTGAAACATGATATTAATCAATTAATTTATAACCTTGATGTGTAGTAAAGTAACCTGGGGGGTGTGTGCCAAAATGTTTTCGTTTCGTTATAGAATCGACGATGAAAACGTATGGAATTGACATAAGCGTTCGTTAATATGACGTTGACGTTCGACTCGTCTTAAGTCAATTCCATACATTTTGATCGGCGATTTTCTATAACGAAGCGAAAACGAAAAAGTTTCGGCTAATTGGCATGGTGTTTTATTAAAAGTCTCACATCACAAATACATGTTATAATCGCTACGGATGCTACATTGTTTTCATGGGGGTGATACATAGTACATTGTTGTTAAAAAAAAATATTTGTATGGAGCGTGCTGCCATCTTACAAATAATACAACAAACTTTTTTCCGTTGATACCTCTAAATGCCACTAGATGGCATTATATAGACAAATTGCGTATGGACATTTATCCAACGTAGTTGTTATATTAATCTTTCATCCGTTGTCGAAAATTTTCACTTTTTAAAAGCATTATAAAGTTTTCGCCTGCGTTAGTTGTTTTTTGTTATTGTGGTTTTTAGTTACTTTCTTTTTATTGTTTCTGACTTCGCTCGGCTTGTGATAACTTGTTTAGTGGTAACTGGTATCTGATAGTTCCTGTAATCAAACCGACACAAGCTTCGTTTGAAATTTCGAAATCACGTCGAAGATACCGATGTACCCGTGACCTCAGACCTTTTATTTGGTCTGAGCCCCTGACTTCACTGTTATTTTGGATGTGACGAAGGAGGTAAGTATAATAAACCTTTAAGTAAATCAGCTATCCCCAACCCGCGGCCGCGGGTCGCATGCGGCCCGCAGGGACTTTATAAGTGGCCCTTGTTAATATGAGTGACCGGCGTAGTTAAAATTATTAATTAATTATTTAATCGTCGTGAAAATCTTTAAATGGGCTAGGGTTCATAAACCTGCGTCAACTTTTTGGTGTTGAAATGGCTTGAGGAGGGATGTTTTGGGTGAGAAAACCCCCCTGTACTACTCCCTACCTGAGAAGACCTTCCTTTTTGAAATTTTCATAATCTTGAAATTAGGTCATTAATTAAAAAAATATCCTAAACATTAGTATGTTCTACTAATTTTTATTTTTATACAGATTACAGTTCCCGAACACAAAACCTACACAGGGTTACTACTTACTGTGTACGCTTAACGCTAAAAGGGCCCATTCACTATCCTGCATTGCAGTCCGCCGTGCAGGCCTGCAACACCATTCACTATCCTGCATAAGCTGGCGGACTGCACGGCGGCTTATGCAGGATAGTGAATGGTGTTGCAGGCCTGCACGGCGGACTGCAATGCAGGATAGTGAATGGGCCGTTTAACATAGTATTTTGTTTTTGTTACAGTTAATAGACAAGCAAATAGACAACAGTAAACTGAATATATTCAATATTGCAACCTACTGTGGAAGCCAGGGAAGGAAGTTATACCTCACCCTGGACATGCAACATCCACTGTGATTTTCTACAGATTACTACTAGATACAAAAATAAATATATGCCAGGTTAGATATATAAATCACTAGATGAGTAATTGATATTGAACCTAGTTCAGTAAAAAATAGCATATGAATCTGATAATTTTTGGTGAATTATGACAGAATTAGCAATCAAATTATATTTATTTTTAATAGTGTTTCCTAATACATTCTTTGAAAATATTGCTAGGTATTAAAATTTGTATAATTTCTTTCAGGTTTCACCAGCCAAAAGGACAATTCAAAAGTTACTGAAAAGTTCAGTTACAGACTACAGTATTATTTTCTTATTTGATTTGGTTGTTAATAAAGTAAACAAAATATTGTACTGTTTTATTACCTCATTAGAGGCAGATGCAGATGATTTGTGATTTGGAGATAAATGGCAAGTCCATTAGTTTCTCTAAATCACTACAAATCATCTCTACTAATCACCTGCACTGGCACTAATCAAAGTGAATCCAGGCCATTAATTTTTGTATCAAAATTATTATTTAAATCCGGTAGATGTCGCTGTTTATTATTAAAAACGCCATATAGTTGACGCCTAGGAAAACTAAGTACCAGTCAACTAGACGGCGCTGCTACATTACGTGTCAAAGCGCCATCTTAAGTCGAGTTCAATAATCTTACCTATACTTCTCCTTGTGTCTCATCTATCTCAGTATACTGTATTATCTACGATTGTTTTGTTACTGAAAGTAAACTGGAAATACAGAGTGCAGTATTCCACTTTTAGATTTAAGGATTACCCTGTATGTTTGTAACTACCTTGTATGTTTGTGCCCACTTGTTTTGCCAACAAGTCTTAGTCACCGGCTACACGGTCAATTTTTCATCAATCTGATCCATCAATCTGATTGACGGAATATTGATGGTTATAAAAAGTTCATATTAAAAATACGATTCCGTACCAGATTGATGGATCAGATTGATGAAAAATTGATCGTGTAGCCGGTGACATAAGGTCGTGCACGGCATTCACACACGCACGCACGCACCCACATACTCGCAGACACATACACACACCTGTCTGTGCGCGGCCACGTCGTCCTTCTGCGCCACGGCCAGGCGGTGCGTGTCGCCGTCGCTGAAGCTGACGACGAGCAGCGCGGGCTCGGCGTCGGGCGCGTGCACCCTCGCGCCGTCCAGGTACTTGCGGTCGCGCCACCGCCCCCCCTCCCGCGCCGCCTCCGCCCGCGACGCGTAGTAGAGCAGTACGCCGCGTTGCACCACTGCCTGCAATATACCACATATTAGTACTACCCTCTCGTAACGTAACTTTAATTAATATGAACTTCATTGCTTATGGTCACTTTGACATTGGAACTTTTTAAAAGTCAATTTATAAAATATTGTTTTTCCGTATTGGTCTTCTGCCTATCAATTCCTTTGATACACTTCATCTTTTACGTACCCAGACGGGCCTCCAACCCAGGAACCGTGACCGCTTGAGGACGGGTCCCTCGAAACGCGCCGCCGTCCGCTGTAGCCGCTGCACGGGCCGCACGCTCAGCACTTCACGCATCTCCGTGTCTTTAGCCAAGTCTATTGCTAGCTGACCTGAAATTGTTGAGATAGTTTATTAACTCATTTATTGCCAGAACTTTTTGTAGTTAGTTAGATCATTCATTCTAACATATTAATATGATGTGCAATACCTTATTAAGTCCTAATAGCTACTACCTATCGATATATACGATATTAGTCACTACATCTCAATCACAAATATAGTGTTGGTGTTAATAGGTTGAATCTGTCAAAATTTCAACTGGCTATATTATTGTTTCTGTGGCAAATAGACAGACAGGCAACTAAGTCTTTAGCTCTAACCTGAATAAAATAAATACTATAAATGACTTCCACTTAAGGCGCTATATTGATAAAACTATCCTTTTTGACTTAATACTATAGGACCCTCAGAAATGTTACAAATCTGGTAATGAGATATACACATCTTCATAGGTTATCTATGTATCTTATCTAGGTTTGAGAAGAACTAGAAACACGATTAATGTATTTTGCCTCGATACATTTAATTTTCGAAATGACCTCTTAAAAATACGAAATTTGAAGATTATTTTTAAACGAAAATAGGTGTATTGTAGGAAATTAGTCTAATTGATAGACACCTTTGCAACTGAAAATCGTATAGAAGCATTTTGCTTAAATGCTCCTAGTTATTTTATAAATGATTACACCTAATTACTAATTTTTTCGCATGTTTTCCGAGCGAGCCGATAGCTTCTGGCCGCAGCGTATTCATGACTTTATAGTCATACAAATTAAGTATAAAATTGCCCTTGCGGTAAAATTACTTTCGATATAGCGCCTTAACGATCTATATATTATGTTAGTGTTTAAATGTTAAGTAACATGTGTTTTTCCGACTTGCACTTGGCCTGTTTTGGCTTGCTACATTTGCATCAGTACTTCTCAACCTTTCATTCACATTGCTTGCTGATAAAGTTTTGATTATAATTACAAGTATACCTCTGTTGTTTCTCAGCGACGTATCAACGCCATTCTGCAGCAAAAGAACAGCGACGCGCGCGTGGCCGCGGTACGCCGCACAGTGCAGGCACGTGTTGCCCTGAGCGTCCACACAGTTTATGTTCGGAGAGTTGGATCCGCTTAGCTGAAACAGGACATCATCATGCTAAATTACATGATATAGGCTATATGACTGGTAACTAGCGACCGTCCGAACTTTCAGTTTCGGTTTCGGTTTCGGCCAGTTTCGGCCTTAGTTTCGGTTTCGGCCAAGATATAGCCGAAACTTTCGGCCCGCCGAAACTCGGTAAACTTCGTAGTTAACTCGTGCTTGCTCGCCAGCGAAGCCCCGGCCTATTTAGCCACATACAATTAGAACGTATTAATTTTATTTTTATGTAACGATATAGAGTATTTTTCCACCGTCCATTTAATCGTGTTTTGAGGTTTTATTTTGAAAATTAGTGCCAAATTACTACGTATTTATTTTGTTTTTATTCGTACTTTGTCTTATTTTCATCAAATTGTCTATACTTATTCTTATCGAACATTAGAGGTATATTGTTGAATTTATTTCTAAACGACAAACGCACCTTTATATAATAGATGTAACTGTTGGTGAATTACGTGCTATATTTTTATTTTAACAATGTTTTCCAAACAAACGATTAAGTGAATGCTATGATAAATTGATTATATTGTGTGAGAACTTTATTTACATAATAATAATTTTGTTTGACTATGAGATGTTGCTTTCGAGATTTTTCTAGTCAATCATGATTCATGACTATATTATTCGATTATTTGCATTTAAAATTAAATAGAAACATAAATAAAAAAAGAAAGTTTGCTTTTGTAGTCTAGGCGAAGATAAAAATAAGATTTTTCAAAATTCTTAGA
This sequence comes from Lysandra bellargus, assembly GCA_905333045.1. NCBI lineage: Eukaryota > Metazoa > Arthropoda > Insecta > Lepidoptera > Lycaenidae > Lysandra > Lysandra bellargus. The sequence goes on from HG995328.1 coordinate 8,938,062, forward strand.
GACCAAGATAAGGGGGTTTTGCGGGATATCTGAGTTGCAACGGGAAGATTGCTGCTGGCACTTACTGTGCGTCTTTAATTTTTAGAGAAGTTATGAGTTTTATGTACTTTAATCCTTCAGGCCCCGCGCGAGCACCGGTGATCGCGACAACAATAGAATACAATAGCAATTCCTGGAAATTCCAACTGAAGTATTAAAGCGTAAAAATATCTTTAAAATGTGTAAAAATGGACGTAAAAAGTTTTTGATGAATTTTAGTGAATGTTAGTAATTATTATAAATAAAATAAATAAATATATATTATGCTTTAACTAAAAGACATAAAATACAACCTGCATAGTATGCATAATATTCTACAAAATACACGAGAAAAGTTTCTGCATTTACATTTGCGGAGAATTTATTAAAATTAATTTTTAAATCTAAATTACATATTTTTTCCATTTCAATTTTATTTTGACAATATCAGCAACGATATAAATAAATAAAAATATTATATTTTATTCTTTTGATACATACCTGAAAGAAGTTTATACCTGAGGTTTTCTTCAAAATTTGAAAATTTCTATAAAAGCAAACTTAATGAGTTAAAAATGTAAAATCATTGTTTCTCTAATTAATTAACACGTGTAAGACATCCAAATCAGAACAGAACTCAGGCACAAAAATCGTGTTGATTATAAGTGTTATCTTAGGTTCAGTGGTAAAACATCTTCTGAATCAAAAAATTGTGACGCTAACTGCAAGTTTACTTAGTAATTTCGTTTTGAATTTCGACCGCGGTCTGTAAGAGTGCATGTCCCTGTTTCCCATACAAAGAATATTATGACTGTTTTCAGAAGTAAATGTCTTGAAATAAATTATTCTGCTCTTGTTTTTAGAGTTATCCTTCGTTCTAATACATTAAAAACTTAGAATCGGACAAAAAAAATGGAATATAATACTTAAAAGTTTCTAGGAAACATATTATATTCGAGTCTAAGATTAATATTTTTTTGGAAAAATGTCACAAAAAGTATAAAATCTAATTTGGCACTTTTTCTTATATTGTGTTAAAAAATTTTACAGAACACTAAATTTCAGTAAACAATCGTCATTTTAAATGTTTAATCAAGTTTCGGTTTCGGTTTCGGCCGAAACTGAGAGTAAGGCCGAAAGTTCGGTTTCGGTTTCGGCTGAAAAATCAGTTTCGGTTGGACACTACTGGTAACGTAATAATATTATAATTTACTAGTATTCAATCCGGTCTTAAAGTGTATCCATATTACGTTTAAATTGGTTTATGACAACAGACGACAGACAACCAAACTTTCGCATTTATATTAGTGTTGAAAAAGTTATCATTGCAGCAAATCTTTAATTCAAACATCAAAATTGTAACAAATAAATTCATCTACATTTTGAAACCAAAGAAATAATTTGCTATATTTTTATAAATATGGCAAATTATTAAAAGATAAGGCAAGAAATAATTTGCCATATTTATAAAAATATAGCAAATTATTTCTTTGGTTTCAAAATGTAGATGAATTTATTTGTTACAATTTTGATGTTTGAATTAAATATATAAATAATAATTAAGTACCTACTTTGTTACAGAATACATACCAGATCCTGTACAATATCTATCTGTCCCTCTTTTGCAGCATTCAGCAGTTTTCTCTCTCTGTCCCGACGTTCAGCAAGCTCAGCCACCTCCAACAGCCTCTGCACATCATGGGTCTTACACATGTCCAAAGCAGTCCGTCCCTCACCATTCATAACATTGACATCAGCCTTGTGGCTCAGGAGGAGTATAAGTATTTCCTGTAAAACATAATTAAAATTCCAATAATTCCTTAATAGTCCTTAATTTGTAGATCAATGAATGGATCATTGATCTACAAATTAAGTAATTCAGTCAAGATAGAGTCATTTTATAAATTAGAAATAAATCTTTGCAATTTATAAAGTGTTATCGCACATGTCAAAGATCTACATAATTATATAAAAAAACATCTACATAATTATTATCTGAACATTAAAAATTGTTGTTAATATTTTTGCACAACACATACTTAACACATTACAACTCGCATTATAAATACCTATGTAAGGTGCTTTTGCAGCTTTTGACATTTGGATTTTTGAACTTGTTATAATTATCATTCTAATAAATTGAAACTAAACCTTCTAACCTTCTAACAAAAGTTAGAAGGTTACATTTCTCTTTGTTTGCTTTTTTTTTTGCTGTTTCTTATTCTAACTTTAAACTGCACAATTTTCTGAAATACAGTACATTACAGATTATGCAGGATTAGATCTGTCAGACATAAAGCTTAAAACAAACCTAAGCGTCAGTGACAGGGGACGCGGTCTGCAACGCGAAACTGGCCGTGCACACCTGCGCGACTACTGTGTGAACCGTCAAACGTTAATATCACGACACAATCTATCAAAACGTATACAAATCAAAAAATCATAAACTAAAGAGTTGTAGAAAATAATATAAAAAAAGGTTTGAAAAAGAAGTCTAGTTATGTACACTTCAAAACACGCGTCTGACAACTTGACGCGCATGTTCCGCTTGCCGACGCGAACATCCCGCATCGCAGTCGTGCAGGTGTGCACAGCGCCATAAGATTACATGGGCAGCGTCCGTCTTTATTTAACCCATCAAGCCCCTTACAAGCACCAGTGCTTGCGATTACAATAGAAAGGCTATTGTGTCTCATTTTTCCATGATCAAAGGATTAATTATTACAGTTAAGTAATTAATATTCATCTCTGAATGCTACAGATAGAGCATCGGTCCATTTACCTCATTACCAATAAACGAAGCCTTATGTAAGGCTGTGTCTCCAGACTCATTTACTTCGTCCACATTAGCTCCTGCATCTAACAGAACCTCAACAACATCCTTGTGGCCAAAATATGTTGCTAAGTGTAATGGAGTCCATCCTAGATTACTTTTGTTTTTACCTGGAATGCCAGTGAACGGAAGTGTGTGCTTTAGGGAGATTGCAGACTCGATCACACAAAAAGTGTGCCGTCCACGATCTCCCTTAAAGATTTTACTCTAGCATGAAACAGATATTTCTTATAAAGCTGAATAAGTATATCCTAAATTATGACTACATGATAGAAAATGATCTCTTAGTTTTACGTGAATATTTTTACTTTTAGGCAAAATTCTAGCTGTGCTTTCTTATAAAAATTCGTAAATACTCAAAGCTACATTACAGGTTTCGAGCAGTATGCTTACCTTTACAGTTTATATCTAGCGTTAGCTCTCCTTTAAGTCTAGCTTCCAACAGAGCTTTAACTACAGACAGCTCACCGTGTCTAGCTGAATAAAGCAAGGATTCCTCGCTCTCGATCACAGATTTTTCCTCTTGTTTGGACATATTTGGTCTTTTACGGTACCTCACTTGCTTTGAACTACAGGATACATATTATATTTTATAAATTATAAACAAGATACGCTAGCGAGAACCTTGATTCTACCACAACATGACCTCGCCCATGAATTATGTGGCACGGAGCAACACCGTTGCAAGTAGAAACACTCCGTGCTTAATAGTGTTCTGTGTTCCTATTTTTACTCTTCTACCCACAATATAAATTATTTTATTTTTGAAATTTGCCATCGAAGATATTTTGTCCCAAATCACCAAACAAATCAATGTTATTTGACATTGACAGCTTTACAAAACGCTGATATGACTGTTTGTCACTGACCTCCAATAAACAAGCACGCTGGAGCCTGGACTTTGCGCTGGACCGATGATACTCGCTTTTTTTTGTGCCTATTTGAAGCGGAATCAGCTCCCCCATTATCAGGAATCGGAACTAAATTTGACGTAACCATTGGTAACAGTATGTATTTTAATTCTCTATGGCTTAATCGTTTGAATCGTTTTCGTGTTTTTAAAGTGTTTTAAAAGGTTTTACGCGAAATATATAAATAAGTGGTGGTAGTTCATAGTTAAACTATGACAGAGTGTATGTTATGTAAAACGCGGTACAAAAAGGGATGTGGGGCTACATTTCACAAGTAAGTGATTTTAACAGCTAATTTCTACGATATTAAACTTTTATTGATAATACAGGCACTTTAAAATGTGGCACTAATCTTATTATACCGTATTCACCACATATTTACCTTTGTTTTACCGATTTTTGATAAACAATAAAATTCAATAGTGCTGGAGTTTTCTGTCGATAAAACTTTGATATCTATAATAATTGTATTGAAATCTCCGATAACCGATTTTTATTATCAAATGCATATTATTATGCTCTTAAAATAATTGACAGGTTTCCGTCTGACGAAGGAAGACTGGAACTAAGTATGGTTGAAAAAAATTGAAAAGTCTGGTTGGCGTCCGAAAATTGCTACTACCGCTTGCCATTACTATTTGAAGTGTACAAACGTTCTCTGTGAAAATACAAGGCGCAAAAACTACCATTTGATCGTGATTATGTTTGGAAAATTTATTTCAGCGTCTACTCTTTCTTGACAGACTGTAACTGTGTAAAGGCCTGTATTCACTTTGATTAGTGCAAGTGCAAGTGACTAGTAATTGAGGCAGTGGAGTGCAGGTGTGTAGTGCAAGTAGTGTCCAATTCTTGTTTAGTGGCTCTTTAGTAATTTAATTTAGTAAATTCAGTAGTAGCTGTCAACACGAGCGTCCAAGTTTCAAAAATAAAACTGCCATTTTGACATGTCCTTCATTTTTAATATTGGTTTTATTAAAAACGAGCTTTTGCCCGCGGCTTCGTTCGCGTTAAGAAGTATTGTTATATACAAACTTTGATCCCCTATTTTCACCCCTTGGAGGTAGAATTGATCAAAATCCTTTCTGCCTCATGATGATGCCTCATGATCAAAAACCTGCATGCCAAATTTCAGCCCGATCGGTCCAGTGGCTTGGCCTGTGCGTTGATAGATCAACATGAAAGTCAGTCACCTTTGAGTTTTATATATAAAGACCACGAAGTATTTTTATATGTCCATGCCAAATTTCAGCAAAATCGGTTCTGACTTCTGAGGTATAAACGTGAAGAGGTAACAGACAGACAGACACACATTCGCATTTATAATATTATTAGTATATTAGTAAGTAATAAGTATGGATTAGTATGGAAGTAATTGAAAGGGTGTCCTTTTGTACTTTTAATAGGTATATTATTTAATAATGATATACTATATCTATGGACGCTTCACACGGCAAACCACGTCAGTCTGGCCCATAAAGTTAATATACCTAGCGGAATAATAGTAACAATCTTGAGCTGTCAAACGAAACCAAAATTGGTTTTCATCTGTCACGCACTTGCACTTGCAAAAAATAGAACACGCTTTTAATCACGTTACTACGCAGCCGACTAGTCACTTGCACTAATCAGTCGCTGTCCACATTACTTTCTACTAATCACTCATCACCTGTACTAGTCAGCTGCACTTAATCACTAATCAAAGTGAATACAGATTAACTAATCACGTTACTACGCAGCCGGCTAATCACTTGCACTAAACAGTCGCTGTCCACACTTACTTTTTCCTAATAACTAATCACTTGCCCTAATCACTTGCATTTATTACTAATGAAAGTGAATACGGGCCATTACGGTAACTAATAAAATATGATGTTAAAGTATCGCACATATATTTTTATTATTTATAAATACCTTACCTACTCCAACCCCAACAAAAAAATGTATACAAACGTTCCATATTTATTTATGGATCGCATTATCCAATTAGTTAATTTCCCTCGCACCTCTGCAATCAGCGCCAAAATGGCGAAAATCAATAGAGATAAAGTAAATCGATAAAAATTGGCTTCCTAGATCCATAAATAAATAGGGAACTTTTATATTATTACTAGGCGTTCCGCGCGGCTTCTCCCACGTAAATATCTAATTTCACAGACAAATTGGTTCACACAAAATAGCCTAGGTATATAATCCTTCACGTTATACATTCCTCTGCTTTTTCCACATTTTCCTTTATTTCTTATGTCGGCACTACAAATAGGCCAACGCGTTGGCCAACGCATCGGCCCAAAGTGTAGAACAGGCGTTCGCGCGTTCGCGGTAGGTATTTAGATGTTGGCCAACGCGTTTGCGAGCTTGCCGCGCGGTGTCGGAATGATCAAAGGAAATTTGTCGCAAGGCTTGCGTTCCATCCACACATAGGCCGCGCGATCAGTTCGCCCGGAGCAGCGCTGAAGAGTGCACGTTTCCTTCTTGTGGCGAATTAACATCTAACTTGACGAAATAGCGAACAATATAAGTATCGAGTAAATATTTAAATTTATTGAGTTAACTATCAGAGTAAATCTTCCTGTGGAACAAAAAAATCATATCACAAGTGCTAATAAAATAAGGTTCTTGGACATGCTATTTTACTCACGATGTTTTTTAGGGTTCCGTACCCAAAGGGCAAAAACGGGACCCTATCACTAAGACTTCAATGTCTGTCTGCTTTTCTGTCTGCCTTTTTGTCTGTCCATCTGTCTGTCTGTTTGTCTATCTGTCTGTCTGTCTCCAGGCTGTATCTCAAGAGCCGCTACAGCTAGATTTCTGAAATTTTCACAGATTGTGTAAGTACTTATATATCTATTGTCGCTATTAACAATAAATATATTAAAAACAAAATAAATTAAATATTTAATAAAAAATAAATAAATATATATTAATCATGATAATTATAATTATAAGGTAATAATAATTATTAAAATGTAATTATAAGCTGTGAATAAATATACAGATGCAGCTGTTAGCGACTCAGCATCCATTTCGAATCCGTCCGCACATTGGCGCGATCCAAAGCATACTGAATGACCTTCCAACGTGTGGATTACTCACAAGCGCCGTTGCAAACGCACCGCCGTTCGCGTTGGCCAACGCGTTGGCAGTGCGTTCGTCTATATGGGGAGGCGGCTTTAGCTCCTATTAGTCTCAGCGTGATAAAATATAAAAAAATGGGCTATCTAACACTGAAATCATTGTTCAAATTAGACCAGCAGTTTTGGACTGAGATTAGGGCGTTCAAACAAACAAACTCTTCCGCTTTATAATATTATATGATGAGATTAGTTAGGGTCTAATCACACAGAACACTTATTCAGATTAATTTGTTCAGTTTTCATACGATACACTTTAGCACTACTTTGATAATATTAGATATGAAATTAGAAAATACAATACAACAAAGTTATTGTTAGAAGCCTATCTTCAGTTTTGTTTTTAGTTTTTCGTAGTGCTAACTGGTAAAAATAAATGGATTATAGATAGACACTGCTACTTCACGTTATTTACGTATGAAATCGTTGTTAATTTATTACGCCTATCTACTCGTCAATTACGGAGGGGAAGTCTGTAATCTTTAATACAAATATTATGTAGCGTTTGTATTATTCAATTTAATATTTTTGTCCTAATGGTCGACATTATCTGAATCTGGAAACATTTCATCGATAATAGAAAAGACAGTTGTACATCACTAGTATTAGTTCCAAATACTGCTATCAGCGCCAATATGGCGACATAATGGCGACTTTCAAACGTCATTTTTACGTCAAGTTTAGTTCCTATCCCTGATAATGGGGGAGCTGATTCCGCTTCAAATAGGCACAAAAAATAGCTGTCATTTCAAAGGGTATCATTAGTCCAGCGTACTTGTATAATGGAGGTCAGTGCTGTTTGTAGACGTGATAAGTCTTAAGGGGGGTATTACATTATCATTTATATTGGATCATTTATAGGATCATAAAATAAAGGATCCAATAAAAATGATCATTTGATCATATCTGCATAATACATTATCATTTATCATTGATTTACCATTGGTGTATCATTGATTTTATCATTGATTGAACTATTTTACGTCATATGTGGTTTTAATAGCCAATGGGGAGCGCTAACGCTGACAGGTATTGACAATTTGACATCAGTGTTACTAGATCTCGGAGAATTCGATTTGTCAAAAGACATCGTCATTTTTAATATGGCTTGTTTTATGTTTTTTCAGCAAGATTATTCAAGTATATAATTAGAAAAAGAATTACATTACAATATTATTTGAAACATATTAACGAACAAGAAATTAAAAACTCTTTTTTTATATTAAATAACTGGCAACACCTATTTCTATGACCGTATTGAATCCAATCTCTCAGCAAACATCAAAAATCTATGATCAAGGAAGAAATGAATTATTTAACTATATTACATTATCCAATATAAATGACTCAATGATCTAGGATCCAATATAAATGATAATCTAATACCCCCTAAGAGGGTTCATAGATAATAAGATAATACAGATATACACATAAACGTATGATGCTATATTATAAGTCTATGGATATACATATATTATAGAGAAGAGGGTTTGTCAAGTTGCAACTTGCAAGTACTAAAAAGCTCCATCTAGTGCTTTTTATTCGTCGGGCAATCATACGTAAGTATCCCTTAGTAGCCTGTGGGGCAATCGCAATGACATAACATTTAAATGTATTTTGATAATAAAGTGATATTATATAGGGACCGTGCAGAAACTATAGAGGGCGTCGTAATTCGACAGCAGCGGAACGATGCGACTAAAAGAAGTAACTTGTGAGTGACTTTGGCTTCGCATTCTCTTTGACCCCGGCTAGTTTATAAATGATTTTTTTATGTTTTAGACTATAAAATGATTTAAAATAAATATTTTTGATAATTTAAAAATGAATATCCACTAGTATTGTACCTTTTCAAAATCACCATTAAATTTATTGTACAAATAGCTCACATACAATTTTTTTTTCACTACTGAAGGTTAAGTGATGAAAAATCATTCTGCGAAAATTAAAACAATAAAATAAGTAGTATATCTTAAAAAAATAAATGTTTTTGATTAAAAAACGGCTTATCAATAAGTAGACTAACTATTCAGGAATAATTTGACGTAAAAAAAAAATACTAGAAAAGGATTTTTTTCTTGGCGATATGCTAATAAATCTGTCTCAAGTTAGAGATTTATCGATTTTTTTTAAATGTTGTATAACTTCAAATCCGTAACATTTTGCTGAACATAAATTGTGTTTTTTTGGTAGGTAATGATCCCAGCTATCACAGTATGTCGCACTATTTACTGGACACGCTGTATAAGGAAATTTATTAGAAGGTTATTGAATGAGTATTAAATTGATATGAAATATTAATAGAGTGCCTAATATTTCTGATGAAATTTCAGATTATAAATTCATATTCGATTAAAATCCAGCCATAATCGTCAGGCGTTGCTTCCGACGGATTGCGAATAATATGTGAACTGCACCGTATTATGCTGCTTAAGTATAATTGTATCCTCTTAATATGCTGCAAAAGTTCTTGCTTAATGGGTTGACGTATCGCAGGACTAAATTATCTTTTTTAAAACTTTTTCCGAATCGTTGCAGGATTTATATGATTTTTCTAACTTTTTTGTTGACGTCGTCTTTGGTTTTGAACGAGTACAATCTACAGACGAGCTCTTCAATAACTTTAAAAACTGTGGTTGTGGTGTTGGTTTGAAAGCCTCTCGAATTTTGGCATTTTTTAGGGTTCCGTACGCAAAGGGTAAAAACGGAACCCTATTACTAAGACTTCGTTGTATATCCGTCTGTCCGTCTGTGTGTCTCCAGGCTGTAACTCAAGAACGGTAATAGCTAGAGATTTGTAATTTTCACAGATTATGTACACCTGTTGCCGCTATAACAGCAAGTAAGAAAAACAAATAAAAAATAATATTTAATGGGGGCTCCCATACCACAAATGTGATTTTTTTGGCCTTTTTTGCTCTATACTAATAATGACAACAGGTAGGTACTTGAATTTTCCACAAAATCCTTAATTATATGTTTACTTTAATATTTAATAATAATATTTATATAAAATAAAAAATTAAGGGGGGCTCCCATACAAAAAACACAATTTATGGTCTAATTTTGCTCTATAATGGTACGAAACCCTTCGTGTGCGAGTCCGACTCGCACTTGGCCGATTAATTAAATATTAAAGGGCTTTCTCTTCCCCTTCCCCTTCTTAAGATTGGTTAAAACTGCCTGTTTATCTTTCAAATCAGGCGTTCTATTACTTTGAAAACAGGCAGTTTTTAAAGCAACCTTCATAAATATTGTGTTTTTGTATTTTTTCCAATGACTGGCACTGTTCAATCACTAGTCATTAACCCTACTTTATTTTAAATCGAAAACTACTAAATTTAAAGTTGTATGTACGGGGAGACATAATGACGTCACATCAGCATTTTTGTGGTGGTGGAAACTCCAATATGCAGCGTGATTCTTGTCGGTAAGTTGACCACAGTTTTTGAATTAGCTTTATTAAACGAATTACAAAATATGAAATTTGTATGTACGAAGAGCCATAGTGACGTAATAGCTACATGTTTGGGGTGTCGGACACCTCAAACGCTGCGTGATTCTTGTCGGACAAGTTGACCACAGTCTAAGAATAATAAAAACTACACAGTATTTAAATTAGCTTTATTAAACAAATTCCAAAAAATGAAAGTTGTATGTACGAAGAGCCATAGTGACGTAATAGCTACATCTTTTGGGTGTCGGACACTCCAAACGCTGCGTGATTCTTGTCGGACAAGTTGACCACAGTTTTTAAATTAACTTTATTAAACAAATTCCAAAAAATAAAAGTTGTATGTAGGTGACGAAATATCGACAATTCCAGGAGTCAAGCATTCGAAAACGCAGCAGCGCCGAAATTTTTCGCATAGAAAAGTTTGTCGGACTCATCGTAAACAAGGCACTCACAAAGTGGTAAATTTATATGTATCAGAAAAAAGTTAGTTCCTTGTACTGGGGACTATAACGATCCTTTCGAAACTACTTTTATTTTTAACCGACTTCCAAAAAACGAGGAGGTTATAATATGTTCGGCTGTGGATATTTTTTTTGTATGTTCAACGATTACTCCTCCGTTTGTGAACCGATTTTCGAAATTTTTGTTTTGTTGTATTAGGTTTCACTCCAATTTGGTACCATGTTCACAAAAGTGGTGACCTGATGATGGGATCCATGAGTAATCGAGGGAACTCCTCGACATTTATATGGAAACATATTATGGTGATTTTGGTTTTATGAGAAGCATCCTAAGCATATGCTACCAAAACGCAAGATTCTGCACCAAGGTATACTATGGTTCCGAAGATACTAAGAGAACTCCGGGTTCCTTATAGATACAAGTTTGGGGGTTTAGGCGCTGCTTTAAGAACTGAAAGCATATGCCACTATACAAATTATATTAATCATCATCATCATCATTAACATGTCAGGGTCACCAATGTCACCAAGATTGAACGTAACAAAATATTCAACCTTATCTCCAGAGCGTAAGGCACACATTTAACATTAATTCTGAGAAGTAAGTTGCTTCGATAATACAAGTAACATGCTAGTGCACTGACACACTTACCAATCGCGGCCACGGGCGGCCGTAGACTTCTCAAGCGATACTATCTATTACAATAATAAAGATAAAGTTTAAAATCATATGACACTGAAAGCCTCGCCGCTGCTATTCCGGTTTGGTGCGGCCCTACGACGTGTCCACTTCGATTTTTTTAAATGTATTGTTTAAAATTATCTGCAGCTGATATTATATTTTGTAAGTGTGACTGTTAACAAATTGTAATAAAATACGTAGAATAATATACTTACAGGTATATTAGGGCCGATTCACACCGGAATGGCGGAGGCGAGGCGAGCAGTTTCAGTGTCATATGATTTTAAACTTTATCTTCATTGTTGTTAATAATACATAGTATCGCTTGAGAAATCGACGGCCGCCCGTGGACGCTCGTGGCCTCTTGCGGCCGCCACCGGCGGCGTCGATTTCTTAAGCGATAAGTACTATGTATTACATTAAATGAACATAAAGTTTAAAATCATATGACACTGAAACTGCTCGCCTCGCTTCCGCCATTCCGGTGTGAATCGGCCCTAATCTACGTATAGTACGCGATGATTTTACTAGGTAACTAAAAAGAGTGAAATTATTATTTTAACAAAAAATTAAAACCGACTTCCAAGGTAAAAACGATAATAATATCCTTATAATATGAACTAAAAAGTTTTAAGGTGCATTGGGGTAATCTCGTAAACTTTTTGGAAGAGTATTTACGGATTTTGGTATAACTACCCCTTTAAAATATAAACCCTATTTTTACTTTTCATGGGTAATTTCGAATAACAGCGAAACACGACCTAATGTAAAAATATATTTAAGGCACACATTTATTTTTATTCTATTTTACCCCATACGAAAACGTTATGTATACAATCCATAGAAGACACCAAACTAAATTTTAGACTGAAAAATTTTCGAAATTACCCCATCGGGGACGCAGATGTCCTCAACATTTGGAGCAAAGAAGTAAATAGATAAGAACAATAAAAAGGCCAACACTAGATAATATTATTGTATTTATTTAAATTTAATACCCAGCAAAACTATAACTAACGAAATAAAATAGGAACACATTTTTTGTTAAAAATAAAAATAATTTTTACCCAGTCTCGTAAATTGCTAAATCAAAATTAAAACTAAATTAAAAAAAGGAAGTAGTTTTCAATTGCAGAGGAAAGGCGCGCCTTAGCTCTGCATTTAAAAACCACGTCAGCAATCAGCACCCGAGCAGTTGACACCTGCAAATAATAAAAGTGGCTTCTTCACTTAAACCATTTTTATATAGTCGTACAGGTTCCCTAGAACAATTTTTTTTATTACAATCAAGCTAATTTTTCGTGAGTAGCTTCATTTTGATAAGACGAACAACAATTTCCTCTGTGTAAATTCTTGAAAGTGGTAGCTAACAGAGATAGAACTATTAACCTCTCAATATACAAAAATCAGCTGGTTAGGGTTGTGTTTTAGGGTTCATTAGTCAACCAAGTTTTGTTGATTAATGAACTAAAAAGACTAAAACGGAACCCTAACGAGCTGATTTTTTGTACTTATTTGATAGGTTAATACATAGTTATAAAATTCAAGAGTAACCTTGTCCTACAAAATATAGAACAATCTATATTTTAGGACCATCAAATAGAAATATAAAATTTAAATCCTTTCTATCTCTGTTAGCTACCACTACCGCTACCAGAATTTACGCAAAGGAAATTGTTGTTCGTCTTATCAAAATGAAGCTACTCACGAAACATTTGCTGGATAGTAGTAAAAAAATGTTTTTGGGAAAAATACGTTTTAAACCTCACAATGTCGAAAATCGACATGATTTGTACGAGTCGAGTCAAGTTTGGACTCTGTATTTTCATTCGTTTATGTTTGTTGGTAACGGCAGATAAATATTTTATATGTTGCGCACCCCTGCAAAAGACTATGAAAAAATTATTGGGGAAATTTTGTTAACAAATTTACCCCACTATTTACCACATACCACAATATTTAGAATGTTTGTTAAAAATCATAGCTAGACCAACATTACATATTCTTAAGAAAGCAAAAAACGTCAAAGCTTTTTTTTAACAAACAAATTATTATGTATTATAACTTACCTAATTTCTGTGTAAAACAAAACGGGGTAATTTCGATTTTCGTGACCGTGCAGGGCGATGACACTGCCACTAGGGACGAATAGCCGAAACTTATGCGAAAATTTTATTGTCAAGCCCAAGTCAAGCTATGGAAAATTATAAGATTTCTTGAGAAATTTGAGTATTTTCAAGAATTGAAATGCATTGTTTTATTCCCGGATGTTCAAGAAAAATAAAGACAAATCGAACGATGTAAAATTTTACTATTTTCCTGGCAAATGTATTCAAATGCTATGGCTTATTGAAAAACGAAAGAAATGGATAAAAGCCGGTTAAAACAATAAAACATACGTAAGTATTCAAAGAGTTTCATGAATGATAAGTGTAGACTCGTAAAAACACTAAATTTTGTAGATTATAACCGTAAATTCATTTTTGATGAACCCAATATGAACCTAACCTGTAACCATTGCTTCTTTCAGTAAACATCCAAACTGGCTTCCATCTAAATTGATATGCCAATTACACATAAATTTGCATCAAAATTAAGGATAATTTGGAGAAGTCCTGCCAGGAATTTAACACTGAGGATAGTATTGAACTTTAACCATCTTGTCAAAGTGTTGGTTCTCATAAGGATGATTCTTCAAGTAAAAAAAGATTAATAGTGCAGTCTTTGTGTGTTATATAAAGAATACTTATATGGTGTTTGCACTGAATATGAGGTCCAGACTGAAATTAATTAAAATTAGTAGTGACAGACAAAAGTTGTGAAGATGGTATCGAGCGAATCGAAGAAGGTTGATGAAATAAAAGCATTTATTTTAGTGAACTTGTTTTATTTTATTAATCCACAAGCATGGTGTCAGTAATTATTATAAGTATTTTTGCATCTTCATTATTTTATTGCAATATTTACTTACCCACCTATCAAGTTTTTACTTTCTATGCTGATGGATGCTACTAATTACTTTTTCAGATATTTTCTTAGATACTTAACTAGATAAGCTTTATACATTTTTATTCACGCTTTCGTTCTTTGTTTACTGTTAGAAACTCATCCATACTCAATAATATAAATGCGAAAGCGTGTCTGTCTGTTAGCACTTCACGCCCAAACCGCTGAACCAACTTTGCTGAAATTTGGTATGGATTTACTTTGAATCCCGGGAATAGACATAGGATACTTTTTATCCCGGAAAAATGTACGGCTCTCGCGCGATAAATGATTTTTGGCGCAACGGAGTTGCGGGCGTCATGTAGTTTTTTACTTTAATCCTTCGATCGCGGATTCTTGGAAATATGTTGTTGTTCTCGCGGCCGCATGTGGCCACTTGGGAGTGTAAGTATTAAATCATTTTATAGTCTAAAACATAGAAAAATCACTTATAAACTAGCCGGGGTCAAAGAATGCGAAGCCAAAGTCACTCACAAGTTACTTCTTTTACTCGCATCGTGTCGCTGCCGTCGAATTACGACGCCCTCTATAGTTTCTGCACGGTCCCTATAATCCCAAAAAATCATAAAATTGCACTTGGCACGAAAAAATGAACTTACAGTCGGGGCATTTTAATAGGCCACATTTGACATCTGTCAGATTAATCTCCATAGTGAGGTGAGCTGCGTAAAAACATCGACCAAAATAAATAAATCGATACGGACTTGAAATAAAATATTTGAATTTCATACGTTTGAAACAAACTCCTGTCCCATTATTACTTTTTCTTTTGCAAATTCAAGGAGCAAAATAAGACAAGTACATAATTTACAAAAAAAAAAATGCATTTATTTGCTTGAATTATAAAAACTGTTAAATGTAGTATTGTCATTATTCATTTCACATAAATATGTGTTACTTTTCACAACGTGGTTATTAATTTATGGGGATATTTCGTTACAAGTAATCAATGCATCGATACTATTTATTCGCTTTCGATTTTTAGGGTAACTTACCTAGAGTTTAAAAAGAAAAAAGGTCAGCTGACGTAACATTGTAACGACGTGCAATTATTAAGATCAGAATTTGTTTATTACGTTTAGAATTGTTTAGCAGTAAAAGCAAATCGTTAAATAATTCGTATCGGTCATATTTACAATAAATATGTAATCGTAATTGAAAAAAAGTTAATCAATTGTGCAGTTATAACAAAACAAAAATATTTATTTTTTATGTACGTCGCTATAAGGTTACCTGGTACAATTTTGATGAACTGTCAAATGTGGCCTATTAAAATGTCCCGACTATAGCGCACACGCACTCCCGGCTGACGGCTCGAGGGAAAGGAAGCGGGGGAGGTGATTAAATTGGCGTCTCGGTAAATGTGGCCAGAGCTCAAAATTACTTTCTGTTTGGTAATTATTTGCCATTTTCGAAATATCCCCATTTTTTTTTTTCTTTCGAAGTTACCCCAATGCACCTTAAGTAATTTTTCCCATCTCATGGTCCCTTTTTCCGAATCCGGCTAAAACCATAAAGTTAATATACTTTATATTACCTTTATGGCTAAAACTCAACTATTTCTGTACTCAATCTTCATAATTTTGAAGTCGGTGCCAGTTACAAATGTTTCAAATATTGTGGCATTTGGATTCAGCTATATCTGGTACCGACTTCAAAATTATGAAGATTGAGTACAGAAATAGTTGAGTTTTAGCCGAATCCGGAAAAAGGCACCATGAGATAGGAAAAATTATTTAATACTTTTTAGTTCATATTATAAGGATATTATTATTGTTTTTACCTTGGAAGTCGGTTTTAATTTTTTGTTAAAATAATGAGTTTCGTAGATTTATTCGTAATAGTGTCTATTGTACCCCAGATTGGGTAAGTGGTATTTTAATACAGGTATTGCTATGATTGCTATAATTGATAATAATATTATTTCATTATGTGATTTTAGTAGATTTTATATTTCATCCATTTGTGCTGTAGACTGTTCACTAGTAGCTTTCTGATTTTGCAACTTTACCGTTATAAAATTATTGCATCAGGTTTTCAAAAACATACCTACCTTCATTGATTTTTTATTAAAAAATATATTATGATAATTTCGTAAAATTTGTAATCTCCGATTCGGATTGAGATCATCCACGGCTGTACTTCTAAGCAGTAGGTATTTTCCCTTTATGCTGCAGTTAGGGCCAACCCACACGTACCACAACCACACGACATCGCAACGACAAAATGTCGTCGAGCAGTGGTTACGTGTGAATGGTGTCGCTGCAGCTTTTTGTAGTTGCGTTGTGGTAACTACCAGTGGCGAGGGGTGAATATTTTGAGAAGGGAAGCCGGAGTAAAAAATCTACTTACCAATTTTGGTAATTTATAATTGAATGACATGCTTTTAATTTTCAAAACTAAGTTTGGAAAACAAAGTTTCCTTCGACAGCAAAATATAATCTGTCAGACAACAGTCTTTCTGAATTAATGCCATATTTTCCGAACTACGCGATTACGTCGTACGACTCACAATTCACAAGTCATAATATAAATTAATTTAATTCACGACACTCTTCTAAGTTCTAACGCTAAAACAAAATTTAAATTCGACAAAACAAAACAAACGACATGTTGTTTACAAACACACTATCCGCCATATTAATATGTCAATCTAAAAACCAGCAAAATAAAAATGTATTACGCGCCTGTCATATTTAGTACCGCTAAAGGCATTCTTAATAAAGTCGTATTACAAAAAATCCTACCAAAATAAAATGTATTACGCGCCAGCAAAAGTATAATGTCGCTACATTCATTCTTAAATTCGAATCATAACAATTTTACTTCATGACTCATCTATCTCGCTTGCACTTGTGCGTTGCTAATTAACCTTTCTCCGTAATAACTCGTCGGGCATCGAGTTATTTCCAAGTATATATCGCGCGTGCTAGAACGAGACAGAACATGACGACCAGTTCACAGGAATGAAAAGGACAGATGCTTACTATGAACTGTCGTTGTATGGAGAAATAAGCCGCTAATCCACGGCTTGATTCTCTGCGCCCGCACATTGCATTGCCTTTTAAAATTTATAGGCGATAGTTATTAATTCAAACTATGTATTTCAAGTGAGAGAAAAATTTATTGCATATAACATTGTGAATTCAAAGTTTTTTAAGTAGGTATGTAAAATATTTATTAGATAAATATGTCGTTGGCCCATATATTCGATTTTTCTAAGCCCTAAGGGAAGCCGATGGGAATCGGGTTATATGGACGCTTCGCCACTGGTAACTACCGACAAAATGCCGACGTGGTTGCGTTATCGCCAGTGGTTGCCATGTAGTCAATGAAACGGAGGGAGGGAAGAGCGCGGGCGATGTGCGCGCACTGTCATTGCATCGACGCAACGTTGTGGTTGCGACGTGGTTGCGATGAGGATGCGATGTGGTCGGCCGTGGTTGCGTCTGACAAGTTATCTGACAAGTGGTCGACAACGACTGCAAAATGTGGTACGTGTGAATGGCCCAGTTCATTTACAATACGAAATATACGCTCGACCACGTGGTGTGGTTGTGGTTGTCGTGTGATTATGGTATGTGTGGGTTGGCCCTAAAATGTGGATGATCTCGGCAATTTCGGAACCGCCCGTAATTTTCTTTGATGGCGCGTTCCAGGGTTCCAAGTTCGGCTTGGTTTTTGGTACCGTGCCGCCATTTTGGGGACGTTGCTGCCTTACGCGATGGAAGCCCGAGGCCGCCTTTTGTTGCCGTGGCTGCCGTTGGAGCCCAGCGTCCGACCAGCTATTTCGCCGCTCCGGGCAAAATAATAATTGCCGCCCTAAAAACCGGTCAAGTGCGAGTTGGATTCGCTCAGGAAGGGTTCCAACTTCCATACTACTATGAAGCAAAAAATTGGGTAAACGCGTTTCTGAAGACCACGTCATGGCAGCGATAGCGCGATGTAGACGACCAACAGCGACATCTATTATCAAAAGAAAGAATACAAAAAACATGATTCTTGTATGAGAATTTAAAAATATTTAATCTATTTTGTTTTAAGTATTTGTTGCTATAGCGGCAACAGAAATACATAATCTGTGAAAATTTCAACTCGAACAGACATCGAAGTCTTACTGATGGCATCGAGACCGGGTTTACCCGAAACTCGAAAACCCGGGTTTTGGGCATCACGAAAAAACCGGGTTTCAAAATAATTGATACCCGGGTTTTTCGAGCTTTTCGGTTTTTTTTTTGATAATTATTAAAGGCAAGACCTGATTTAAGGTAATAACAACACACTAACATACAATTTTTTTTTTATATTTGCCCGGCAGCAATGAGCCATGCGCCATTGTGTAAACGGATTTTCGGCCGCACATCAAAGGATGATGGCCCAGCGATGACGGTACGCCTCTACACGTTGGCGATACGACAGTCGCCAGTCCCAGTCGGTGCCTGACCGCGGTCGAGTGAGGACGTCGTATTACAATTTACGAATTTCATTCCAAATGACGAGTACGATCTCATAATGAATGAAAATATAATAATATTATGATAAGGCGAAAGTTTGTATGGATGTTTGTTACTCTTTTACTCAAAAACTACTGAACACATAACATATATACATAACTCCTGATTTTTTAAAGATACAAGTTTGGGAGTTTCGGCGTTGTTTTAAGAACGGAAAGCATATGAATATGCTATTATTACATTCATCATAATTGTCATAATCATCACTACCATAAATCATTATTTTAATTTTAGCCTCAAAATAATTATTCCTAGAATTCAAGAGAAGGTTCATATTTAGGAGGGAGGTGATACGAAGTTCACCGGGTCATCTGGTGAAGTCATAAATGATTAAAAATGCACGTTTTGCATTGCCGCAATGGCTAATGCTTACACGTCCATCTTGAACGACGTTTAGATCACAACTGAACACGGCCATCATGTAGAGGCGTTGCGACCATTGCATGGCCATCGCACGCGCCATTCGATCGCCCAGCGCTGGCCCATCTTGTAGAGCCGCTATAAAAAGCATTTGGCGAATAATAATAAAGTGATAAGGTGAATTATCAGAGAGCTGGAGAATATTTCTCCTTTAAGTTTTTTATTTTTGAAAGTGGCCCAACAAAGTCTCTCATCTTATAAATATTTATGAATGGTAAAATTTCTGCGTCCTCTCCCTGCAGAAGTTATTTATTTTCTAATTCTTTAATTACTGCAGTTAAACTTCGAACCTGAAACAAAATCAAAAGTCGAAGGTAGATTAGATTTGGAAAAATGTTTTTGGTAGTAGGTATATAAAGTAGAAGTGGCACTAAATAAGAAGGTACCTTCTTTTTCAAGCGCATAACTTGCATTTGTAGTCTTCTGATTTTTAATCCACTTTTTTTTTCTTTATATCGCAATTGTTCTATTTCTTGCTTAAGCTTCTTTTTTGGAGGCGAATCATTTAGTATGATAAATTCATTTATATCACTTGTGGTAGGGTCTATAGATGATTTGACAGGCTCTGCTAATTTTCTTTTAAGCTGTAATGTACAAAATAATATGATTTAAACTAGTTGTTTTCCAAATTTATTTAAACTTGGTTACACAAAATATAATAGCAGTAATGTATATGAAAAAAAAAGGTAGTAGGTAATTTTAAAACGATAAAAACAGGGTGTAAAAATTATAGTAATTATAAATTATAAATAAGTGAGGGACAAGACCTAATGCTAGACACGGAACTAATAGATGACACTTACGAAAAAAATACCATAAAAATAAGAATTACTCTACTTATTTCTCAACACTGTAAATTTTATAAGCTTCTCAAGCTATCTGTTGATGTGACAAAATATATTAGGGACGCCTTCGGGAACAAAATTTTAAAATGGGATCCAGTTTTCGTAAACAATATGACCGCGTCAACACGCACTCGGCAATTTCTTAGCAAATAGGTTAAGGGAGGCGAAATTTTGCACGTAAGTTTTGAATACATTTATTTGATTTTTTGTAATTTCTATTGATTTCATTTGATTAATGGTCATGTTGTTGTAAACACTAATGTTTATTTATGATTTTTATCCATTTTCCCTAACAATATAAAGGGTGTCTACTATTGGTTCTTGAAAATGTAAAAAAAAAACCATACTAAAGTTATTTTGTAGTTTATTCTACTGCAAATATCATCACTATTGTCTGAAAATATAATTCTATTAACAAACTAACAACTTAGAACTACTGTACCGAAAAATGGACATGGTGTCAAATATTAGACCTTGTACTGATCTAAAAATCGATTGCGTTAGTTTTTCAGCAGTAAAAAAAAGAAAAAGGAGAGCTGAGAAAAGAAAGAAGATAAAAGAAGAGGCAAGAGAAGCATGGAGACTAAAGACTGAAAATAAATTTGCTAGGAAAAAAATATGCAAAATAAAAATAAGAGGAAAGATAGTTTCAGCATGGAAGAAGAATGGATAGAATCTAGAGACAGCGTGGATAATATTTCTGATGCATGTAGTTACTATGATGAAGTAAATGAAATCTTTTGAAAAACGGCAAATAAAGACCTAAATAATAGGAAAAATGTAAAATGTAATGTAATGTTCTATGTCAACTATTAGTTCATATTGGTGTCTACTATAATTAGTGATGTTCGTTTTTTGTGATATCATCCATTAGGGCTTATGACTAAGTTTACAAAATCAATAAAAAAAATCATAATAGGGTCATAATATATTTTTTTATTGATTTATGGGCGAGGCCGCTAATTTTTGCTGATTTTGCAATTATTTTTCTCCGCCCTTTGTATTTTAAAAGGTATTGTGTTTATCTTATGCTCGAAAACTGATTCTAACGAAGAAAACAAAGTGCTCAAGCATGCATTAGAATAGGCTACTTGACCTATTTTTTTTCTTCATTCTAATCGCTTCTTAATCATTCATTTTCACTAAAAAAACTAATATTTTAATATTTTAAACAGTAGAAACCCATAAAAATGTTGATTGAAAAATATGCCTTTTATATGGCGCCGAAAACACTGTCCGCCATTGTACCGCCATAGTGTGACGTCATGTTTTTTGCATTTTATACTTTCTTTATTGAAAAAAGTTTTATGTGCTAAACGTACGAGTCTAACAGTGCTTAAAAAATTAAAAAAAGAATTTAGAAATCATTTGTAATGTTGAACACTTTTGTAGAAAAGTTTTGGCCATTTCATTTCCTAACTACAATGAATGGAGATAATACTTATATAAAACTGATGTTTTATTTGAATCATTCAAGAAAATATATTTTATAAATCTTTCTAGGCTTATTCATATTATTTATGTATAAATAAACTTACATATAACGAGCGCGATAAATAAAAGATATTAAATTACAAATGGGATGACGTCACATCCAGATCGGAAGTACCGCAAAAGCGTTTTCGTCAGTACAGTTCCTATTTTCATAAAATCATATTTTCAAATCGACTTTATTTATCAATCATAAGCTTTTATTTCACGATAAGGGTGAAATACAGTTTCCTAGGCCAAGTTCTACTAGAAATATGCATTTTTTCAATGAAATTAAATATATGTCAAGTAGCCTATTATTTGAGTTCCAATAATAGTCTAAAAATATATTTAAATTAAACATAAAAAAGGTAAGAAAATAGCTTAAAATATACAATCCGCCGTGGAAGAGGTGCACTTTAACTGTCGCTGTAGCAGTAAGTATGACAGATTTGAAGATAAATCTGATATGTTATGAATACTTGTATAAATGGCTATTACCTCATCTAATTCTTATAGTATTTTAAGATAACTTTCTTTATAAACTTTTTCAAATCAAATGAATCGTTAGAAACATCTATTCTACCCCACATTTTAAACGTCATCAATAATACCGATTTAATGTTATCGTTGGGTGTTAGGGAAGGTAAAATCGGGAAGTGGCAACGCTGAGTTTTTGCGTATTCTATGGAAAATCTCGTTATGTTCGCCACTTCTCGACAGTTCACATTTGAACCTCATTCGGACTGTGTACACAGTTTTTTCAAAGGATTTTTTTGTGACACAAATGTAAGTATTACTGTTTCACATAAAACGATCAATGCATCATATGAGTAGTCAAAAGGGCCATGTTTGGGGCTATAATACAAACCGCATTGTGTATTATTTACAGAGATAAGTTTGATGTTCTCTACGCTATGATAGCCTTTACGCTATCATTTTGGTGCTCCAACGGCATATTTCTCAACGCTATGATAGCGTAGAGAAATAAATTCCCTACAATTTTGGTGCTCCAACGTCTTTCGTTTCTTTCTGTCGCAAATTTTTTCTGCGTCATTTAAGCAAAAATTGGCGGCCTCACCCTTATCAGAGAATAACTATAATAGTTTTAATTTGTTAAAGTTACAGAAGACATAAAATAAGTTATCAATCTTTTATTTTCATAAATATACATTTTATTACATTCAAATGTTTTATTTTTCCTTATAGTGTCTACCATTAGTGCTTTTCCCTTATATGTATAATGATGAAGTAATGTTGCTATACAACAAAATAATAAAATCATGTTACCATTGAGATGTTGTATTACACTCAAAAATACGACAATGTAAAAAATGTTATATAGTAAACATAATTATACTTTACCTACGTGTCACGTACTGGGGAACAAAAATAAAATATTAGATTTAAAAAAAACAAGACGGGTTGCACTCCGGGAGTGCTGGCAGAAGTGAAAACTTGATTATTAACGTTGTGCATTTTTTTAACCCATTTTTTATGAAAATTGATTATTAAAAAATCGATTTTTTTAATTATTATGAAAATTGATTATTAAAAAAATCGATTTTTTTAATTAATCTAAGCCCTTACAATCGATTAAATTTTTAACCCATTTTTATGAAAATCGAATTTTAAAAAAATCGTTTTTTTTTTTATTAATAGAAATTCTTACAATCAATTCGAGTTCGAGTTCGAGTACGAGTTCGAGTTCGAGTTCGACACAAAACACTACTCTCCAACCGTCTTACGCGTTTTGTATGGTTTTTCGATCAGCACGAGAATCTGACGCGAGTTTCACAGTTTTTACCCATCCCACAAAAGTGCTCAACGCCGCTAAAGAAGTTTTCACTTCAAAAAAATAGTATTCAAACAAACCGATAAATCTAGTTTTAAACTAGGTAAAGCGCCCTTCTTTAATTTTTTAAGGCCTTTTTTTGTCACCATGAAGTCCGCGTCATCGAAATGGCAAGAACAAATCTTCGTGTATTTTGTTGGTGTCCAATCCGGTCTATTAAGTTTTGTAATCCATAGTTGTTTTAAATTATCTTCAGATGGAAATCTAAAACGAACATATAAAAATAATAGTTAAAAGGAGGACGGGCATTCCAGGCCGGTACTCAATCACGACATGTGATATATAATATTATCATTAGACAACTCGAACGCAAAGGGGCCGGGTGTCATCGAAATTCTCATACATACGTAATACCCGTAATACCAAAATCATTTTCTCATACGAAAATATTTAAACACAAAAAAATATTTTTTAGACTTTAAATATTTTGTAGTAAATTTACTATTTATTTATATATTTTTTAGTATTTTACTATATTTTTTAGTGTTTAAATATTTAGTAGTAAATTTTTGTGCAGGAACCAAGGTAATTACTATTTTAGGCTGAAAAAAAAAACTCAAACATGTTAAGTACATTCGTATGAGAAATAATTTTGGTATTACGTATGTATGAGAATTTCGATGGCACTCGGCCTCTTAATGGTCCAGTGGCTTGACTTGACGACAATGCAGGCTGATCACCTGATTGTCTGACAAGTAAGATGCTCCATACGTCAGATGGGCATGTAAAATGTCGGTCCTGCGCCTGATCTCTCGCCGGTCGTGTCGGTGTTCCATCCCACTGGGTTATTAGAGTGGAAGGAATAGAGAGTGCTCTTGTGTACTGCTTACACTTTATTTTTATGCTGAAGGCAGGACAAGTAGCCCTGATGTCACTGCGACCCTTGAGGACCTATTGTGACTCAAGTATGGAATGGATTTAATATTATTATTATCATTAGAAAACTAAAATATTTTTGCATATTATGTACGTATGCATACAGTTGTATACTTTCATAGTTGTTATGGCGAAAAATACCAAGCAGAAATGTGAAAGAAAATATGATACAATAAAGATAGCAGTTTTGTATGAAAACAGCCATTTCTCATAAGATTTCTTTTCCCTTTTGAGGTATGGAACTCTAAAATGACTCCCTTGCACACTAACCAGTAACCTTACATACAAAATCTTGTCCTTACGTACAAAGTTTCAGAGTATCTACCGTTCATCCGACTCTATCTTTTAATAAGAAAGAGTCAGAAATACAGGCATCCAGAAAAAGACTAAAGTTAGCGACGCTCTAACATACATGCTACAAAGAAAATGGAAGTGGGCAGGACACATAGTAAGATATAAACAGCAGCTGATGGACTCAAAGGAGGACAGAATGGCCTGGCCCACAAGGAAAAAGATCTAGAGGGCGTCCGCTCGCTAGATAGTCGGACGAAATACTAGCAACAGCTGCCCCTCTAGCACACGCCAACGAGAAAATGTTGTCTACATGTTTTCTCGATGTTTGATGGCTTTTCTCTTCATCTCTATTGACCCTAACATGACACACATTTTTTCTCGGGTAGATCTGTCGTTAAAATCTATCGACATAATGTCAAAAGATGATTTTGACATTATGTCGTTATCGACAATATAACTACACACGAGAGTGAGATATCTCGAGATTTTCTCGTTTGCGCATCTTAGGCCGGCTGGTAGAGATTGGCCGAGCTGCGTGCATCACTTAAGAAAGAGACAACTGGTTTACCTTGGAGGAGGCTTTTACCCTCAGGGGGTCGATAGAAAAATAACAAACTGCCCCCCTATTCTGTATCGTACATTTTGTGAGTTAATCACTGAGTTATTAACGAAACTGAGGAGTGAGTAACGGAAAGTATCACTTTTGTATTCACTATGCACAAGTTACCAACTGATTTGACACGGTTGCTAACCAAATCTTAGTTGTTAACTTTTAGGGCAGAGGCATGCATTTGGCCTTATATTTTTTATCAATAGTTCTTAACTACCATTAAATATGTATTCACTAAAGCAAAATGACAGTTCATAGTTACAAACTCAATGAAGTGACTAACCCATTTTTAGCAACTGCTAAAGAGTAGTTGTTTTCGTGCGTTGTATAATTGTAATAAGTTATAAAATTGTATATGCAGAAGAAATGCGTAGAAAAAAGTATTGGCGCATCCAAAGGCGCAGATTGCGGGATAAATATAACCCGATGGATCTGCTGGAGTCGGGATTTATTGCTCACTTTCGGCTCAACAAAGCTACCAATTAGTACTAAATGATGTCATAGAACATCTCCCAGTCAGGCGAAGAAACACAGGAGTAAGAAAGGAGCTAAAAGTATGTACATATTATATTAGTAAAATTATCAATTTTCATTTCCCTAATCTGAAACATTGAGAAACTTTTATGTTTGCATAACTTATTACTTAACTAATAAGTACCTTTTCTTGTCTACTGACTACTTCAGTCTTCATGTACGGTACTTTTTTTACTATTGAATGTACTAGCAGCGTTACATTTTTAAGCAACTGGGTCCTGCCAGCGGTCCAGTGGGCTATCAATATTCCACACAATCTCGCTCATACTTGATTCAGTAAAAGAGCTTGGTCGCAGGTATTTCTTCCCTAATTGTCATATATAATAAATGATCAAACGAACTTACCAAGTGAAGTTCGATCATTATTATATGAGTCGCTTCATTCGAAGATATATAATTATTAACCAGTAGTACCTCTGTATTTGCTAGGCAATCGCGTTTTTTCAAAGACGTATGTGGGTAGTTGAATTATTATTTTTAACAAAAAATTAAAACCGACTTCCAAGGTAAAAACAATAATAACATTAATATGAACTAAAAAGCATTAAATAATTTTTACTATCTAATGGTGCCTTTTTCCGAATTCGGCTAAACCTCAACTATTTCTGTATTCAATCTTCATTATTTTGAAGTCGGTACCAGATAGCTGAATCTTCAGTCCTCTGACAGAATATTTGAAACTTTTGGAACTGGCACCGACTTCAAAATTATGAAGATTGAATACAGAAATAGTTGAGGTTTAGCCGAATTCGGAAAAAGGCACCATTAGATAGTAAAAATTATTTAATGCTTTTTAGTTCATATTAATGTTATTATTGTTTTTACCTTGGAAGTCGGTTTTAATTTTTTGTTAAAAATAATAATAATTTCACTCTTTTTAGTTACACTAGTAGGTAAACCTTCGCGTATATTTTACGTATCTTATTACAATTTGTCAAGAGTCACAACTCACACTCACAAAATCATATATTATCAGTGAAGTGAACATATTGTGCTAAGTAATTTAACAATTTTAATGCTTCAAGCCCCAAGCGGTCACCGGCAATTGAGATAACAATAGAAAGGCTATTGTGTCTCGTTTTTCCACGATCGAAGGATCTATCAGATAAAAAATTGTATAAACTTGCATAGGATGTAGCGTAGCTACTCATAATATTTAATATTATCATAATTATTGACAGCTCTGTTCTTGTAAAGCGCTTATTCCACTTATCCTAGCTAGGAAGTCCTAGCTAGGATCCTAGCTTTCTAAATGTTATTCCACTTGACTAAATTTTTTCCGATTTAGGATCCTAGCTAGGATCCTAGCTTCTAAATGTTATTCCACTTGACTAAATTTTTTAGGACCCTAGCTAGGACTTCCTAGCTAGGATAAGTGGAATAAGCGCTTAATCAAGAATTCAAATCGATACTTAGTGCGCCATCTATCGATTAATAAGTATAACTGATTAAAAAGACACTTAATGACTTTGTTTTGTGTAAATGCTCTTTTTAAAATAACTTTATTTTAATTCTATTTGTCTATTTAAATTTTATAAAGTAATTAGTAAAGTATTCGATCTGTTGTCTGCCGCCACGCGCCACGCGGCGCGGCGGCGCGGCGACGCCGTCGCCTCTGCGGCGCCGACCGCCATGTATTAAACAAACAGGTGTTGTTATACAGTACATAATTATTATTATTAGTATATCCATACCTATGCCTTGTACTATTATTAATTCTGTGCCATGAGACATTGGTGACCTTAATGATGATGATGACGATGATGATGATGATGATGATTATGATGATGAATATGAATTGCATAGTAGCATATGCTTTCTGTTCTTAAAACAACGCCGAATCTCCCGAACGTGTATCTATAAGGAGTCAGGAGTTCTCTAAGCATCTTCGAAACCATGGTATACTTTGACCCAATATTTGACTTTTTGGTAGCATATTCTTAGTACACTTCACATAAAACCAAAATCACCATATGTTTCCATATAAATTTCGAGGAGTTCCCTCGATTACTCATGGATCCCATCATCAGGTCACCACTTTTGTGAACATGGTACCAAATTGGAGTGAAACCTAATACAACAAAACAAAAATTTAGAAAATCGGTTCACAAACGGCGGAGTAATCGTTGAACATACAAAAAAAAAAAAAAAAAAAAAAAAAAAAAAATATCCACAGCCGAACATATAACCTCCTCGTTTTTTGGAAGTCGGTTAAAAATTACCCGCACGCTCGGTTACTGGACGTTCCGGCATGTTTCATTATGTTTAGAGAGAAGTAATACAAAAAATCTTTCTTTCTTTCTTTGGGTACTGCAGCAAACATAGTTTCGTGCAGACTGGGTGGGAGGGAGATTATATCTTCGAATGAAGCGACTCATATAATAATGATCGAACTTAACTTGGTAAGTTCGTTTGATCATTTATTATATTTCTTCGCTTCATTCTTCGATATATAATTAATAACCAGTAGATTTTCAGAGTAACGAAAGAAAGATTTTTTTTTTCGAAATACCATATTCATTATGAATAGTAATCATTATTATATTGGAGAAAGAATTTAACAATAAATAATAATAATAGTCAGAAACGAAACGTAAGAGACCTCTATGGTTTGTGATTTAAATGATAACATACTGGGATTATGGTGATTAAACATAATATTATAACTGATTCAGCGAAACTTTGTTCGTCGATAAAATTATGGCTAAGGAAAATATCGACAGTATTGGAGTCGCTAGTCCTGCCTTTCGACTGTCGTCTTACTAATCGTCATTAATCGTGTCCAGTTTCAGTCCCCGTGTCTACGCTCGTGTCGACGCTCGTGTCGATGCTCGTGTCGACGCTGCGCCGATCTTGCACAGTACCTGCTTTATCCTATTTAATATAATCTTGAATAACCATCGCATGGCGTAATAACTTAAATTTAACTTGAAACTTCTTTTTTAATAAAAAGGAATTACATAAATTAATAACATCACCGATCCAATCACGCCCGGGAGTTGATGTCTTTGTAATATAAATTTCAATACCGCTATTTAAAACCGTAATTTTTTATTTTGCCGAGTTTTATTAGGCAGAAAGTTTTAAGTCAATGACCAGTATTCAGTTGGTACAGGGTGCAAGAAAAAACAAGTAATTTATAAGTGGATCCCGGGTACTATACTACTCAGGTATGTATTTATTATACAGGTATTTTTACCGGAAAGCTTCTTTCGAAAGACGATTCAGTCGTCACACATTCATTTGAGCCAATGTCACCAACCAATAAAGTCAACATTGTTCATAAACAATGACAGTGCATAGTGATGGCTGTAGAAGATAATATCGTGATTCGTATTACAGCATATTTTGTCAAATTGTTTGGGCTAAGGTTCCAATGGAGCGGACGAAGATCTCTGTAATAAGTATATATAGTTAATAAGATTAAACAGAGTATTTATCTAAAATCTAAGTCGAAGTAAAGTATTTTAGAATAAATTTTAAGGAGTCTACTGCTTTAACTGGGTCCAGCTCTGTGGTCGTCGATAATGTGATTATTGCATATTAATACGATTAAAAATCGAGAATATTGTGTTCTCGCTCCACCAGGCTGAATATTTTAACAATTCAAGAATAAGTGTGATTCTGTTATCGTATTTATCATTGCATATTTTAATTAGTATTAAATATTTTAATCGCTTAAAACTAGTTGCATTCCGCGGCGGGGGTCAGGAATCAGGATATGAAGGTGTCAAAATACATATCAGTTGAGATAGCTCACGAGTACATTGATTTAACTGTTCTATATCATTTCGTTTTTAATAGGCATAATATATTATTACATAATATATCTAATATATAAAATTCTCATGTCACGGTTGAACTCCTCTGAAACGGCTCGACCGACTTTCATGAATCTAGCGAGCTAGGGTTGAGAATCGGGCAACATCTACTCTTTTATCTTTATATTAATAAGTGTATTCATTTGTTGAATAAATAATAGTAAATTGTTACAACTCGAGACTGACGGCGACTATTGTTTGTGCGACGGGATAGCAATCATGAACTTTGCCATGGTGACATACTCTTTAGTAGGTATAGTCACTTCAATAAAATAATAATATTATGGGCGAAATACTTTATATGGCAAAACAGCGTTTGCCGGGACAGCTAGTTATGTTATAATAATATATATTATAAACGTCAAGACTTAAATATTACATAAGTATTTTTTGTGGGTTTAATACACCCAGGGCACTATTAACAATAAAACGTTAACAAAAAGGGGGGGCC
Organism: Lysandra bellargus; assembly: GCA_905333045.1. Taxonomy (NCBI): domain Eukaryota; kingdom Metazoa; phylum Arthropoda; class Insecta; order Lepidoptera; family Lycaenidae; genus Lysandra; species Lysandra bellargus. The sequence goes on from HG995328.1 coordinate 8,968,251, forward strand.
TGAGGCTGAAGAATTGTCGCCTAGAATACTGATATTGTTAAAGCGTGGTAAGTCTAGTCTAGATAAAGCCTACGCCTGGTCTAGTTTCCTTTTTTATATTTTTTGTGAAAAATAAAAAAAAAATTAAATGTAAGCGCATCTGATAGTCTGTATGTCAAGACTTAAGGCTCTTAATCCGTTAATTAAAATCTTTCGATCGACTAGTGAGTTAATAGAAAATAAGAAGTAGGCTCTTAAATCTATTTTTGCTAGATATCCGCTTTTGGGTATTGGTTTGAAAGCCTTAAAAGGTAATTTTCCAAATTAACATGTAATTTTGAAATAAACTTACGAAGTGGTTTCAAATTAAAAATAATTCAATAATTGTATTTAAAATATAATACAATATTTTCCGCCGCTTTGTTTGGGGAAAAGAAAATCTTTGAAATAAGGTAACCTTCGATAAGGGTACACGAAGATATAGTTTTAAATTCTAATAGTTTATTGATGTCATGATGTATATTAAATTAAGCCAGTGGTCCCCAACCTGTTTCTGTTTTTGGAACGAAGTTCCCTAATTTTTTTATTTTTCATGCGGGCCGCAAACATTTTTGGTCTTGGTGTCGCGGGCCGCAACAAACATTTTTAGGTTTAAAAAATAACGTAATTTAAAATTAATGATTTACAAGTGAAAAAAAGACTTTCACGTTGACTGTATAATATTTTGCCCGTGGGCGTGAATTTCAAAATGGTTTAACATCACGCGGGCTACAAATAAAGTCCCGGTGGCCCGCGGGTTGGGGATAGCTGTGTAAAGCCCACAATAATTATAATAGTAACATCTATAAAATATATATAAAATTAACTGTCAGCACTACGGCTGCGGTGTTGAGCGCTTAGTCGCCTCAACGCTCTTCGAACTAGAAAGAGGTTGATTGTAGCGGTACAGTACTAGCGGCGCCAGCCGACGGTAAGCAGCTCTGCCACCCAAACCGCCGTTTTGACGGGTAGCGGGAAAGGTTTGCCAGAGCCCAAAAGGTACCCGATTGATGGGATGTACTAATTTGTCTCTGAGAACAAAATAATACTGGAATTATCCAACGAAACAATAATAATCTCGGTCTGATATTGAGACAAGACATCGAGTCTGATTGTTATAGGTTTCCGTTACGAAGTTGTCTTTTCTGATAATATATTATCTGATAAGTTTGATAATAATTTATATCGAGATAAATCAGATATTGTTGATAAGTCTGATCATATCGAGACTTTGTTAGGTGAGATCTATAATGATTATAATCGATCGAAATGGAATCGATCTGCAACACTTATTATCAGGAATGTTTTATAAGCAGTAGCTTAACTTAATCGTTTTTGGGATCATTTAAAACAAAAATCTGGCGAATCCAACGAGGGTGCACCTAACGTCAGTAGGAGCCCTGGATCTATCCGGATCTGGTCCGGTTCTATCAGTGCCGGTACTCGGGAAGGCTTCGGGTTCATTCGTAACCTGATCGTCCCGTACCTATATTGGTCACTACCCTCAATATTTTTTGCAACATATTTTATCGACAAATAACTCGATCATAACGAGCTACCCCAATATTAATTTTTTTAGGTCACTAGTCAAACATTTACGTGTTTGAAGCTCGTTTGATGAAATTTCATATTTTTGTTGTGTTTGACGCGCCGTTTGATCGTGTTCTGATCCGTTTGAACAAACTTTGTACTATTCTTTGGAGTACATTCTTTTTAACCGACTAAAAAAGAGTAGGTTATCAATTCGACGCGTAAGTATGTAATATTTCCAGAACTGCCCAGTTTTCGTATATGTTAGTCTATATCAATTATCAGCATCTGAACAAATGTGAAAAATTTCAAAAGTGTGTGTATGTTTTATATTTGTGTTCACATATCTCCGGAACTACAAGTCCGATTTAAATATTTTTATTGTACTATATATGTATTGTTTAACTTGGGAGACTTCTGCAAGTTTCATCAAAATAGGTTTAGTAGTTTTTGAGATTTAGTTTTTTAGAGAATTTAATTCTCAATTTCGTACAATTTTTAAATCAGTTTTATCTTTTAAAAAATAATATTCATTCGTCACAAGACGTGTACTCCACACGCGTATTGAACCAAACTGCGCAGTGTCGTTTGACAAACCGTTCAAACCGACATCAAACGGTTGCATCAAATACGTAAAGTTTGAATCAAATTGTTTGATCGTCTCGGGGGCTCTTAATAAGGCTACGTTCCATAGATAAAGTAATAAAGTATAGATGTAATCTTAAGGGCCCCCGAGACGATCAAACGGTTTGACTCAAACACGTAAATTTTGGTTTGACTCAAACCATTTTGATCGATTACAAAGCTAGTTTGAACGGTTTGTCAAACATCGGAAACTATTTTGATGAAACTTGCAGAAGTCTCCCAAGTTAAACAATACCTTGTTAGAACAAATTATTATATTAGTATAAACTAAACAATGTATTTGGAGTCAATGTCTATACTCTATGCCGTGCGTCTGTGCTTTATGTTTTTAACTTTTAAAAGTATATATTCTGTTGTCTATGCATGATCACTGATCTATGGTCTCTTTTGTCATCTGAGCTGCATCTTGTAATATTGTGTCTATAGATGCTGGCGGGAAAAATTCTGAATCATTCCCGTCGAATACTTCGGAAGTATTCCGAAATATTCCGAAACTTTGGGAATATTTCAACTGTCAAAAAAACGAGGAAAATTGCGCTTGGAAGTTGTAAACTATTTATCTTTAACTTAAATAGACAAACGATGATATTTGATTCTGTGTTAAAGTGTTAAATACACAATTCTCATACAAAATGTGACACAACACAATAAATAAATAGTAACTACTATTTAATTTAATTAATCCCATCCATACTAATATTATAAAATATGGGAAAGTGTGTCTGTCTGTCCGTCCGTCCGTCTGTCTGTCTTTTGCCTCTTCACGCTCGAACCGCTGAACCGATTTTGCTGATATTTGACTTTTATAACGCGGGAACCGTACAGCAAAATCGGTTCAGCGGTTCGAGCATGAAGAGGTAACAGAGAGACAGATAACAGAGGGCCGGCGCCCAGCGGGCGACGCTCTATGCGCGGCGGCGATCGACGATTGATGCAAATTTTATTTTTCATTTTTCAGCAAAAATAAAAATTCATATTTTTTTTTATTAAATTCATTTTGAATAATTCTAATTTAAAGAAACTTTCCCAGAAGTATTCCGGAATTATTCCGAATTTTTCAGAAGTTTTGCAACTATAATTGTGTCCGAATAAATCTCAGTTTATTTTGGTAATCATTGTGTTATTTGATATTTCGCACAATCCCAACATACCTATTATAGTACAGCAAAAAAATATTTAAATCGGACTTGTAGTTCCGGGGATATGTGAACACAAACACAAAACATACACACACTTTTGAAATTTTGCACATTTGTTCAGATGCTGATAATTGATATAGACTAACATATAAGAAAACTGGGCAGTTCTGGAAATATTACATACATACGCGTCGAATTGATAATCTACTCTTTTTTAGTCGGTTAAAAAGAATGTACTCCAAAGAATAGTACAAAGTTTGTTTAAACGGATCAGAACACGATCAAACGGCGCGTCAAACACAACAAAAATATGAAATTTCATCAAACGAGCTTCAAACACGTAAATGTTTGACAAACCGTTCAAACTAGCTTTGTAAACGATCAAAATGGTTTGAGTCAAACCAAAATTTACGTGTTTGAGTCAAACCATTTGACCGTCTCGGGGGCCCTTTACACTGATCCAAAGCACTGATCAGTGTTTGGCGGGCATGTCACTTTCAAACTTCTACTTTTTATTGTTGGTGTGGTTTTTATTATTTTTTCCCAAATTGTGTTATTTGGGCTACGAATAACAAAACTAAGGAAACGTAACTCCCATACTTCAACCGTCTTAAATTTGGCTCCTTTTCGAACACTAAAATATGACAATTCAGATTCTCGCCAAGGTCGTTTCCCAGGTAACGTATCATAATATTGCGCGCTGGACGACAGCCTGCGCGGTTATTATCACTGTCACAGTTATGAAACGAAGCCGTGGATAGTAATTGTCAAAAGCCAATGGCATTATGCAGTATACACCAAACATATCTACTATCACGAAGAAAGGAGTACATAATTATTATTTTAAAATCAAACATTTTCCTCTGATCCTTAAGTCATCGATAATAATAATATATAATAATTTTGAACAAACCTTGTACGACTCAGACGAATTTAAAACTATACAGAGCACCTAGACAAGACGTTTTCAGATTACAAAAATCTATGTGCTAAATTATTACAGAATTGAAATAAAAAACTTACGGTGCAAATAGGCAATGCAGATTTTTGTGCTAAATTATTACAGAATTGAAATAAAAAACTTACGGTGCAAATAGGCAATGCAGATTTTTGTAATCTCTTTAATTTTCGGTCATTACTCATACAAAATATTATATAATGACTATTAAAGTGTATGTTACATAAACGAGTAATCTGGCTCGGCATCCAATTCGGTTCGTTTCTTACTAAACGAAGTACGAACGGCATTATAATTAACAAAAAATTAAAACCGACTTCCAAGGTAAAAACAATATTAATAGCATCCTTATAATATGAACTAAAAAGTATTAAATAATTTTTCCTAACTAATATGTAGCCTTTTCCAGAATTCGGCTAAACCTCAACTATTTCTGTACTCAATCTTCATCATTTTGAAGTTGGTACCAGATATAGCTGAATCTTTATATCTTTGACAAAAAATTCAAAATTATGAAAATTGAGTACAGAAATAGTTGAGGTTGATGGGTTGCACTCCAGGAGTGCCGGCAGAAGTGAAAACTTGATTATTAACGTTGTGCATTATTTTTTCAACCCATTTTTTATGAAAATCGATTTCAAAATATAATAATAAAAAAACGATCGTTTTAAGTAATTAATCGAAACCACAATCGATTAAAAAATATCGACAATCGAGAAAAAAAAGCTGCTGTCAGACAGACTGTCAGACACTTCTCGCGACAGTTGTCTTGCAGGTGGAAACGCGGCCTTAATCAGCGCATCTGCTAAAGAACTCATTTCCCCGACTGTACATTTCTGCTAAACAACTCATTTTCCCGAATGTACATGTCTGCTTAGCACAACTTTCCCCGACTGTACATTTCTGCTAAACAACTCATTTCCCCGACTGTACATTTCTGCTAAACAACTCATTTCCCTGACTGTACATTTCTGCTAAACAACTCATTTCCCCGACTGTACATTTATGCTAAACAACTCATTTCCCCGACTGTACATTTCTGCTAAACAACTAATTTCCCCCACTGCACATTTCTGCTAAACAACTCATTTCCCCGACTGTACATTTCTGCTAAGCAACTCATTTCCCCGACTGTACATTTCTGCTAAGCAACTCATTTCCCTGACTGTACATTTCTGCTTAGCATAATTTTCCCCGACTGTACATTACTGCTAAACAACTCATTTCCTCGACTGTATATTTCTGCTAAGCAACTCATTTCCCCGACTGTACATTTCTGCTGAACAACTCATTTCCCCGACTGTACATTTCTGCTAAACAACTCATTTCCCCGACTGTACATTTCTGCTTAGCACGTTTTTCCCCGACTGTACATTTCTGCTAAGCAACTCATTTCCCCGACTGTACATTTCTGCTAAACAACTCATTTCCCCGCTGTACATTTCTGCTAAGCAACTCATTTCCCCGACTGTACATTTCTGCTTAGCACACGACTGTACATTTCTGCTAAACAACTCATTTCCCCGACTGTACATTTCGTTCGAGTTCGAGTTCGACACAAAACACTACTCTCCAACCGTCTTACGCGTTTTCTATGTTTTTTCGATCAACACGAAAATCTGGCGCGAGTTTCACAGTTTTTACCCATCCCACAAAAGTGCTCTACGCCGCTAAAGAAGTTTTCACTTCAAAAAAAAATATATATCCACAGCCGAACATATAACCTCCATAACCTCCTCGTTTTTTGGAAGTCGGTTAAAAATAAGATACTCCATACTGATGTCAGTCAGACCCTCGTTTATGATTAAATTGTTACATCTTGCATAACACTGTCCATGGCGACTTTGTTAAAAATTTTGTAATTATATTATTTTTTGATTATTGCATTTTTACAATAACATGTAAACTTAATAAGACAAACACAAAGAGACCAGCTTAATTTTACGCAGTACCTAATCCAACTTAAATAAACCATCTTTTTGGGCATGTTTTTGGTTCGGAAAAAATACAAGAACTTTACCTAAGCATAGGTAATTTTAAAAAATTCACTTACTGATGAAACTTGAAAGGTTATTCCTATATTAAAAAGTAGTATCTGTATGACTTCTATACCATTTCACAGGGCATTTAGGTATTTGAACAACGAAAATGTTGTAAAAAGCTACGTAAAAAGTAAGTAAACAAATTGTAAAATGAGTTTGACATTAATTATCATGTCAACCTGCTTGAATGTCACTCGTGTGATCATATATACACGAAAATTGTGTACCGGACATATGCATAAAGTATACATGTATTCGGGTCACATTATATAGCCTTTTGGTGCACTTTTTTGACGGAGTTACTCTTCCTTAGTTTTGTTATTCGTAGTATTTGGGTCTTTGATGTTCATTATTGGTAAAATATTAGCCATGAAATATTCGTTATCTTGCACAATTGCAGGTAAGATGTTGTCAAAACCAAAATGTATAATTCCTGTGACATTTGGTGTGAATATCGGTAAATAGGGCTATTTCCTCCGTGAGTTTTATCTAGTGACCGAACTTTCGGTTTCAGTTTCGGCCAGTTTCGGCCAAAAAAATCAGATTCGGCCTTAGTTTCGATTTCAGCCATAATATAGCCAAAATTTTCGGCCCAGCCGAAACTCATGCGTCGTTCGGTAAACTTCGCAATTTAACTCGTGCTTGCTTGCCAGCGAGGCCCCGGCTCAGTTCGCCAACATCTATTTAATCGTGTTTTGAAATAATGTTTTCCAGATTAGTCCCAAATCAAAAATTAGCACTTTGTTTTATTTTAACTAAATTGTCTAAACTTATTGTTATCGAAATTACATTATTGAATTTCATTTCTACGACACACGCAAGCCTATTTAATACACATAACTGTTGGCGAATTACGTGCTATTTTAACAATGTTTCTCAAACAAACGATTTAGTAAATGCTATGATAAATTGATTATATTGCGTATGAACTATTTACCTAAGAATTTTGTTTGACTGTGAGATTATAGTATATATTAGGATATATCTTGCAAGATTAACGTAGTAAATCATCTCGCCTCACTCTTTTACTCCGCGCGTTTTATTTAAATATTTAAAATTATATTTTAACTGTGGACAGGCAATCTCTTAGGACTTAGGCCATTCCTACCCTGCTAGAATCTTATCTAGCCCACTTCCTCGTAAGCTTCACTCTTGCAGCTCTTACACCCATTACACGTAAAACTTCGTTTTATTAAACAAAGTTCTCAATGAACAATGAACGCGTTTAGATGGCGAAGTAAATCTCGTTTTGTTTCAAATAGATTTTACATTCTTCGTTGAATCGCGATTAATGAATCTGAGTTTACGTTACGTCACGCAATGATTTTTGTTTTTATTATCTTGGAGCCTTGTCACGTTGTTTTATTAACAAAATAGCAAGAAACGATAAATAACCTATAAATAATAACGCATCTGTGAAATCTGTCATCTTAACAATTTTTTCGTCTATATTTTGCGATCTGTCATGACACTACACTTACCAAACCAAATGTATTTTATGAAGTTAAAACTCGAATTGCGCGTTCAGAAGATAAAAATCGGATGTGCTGTGAACGAGTTTAGTTTAAGTTGGTAAAATGCAATTGAGTGTTATAAACGTGTTTATACGATTAAGAACCGGTTTAGTGTGCGCTAAGCGCGTTGAATTTTTGGGTGAAATCGTACCTACTTGGAATTATTTACAAAACGGAATATAGTACAAAAAAGTTTCTAGGGAACATATTCGGGTCTAAGATTAATAATATTTATTTTAAGAAATGTCGCAAAAAGTAAAAAATCTATGTGGTACTTTTTCTTTAGTTCAAAAAGTTGTAATATATTATGTTAAAAATCAATGAATTTCAGAAAATAATCGTAATTTTAAATGTTTTACTTACCAAGTTTCAGTTTCGGTTTCGGCCGAAACTGAGAGTAAGGCCGAAAGTTCTGTTTCGGTTTCGGTTTCGGCTGAAAAACCAGTTTCGGTTGGACACTAGTTTTAACTAAAACATCGTTGTAATAACTTTGTTATCCCAGTCATTGCCCATTGGAATATTATTGCGTCTTTTTGTTGTTGTCTACCCATACGCCATCTAGTTACTAAAATGGAAACTGTTTGACAATCAAATTAAAAAGCTAAGAAAATGCCTCATGTATTCTGTGCCTCAGAAGCCTTGTTCGTTTCAGTTTTCAACTACGCATGCGCGGCTTTTTTGTTTGTCAGTGTGAATGTCATAATCTATTATATTTCTGTCAGGTGAGTGTCATGTTCCAAAATATCTGTCAGATTTTGACAGAAATTGATCGGTATTTTAAAAGACAATCACACTGACACACAAAAGCCGCGCATGCGCAGTTGAAAAACCAAACGAACAAGCAAGAGGCACTGATCTCTAATATATACTAGTAATCTGTGTCTCTAAATCTACAAATATATACTAGTAATCTGTGTCTCTAAATCTCTATTAAACAAGGTATAATGGAGGTCAGTGGTCAGAGGCAAAATTATACGTAGATATAATATATATTACTAGCTGTCCCGGCAAACGTTGCTTTGCCATAATATATTTGCCATATTATTTTATTGAAGTGACTAAATAAGTATGTCACCATGGCAACGTCGATCGCTATCCCGTCGCACAAACAATGGTCGCCGTCAGTCTCAGGTTGTAATTAATTACTATTATTTATTCAACAAATGCACTTATCAATATATAAAGTACCGAGTAGCCGATTCTCAGACCTACTGAATATGCATATAAAATTTGGTAAAAATTAGTAAAGCCGTTTCGGAGGAGTTCGTGGACTAACATTGTGACACGAGAATTTTATATATAAGAGATTATAATCGTAAGTATTTAATATTATCTTTTTAAATGTATCCTAGTGTCAAGTAGTATAATTTTAACGCTAAAACAATGAAAGCTAAAATATTCTAGAACTTTTAAGTATACTTATTTATATTATTTACGTATAAAATTATTTACAGATGAAATGTGATGCCATCCATATTGTCAGAACGCCTGTCGGAGTAACTTTGACATTGTAAAACACAACACTTCATACTTTTTTTGTAAAAAACGCAAAAAACACTATTATTATTATTGTCTCGTTTGTGTGCACCTGACGGCTGACATTTGATGAACGCTAAAAGTGTACTGACCATAGAGAAATTTAATACACGTGCTACCATAGACTTATAATATTAGACTGCGCGCTACTGACTTGCAGTGTTGCCAACATGACTTTGCTAAGCTGCACTGCTAAAATTTAGCCAAAATTATGCCAATTATTGCTATAAAATTATGCTAAAACTTTTCAAAGTCTAATAAAACGTTACTATACAAGTTACAACACACGCTTAGTAATTGAATCGGATCGTTTGTTTCATGGTTAAATTTTTATTAAATAATTATAATATATGCTAAAAAATTTGCTATAATATGCTAACCAACTTAAAAATATGCCAAACTTGGTACTGACCAATGACAAGAAAAGAAACTGTGGAGTACTATGCACGACAAAGAAAGAAGGAGGAGAAAACTGTCAGTTAATATCAAAAATATAATGTTAAAATGTACATGCTAACGCCATCTTTTACCAAATTAGAGAAACTGTCAGTGTCTTAGATACCTCGTCTATACTCTATTGTACTATTGTCTATTATGTATTCTGTTGTAATGTGTCTCTGGTTCAAAATGTGTCAAATTCAATAAACTGCTCTGCACGTTGCTTTTGCACTGGATAACCGGCTTGTTTTATTTGAGGTTATGGGCTTATCCCTGAATTTCCACGTTAAAGTAAAATATTAGTTTTCTCGAATAAAGTCGTGTTGTGCAAAAATGTCAACGAACTATTTAGCTAGTGTGCCTAAGCTGAAGGGCCGGGATAACTACGATGAGTGGACATTTGCAGTCGAAAATTTACTCGTGTTGGAAGGCATGTTACATTGTGTCAAGATAGTGGAAGGAAGAGATATTAAACCCGAAGATGATGCGAAGACGCGGGCCAAATTATCTCTAACCATCGATCCAGCTTTGTACGTGCACATCAGGCAGATAAAGACCTCAAAAGAGTTGTGGGATAAACTGAAATCTCTGTTTGACGACTCAGGTTTTTCGAGGAAGATTTCTTTGTTGCGGCATCTGATTTCAATACGACGAGAGAACTGTGAAAATATGACCGCCTACGTGACTCAAATTGTGGAAACATCGCAAAGATTGAGTGGAACAGGATTCGATATAACAGATCAGTGGATTGGATCATTGATGTTGGCCGGTCTGCCGGATAGATTTTCGCCTATGATTATGGCAATAGAACACTCCGGAATTCAAATCACAGCCGACGTCATCAAGACCAAGCTGATGGATATGGAACCAGAAATGGCATCAGTGACATATAACGAAAATGAGTCTGAATCGGCACTTGCAACAAAATGGGTGAAACATAAAACCGCAGCTGGCAACACCAATAAAGGCGGGATGTCAAATGTCAAAATGACAGGACAAAATAAAAATAATATAACCTGTTATAAATACAAATCGCCGGGCCATTATCGTAATCAATGTCCTATGGTGGTCAAACAAAATAAAAATAAGTCCTCTAATGCTTTTAGTGCAGTGTTTTTAACCGCTAAATATGGAAAATACGAGTGGTATGTAGATTCGGGAGCAAGTTCCCACATGACAGCAGTCGAAAGTTGGCTGGAAAAGGATTCGACGCCACAAACTTTCCCGGAGATTTTGGTGGCAAATCGGGAAAAACTTCAAGTCTCGTGTAAAGGAAATGTGAAAATATCAACACAGAAAGGTTATGATGTAACCATAAAAGATGTTTTATTAGTTCCTAGCCTGACAACAAACTTATTGTCAGTGAGTCAGCTTATAAAGAATAACAACAGTGTGTCCTTTTCAAATAGTCAGTGTATGATTTATAATGCAAAGAAAGAACTGGTAGCTGTTGCCAATTTAACTGACGGTGTATACAAGTTGGATATCTGTACTGATACACCAGTGACAAATTGTTTTCTTGCCAAAGACAATGGATTATTGTGGCATAGGAGGTTGGGACACATAAACCATAACGACTTGAATAAAATGAAGAATGGCGCCGTGGAAGGTGTTAGCTATGAAGGCAGTTGTGAAATTACAAAATCTAACTGTGTAATTTGCTGCGAGGGCAAGCAGACACGTCTACCTTTTCCCGTTGGTTCCAGAGCTACGGGAGTACTGGAAATTGTGCATGCTGACGTGTGTGGGCCAATGGAAACCAGGTCTATAGGTTTGGCCAGATTTTTCCTACTTTTCGTGGATGACTACAGCCGTATGTCATTTATATACTTCATGAAAGAAAAGAGTGAGGTGCCTAAATATTTTAAAGAATTTAAATTAATGGTAGAGAAGCAGAAAAATGCCAATATCAAGATCCTGCGAACAGATAATGGTGGAGAGTTTTGTTCGAAGATGATGGAAGATTTCTTGATAGAATGTGGCATTGTACACCAAAAGACAAACCCATACACACCAGAACAAAATGGTATGTCAGAAAGGAACAATCGGACAATTGTTGAGAGAGCGCGTTGCTTGTTGTTTGATGCCAAGCTAGCAAAAAAGTTTTGGGCTGAGGCCGCATCAACAGCAGTTTACTTAAGAAATCGCTCTATAGCATCAGGTTTGCATGATAAAACTCCGTACGAGTTATGGCACGGCAGAAAACCTAATATGGCTCATATACGCATTTTCGGTAGCCCAGTGATGGTGCACATACCTAAGGAGAGAAGGAACAAGTGGGACAGAAAAGCTCAGCAGCATATTCTTGTTGGTTACTCTGAGTATGTCAAGGGTTACAGAGTGTATGATCCAGTGAAAAATAAGGTTACAACAAGCCGAGATGTAGTAGTGATGGAAGGAACATTGGCAGGTGGAAAATCGGCAGCAAGTGAAGCTACATGGTGTATCGAAGAAGACAGTCATGTTTCAGAAGTGAATGATCGTTCAGTGGGGGATTGTAACAGTATGGAACGATCAGAGTTAGAATCAGAGACCCCATCTGACAGTGAATCGTCACAGCAAACATTCTTCGAAGCCGAGGCTGATAAGACCTACGTTCCGGATAGTCCGTCCTCTAGCAGCAGTCCAATTATGACGCTGGAACAGGAACCAGATGCAGAGTATCCCAGCAGAGAAAAAAGAGTGCGGCGGAAACCTGATAAATTTTTTTTTAAAAATAGTTGGCTGGTCACTACAGATAGTGAGCCGACAGTGGCAGAAGCTCTGAATGGTCCCGAGAGTGTGCAGTGGAGGAAGGCAATGGACGAGGAAATCGAGTCATTCCGAAAGAACGAAGTGCTTGAACTTGTGGATGCCCCAAAAGGAGCTACTATAGTGAAGTGTCGGTGGGTCCTAAAAAAGAAATACAAAAGTGATAGTGAAGTGCAATACCGTGCGCGATTAGTGGCTAAGGGTTTTACTCAAAGACAAGGAATTGACTATGATGAGACTTTTTCGCCAGTCGTTCGCCACTCTACTTTAAGACTATTGTTTGCGCTAAGTGTAAAATTAGGATTAGAAATTAACCAATTAGATGTTAAAACTGCTTACTTAAACGGTAAATTAAAAGAGGAAATATTTATGTGTGTACCAGAAGGTTTTGCATCCCAAATGGGTGGTAAAGTTTTAAAACTCAGGAAGGCAGTGTATGGATTAAAACAATCCGCCTTGGCCTGGTATGAAAGGGTTAGAGATGTTTTGTGTAAAAATAACTTTAAAAACTGTACACAAGAGCCATGTTTATTTACAAAAATTAATAAGGATGTAAAAATAATAATAGCATTGTATGTCGATGATTTTCTTATATTTTCTGATAATAAAGTTGAAACTGAGAAGTTAAAGTGTATCTTGAGCTCTGAATTTAATATTAAAGACTTAGGTGAAGTTAAAAATTATTTAGGAATGAATATTAATGTAAAGAAAAACTCTAGTAGCTATGAGATAACTGTTGATCAGCAAGAATACATAGATGAATTGTTATGTAAATTTAAAATGACTGATTGTAAAACAGTGTGTCGCGTAGCGACATCTATTAGGCCTCTTTAGAACCTTTACGCCTAATAGATTGCGTCGCTTATCGATAATTTATAACTCGGAATGAGGTTAGTAGCGTCATCTTTGGGGTAATGATGCAACTATTTTAACTCCTTGTTGTGATATCTGTTATTTTTACCAGATGTTTTCCTTTTTTATTAACTATTTCATAATTAAATAAAAAGTATTGTTTTAAATTACATCTACCTAAAGATAATTATATTTTTTTAACTTAACTTTTTTTTTAATTGTTGGTGACTTTTAAATCGCGTCCTTTGACCGCTACCACTGTCAACTTTAAAAAAAAAAATATACCGGCTCGAGGGTATAAAACTCCCCGGCTTGAGCATGACTTTCTTTTTCATCACTTTCAAAGGACCCCCGTTTTTGGTGAGTGCGTGTTTAGTGTTGTTTGTAGGATTTTCCAAGTTTCTTGTCTTTTAATACCTTTTATTGTAAATTCAGTTTAATTCTGTATTTGGTTTTTATTGTGGCGAAAATCACATTATATATTTGTCTAAATTGTAAAATTTCTCTTTGTGATAGACCACGTGTTTGAAGGCTTCTTGTTTCAACCTTTTATTTTGTAAAGTAGATTCTTATTTGTAATATTAACTCTCTAATATTAATTCTTTCACCGTGGTCAAGTTATTTTCTTGGTTTTCTTTGTTGTAATAACAAAATTGGCCCTGACCTAGTTTTGAATGTCAATGTCAGAGGTTCAATAACCTTTTGCTCTTTAGTAATCGTATTATGATTTTCTTAATTCCCTTTTTAATTAGTGTTTTTTTAATGTCATGAAGTCTTCGGGTGGAGAACACGTGCTTGCAGGGGGGGTCATCAACAGCGTGAACACTCTCCTAAGGCCTGCCTCGAACATTCCAGGGGTTCACCGTCTGGAGCAACTCCTTTGCTACGTCCTGAGTAACTCCGCTACGTTCCGGAGCAGCTCCTTGAACTGTGCTACGTTCTGAAGCAACTCTTCTGCCACGTTCCGGAGGTTCTACCACCCCACCGGCTTGCCACGTGTCAGCCCATGCCGTCTGGCTGACGCGCCACCTGACGCCACACACCGTACCTGCCACCACATACGGGATCCCGTACACTGCCACCAACACCTGGCCATCGACGCTGCACCTGTTGCCGGGATCGCGGAGGCTTGAGGAGCTGGAGTCCCGCAAGTCGCTGCCTGTCCCCAGATAAGTGTCGTGTCCCTAAACCCGAGAGCTAAGACCGAGAAATAGACCGAGGCTAGGTTTCGTGCCCGCGTTCCCTCTCTCCGCTGACTACTAGTTTTTTTTTTATATTTAAATAAATTTGTTAACTGTTAATTCTCTTTTTATTTATCTCTTTTTATTGTCCCTGTGCCGGCCAGGTGACAAGTGGATACACCTATTGAAAGTAAATTAAATGTAACTAAGGCAGAAAAATGTATGTCAGGTATTAGTTTCTCATGTATCTAGCTGTTATGACGAGGCCTGATATTGCTTACTCAGTAAGTTACTTAAGTCAATTTAATACTTGCTACAATACTGAGCATTGGAATTATGCAAAAAGGGTGTTGAGGTATTTAAATAAAACAAAAACATATTGTTTAAAGTTCAGTAGTAAGGGAGATGGTTTAAATGGTTTTGTTGATGCCGACTGGGCTAGTGATTCTTTAGACCGCAAGTCATATACTGGATTTTGTTTTGTCATGTCAGGTTCGGCTGTCTCTTGGCAGAGCAGGAAACAAAAAGTTACAGCACTTTCAAGCACGGAAGCCGAATATGTTGCACTTTCTGAAGCCTGTAGGGAAGCCATATATTTAAGAGAACTATTGTATGAGCTTACTGGAACTTTGGTCAAAACTCAGTTGTATTGTGATAATCAAAGTGCATTGAAAATGACAAAAAATTATCAGTGTCACAATAGAACAAAACATATTGATGTTAAACATCATTTTGTGCGAGAGGTTGTTAAAGATGAAAAGGTTGTTATTTTTTACTTACCAACTAACGAGATGCCTGCAGATTTGTTGACCAAAGGTTTAGGAGCTATAAAACATTACAAGTTTATGGAGAGCTTAGGAATAGTTAAAATAGAGTTTACGTAGTTCATTGTTTGTTGATGGTATGTGATGTGTCATGAACATGTGTACTTATTTTTGATAAGTGGGGGTGTCAGTTAATATCAAAAATATAATGTTAAAATGTACATGCTAACGCCATCTTTTACCAAATTAGAGAAACTGTCAGTGTCTTAGATACCTCGTCTATACTCTATTGTACTATTGTCTATTATGTATTCTGTTGTAATGTGTCTCTGGTTCTTGAGATTGTATGTAGTTACACAGAGATAGTTCTCTGTAACGGGTATGTGTTGTAAATTTCCTAATTATATATAAGTACTTTGTGGTTGTAAATAATTCTCTTCTATATCTGCTTTTCATCTCGTTTTTCTTAGTTTTAGTAATAAAATATTATTTAATTAATGTACATAACTTTGAACTGTTTATAAGCAGACTTTTTAGGCATCTGTCAAGAGTCAAATTGAAGAAGGGGCAACTCACTGAGGCCGCCATATAAAAAAAAGAAGAAGAAGAAGAAGACAGTAAAATATTATCAAAACATGAGAAATGGCTTCGGCCTGATGAAAAAACTTATTTCATATTATTGATATCAAAGAATTGGCTACGGCCTGATGAAAACTCTATTTCAGATGGTTAATATAAAAGAATTGGCTTTGGCCTGATGAAAACTCTATTTCAGATGGTTAATATAAAAGAATTGGCTTCGGCCTGATGAAAACTCTATTTCAGATGGTTAATTTAAAAGAATTGGCTTCGGCCTTCACTATTATTCAGTAAATAGAGAAAACATAGAAATGGCTGTATGGGCAACGC
The DNA here is from genome assembly GCA_905333045.1 of Lysandra bellargus. Classification (NCBI taxonomy): domain Eukaryota; kingdom Metazoa; phylum Arthropoda; class Insecta; order Lepidoptera; family Lycaenidae; genus Lysandra; species Lysandra bellargus. Next base: position 8,984,528 of record HG995328.1, read on the forward strand.
TCCCTTTGCCTGTCCCGACCGGGACGAATTAAAAAAAAAAAAAATGTCTCTGGTTCAAAATGTGTCAAATTCAATAAACTGCTCTGCACGTTGCTTTTGCACTGGATAACCGGCTTGTTTTATTTGAAAAACGGCCTGTCAGAAGTGACATTCGGCTTTCCCTCGCTCTTCAGTTTTTTCTCTCGCGACACTGACAATCAGGACGCAACATAATAATAATTACTATCTAAGATTTCTAAGATAAAGAGGAAATCACTACTATGCCGCTAGTGGTATTTTACCTTGTACAACAAAAAAAGAACTACTCAAATCGGACTTGTAGTTCCGGAATATGCGAACCCAAACATACACATTTGAAATTTGGCACATTTGTTCAGACGCGTTCTTTACGTGGTGGAGCCATGTTCGGCACGAATGGGCCGGCTCGACCGAGATACCACGGGCTCATAGAAAACTGGCGTGAAACAGCGCTTGCGTTGTGTGTTTCGGCGAGTGAGTGAGTTTATCGGAGGCCAAATTCCCTACTTTATTCCCTTCCCTACCCTACCCTATTCCCTTCCTTACCCTCCTCTACCCAATAGGGTAGAGGAGGGTAAGGAAGGGAATTGCTGGCCTTTTAAGAGGGAATAGGGTAATAACCCTATTCCCTCTTAAAAGGCCAGCAACGCACCTGCAGCTCTTCTGATGTTGCGATTGTCCATGGGCGACGGAAGTTGCTTTCCATCAGGTGGTCCGTTTGCTCGTTTGCCCCCTTATTTCATAATTTGATACATATATGAATACATACATACGCGTCGAATTGATAACCTCCTTTTTTTGAAGTCAGTTAAAAATATTGTAATGCTAAGGCTGAGTGGCTACAGCGGCAGACTAAACACTATGCTTTATTTTACCGCCATCTGCATCGGTTTGTTAGCGCACATTCACTAAAATACCACTCTAGCGGCATACTAGCGATTTCCTCCTTATTATGCCGACAACGGTATTTTAGTGGGCATCGCTAAACGACCACTAGCGGCACGCTAGCCACTTCCTTCTAAAATACCACTAGCGGCATACTAGCGATTTCCTCCTTATTATGCCGACAACGGTATTTTAATTTTTACCGCTAGCGGCATGTTAGACACTTCCAAAAATATATTCTTCCCACCTGCCACTTGATTGACAGTTGACACTTGACAGACCCACGAAATTGCCACTAAAGATTCTAAAGAAGAAGAAGACCAACTTCAAATAAAAACAAGGCCTAATGCCCAAGGTTCCAAAATCCGTTTATAATAATTATAATCTAATTTAATTCATTTAAAAATTAATTCTGAGAACAATAATTTACTTATGAACAAGTAATATAGTAAGAATAATTTTTAATTTATAAATTCAATATTTTTCAAGTAAAATGGAAGATATCCAAAACTGTTGCAGAATTTGTTTAGATGTTGAGACAAAACACGTATCAATATTCGAGGACTCTCTATTGCCACTGCAAATTAAATCGTGCCTCCCTTTAAATGTCGAAGAAAGCGATAAATTACCAAAAACAATTTGCGAATCATGCGTCTCGCAGTTGAACGATTTTTACAACTTCCAACTGAACGCGCGGTGTTCAGATGATTGGCTCCAGTCGTCTATACAGAAATCGGCTAAGAACACACCGGAGAAGCCCGTCATACAACCCCTGCCGGACTCGGAGTACAACTCAGACTCTCTACTGGAGTTTCTAAACAACACTGCCAATATTGAGGAATACCTCAACAATCTAGGAAAAGAAGACATTCCTTGTATCGTAAACATGTTGGATAAAACCGAATCCAGTGATCCGAGTAGATTAAACATTAAAACAAAGCTACCCACTCCCAAGAAGAAAACAATGAGCACAATGGCCATGGATATTGACGTTTTGGATTCAGACAAACATATAGTCAAGGAGCTTTTAATGAAGGAACCAAAGAAGTTAAAATCAGAGAAATTATGCTATGGGTGCAAAATAAAGTTTGATAATGTTGCAAAACTGTCTAAACACATAGGTACTTGTGATGTCGCTGTGAGAACTTGTACACACTGTAATAAGGTTTTTGATTCTAAGATTAAGTTACAGCAACATTCTATGATACATTCTAAATCATCAGAAAAACCTTCAACTCTTTTGGGCTGCATTTTCTTGTGTAAGCAGTGTGGGGAGACTTTTAGTAGTCATTTTGAGCTACTCAAACATGCTAAACAACATGTGGTGAAGTCTAATGAAAAGATTTGTGACATTTGCACCCACACATTTATAGGTGATGAGGCACTGGCTAAGCATAGGAAAGAAGACCATAATAAACCAGCTAAAATACTTTACAGGTAAATTGTAACACTATTTTGTTTCTTTTTTCTAAACTCTGGTCTGTAGACCTTACTCAAATTAATGTAAACAGTAAAGACTATTAACCCTCAATTCACTAGGTGAAATTTACTTACGTAATTACCTTCTATGAGTCCCTGGGACTCACATATTTTAAATGTATGTTTTTATGAAATGAAACAAATTTCATCAACATTTTGTTTTACAATCTTCTTAAGTACTTAATAAATTATTAGAATAAATAACAAAAATAACCAAACTTCTGTGATCCTCTTGAAAAATTAAAGAAAAGGCACTTATCAGTCTTTTAAACCCATGATATTTTTAAGGTTTCTCTAAACTAACAAATATTCTAAAAATTAAATAGAACTGAACGTTTTTAAACCAATAAAGGTACACAAAATAAAATAAAATAAAATAAACATTAATATATGCTTCTATACAAAGAAAAAAAACCTGCAGTGGGTTTCTACCACTATCTATAAGCTACATCGGCATATCTTTTTTGAGCAAGTAAAACATATCGGCTTCAGACATTTTGTGCACAGATGAGCTGTTTTTGTTCTCTTTTTGTAGTGGCATACATAGTTATACTTTCCCTCCTAGCTAACTTGTTTCAGAGTGGCTCACATCTTCAGGAATATCATTTTTTCGTCAAAATCTTCTTGAAGCCAGGCTTCCAGAATGGAATCTGCTTCGTCTTCTCTTAGATTGATAAAGTCATGTTTATTAGAGCCATTTTACAGTTGTACAACAGAAAAGTAAAGCATACATAATTTAAATTATAATAACGGTGAAAAATCAACATTTCAAAACTTTCATGTACAAAAATAATTATAACGTAATTCACTAGTATGAGTCCCTGGGACTCACTCGGTGTAATAACTCACCAAATATGGTGAGTACGCACTCATCCTCTCGGCACCATGTCGCCCGCGTCACTACATGAAGGTACTGAGACGTGGGGGAAACTAGCTGCTAAAACTTTTGAATTATGGCCGTCTAAATTTTTGATGTGAGTCCCTGGTACTCAGGAAGTGAATTAAGGGTTAAGGTAATTTAGGTGTATTTCATAGTGTATTGTGTAAATTGATTTTACTACATGGGGCACATTAAAAGTTTTGCACTTCTAGCTAATTGGAACTATTTAAGTTTTGAATGTTATATTTTTTTAAATGTTGCAACCGTTGCAACTTTCTTAGCAATATAGAAAAAAATTGGCGGGAAATAATTTGTCAATTATTTTTTTATCACACATCAAAGTTCTAAGTGCGCAACGAAATAGGAATTAAGTCAAAAAGATTTTAGGGTGAAGATTTTTTATGATTTTAAAAGTTCTCTCTCTCCGCAAGACTGTGCCGCTCGTCTTCAAAATGCTTTTGGGAGAGAAGCACCTTGTTTGAGCACCGTGAGGAGATGGTATGCTGAGTTTGAAAGAGGTCGAGTTTATTTACATGACGAATTTCGTGAAGGGCGGCCTTCAACTGCTGATAACGAAAATTATGTGGCTACTGTTAAGCGGCTAATTGAAGAAAACCGCGGATTACCTATGAGACGATTAGAGGACTATTGGGGATTGGTATGAGTAAAAAAAAAATACACGAAGAATTGCGAGTTCGGAGACTTTGTAGTTTGTTGTCGTTGGATCCCTCATGAACTAACAGCGGAGCAGAAGCAGGCTCGCATTTAATAGTGCTCACATATGCTACTAAACCAAGACCATGGACATTCTGATGCTGTTTATGACATTATCACAGGAGACGAAACGTGGATTTGTTGTTTTAAACCCGATAAAAAACAGCAATCTTGTGAGTGGGTGTTTGAAAATGAGAACAGGCCAACAAAAGTGTGGCAGGCGAGAAAACGTTGGTAAGAAAATGATCGCGTTTTTTCCTGAGCTACGGATCCCATCTGTACAATTCCACTTGGAGATCAAAAGAGTGATAATGCTGAGTGGTATTACACCATTTGTTTACCCAGGATATTAGAAAAGGTTCGCGAAAGACGACCAAGGAGCCGCAATCTCCTACATCATCACAACACCTTTTCACACACGGTCAACGAAACAGTCATTTTTAGCTTCCGAAAAAGCACAACTCGTCACCCATCCTGCGTTTAACCCTGACCTAGCACCTTGTGATTTCTGTATTTTCCCCAAAATTAAGGATTTAATGAGAGGTTTCACTTTTATCACCTACGAATAGGCAGTGATAGCATTCAATCAGCGCAAAGAAAACATGCCTTCAGATCCGTGATCCTCCTGTTTTAAAAAATGGTTCGATAACATAAAAGAATGTTTAGAATGTAAAGGAGAGTATTTTGAAAAACAATAAACATAATATTTTGGTTATATCATGTCGGTTTTTTAAGTTACGCAAAACTTATAGTGTGACCTACGTATTATACTGACAACTTTCCAAAACTGAAACAGCTTTAAAAACAAAACTTCCGATTGATACATTTTTTTGTTTTTTTATTGTATTAAACTTGAATGTATAACAAATTTCAGATGCAAGGTATGCTGTTATACGACTGTGGATCGTAGACACATGTACTTACATGTGTCCAGGCATGCGCAGGTGAGGGAGCCCAATCGTCATCTTTGTGAGTCCTGTGGCCAGAGTTTTGCCACCCAAGGGACATTGCTACGCCATTCTCAGCAACACAGCAACAAGGGACATCAGTGCAAAGTTTGCAACAAATTATTCTTAAACAAACAACTTCATGACAATCATTTATTACAACATACTGAGATGGTCATGTGTGAAAAATGTGGTGAGAGCGTCCCAAGCTCGGAATTATCTAAGCATACTTGTGTCTAAATGTTTATATTGTTCAAATATTTTTTGGCCGTAATTTCACAAATAACTTTGCCCTGTAAATTGTAATGTATGTATTCTGGATTATTAGATAATATAGAAAAATATAATAACTGTAGCTGCTGGATCAGTTAGTTACATTTACATACATATACACAAATATAGTCATGAAATTTTTAAAAATTGTTTTTATATTTTTATAACTCTTTGACCTCGGTATCTAAAATATCACAACACTGTAACTTGACTTATGTATCAGCATGGCATGAAAACATCCAGGCTTGTATGTGAAAGAATTTGAAAATTGAAACATGAAAATTAATCTTAAACATCATTTAATCTAAAATTCCTTTGTTAAAACAACTCATAAAATAGCTTTAACAATAACAGAACCAAGCTCGATGTCTAAAGTTGAAGAAATCTGTAAATATGATCCTTATTCTATGAGGCAAAAGGTTGTTTAGGTCGTTAAGAATTTTCAGAAACTTTGGCACGCAGATACATTTGTGATTCTTTCGAACACCTGCAAATGATAATCAAGATTATACATACTAAAGTGCCCAAAACTTGCCATTAGTAAATGGCAAGTTTTGGGCACTTATAACATCTTTTTTTCCGCACTTGTAATTTCTCATGGCATGCCAGTAGCTACGTAAAGGTGCAGGTTCACAGCGGGCGACATGAAGCGGCAGCAGACGAAGCGTCTTCGCGACACTAATAAATAAAGCGTCGCTAGCTTCATGTCGCTAGCTGCGCAGGGTTTTTTTAAAGAAATACATAAAAAGTAAAAACCGGTAGTGTCGCGACGACACGTCGTCTGCTGCCGCTTCTCCAACTTATAAGTTGTACCCTTACAGTAATAAAACCTACGACAGTCACGTATCAAAATATTATGCCTTTTAGCCTCCATTTCTCTCATAAGAGTTTATTCATTATAGAATTATCGAGACAACTTTTTAATAATGTTTCGAATTTTATACTAAGTATACCTTCTATGATGATCCTGGCCGCCTCTTTGGGCGTGATCTCCGAGTAAAGCGAGGTGAAGCGATGTGATGGCGGCGGGTAGAGGCCGGTAGAGACAGATGCTAGGTATACCGAAGTGGTGTTTATGTCCTTCGTCCAGGTGTTCAGACGTAGCTCCTCGCTTATTGAATCCATTAGACCTTGAAAACCGTAGTGATTAGTGAATGTTTAATGATGAAGACGTTTACAATAATTTAAAAAGTATCCTTATACACATATGGACACTTTTAAGGTGAGGCTTGATGGTAAACATCAATATTGATGCTAAGATGCTTTACGCTACATCGCTGGACAGTTCCCGCTCGAGGCAAGTCTAAAGATGGAGCGAAATTATATTATAACGCCTTCTTGCTTGCTCTAATATAATACTTCTTAACCACTGTGGCGCCCCCCTGGGTAGTGCTGAATTTATATTTTTTCTGGGAGTAGGCTACTTAATTTCCGCCATCCCATGGACGTAATCTGTAGGGCCTCTATGGACTCTGCCGCCCCCCTTGGACGCTGCCGCACCTAGGCAGTGGCCTATAACGGCTGCCCCTGGGAGGAACGCATTTCTTTCGATAGTTTGTAAACAGTTACTTACATTACATGCTTGTTCGTGTTGTTGCGTCAAGTCATTATGATGACCTCTAATTAATTATTTACCTCTAAGGCCATGCTTGGCGGCGCTATAGGTGACGCAGTCGGGTCGAGGACCGAGACCCGCGCTGGAGTTGACGGCCACGATGTGCCCGCAGCGCCGCTCGATCATGCTCGGCAGAAACGCTTGTATTACCTTTAACAGGTGTGATAGCTTTCAAAAAGTTTGATGGAAATTAATAACAATTAATAAGGCTCTTTTGCCTGATTTGTAAGTAATTTGTTAACAGAAGTCTCTTTAACGGCATTGTTAATTTTATTAGTCTTATATCCTAACGTAATATTTTAAAGACGATCTTACAAAGTAGGTTAAAGATATCGATAGACTAACGAATTAATGAAGTCAATAGTGTCTGGATAGAAGTTTCGAGCGAGGTCCCTACCCAAAAATGCGCCATTAAATTAACTTCGATGAGCTTGGCGATGGTCTCTGGCTTGAGATGCAGTAGCGATCCGTAGACAAGCGCTCCTGCGTTGCTCACCACCATCGACACGTCAAGTAGCTGACGATGCATTCTCGTCGCCAGCGCAAGCACTTGGTCCCGTGCTGTGATGTCCACGGTGAAAGCGTAGCACTGAAAATTTTACATGGTAGAGGCATCCGCATTGGACCAAATGTAAGGGAACTGTGGAGTAATCAGACTTAACCCGCCATTTTACGGGAATGGTGACCCTACTTTAAACATCATGTAGAGGTAAGTATTTGAAAAATGTTAAAAGCTATTCTACTGTACACAAAGTCACAAACTACATTCAGTACATAATGCTTCCATTCCAGTAACATTCCTTTGGGCCAATGTACTCACATCACCATCTTTACTCCTGATCTCTTCCACGACGGCGTTGTTCCGTCTGCCGTCGCTATCCCAGCAGACTACAGTGGCGCCCAGCTCTGCGAACTGCAACGCCAGCTCTCGACCTATACCACCTCCGGCACCTGTTATCTGCATCAACAATATTAGTAACTTAGAATGGCATAAGGGGGGAACGACTAGTTGCTAGCTATAGCACGGCTATCGCTCTCTTCTGACTTCCTGCCAGAAGCTTCGTAAAAAACTGCGACGGACGATGCAACGCAACGATGTGGCAAACCATAAAATATTATGTCAACCGTCACCATAACGCAACGAAAACGGGATGTTGGGATTTGGGAATGCCGAATGGTAAGCGTCATTAGCAAGCGAATTAATAATAATACGTTGTTGCTGTTTGAAACAGAAAGTTAAAGAAGTTACCAAGACAGTCTCCCCGTGCAAGCTCCTCATCGCCGGCGGTATGAGGACTTTGAAGACCGCCGACAGCCCCGCAGACCACAGCTTGACCACAAGCACCGCCGTGTCCAAGGCCGAGAGTGGAACGCTGGCTATTCTCCCATTTCCCCACAACGGTATCAGCCATACCTCCTGGAAGATTCTAAATTTCCTCGCAACGAAACCTAAAGATCGGCGAAATATGTTTCTCTTGCTCATAAGCATAAAAATAATATCGAAAATATACAAACACTTTCTGACATCTCAAGTCAAAGTGAAAATTTTTATAGTGTCAGAGGAAAACAAAAAAGGTTTTTTTTCTTGGCCTAGGGCAGGCCTAGGGCCATATCCAAACTTAATATTATAAATGCGAAAGTGTGTCTGTCTGTCTGTCTGTCTGTCTTTCTGTCTGTTACCTCTTCACGCCCAAACCGCTAAACCGATTTTGTTGAAATTTTGCATGGAGATACTTTGAGTCCCGGGAAAGGACATGGAATAGTTTTTATCCCGGAAAAATGTACGGTTCCCGCGCGATAAACGAATTTTAGCGCAACGGAGTTGCGGTTGTCATCTAGTATAATATCTATACTTATTATAAAATAAAGTCGCTTTTTTCCCTCATGTCCCTTTGTTCCCTTTAATCTTTAAAACTACGCAACGGATTTTGATGATTCTTTCAGTGTTAGATAGCCCATTTATCGAGGAAGGTTATGGGCTATATTTTATCACGCTAAGACTAATAGGGGCGAAGAAATAGAGGAAAATATGGAAAAAACGGGGAAAAATATTTGAAAGGGCTAACTTGAACGCGCTAATCTCAGGAACTACTGGTCCGATTTGAAAAATTATTTCAGTGTTAGATAGCCCATTTATTGAGGAAGGTTATAGGCTATATTTTATCACGCTAAGACTAGTAGGAGAATGTGGAAAAAACGGGGGAAATTATTTCAAAGGGCTTATCTCGCGAACTACTGTAGCAATTTTTATGTGATTTGGTACAGATAAGAAGTAGACCACGTGAAGGATCATAGGCTATCGAATTTAATCATTTTTTCAGTGGCTATATATTTTATACCCGTGCGACGCCGGGGCGGGTCGCTAGTATATTATAATTGGAATCTCGGAATTGGCTCCAACGATTTTCATGAAATTTAGTATATAGGGAGTTTCGGGGGCGATAAATCGATCTAGCTAGGAATAATTTTAAGAAAATGTCATTTTATTCGTGTTTTATCGAATACCGAGCAAAGCTCGGTCAAATAGCTAGTAGTCAATAATTTATTGAGTAGGTTGTTGCCACTGATCTGTATTATACAAGTACGCGTACTTGTATAATGGAGGTCAATGGCGTAATGGTTGTCGTAGGTTGTCAAGTTGTCGTCGATATATGACACTTCATTCGTCAATTTTTCCTTTAAAATCTACAAAAAACTAAACATTAAAACGATGAGCAAGTGGAACAGATCAAATAAATCACGAGAGTCAAACAAGGAGCTATCGAAGAAAGAGTTGGATTTCACCGCGTACGACATCACAGCTGAAACCGCCGAAACCGCCATTCTACTGCTGGAGTCACAAGAGTCAGAAATATTATGCCGGGTAGAAAAGATTATCAGCTGTACTTATTTTCAGGTTATTGCACGCCTGGTAATGAACCGCAGTAGCCAATGGGCTAGCTTGGGTAATAACAGTCTAATCTTTCGCTTATTTAGAGGGACTTATGTAAACTCTAGTGATCAAGACTAGTGAGCAGATGTTGGCTTAGGCCTTAGCTTAGACAAAACTCCTTATCAAACTGTTGGTACAGAATGATAATTACAGACTCTTCGAGCAATAACCAAGTTTACGGAACAAGAAGTTCAGAATCGCCAAGCGCTCTTTGATTTGAAGGTACTGAAATACCTTCTGCCTCATATTGATCATGCCGAGCTGAACGTCCGAAGGTATGCTCTCAAAGCTGTGGCGCAAATCTGCCAGTTGCCTCAGAGTCCGTATGAGGTGCTGAAGGACTCAAAGAATCTTAACAAAATTGCGAGTATGCTTGTGCAGGTAAGCATGCAGAAAGTTCGTTTTGTTAAGTTGTTAATGTTAGCTCTACTTAATCTAACCTAAAAATCAATCACTACTCATTTTTTCAGGACGAGGACTTATTTGTTTTGGAATTCGTATCAAAGATTCTCGCGGAGTTGACGAGGGAACCCTTGGGCTGCGACCAGATGATTGCTGCTAACATTTTAGACACCATCTTTTACAGGATGAGGACTTGTGTTGATCCTGATGTACAACATAACTGCACTCAGGTGTATCATCAATATAACTATATCTAAGCGTTACCTGTTTTATGGAGAACTATTATACTCCACTCGGGCTAGCTTCTCGCTAGCGATCATTGACTCCCTGTCAAAAACTTGTCATTTTCCATATAAACCGCGATTGACAATGAAGTGTCAGAAATCGTGGTTTTATATGGAAAATGACAAGTTTTTGACAGAAAGTCAATGACCGCTAGCGACAAGCTAGCCCGAGTAGAGTAAGTATAGATGTTTACCGTTATTTCTTTGCACTAAAATTTTGTCTACCACGTGTGTTTAAAATATTTTTTCAGGACAAAAACTTTTGCTTATGACGAAAAAATAGCGCATTCACCACCTAAAACTTTTAAGTCTTGTGATTTCAGATCTTGAGCAACCTCATCTCAGACCCGGGTGCTGCGACAGCTGTGACGAGCAGCCAGCACTTCAGCTGGCCGCCACTACTGGCGCTGCTGAGAAGTCAATACATCCAGATACAGCAGCTAGCGTTGACTACCGTCGACCAGCTGGTGTGCAGACACAAGGATCAGCTCGTCCAGGAAAGCTTTAGAGCTTCCACTGGCATTCAGGATCTATGCGATTTGATTGAGGTACTGAAATGTAATTTTGCTTATTGTTAAGAGTAGTAGATGTCTGTTAACAATGACTGTAAAACTTTAGCCACTTTTTAAACCAACAGTATTTCCGGACCTATACGACCTGCAAACCTTCAAGAAAAGAGCGTATTCCCTCTAAAGGCCGGCAACGCACCTGCAGCTCCTCTGATGCTGCGAGTGTCCATGGGCGACGGTAGTTGCTTACCATCAGATGACCCGTTTGCTCGTTTGCCCCCTTATTTAATAAAAAAAAACAAGAGACAATTCATTGCATGCACGCTTTTAAATTTATTTATTAATACTAGTTTTTGCCCGCTGATTTCGAACCTGAAGGCTGAAGCTTTATAGAAATTTGCATCCTTTCCCTTAAGGAAAGAATTCTGATTAATCTTTATTTTTTTATGCCTAACAACGTAAATTAAAGTCCCAAAAATAAACTTGATTTATTGTCTGCTGCTTATTACGCTTCCGCCCGCTCCCGTTACGCTTTCGTCCCCGCTTTGCCATTGAAAAAGCGATTGATCATTGAGTACTCGGTAACTTAATAAGGTTTTGCTTTAGCACTTGCCTTACAATTCTCACCCTAGTCGTACGAGTTCCGCGACATCCACATCCCCGTGCTCCAAGTGCTGCGCGACTACGCGACTGGTGAGGGCAGCGCTGCTCACGTGTACCAGAGCGGCTGTCTGCAACGCCTACTGAAGTACCTGGACGAAGCGCTGTCGGCCGCCAAGCCGCTCTGCCTGGCTGTGCTTACTAGACTTTCGTACACGGCTAAGGGAAGAGAGGTGAGTCGTTTTACTAGTGTAGGTGAATATGTTGTTTACTGTCTATGTATGTTTTAAAAATTGGGCGATATAATTTAGAGATTGTTTGCTTTAGAGCTTTCCCTCAAGTAGTGGCCAGATACAGATTGCTGACAATAATAACTTAAATGCGTTTATAACTGCTGGCTTCTCACAGCATTATTCTGGCAGACAATCCAGTACAAAAGCTACAACGATTTTCACGTATTCGCTCTATAAGGGATTTCTTTGCTGACAAACCCACACGCTCAGGCTCTTCACGAAACGGGTATGGACGTGGTGTACTGCGAGCAGCTGCGGCGCGACGACGCGGCGCTGCTGGCGGACGCCGCCCTTGGTGTCGCCAATATGGCACAGCTGCTGCCCGCCGCTAATGCCATGATGGATACCAACGTCATTGAGACGCTGTTCGGTAAACATGGCTATGGTCTAACTGAGAATTAATGTAACAATGCGAATAGGCGTAACGTACTAACTCTGCTATTCCATCTTTTGGTCACTTGTGGTCGAAACTCGGTAGTCACATTTGCAATTAGAATCAAAAGAAATGTCGCAAAGTATTGATTTTAGTCTAAACTTTAAGGATATTTTAATACAAGAAACTGCTATTAACTTGAAAAAAAGTGACATTAAGAGTCAAGTAGCAGATGCAACTTAGCACCATCGGCAGCGAATACTTTAAAGTTTAAACCTTAATATTGTTTTATGTTTTCTAGGCGGCACGTTTACTTTTACAAGAGGAACATAAAAATATTTGGAGTTTTATTTAGTGTTTGTGTTTTATTCCCAGGGATTATTTACGACGAAGCGATGGAGTGGTTCGATATCCGTATAAACTGTCTCCTGGCAGTGAGCGAGATGTGCCGTGTGCTGCCCGCGGCCACCGAGTGCGCAACTGAACCCACCCTGTTCACTATACTGAATAATATTAACAGGAACTGTAAGAGTCCCAGCACATGTCTACGTTTTCATGCGATGCTGTCGGGCGTTTAGCAAACTCGCGAAAGCATCGCTACTAAGGGTCTAAACACACTAGGCTAAATTAGGCCGACGTAAATTCCGCCGCGTTTACGTCGCGTTTCAAATCCATACAAAATATGGACGGAACGCGACAGACGACACACGATGCCGAAATTCCGTCGTGAGCCGAATTTTCGTCGAGCCGAGTCGAACGTAAAGTTCGGTAGCGATTCGGCGGTAATGTTTTGTATAGCAACACACTGTACGCGACGGAATTATCAAAACCGAACATAGCAAATCCAACCTTATCTCCAAAGCGTTAACGCACACATTACATTTAAAAATTTAAATACTCACTTACGCGCGCGTTCGGCAACGGAAATTACGCCGCGAAATTTCGGCCACGCAAATTACTCCGGCGTAATTCAGCCTAGTGTGTTTAGACACCAACGCTTGTTAGTCGCATTTGCAGCGCTCTACTGTAGACATGTAAACGCATTGCTAACGCACTACTTGAGGCAAAAGCGTGTATTTTTCTTTTTATTTCATCATAACTAAAAGCTAAAATTTATTGAGGTCTTATAAACCTGTTAAATAGTCTATGAGCATGGGTCGCATTGCACGGACTATCAAAACGAAAAACCTGACCTGACGTTGGGCTAGCGGTGTCAACGCACTTGTATAAAAAATAAAATAAAAATATTAATTCAGTGGATTATTTAACACAATAATATGAAGTTAAATTCGATACTAATATTATAATCATTCATCACATAATATTGCAGTCGAGTTTAACCCTGTGGAAGCGCAGCGCCTGGCGGTGCAGTGTTTCGACAACATGCAGGAGTACGAAAGCGGACGCCGCGCTATGTTGAACGCTGACTTTATTAAAGAATTGCTAAGTATTTTAGAAGTAAGTTATACTTATTAAAAGATAAACAACAGCTTTGCGCAAATCCATGTTTTTCTTTGACATGCTGTAAAAAACACTCGATAATTAGTTCGGTGTGCCTTTTGAAAGTTGGGGTCAGTTACAATTTACAACGTCGCGAATCGTTGCTTTTGTTTGTCTGTTCTATCTGTCAATTCAATATTTTATCTTACTGTGTAGTAAATACATTTCAGTTTTAATTGCCCACAAAAATGAAGTACAAGTAACAGACAAACAAACTTTTGTAGTCTGCAAATAAATATTAATTTTACCGGATACGTGTATGTTTTAGCGTCCCGACGTCCGTCTGAAGATGTTAACATGTTCTGTGCTGAGCGGCCTGCTGAGAGACGACGTCGCCCGGCGGATGTTCACACGCTGTCACGGAGAGAAGGTGAACGAAAAACATTCAGATTTCTCGTATTGTTCACGTACTTCTTCTATACTTTAGTCCTCTTTCCAGAAATTCACTATACTTTTGGTAGTTTGTTATTTTGGAGGTTCTGACACAACTGTATCTTAACTCAACCTCATAACTACCAATTATTTTGTAGTAGAAGGGATCTCCAGAATAACCGCCAATGTCTGCGCATGCGAATTGACAGAATAAGACAGCTGCGGTGACAATGACTGTGTTTGTGACTACAGCAAACTCTATACTTGGTTTTGCTACACATACATAAAACATAATACACAGGTTATGTAATAATATTATGTCCTGAACCTAATGCTCATCATAGGTGGTATCGGACAACCTGCGTATAGAGCACATCGGTCTGCGCGTGGCGCTGTGTGCGGTGGTGTGCGCCGGCGTCACGCACACCAGCGCTGATGTGTACTTGGCCCTGGGAACTGTACACTAGTAAGTGCTTATTTATGACAGTTTAGTTACATACTACGTAGAAGCGTAGACTAGATTAGGACCGGCAGGGTGGTTAACTGGTTACGTATTTAGCGACAGCATTGCAAATTGCGTTTGACAGCACAACGTCTGTTATCATCTGCGTCTGGAAGTAAGAATTGCTTTCCTTCCCCAGCAATATTTTAAGCAAATCCCTGGAGCTCATCCGTAGCACCTTCGCCACCTTCCTTTGCTCGCAGCCCTAGCCACCTTAATAAAAAGAAATTGTACCTACATATTGTATTGTATCGGAATAAAAATTTTGAAGGTTATTATATCTTGGTTAAAACATAGAATACATATTATTTATATTTTTTATTTTATGTTTATTAGACCTTACACGTTAGAGCCAGTCCACAGGGCGCGTTGCGTCGACGCAGCGCTGCCGTTGCGTTGTTTTACATACAAATAACCAAGGTGTTCACACGGCAGCGCTGCGTCGACACAATGCGCCGTGTGTACTGGCTCTAAGTTACAAGTTACAACGTGCTATTTTGAAGCTATAACTTCTGTTTCAGTATGTTCAGCAACAAGAAGGCTCGATACGCTATCCCCGCGTGGGAGAGCGCACTAGCTGCAATATTGGACCACCATCCGTCCGCCAAGTTTGCCTACATGAATAAACTGGATATTCATGAAAATACCAGGGTAAATATTAAAATATTTCTAGCCATTCCCCTCTTTTTATATAGCTACTCTGTGCATAAGACGTTAATATAGTAATAAAATGTTTTTGACGGCGAATTTAAAATTCGTGGTCGAATTAGGGGCTTAAATCCAGTTTTTTTACTGAAGTGTGTCGTGTGACTCAATGCCTTATTTGTTGTGTGTGTGTGGTATACACAACAAAGATACGGGTCACAATGATTACCCCGAACTGTATCAATATGGCTTCCTATAGAAAGCATTGTCAGCTCACACCTTTTGTTGTTTATACTGACTACCACGAAGCCAGAGGTTATGATTTTGGCATACAATTAAATTTGACGACCTCTGTGGCTCAATTGGTAGAGTGTGTGGCTCAAGCCGGGGGCCGCGGGTTCGAATCCCGCCGACGGAACAAAAAGTTTTTCAATGTTCCCGGGTCTGGATGTGTATTAAATATGTGTATGATATAATAAAAATCTTAAATATATGTATAGTATAAAAAGTATTAAATATATTTCCGTTGTCTGGTACCTGTAACACAAGTCCTTCAGGTACTTAGCAGGGGCCCAGACTGACGCGGTGTGAAGCGTCCATAGATATTATTATTATATTATTATTATTATTAATTACCTACGTATAAAATATATAGTCTTGTATGTTTGTTCAGCTGTTGCAACTCGTGCATAAACTACGCAGGTTTCATGAATTAAGTATCAATACAATAAACTATCATTCATTAGCATAATGTTTCGGCTGGACCTTAAATTATGTTGTTTTTGATAATTTCGTGATCATCCAAAATTAAAATCGGCCTAAGCGATGCATTATGCAAAAGTCCATATATCTATACTTATAAAATTACATGTCCTGACTGACTGACTGATTCATCATCGCTGAGCAAAAACTAT
This sequence comes from Lysandra bellargus, assembly GCA_905333045.1. NCBI lineage: Eukaryota > Metazoa > Arthropoda > Insecta > Lepidoptera > Lycaenidae > Lysandra > Lysandra bellargus. The sequence goes on from HG995328.1 coordinate 9,000,665, forward strand.
TAAAGTTACAGCCACGAAATTTGGTGAGTAGGGTTGTTTTATTAAGTAGACGCCCACTAAGGAAGGAATGTTGAAAATTTTACCCCGAAGGGGGTGAAATAGGGGTTGAAAGTTTGAATGAAAGTCCGTCATTTCTTAAGTTAGGAACATGAAACCCATCTCCGTTAATATACTATGCTAACGCGGACGAAGTCGCGGGCAACAGCTAGTATTAATATATTTTTTAAGTACTAACTTTGCTGTCAAAACATCGAATGCTAAACTAAAGGCTGAAGTAACATAGAATAATTTATTTTTTATGTGAGAAATATTTCTCGTATATATCTATATAAAATACTTCACTCGTCAGGACGGCTTCTACGTACTGAAGCGACCAACGAAGCCGTTCCCAACGCTGTCGAGTTTGATGAGCAGCTCGTCTCGACTTCACCCCGTCTTTGTAGCGAGATTTGGTGGTCAGGTGGACACGGAGGGTAAGATTTTAACCCCCAACTAAAAAAGTAGCTTCCAAACAAAGAGTAAACTGACTCTATTTCTTCTTTAAAAGCAGATGTGGCTGTTTTATCAATGTGTATCATCGGTGTTGCAATTTAAGAGTAGCAGAAATGAAATGGATAAACGATATGGTTGAGAGTGAGCCATCATTTTATTATCTGCTAGCTCACTTCTTGATTCGGGTTAATGAAGATTAAAAAAAGTTTGATGTTTAATCGGCTTTACTAAAATAAATGGTGGCTCAGCTGTACAAATGACATTCTTATGTTTTATAGAAACACACAAAGATGAAGACGAGGTCTCTGCTCCTGTGAGTGTGCCGCGCGACGACCACCTCAATAATTGCGTGGGCAGACTGCGTTCGATGTTCCCAATGTATCGAGAGCCGTATGTGTCTATCTAAATATCCTCTTTTTCTAAATCAACTATTCGTCCCTTTCATAACTTAAAATGCCTGAAAAAGCAGTGGTGGCTTCTGAATTCTGGTTGCAAATCCCATAGACATTTTTATACTTTGACCTACTGTAAACTTTACCTTGCGCAAAATCGCGACTGCAATATCTTTGGCAACATAAATCCAACCCATTTAAATCCAAGCAACATTATACCTTGAACAATAAACTAAAAACTCGATACTAGCAACTCAGCACGCAAACAATTTGGTGCGTGCGACATCGTATCGTCATCGCTGCTGCTGCGCGCGCGCGTGCTGGGCGTGTTCGTGGCGGCGGCGACGTGCGGCGTGACGCAGGACATGGACTGTTCCGTGCCCAGCGTCGACCTGCACCTGGCTGAGCTCATGGTATCAGACAACAATATGACAGTTTACAACTAGCAACACTGCACCAGGTCGGCGCGTGCGATATCGTATCGTCGTCGCTGATGCTGCGCGTGCTGGGCTGGATTTATATGTAAACAGACTTCTGTAGATGCTTTAAGAGATCTTTCTATGGTATATACAGATGGCGTTGAATTCGTGCGTTGTCGGTCTCGGTTACGTCAAGTGTGGCGGTGCGTTGGAGCGCGCGGTGCTGTATAAGGTGCTGGCGGACCGCATCGCGCTGCCGTGCGCGCTGTGTCGCGTCGCCGAGCGCGCCTGGTGCGAGGTCGCCGTCCCAGATGTGGATCCGGTGCGTATACTTGTATATAGTTTCTTATAATTCCTCCGTGAACGCCTCCGTGGTCTAGTGGTTAAGAGCGTGGCTCTCGACTCGGTGGTTGTGGGTTCGATTCCCGCGTTGGAAACATGTTATTTCCAAGTTTGGTTAGGACAATGCAGGCTGATCACCTGATTGTCTGACAAGTAAGATGATCCATGCGTTGGATGGGCATGTAAAAAGTCGGTCCTGCGCCTGATCTCTCGCCAGTCGTGTCGGTCTTCCGTCCCACTGGGTTATGAGAGTGAAAGGAATAGAGAGTGCTCTTGTGTACTGCGCACACACTTGAGCACTATAAAATTATTCCCGCGTACCTGGCCTGGTTTCAATGAAACTGGCCACCGTCACCGAAATCGGTGTGGGGAGTAGTATTAGTAGTAGTAGTAGTATTATAGTTTCATATATCTGTAGTCGGTGATAAGTCGTGCGTAGTCGGTCTCCGTTACGTCAACAAAGAAAAACAATTTCGAAGCGAATTTCGTTTTTTTTTCTTTATTTAAAGATTAAGTCGGCCTTAAAACATTATTAATTACAAAAAACTTAAATCTAAATCCCTTAAATACAATGAGTGGATTACATAACCTAAAAATATATCACTGCATTCAGCCTTAAAATTAGATGACATAATATTATGAACAAAAAAGAACAAATTGTTACATTTAGCATGTTGTATAAGTTCAAGCCTGATACCTTCGTTCCTCCTACATTCCATGAGCATGTGATAGAGGTCCTCGTATCGGTCACAAGCGGTACAGTTGGGATTGTCCGTTTTCCCCATAAGGTAAATAAAATTATTCAATGGAATGTGGTTTGAACGGAGGCGGAAGGAGAGAGTTAAATCTCTTTTATTGAGATTGGCGTCTGCGAACCAAGGACGTTTCGGTGGTTTGTCTACTAAGGTCCTATACCAAATGCACGAATTTATAGATAAGCGAATTTCGTTTTAATCGATAAAAGTTAGACTAAATTCTGTGATGAATTGGTTTCGAACAAAATTTGTTAATTCTACAGGTTGACATCAAGTTCACTTGAACAGCTAATTCCTTTTTGCTTTTATCTGTGTGTATGGCTGCGGCATTTAGTTTTTGTTTATAGGCTAAAGCGGTTGTATTCTTAGCTATATTATATTTTGACCATCAGCTCACTAACTACTTTTTAGAAGGAGTCAATGCAAGATCACCTATACCCGGGCGGTCTGCTTCGCGCCAACTACGTGGTGGATCTGATGGATGAGCCCGGCTCGCTCCATCCCCCGCACTCCGAACACGCCGGCAGAATACGAGGGTACTAGTACAGAACTGTAACGTTATGCTATTTTATTCCAACATTAATAATTACAGCTTTGATTATATCCGGAATCATTCGCGTCATAATACCATTTTATAGTTTGTTGCGTGTATGCTGAGACCTAATCGAACCTCATAAATGTTGAATCACCCATTTGATTACACAATTTACCACCCTGCGCCAGAATAAGGAAGGATGTATTAACAAACGATAATCAACAACTTAACTTACAGTGTGCTTCGTCAATGCTTCTATTTGAAGTTGTTGTGAAATACTAAAAAATAAAAATGTTCCTTCTAATAAATTCTGATACTTTACTTAAAAATTTTGGGTTTCTTTTCCAACAAACCTTGCGATATTCCTCTTTCCATTTAACCTTAAAAAGGAAAGAAAATACTGCCAAAATAACGCGGACCATCACGGACCAGCTCAAATGGATCCTAATATTCTCTCATCAGCAAAGTAAAGAGATACATAAAAACGATATTTTACGTGGATGATTACGTCTCGTCTAATGCGGTGCTATTGTTGGTCCCGGGGGCACTCCGGACATAATTCCCTCTCAATTAAATCAGATACTCAAGGTATCTACTCTATCTACACTACATAATATTTGTGTACAAAGAGGAAATGTTTGTCTGTTTCATTGTTCGTACTAAATATAATGTTCTATGGTTTTGATAAAATTAAAATGTTATGGAATGGAAATAAAAAAATTGGCACAGATATAGAGTAGACCACGGAGAAGAAAGCTAAAGGCTCCATTTTATGGAAGTAGAATAAATGTACGAAATAATGTAAATTATGTTAAAAAATACTTTTCATGCACTTATAGCACTTCATATAAATATATTTTGTTGCTATTTTAATGTTTTACATGAATGGTTTCGATAAAATCATCCTCAGAATGATTGATACAGTTATTGATCATTCTAAGAAGTCAATTTAGTAATTTTGTCTCTTTTTGTCACGTGAATTTTAAAACGTGGTAGAGAGAGACAGGATTTTTTCCCATTCGTCTCCTATAATGTTCAAAACTATCACAAGGTTTAAAACAGTTACAAGGTAAAGGACTATGATTAACACATAATATATTACATTAAATTACCTTGTATTTTGTATATTTTCGGCGGCAGTAGCCAGCTTATAACAATACGTCGAACATCGTAAATAATATTGACAAAGATTGAGCACAAACATCAAAGGCAGGGCATGATGAATTTGATGTATCGTTACGGTATAATATAATACTTATATAATATTATCTTATATCTATGTATGTTATAGATATGTATGGCTGATGAAAATATTCAAAATGAATGCCTAAAGATGTATCTTAAATAATTATATTATAAGACCGCATAAAATAATTTAAAATATATTATGTAATGTACACTTCAATTAAATTAAGCACATACTTAGAGTGGGTCACGAGATGTTACGAGCAAGGAAATTTATCATTGGAGAAATGCACCGATTGGCGATTACCATCCATACTTATATCCATACTAATATTATAAATGCGAAAGTGTGTCTGTCTGTCTGTCTATCTGTTACCTCTTCACGCTCAAATCTCTGAACCGATTTTGCTGAAATTTGGCATAGAGATAATTTGAGTCCCGGGAAAGGATATAGGATTTTTATCCCGGAAAAATGTACGGTTCCAGCGCGATAAACGAATTTTGGCACAACGGAGTTGCGGGCGTCAGCTAGTAATATTATAAATGCGAAAGTGTGTCTGTCTGTCTGTCTGTTACCTTTTCACGTCCAACCCGCTGATCCGATTTTGCTGTTTGGTATGGAGATACTTTGAGTCCCGGAAAGGACATAGGATACTTTTTATCCCGGAAAAATGTACGGTTCCTGCGCGATAAACGAATTTTGGTGCAACGGAGTTGCGGGCGTCGTCTAGTAGGATTATAATACTGTCCGTAAGAAGGAGAGGCAATAAGCTAGTAATGAATTAGTGTTAAATTACATTCCGAAATGTTGTTTTATTAGATTTTCACAATTTCAATTTTAGAAAATTTGCATATTGCCGAGTATCAAATTCTCCTGCAGAGTAGCTTTGAACGGTATCAAAACCTGCTTATTAAATATTCCTTTAGGAACATAATTTTTTGCCCAAAAAAGGAGCATCTGTTAAGAGCTTAAATTATTACTACCTTGCCTAGTTTTATCACAAAATGTCAGTGTGTTTTATAGATTTTATCTGTAACAACATAGTTACTCGCAAACCAATTACTTTAAAATATTAGTGTGATATTTTTTTCGTCCCCTTAAAGTTATTTTCTTTTTTCTTTTGTAATACAATTAAACTATTTTTCATGATTTAACATCGTACGTGATAAAATATAACATGCGATTTGTCGTGTTCGAATAAGGGATTTGGGTTATGCGACAACACGGAGGCGATATCTCGGGGAATATTGGCAGATTATTCAGCTCCCAGTGACGTTATGGGTTATTGGGTGGGTCCCACTGGGTTATGAGAGTGAAAGGAATAGAGAGTGCTCTTGTGTACTGCGCACACACTTGAGCACTATAAAATTATTCCCGCGTACCTGGCCTGGTTTCAATGAAACTGGCCACCGTCACCGAAATCGGTGTGGGGAGTAGTATTAGTAGAAGTAGTAGTATTATAGTTTCATATATCTATAGTCGGTGATAAGTCGTGCGTAGTCGGTCTCCGTTACGTCAACAAAGAAAAACAATTTCGAAGCGAATTTCGTTTTTTTTTCTTTATTTAAAGATTAAGTCGGCCTTAAAACATTATTAATTACAAAAAACTTAAATCTAAATCCCTGAAATACAATAAGTGGATTACATAACTTAAAAATATATCACTGCATTCAGCCTTAAAATTAGATGACATAATATTATGAACAAAAAATAATAAATTGTTACATTTAGCATGTTGTATAAGTTCAAGCCTGATACCTTCGTTCCTCCTACATTCCATGAGCACGTGATAGAGGTCCTCGTATCGGTCACAAGCGGTACAGTTGGGATTGTCCGTTTTCCCCATAAGGTAAATAAAATTATTCAATGGAATGTGGTTTGAACGGAGGCGGAAGGAGAGAGTTAAATCTCTTTTATTGAGATTGGCGTCTGCGAACCAAGGACGTTTCGGTGGTTTGTCTACTAAGGTCCTATACCAAATGCCCGAATTTACAGATAAGCGAATTTCGTTTTAATCGATAAAAGTACTAAATTCTGTGATGAATTGGTTTCGAACAAAATTTGTTAATTCTATAGGTTGACATCAAGTTCACTTGAACAGCTAATTCCTTTTTGCTTTTATCTGTGTGTATGGCTGCGGCATTTAGTTTTTGTTTATAGGCTAAAGCGGTTGTATTCTTAGCTATATTATATTTTGACCATCAGCTCACTAACTACTTTTTAGAAGGAGTCAATGCAAGATCACCTATACCCGGGCGGTCTGCTTCGCGCCAACTACGTGGTGGATCTGATGGACGAGCCCGGCTCGCTCCATCCCCCGCACTCCGAACACGCCGGCAGAATACGAGGGTACTAGTACAGAACTGTAACGTTATGCTATTTTATTCCAACATTAATAATTACAGCTTTGATTATATCCGGAATCATTCGCGTCATAATACCATTTTATAGTTTGTTGCGTGTATGCTGAGACCTAATCGAACCTCATAAATGTTGAATCACCCATTTGATTACACAATTTACCACCCTGCGCCAGAATAAGGAAGGATGTATTAACAAACGATAATCAACAACTTAACTTACAGTGTGCTTCGTCAATGCTTCTATTTGAAGTTGTTGTGAAATACTAAAAAATAAAAATGTTCCTTCTAATAAATTCTGATACTTTACTTAAAAATGTTGGGTTTCTTTTCCAACAAACCTTGCGATATTCTTCTTTCCATTTAACCTTAAAAAGGAAAGAAAATACTGCCAAAATAACGCGGACCATCACGGACCAGCTCAAATGGATCCTAATATTCTCTCATCAGCAAAGTAAAGAGATACATAAAAACGATATTTTACGTGGATGATTACGTCTCGTCTAATGCGGTGCTATTGTTGGTCCCGGGGGCACTCCGGACATAATTCCCTCTCAATTAAATCAGATACTCAAGGTATCTACTCTATCTACACTACATAATATTTGTGTACAAAGAGGAAATGTTTGTCTGTTTCATTGTTCGTACTAAATATAATGTTCTATGGTTTTGATAAAATTAAAATGTTATGGAATGGAAATAAAAAAATTGGCACAGATATAGAGTAGACCACGGAGAAGAAAGCTAAAGGCTCCATTTTATGGAAGTAGAATAAATGTACGAAATAATGTAAATTATGTTAAAAAATACTTTTCATGCACTTATAGCACTTCATATAAATATAATATTTTGTTGCTATTTTAATGTTTTACATGAATGGTTTCGATAAAATCATCCTCAGAATGATTGATACAGTTATTGATCATTCTAGGAAGTCAATTTAGTAATTTTGTCTCTTTTTGTCACGTGAATTTTAAAACGTGGTAGAGAGAGACAGGATTTTTTCCCATTCGTCTCCTATAATGTTCAAAACTATCACAAGGTTTAAAACAGTTACAAGGTAAAGGACTATGATTAACACATAATATATTACATTAAATTACCTTGTATTTTGTATATTTTCGGCGGCAGTAGCCAGCTTATAACAATACGTCGAACATCGTAAATAATATTGACAAAGATTGAGCACAAACATCAAAGGCAGGGCATGATGAATTTGATGTATCGTTACGGTATAATATAATACTTATATAATATTATCTTATATCTATGTATGTTATAGATATGTATGGCTGATGAAAATATTCAAAATGAATGCCTAAAGATGTATCTTAAATAATTATATTATAAGACCGCATAAAATAATTTAAAATATATTATGTAATGTACACTTCAATTAAATTAAGCACATACTTAGAGTGGGTCACGAGATGTTACGAGCAAGGAAATTTATCATTGGAGAAATGCACCGATTGGCGATTACCATCCATACTTATATCCATACTAATATTATAAATGCGAAAGTGTGTCTGTCTGTCTGTCTATCTGTTACCTCTTCACGCTCAAATCTCTGAACCGATTTTGCTGAAATTTGGCATAGAGATAATTTGAGTCCCGGGAAAGGATATAGGATTTTTATCCCGGAAAAATGTACGGTTCCAGCGCGATAAACGAATTTTGGCACAACGGAGTTGCGGGCGTCAGCTAGTAATATTATAAATGCGAAAGTGTGTCTGTCTGTCTGTTACCTTTTCACGTCCAACCCGCTGATCCGATTTTGCTGTTTGGTATGGAGATACTTTGAGTCCCGGAAAGGACATAGGATACTTTTTATCCCGGAAAAATGTACGGTTCCTGCGCGATAAACGAATTTTGGTGCAACGGAGTTGCGGGCGTCGTCTAGTAGGATTATAATACTGTCCGTAAGAAGGAGAGGCAATAAGCTAGTAATGAATTAGTGTTAAATTACATTCCGAAATGTTGTTTTATTAGATTTTCACAATTTCAATTTTAGAAAATTTGCATATTGCCGAGTATCAAATTCTCCTGCAGAGTAGCTTTGAACGGTATCAAAACCTGCTTATTAAATATTCCTTTAGGAACATAATTTTTTGCCCAAAAAAGGAGCATCTGTTAAGAGCTTAAATTATTACTACCTTGCCTAGTTTTATCACAAAATGTCAGTGTGTTTTATAGATTTTATCTGTAACAACATAGTTACTCGCAAACCAATTACTTTAAAATATTAGTGTGATATTTTTTTCGTCCCCTTAAAGTTATTTTCTTTTTTCTTTTGTAATACAATTAAACTATTTTTCATGATTTAACATCGTACGTGATAAAATATAACATGCGATTTGTCGTGTTCGAATAAGGGATTTGGGTTATGCGACAACACGGAGGCGATATCTCGGGGAATATTGGCAGATTATTCAGCTCCCAGTGACGTAAGACGTATTGTTCACACTCTACTGTCTGTTCGGTAAGCTGTAACAGTATTTCTACAGCTTACATTCACATAGCTGAGATAGTAAAAACGCCAGAGAAATTTGTAAATTGAACTCAAAAAGATTTTTTTGTAAATGTATGTTTGTGTTACTATCAATTAAAAAAAAATATTAACCAGGTAAAAAATTTTGTCAAACTTTGGTAACAATAATAACCAGTTTACGAACTATAAAGAAACAATTAAATATTATTATAAAATTAAATAAATCGATTTTATAAAGGAGTAAGCTTCTCTATCAAAGATACAAGATAATTCAGAAAATTTCACAACCACGGTACCAACAATTTAAAATTAGGAGCCTTTAAAAGATTGACTTTTATAAAATTTGGGTTATTTTTACTCAGTTTAATATACAGTGAACTAAGGCTTTTAGGCTTTTTATTATTAGCAACAAAATTCTCCATGTCTCTAAGGGTTTCCATAAGACTAGAAAATAGTCTTCCTGCTGATCTACAACCTTTGCTCCGTTATATCACCCCTAATGGGAAACAGGTAAGTACGTAGTTTGATATCGCTTATCTTGTATCGTCATTGTGTATTGGATTAACGACGGATACAATCGGGATCGATCTGTAGAGGGAGTGTAAGGGGGAAAAGGGGGGAGATAAACAAGCAATCAAGACGCACAATTAAGTCCAATTACCGAGAGCTGTAGTAATGTTAGACGATCATATCGGATTGTCGCCCCGGGATTGATCATTTGATTGCATAAATAAAAAATTTGATCTGATACAGTGTAGTAGGTAAATAGGTATTAAATGTCTTTAAATTCGTGAAGGCCTTATTTAGTTATTAGATAACGCCCGCAACTTCGTTACGCTAAAATTAGATTATCGCGCGGGAACCGTACATTTTTCTGGGATAAAAAGTATCCTATGTCCTTTCCCGGGACTCAAAGTATCTCCGTACAAAATTTCAGCAAAATCGGTTTAGTGGTTTAGGCGTGAAGAGCTAACAGACACTATACACACTTTCGCATTTATAATATTATATTAGTATGGAAGTATGGATTAATGTTATTGGCAACAACATTTATAGCGCGGTTACCTTATTTTTAGAATAAAATCTAATTTTTATTTTAGTTAGTTAAACATCTGAGTAATATACTATAAGAGCGCCTTCACATTTCGTCGCAAGAAGTGCGGCAGCAGCGCTGTATCCGCGCGACTTCTATACTAAAACGAGCCGCGCGGCTATCGCGCGACTGTCTTTTGTATAGAAGTCGCGTTTTGTATAGAAGCTGCAGCGCTGCTGCCGCACTGCTTGCGACGTAATGTAAAGGCAGCCTAACATGAAATCTTATCAAAATGATCGAGTGAAGAGATAACATAGAGGTCAATACATCTTATACAAATTCTTTGCGCGTATCGAGTATCTTATATCACCTGCACTCAAACCTAAACTCTCTAGTGTGAATCCTAAACCACTAGGCTACGAAATTTCGTACCAAATTGGTTACTAGAAGATTACAGTAATAGACACTATTAAGCATTTGTGTATCATCCCACAGAAAAATTACATATTGAGTTATGAATGCAGTCATGTTCTTAAGATTATTTAGAACAAGACTGAATTCATAACACAACAATTTTTTTATGGGATGATACATAAAGCTTAAGAGCGACAATATGATAAGAAATAAGAATGTATTTCTCCTAACAAGTCAAGATATTCAGATGAAATAGAAAACTAAATTAATTAGGTATTATAATTTCAGCTACCAAAAGCTTTTAATTTTTAACTAAAGGTTCCGTGCGGCTTCGCCCGCGTAAATTAGGAATTTCACGGAAACCGTACATTTTCCACAAATATATAGCCTATGTCTCACGTGGTCTATACTCTTTATTATCTGTGTCAAATAACATAAAAATTGCTCCAGTTGTTTAGTTGAGATAAGCTCTTTCAAATATTTATTACCGTTATTTTACATTTTCCTCTGTACCTTCGCTCCTATTGGTCTTAGCGCGATAATATATAGCCTTCATAGATAAGTGGGTTATTAAACACTGAAAGAATTTTTTAAATCGGACCAGTAGCTCCTGAGATTAGCGCTTTCAAATAAACAAATAAACAAACTCTTCAGCTTTATAATATTAAGTATAGATTTCAATATTAATTTATAATATAATTTAGTTTTCATAAACTCCTTTCAGGAATATGTCTCCATCGATAACTTTGTTAGCCGAAATTGAAACATGGTACGTAACAAGTAGAGCGATAGACGTACATCTAAGTTTAGAGTTGAGACTAGTAGTCACCGCAAACCGTAAACATTGGTTACAAATGTGTATGTACAAGTTTGGGTAATGTATATATCTATACCTATAGGTATGATCAGATAAATAATTACTTAGTTACGAGTGTGTTATGTTCATAACAGGGAATATAGTGAAATTGTATTCGATAAATTAAAAATTTAGTAGTATTTAGTAGTAAATGAATTGGATATAACGCTTGCTAGGATATTATGGCTACGGCAATGGCATTTTTAACCGACTTCCAAAAAACGAGGAGGTTATATGTTCGGCTGTGGATATATATATTTTTTTTTTGTATGTTCAACGATTACTCCGCCGTTTGTGAACCGATTTTCGAAATGTTTGTTTTGTTGTATCATGTTTCACTCCAATTTGGTACCATGTTCACAAAAGTGGTGACCTGATGATGGGATCCATGAGTAATCGAGGAAACTCCTCGAAATTTATATGGAAACATATGGTGATTTTGGTTTTATGAGAAGCATCCTAAGCATATGCTACCAAAACGCAAGATTTTGCACCCTTGATATACTATGGTTCCGAAGATACTAAGAGAACTCAGGATTCCTTATAGATACAAGTTTGGGGGTTTAGGCGTTGTTTTAAGAACTGAAAGCATATGCCACTATACAAATTACATTCATCATCATCATCATCATTACCACGTCAAGGTCACCAATGTCACCAAAATCGAACGTAACAAAATATTCAACCTTATCTCCAGAGCGTAAGGCACACATTTGATATTACTTCTGAGAAGTAAGTTGCTTCGATAATACAAGTAACATGCTAGTGCACTGTCACACTTACCAATCGCGGCCACGGGCGGCCGTAGACTTCTCAAGCGATATTATTTATTACAATAATAAAGATAAAATCATATAACACTGAAAGCCTCGCCGCTGCTAAAATTCCGGTTTGGCGTGGCCCTAGCACGTGTCCACTTCGATTTTTTTAAATGTATTGTTTAAAATTATCTGCAGCTGATATTATATTTTGTAAGTGTGACTGTTAACAAATTGTAATAAGATACGTAGAATAATATACAGGTGTATTAGGGCCGATTCACACCGGAATGGCGGAGGCGAGGCGAGCAGTTTCAGTGTCATATGATTTTAAACTTTATCTTCATTGTTGTTAATAATACATAGTATCGCTTGAGAAATCTACGGCCGCCCGTGGACGCTCGCGGCCTCTTGCGGCCGCCAGCGGCGTCGATTTCTTAAGCGATACTATGTATTACAATAATGAAGATAAAGTTTAAAATCATATGACACTGAAACTGCTCGCCTCGCCTCTGCCATTCCGGTGTGAATCGGCCCTTATCTACGTATAGTACGCGATAATTTTACTAGGTAACTAAAAAGAGTGAAATTATTATTTTTAACAAAAAATTAAAACCGATTTCCAAGGTAAAACAATAATAACATCCTTATAATATAAACTAAAAAGTATTAAATAATTATTCCTATCTATAGTGCCTTTTTCCGAATTCGGCTAAAACTCAACTAAAATCTGTACTCAATCTTCATCATTTTGAAGTCGGTACCAGATGAATCTTCTGTTCTCTGACAGAATATTTGAAACTTTTGGAACTGGCACCGACTTCAAAATGATGAAGATTGAGTACAGAAATAGTTGAGTTTTAGCCGAATTCGGAAAAAGGCACTATTAGATAGGAATAATTATTTAATACTTTTTAGTTCATATTATAAGGATGTTATTATTGTTTTACCTTGGAAGTCCGTTTTAATTTTTTGTTAATTAATAGGTCATTTGTGTTGGAACAATAATAATTGAGTTTTATATGTTTCACGTACTCAGTATAGGCAAGAAAAAATACTTTTGAGCTTTTGGATTGTTTTAATAATTTACTATTTCTACCTTGACGTGCGCCAAAATTCGTTCATTTCGCGTGTAAATTATCCTATGTCCTTTTACGGGACTCAAAGTATCGCCATACAAAATTTCAGCAAAATAAGTCCAGCGGTTTAGGCGTAAAGAAGTAACAGACAGATAGACATATAGATAGATGGATGGATAGACAGACACACTCTCGCGTTTATAATGTGGGATAAATGCGTGAAGGCCAAAGGAAGATCTTCCGACCGAGCGAGGTGGTATGCTCGGTCAGGCCGAAGCCCACGTGATACATTTCAGCTGTCGTATATATACCGACGCGCTTAGAAAACTTCGATAGCGCGATGCAAGAATGTTAGGCGAATTGTGGGTACCGCCACATCACTCCCCCCCCGAAGACCGCAGGTCGAATCTTGAAGTCTTGTCGCTTGAGACGCCAGTGCCAGAGAGTTCCAATGAGTCGGAACTGTTGCAGTGAGTCCCAGTGAGTCGGAACTGTGAAGCTGCTGCACGGGATCCAGTGAGTCGGATAAGCTGCCGTGCGGGGCCGATGCTACGTGCTGACCAGGAGAGATGTGCTCTGCTTGCTGACCGGTCGTGTAGTGAGAAAGCCCGATGATGCCGATGCGGAGTCGCCCAGGCCGCGGTACATTGCGGCTAGTGGACGAGGTATCCGATGAGGCGAAGCTGGCTGGCGCAGTGCGGAGGGGCGAGTAGTGATGATGATGAAGGAGGCGTGTTCTGTCGAGGGTCACCAATGTGGGAATAATGCGTGGAGGCCAAAGGAAGATCTTCCGACCGAGCGAGGTGGTATGCTCGGTCAGGCCGAAGCCCACGTAATTTTCAGCTGTCGTATATATACCGACGCGCTTAGAAAACTTCGATAGCGCGATGCAGGAATGTTAGGCGAATTGTGGGTACCGCCACAATAATATTAGTATAGATTCGTGTTATGCTATGATGATAGAACATACACTTTTAGAAATCCATGCAACGTACCGACGAGTGGAGTCATTGCAATATTAAATTTAATCATAATACCGTCACAGCCGGAGTTTCCATTAATTCGTGGAGGAGATTGTCACTAGCCCATCGGCCAGTCAATTAGGCAGACCCCCGACCCCCTGGGGGGTCACCGGTGGCCGATCGGCTTTTATGACCTTCACCGGGAGCCCTTTCGCTTCAATTATGCACAAAAATTAAATAAAAGTCCGCCCGATGGGGCCCCCTGTCGGGACCTTAATGTCCCCCTGTCAGTGTGCTAATTTGAGTTTCACGGAATTTTCACGTTAAAAGCCTCCCCTGATTCTATTTGTATGGCGTGTGTTTTGTGTATGATACCGGGAATCCATAAATTAAAAGACGTACGGGTTATTTTTGTTATGAGAATAGATGACGCCCGCAAATCCTTTGGCCAAAATTCGTTTATCGCGCGGGAACCGTACATTTTTTCGGGGTAAAAGTATCCTGTTCTTTTATATCCAAATTTCAACAAATCAGTTCAGCAGTTTGGGCGAGAAGAGGGGATAGACACACACACTTTCGCAAAACGCGTTAGTATTAGTATGGATACAGTTTTTTACACTTTGTCTAAAAATTGTCTTGAAAACTTAATTTCAGTTGCAGCTGACGAGGCGTTGATACGTTGTTTTCATTTATTGAAAGTGTTAAGTTTAATACCAAACAAGTATGGGTTAAAAAAAGCATACAGATAAATCTATGCTCTTTATGATAATGTCCCAATTGCCAAATAAACCTTGAGCTAACATCTAATGTATTATTAAATTCCAAGCTCCATATAGCTTACATTTAACACATTAATATTAAAGTTAAGAAGCATTAGTTGCCTAGCAATTGAGTATGTTGTATGTATGTTGCTGTAAATTCGCAAATAATTAAAAATGTAGGAATGTTTGGACGTATATTTCGATAGAAAAATGTTTATGTAACAAGAAAAAGTTTCGACTTATTCGTTCATTTCATGACTTTGAAACGATTTAGTTAGCTATATTTCGCGCGGAACTAGTTGGCTGCTCTGCCGGTATGTGAGCATACGGGCAGAGTGGCCAACTAGTTTCGCGCGGACTATAGCTACATACCTTTCCATATTAAAAGTAGCGTTAAAGTAAAACATAATAGTCCAACGCATCATCAACTTAAAGAAATCCAATGGAAGCTCAATCTACTATGACATTCCCTCAGACGACACGTCATAAACTTAACGTGTTATAATCTCACATAGATCATACCTGGTGTAATACCGTGCATTACGGGGAACAAATTGTGGGCATCCGTCATGCGTCGCGTCCCGTGTATCATTACGACGCTAATTAATTCGCCCAAGACCAGGCGTTAGCTGCCTCATTAATCAGTCACTGGATCGACTACACTTTTAGTCTGCAAATATTTTTCTGCAGGGATTTTATTAGGGTTGAAGTATACTTTTTATAAAGCTGTAATCTTGTACCATCGAGGAAATTGATTCCTATGCAGTTGATAGACCAACGTTATTTGGTCGAATAATATGTCAATTCAATGTTAATTGTGATCTGTCGGCTGGGTTTGACGTAACGCAACCAAACTACGTAGGTCCCCGATCTGCATAGGAATCAACTTCTCTGATAGTACAATGTGTGTCACTATATGCTCAAATTCTGGAGGTTATCTGTTAAATGTTTTCTTAGCTTACTTAGCTACGAAATGCACGCTACGCGACGTAATGAGCTACGCGATGTAGCATCCTACGCTGCGTAGTGAGCTACGACATGTAGCACGCTACGCGACATAGTTAGCTACAAGATGTAGCACGCTACGCGACGTTGTTACCTACGAGATGTAGCACGCTACGCGACGTAGTGAGCTACGACATGTAGCACGCTACGCGACATAGTTAGCTACAAGATGTAGCACACTACGCGACGTTGTCACCTACGCGATGTAGCATCCTACGCGACGTAGTCAGCTACGAGATGTAGCACGCTACGCGATGTAGTGAGCTACGAGATGTAGCACACTACGCGACGTTGTCACCTACGCGATGTAGCATCCTACGCGACGTAGTCAGCTACGACATGTAGCACGCTACGCGACATAGTTAGCTACAAGATGTAGCACACTACGCGACGTTGTCACCTACGCGATGTAGCATCCTACGCGACGTAGTCAGCTACGAGATGTAGCACGCTACGCGATGTAGTGAGCTACGAGATGTAGCACACTACGCGACGTTGTCACCTACGAGATGTAGCTCGCTACGCGACGTAGTCGGCTACGAGATGTAGCACGCTACGCGACGTAGTCAGCTACGATATGTAGCACGCTACGCGACGTATAGATCAGTTAACTAAAGCTGGCACGTTCACAGTGCTGTCACTTATGCAATTTCACTATACAGTATGTTTAAAAATATAATATGTTTGCATCATAATAAAACTTGTCGTATAATCTGCGTACGATAATAATATGCTATCGTACATCGTACGTACGCACAAAATTATCGTATGTGCACGATAATTAACGTACGGTTCCGAACGCTGGCCGCTCGCCGATCACACGTTACCGACTTATAACATCACGCTGTATTTATAAACAGTAGCATAAGAAAAACAATAACTGTCCCCTTCACGCTCATAAGATAGACCGCGCGCGAGAGAGACGGGCAGACTTTTTATGATGCGTATGCAGTACGACGTCACGCCACGCGCTTATTCACAGACACTACACAAGCGCGATGTTTAAATGTGTCGATCGTGCCAGCTCTTGTTAACTGACCTGTAGTCAGCTACGAGATGTAGCACGCTACGCGACGTAGTGAGCTACTAGATGTAGCACGCTACGCAACGTAGTCAGCTACGACATGTAGCACGCTACGAGCCGCGGTAGTGAGTTAGGGCCGCGCCACACCGGAATGGCAGCGGCGCGGCGAGCACTTTCAGTGTCATAATATGATTTTAAACTTTATCTTCATTATTGTAATACATCATATAATACATAATAAAATAGTATCGCTTGAGAAATCGCGGCTGCCGGCAGCTGCTAGACTTTTCAAGCGATACTATGTATTACAATAATGAAGATAAAGTTTAAAATCATATCACACTGAAAGTGCTCGCCGCGCCGCTGCCATTCCGGTGTAGCGCGGCCCTAACGCGATGTAGTATGTTACGCGACGTAGGGTGCTACGAGATGCACGGACTACGCAGTATCCAAATCATGTTATATAAAATACTCAATTTAAAACAAATATAACCATTATGACAAAAGTTTAAGTTTTAACACATTTGTATTCAATTTGTAATATTTTATGTTGTCCTTTTCTACTTGAAGCCTACAATTGTATTCTTTACCATTCGTGTCTGGGGATGTATGAAAAGGCTTATTTTCTCATTTTCCAAGAAACAAGGAAACGTAAACATGGAGGTAGCAAACAAAGAAGGCTTTAGAAAACATTATATGTTTATTAAACATTCAGTCACTGAGAAAACTTGACGTAATAAAGAACAAATATATTTACAAGAGATTTGAGCGCAGCTCCTCCCGCGGCAGCGAGCGACGTGGCGAGTACCTGCAGGTTAGATGATGATGATGAAACTGTTAAAGCTATAGTCTAGTCGCATTAAGAAGAACGTGACGTCCTTAGCAGAAGTCGTAACTGACCCATGACGCCATTTATTGCAGGTTTAAGTTACATTCTCTTTTACTGCAGGTTTAAGTTACATTTAAAAAAAAAAAACAAGTATCGCGCTTACATGAGCGTCGATGATAATTCCCTTTCTTCTTAACGCGAATAGACTGTTATAAAAATGCTTACTTTAAACTATGTAGGTATGTAATGAAGCATTGTTTTACCCTTTCGTTTTCTAGGGAATCTTCGCTATGATGCAGGGAAATCATTAATTGGATTTAAAGGGGTCAGCTACGAAGCATCTATTTTATGCTTTCCGTCTCTATTTGTGATGGCGGTGACTACAATATACATTATACATGCTAGAGTTAAGCCAACTACAGACTATGGACTGTCTATCAGCTATAAAGCACATTTTTCACAAAATGCTGATTTTTATTAATGTCATAATTCATAAAAATCCTAAATTGATTTAGTTTTATATTTTAATCGACAACTATAACCGACTTTCGAAAAGTAAGCGGGTGGATACTGGATAGTTAGATTTTTCTGTGAATTTCTATACGATCTCGTCAAATTGATGTGTCATGCTTATTGCATGTCGCCAGCATGAGAAATCAATTTAGAGCTAAGCTGAAGCCATGCTGGATGGGGAAAAATCTAATTTATCGAGACCGAACCTTGCATCACATTTCCGTTCTTAGAAGCGGTGGCTTCAAAGGAAATAAACATATTAATATACTTCTCGATATCACTCTATTTATTAGGTAAGAAATCTTATATTTCTGTGTATTTTATCCTGACAAGAAAATGTTATTTGAGCGAGTACTACGAGTAACTATTTTATTTACTGTAGTGTAACATTCTTTCAGTCGACCTTGAAAATTAAGAAGTGATTTTAATTTTCATCATTTATGAGTGAATGTTTTGTCACCTCCTCTCAACATAAAAAAGGCGTGAATACTATACAATAATTAATATTGTAATTTTTTTCAGTGACATTGAAAAAATTACTTTTAGCAGTGGGAAAACTCATTTTTATTCTTATATATATTCGACACTTACATAGTAACTATTTAGTTATATCCTGAACTAATTTTAAGTTATTAGCATCATTATGCTGTATTTACCACCTAACACAGATTAGTGGTGTTTAATCGCGGGGCTGTGCGGGCTGTCGATCAGCAATAAGCCCGTCGATCACACCCTTAATAAATTAGTTAATTATATCAAGGCTAATCCTAAAAATGTTCAATCAGAATATAAACGCAGTATATTGTAGGCTCGTATTACTTCATTATTTTTGTAGCAGTATTCTTGCTCTTTTAAGCTAAAATGCTTCGTTAGTACGATCGTTAAAGTCACTAAGCACTCGTCTAATACCTATGTCTACAAAACAGCCGAAAATGCTTCTCCCGGAAAAACAATTTACCGTTTTTATCAACGACAATACATCAAGCAAGATATCGCGATCAAGCATAACTTTTTTGCGATGGAACATTTATCAGAATTTTCAACGACAGCACATCATCCCTTTCTTCGTCGACGATTATACTACGGCTAAATTACAATATAAAACAAACAAAAAAAATTTTGTCTGTCTTTACATTATAATCTTTATCTTGACTATAATGGTTCTTACTTCCAAAAATGATACTATTTCGATTCGAATCGACATCGTATACTTGTAGTATACGATGTCGATTTTGGTTTAACTTCGATCGTTCGATCTCAGAACAAACTCGAATAAAATCGAGACCACAACGACCAAATATCTCTCGACCATAGTTACAAATTAGGGTCTACACAGACGGACCGCATTTCAACTGCAATCCAACCGCAAATTGCGGTTCAAGTGCAGTTTGAATACAGTTGACACGACTGCAATACGACTGCAATAGAACTGCAAACCAAACGCGCAGTCGTATTGCAGTTCAGTTGCAGTTGGCGTGCAGTCGTGTGAACTGTTTGGTTTGCAGTTCTATTGCAGTCGTGTTGCAGTCGTGTCAACTGCATTCAAATTGCACTTGAACTGCAATTTGCGGTTGGATTGGAGTTGAAATGCGGTCCGTCTGTGTAGACCCTTAGCCACCACACGATCGTGCGTGTACCTAGTGAGGGTGTTTGAAATTCTATTTGCCACCAGGTGCCGCTATATAGCCATAGGGTTATACTCTATCGTGTCAAATAGGCATATTATCGTTATATCGTGGCGTATGACAGCAGTTTGACATGATAGACCTTAAAGCTACATAGCGGCACCTGGTGGCAAATAGAATTTCAAACACCCTCGTTGTCGGGAGTATCAAAAAGTACTTAGATCGAGTTGATTTGATTCTTTATTGAGTCGAGAGTAATGGGTCACCTGACAGTAGGCGAGGGGCGCGTATGGTCGCGCCGGCGCGCGCGCGGTCTGGCCTGCACCTCTCTCCGCCGCGCTGCGCCTGCGCACGCGCCTGCCGCGTACGATCCATCCTCTGTGCTTGATTCTGCCGCACCCACTGGTAACGTTTCTGGCAACCAAATTGATTCTTAGGGCCTCCGCTAGCTGATTACTCACGCTTGCGACAGTTAAGCGCTGTTCGTACATTTTACCCAAAGCCGATGCCGTTTGCGTCAGGTAGCCGCGGAGGCCCTTATTTTGGACACACATTTTGGACCTACCCTTATAATATATTATAGAGTACGTCTTTGTGGGTGCTATGTGAAGTCACCGCAACAAAAGTCTAACTTAGTTGGATGACAATAAGAGCAACATGTTTACACGTACTTTTATAGAGTTAGTGTCGTTGCATCTTAAAAAATCTACTTACAAAACTATCGACGCCAGAGGGCTTACATCCAAGCCAAAAGCGACGTACAACTAAGAATTAAGATACATACTGTCGCTTGTCGTTGTCTGTATGAATCCTAGAAGGTATTTACCCTACCAAGAAGATTGCTAAAAACGAATACTAGTTAAGGCGCTATATTGAAAAAACTGTCGTTTTTGACGTAATAATATAGGACCCTCAGAAATGTTACAAATCTGGCAATGAGATATAAATATCTTCATAGCCTTATCTAGGTTTGAGAAGAACTAGAAACACGATTAATGTATTTTGCCTCGATACTTTTAATTTTCGAAATGACCTATTATGATTATTTTTAAACGAAAATAGATGTATTGTAGGAAATTAGTCTAATTGATAGACACCTTTGCAATTTAAAATCGTATAGAAGCATTTTGCTTAAATGCTCCTAGTTATTTTTTAAATTATTATAATTACGTTTTTTCGCATGTTTTCCGAGCGAGCCGATAGCTTCTGGCCGCAGCGTATTCACAACTTTATAGTCATACAAATTAAGTATGAAATTGCCCTTGCGGTAAAATTACTTTCCATATAGCCCCTTAAGTAGAATAGTGTTGTACCTGACATGTGCGCGGCGGGCAGGCGGTACAGCTCGGCTGCGCACGCGGCGCACGGCGACCCGCTCGACTCCGAGTCGCTGTCGCGCGCGCACCCGTAATCTAGACAATTGCAATCAAACAATCAATTTCAATGATTCAGTCAGTCATTTAAAATTAGTGATATAGAAGATAGAAGAAAACAATGAAAACATATATCATGTTAGGTTTGATAAAATCAATAATAGAAATATTATTTATTGCAAATAAAATATTTAAATTAGGTTTGTTGAATTGTATAACAGAAATTTTGTACACACAATTAGTAATGTATAGATAATAACATTATTATGATCATTTAGAATAGCAGGATAGTTAAGAAAAAAAATCAAACAGGGTCACTGAAGGACAGGGTCGATGTATTGCTACATAGTTTGTATTTTTACCAAATTATTAAATGATTAATTTAGTACCAAACAGCTTAATCAAATTGAATAATTTCCTCACTTTAAAGTTCCATTCATACTAATAATTGCAACAAACAAACTTGTCGCTTATCCGATAGGCCTATTGCGACGATAAGCTGATAAAACAACAACAAAGCACACGCCATATCTCGTTATCTGTTGTAAGAGGCTCTCAGTTCGTCGTAAAACGCCGGTACTTATAGTCCTTTATTTACCTCGAAGAAAATGAACCTTGTGTTGTTAATATTAGGGATCAGTGAGGCGTAAAATATTCGTGAACATTCCTTTATATTAGCCGCAATAAGTGTTAAGATTTATGACTGTAGGCTCTAGATTTCAAGGACTTCAATTGACCCTATTTATGCAAAATGAGTCCAATCCACACCATTGCCAAAATTGAGTTAATAATGCAGAAGTATTCCAAAATGGCCCTTTTATCGACCCTATGAAGATCGTACTAATCTAACAATTTTTTCAGAACAAAACATTTTCACAACAAAGTTACCAACTAACAAATTAATGAGTATTCTTTTTTTTACATAGAACCAAACTAGGTACATGGTCTCTCGATTTTTTTTAATTAGGCAAGTAGAATCATGCGACTTTGTTGCTGTTTGCATATTAAAAAAGGCTTAGTTCTTAATATTTTACAAAGACTCACGGGTCATTGTGACACAGGCCCGACACAAAATAGACATATCCCATTTTTTGATAGCGTAAAACGACTAGTGATTAGATAGTACCAGTTATTGGACAAAACACAAAAACGCAATATTATTTATAAAGTTTGCTTTAAAAACTGCATTTTTAAAGTAATAAAAAGCCTGATTTTAAAGATAAACAGGTAGCTATTAAAGCAACCTTAATAAATATTATAATGTTTTTGTGCTGTGTCCAATGACTAGTACTGACTACTGTCCAATCACTAGTCATGTTCACCCTATGTAATATTTATATTCAAAATCAGTGGCTAAGACGTTATTTTATTGCTTTCTTTTTTTCTCTTTAGGCCCAGTAAGAAAAGTGCTAATACGAAGAATAAGAATCGTTATTTGCATGTTTTTGCAATTATATTCAATATCAGTGGCTAACACTTAGAAATTATTATTTTCATACCGTGCCTAAAGAAAAACACAAAACCAAAAAAAAATATTTTGTTTACTTAGGTACATTTAAAAAGAAATCAGTCAAGTGTGAGTTGAACTCGCGCACGAAGGGTTCCGTACCATTATAGAATATAAATTAATAAGTAGTAAAAAGTTTTATAGTGCCCAAGTGTGTGCCCGTGTAAAAAGTCGGTCGTGCACCTGATCTCTCACCAGTCATGTCGGTCTTCCGCTTCGTTGGGTTACGAGAGTAAAGAATAGTGCTCTTGTGTATTGCGCATACACTTGGGCACTATAAAATTACTCCTGCTTTACTGGCCTGGTTTTATTGAAACCAAAGTGCTCTTGTGTATTGCGCACACACTTGGGCACTATAAAATTACTCCTGCGTAACTGGCCTGGTTTCATTGAAACCAGAGTGGTCGTTTGTATTGCGCACACACGACCGTTACGACACGATCGTATAGAGGGGAAAAATCCAGGAAGAACAAGCCGAAGAACCCCATATCGAGGACAAACAGTTGCCGAGTTATAAGCACTCAAAGTTTGACATTGACAGCTCGGCAACTGTCAAACGTCGAACAAAAGCGGCCATAACTCCGCTCCCAATAGGCCTAGAGGAACGGGGTTTCTTCTAACATCAAAGGCAACATCTCGGCTACCCCCTCCCTGAATTTCAACTAAATCTGAGACATCAAATTTTGTCTCAATTCTGAGGCCAGGATCGAATAGAGGAGAAAAATCCAGGAAGAGCAAGCCGAAGAACCCCATATCCAGGACAAATAGTTGCCGAGTTACAAGCATTCAAACTTTGACATTGACAGCTCGGCAACTGTCAAATGTCTTACAAAAGTAGCCATAACTCCGCTCCCAATAGGCCTAGAGGAACGGGGTTTCTTCCAACCTCAAAGGCAATACCTCGGCTACCCCCTCCCCGAATCTGGACTAAATCGGAGACATCAAAACTTCAAGGACGATTCTTCTACTATATACTTACAATACTTTTAAATAAGTAATGGAAAATTTGTCTATTACAGTAATGTAATGGACAAATTTTACATTACACATTCTTCGCATTTAATGGACAATAAAGGTCCGATAATGGCTCATTATTTTGTAAAATGGCAATGTAAGATACTCCATTACTATTATTTTTTGTATTATTATTATTATTTTTTACATTAAGATTTTTGCAACGTTGCTTGAAACCATCACTACTAATGCGAAAGTGTGTCTGTCTGTCTGTCTGTCTGTCCGTCTGTCTATCTGTCTGTCTGTTTGATATCTCTTCACGCCCAAACCACTGAACCGATTTTGCTGAAATTTGGTATGCAGATACTTTGAGTACCGGGAAAGGACAATTCATCCCGGAAAAATGTACGGTTCCCGCACGATAAACGAGTTTTGGCGAAACGGAGTTGCAGGCATCATCTAGTTTTAAACATCCTTGTAAAAACCAGAAAAAAGTAGGAGCCCCACATTATATCACTACTTACTGCCGAAGCATACAACAAGATATATTTAGGATATGCTCACCTAGATACAAAAAAATATTAAGTTTTAAATCTAAATTATATATTTTTTTCATTTCAATCTTTTTTTTTGGGAATATAAGCAACAATATAAACTAAAAAATAATGAATATATATTTAATTCTATTACTACATAACCGAAAGAAAAAAATGCCGGTTTTCTTCAAAATTTGAAAGTTCATGAGGCCTCAGTTTATTTAAAAGCAAATTGTATAAGTTAAAATCGTTGTTTCTATTACTAATTAGATCTTAGACATCCAAATCGGGTGCACAGATCTCATGCACGAAAATCCTGTTGACTTGTGTAATAAATCTAAAAAGATGGTTCGCTTTGGATTATATGTATCCCACACTAATATAGTTTTCCTACAAGGAACCCTCCTGTTTTTGTTTAATTTTTGTTGGAAATAGTAGTAATTTTCAACATATTTGTGTTTGTACGCATAGAATAAATTACCAAATATACTATTGTAAATTAACTTTACTTAAAATAACAATCAGTTTTAAAGAATACACAATTTTAATAAAAACGGCTTTTTCTCAGAACTGTCATTGTGTGAGTTGAGTCCGGTATGCATAAATAGGTCCAATTTGTGTTAAGTTTTTATAGATATACAAGAACCAATCTTAAGGGGGCGACTAACCCAACATTTTCGATCTTATAATTCATTCTTATACTTGAAAATAAGCTCCGAATTGTTTCGTTTTCTAAAATAAGATACTACATTATATTTCCAAGAATTAAATCTGAGCAAAAATACAATATCTTAAAATTTTCTCGACAGAAAAAAATCACAAAGATGCATCTAATTTTCACGAATTTTTCCTGCGATTTCACGATTCCACGAACCTTGCTTTAAACTAAGTGCATATTTTAACACACAAATCGACCTAGCGGACTTTCAAAATGTTGTTTTTATATTTATCGAGTTATTGAGAAAAAACTAATTTGGCAATGAATCCGCGTAGTCCTTTTCACCTGGCATATGAAAGTCGGGTGTGAGTGTGAAGAGAGAAGAACGATATTTGATTTTTTGGGTTAGTCGCCCTCTTAAAGCAGAATTCTATCACGACTAAATGTGTGCAAATGTGATCGCTTAAACTTTTATTTGAACTATTTTCAATTTTTTAAATGACAAGTTCCTATGCAAAATAATTTGGATCAATGCTATTGAAAAGTGCTCATTTATATCAATTAAATATATTTATTGCATGCCTCTACAGAATGCCTTCTCTTCAGAAATATATAAAGCATGGTTCTAGAGAGGAAACACGATAATTATTTAATTATCGATAATTAATGTTAATACCCGTTGGTGAAATTGGGCCTAAAACCTCTTATGGTTCAGTTCAGTTATAGCCTTTGCAATATATTATTTACTAGCGACCCGCCCCGGCGTCGCACGGGTATAAAGTAATTATATAGCCACCGAAAATATGATTAAAATCGATAGCCTATGATCCTTCACGTGGTCTACTTCTTATCTGTGCCAAATAACATAAAAATTGCTCCAGTAGTTCGCGAGATAAGCCCTTTCAAATAATTACCCCCGTTTTTTGCACATTCTCCTATTAGTCTTAGCGTGATAAACAAATAAAAAATATAGCCTTTAGCCTTCCTCAATAAATGGACTATCTAACACTAAAAATTTTTTTCAAATCTGAACAGTAGTCCCTGAGATTAGCGCTTTCAAGTTAGCCCTTTCAAATAATTTTCCCCGTTTTTTCCACATTTTCCTCTATTTCTTCGCTCCAATTAGTCTTAGCGTGATAAAATATAGCCTAACAATAGTTCGCCTCGGCCAACAATTACATGTGACTTGAGACGTTTCTTATTTTCCTGCCCTAGGTGCGTAATGTACTATTTTATTAATGTCTGATATTTCATCATACCGAGTAATATCATTTGTGATGAGGTGAAGGAAAAAGGTTCTCTGAGAAACAGCCTTTAAGAGGAAATAATATTTCCCAGTAAATAATTAAATACATCAACTATGGCTCCTGTGAGTACCGATAATAAAGTTACGGTGTGGCCGCGAACGTAAGAGGAAGCGGTAAGCGAGTCGGAATAAACGTAAACAAGTTTACAGTATAAAATTAAACAGTTAAATACCTATCACCTGAGCCATATACTCGAAATAAAACATAGAACTCGCTCCAAACATAAATAATTAGTTTCTGGTACTTGCAAAGTAATATTAAATACTTTTGATTCCTTAAGTTATTCAGATAACTTAACGAATTAAAAGTATTCAATTTTGGCGGTCCAGTATGAAACAGTCTACTGTACTTCAGTTTATACCGTGGCAAGGTAGCATAAAATTGAGAATACAATAATGCTAGAATACTATAATCTCTGATTATAATTTTTCAATAGTCACCTATAGTAATAAATTAGATTTTCAGACCAACATAAATCTAAAACGCTTTTGCATTACGCGATAAAAATATATAATTTATTCAACAGTTGAAAACTACAACCTGATAACGCATAAAACTCAGTAATATAAACCTCTATTCCTCGGGACTTTATTGCGAAAATATTGACTGCTCGTTTATTACAATCGCATTAGTATTTCCGATGGAAGAAACATACATAAATACATAGAGTACCACAAATACCTTTATAATTAACTAAGTATAAAACAGTATTTGATTTATCCGCTCTTGCTTCCGCTCCCGCTGTGCACACAGCCCAACGGACGTCCAAATGGGCTTCGCAGGTAATGTTTCCCGAAAGGAGGCGGGCGGAAATTGCGCGCCCGTCTCGCGGCGCTCCAGCCAACTATTATTTAACGGCTCTTTAATATCCTGCTCACTTCGCCCTTTGTTTTGTTCGACTTGAAAAATACTATTTATTAGGCCATGCTTAAACGTTCTCAGAATGAACTTCTCGTTATAACTGCCATTTTAAAGTGCCCTATTTGAATGCAACGCTAATGCGGCTTCGGTTCTATTTGATCCAGCCCGTTTTCTATAAAACTACAAAATAGCTTTAAAATTACAATACCCATTACGTAATTTGATAGCAATCTAGATCGGAGTTACATTATTAATAATCTAAGTTAAATATTGGGGACATGCAAGACAGGCCTAGTGCCTAGTGTAGAACCCAAAGTACATACTAGTCTAAATGTAATAATTATGGTATGAAAATAAAATGTATTGTATTGTATGTACATACCTATTATTATAATTAAAAAGTGAAATGAGGTACTGATTATAAGAACAAAATATACAAAAAAACAGAATATTATTATATAACAACTTAAATTGAAATCATACAACGGAAATTACCTTTCGAACAATTCAGACTGCAATAGATTATTCAAACGTAAGTTCGGAAACAAGATACTCTAACCGAGTCGAGAATGTCTGACTGTATAATGAGCCCCCCCTGCGGTCCGACCTCAACAATATCCGGCTTATCTCATTGTTCTGGAACTTCAGCTGATGAAACTTTGATCGGAGATTGATTTTGCGGTCAGCGAATTTGCGAAGATTCGCTGCTACGAAAAGATCTGCTAAGGAATATTGTGGCTTAAATATGTAGTACCAGTTTAGAATTAAAGTCTTATAACAGAAGCAGATAACGGAAATAATACATTAAAAATTTATCATCTTCTTAAATTTCTAGCGCATAATGTACTTGAGTGAGTTACATACAGTTAAAAGTGAGTTTTGATAGATCTATATCTTATGCTTATAGCTTGATGTGTGACGACCAATGTCTAGACTGTTGCGACGTGTTAATTTTTCATTGCTAGGTGTAATATTTCCAAGTGTGAAGAGGTCCTTAGTAAGTTTACACATTATCAAGACGTGTCATCATCACAGGATTTATAGTACGATATAGAATAACGCTCCAAAATACATAGATGTAAGGCTAGAGATGTATTTTAGTCGATGTACTCTTGTGTCCTACGTATAGAGGCTTTCGATTTATCGCATTTTATTTAACTAGATGACGCCTGCAACTTCATTGTGCCAAAATTCGTTAATCGCGCTGAAACCGTACATTTTTCGTCCAGGATACAAAGAATCCCATGATTTTCCCGGGATTCAAAGTCTCTATATATCAAATATCAGCAAAATCGGTTGAGCAGTTTGGGCCTAAATAGGTAACAGACAGACACACTTTTGCATTCATAATATTAAGCCCCAATTTCACCAACGTCTCTGTTAAAGTGTTAACGGCTTGTTAAGATGTCATGTATTCTCTTTCATAAGAAAAACGAAAGAGGTAACGTGATGCTAATTCGAGCGTTAACTTTAACAATCGTTGGTGGAATTGGGGCTTATTATGGACTAGATGAAACCCGCAACTTCGTTGCGCCGAAACTCGTTTATCGCGGCGGAACCGTACATTTTTCCGGGATAAAAAGTATCCTATGTCCTTTCCCGGGACTCAAAGTATCTCCATGCCAAATTTCAGCAAAATCGGTTCAGCGGTTTGGGCGTGAAGAGGTAACAGACAGACAGACAGATAGACAGACAGACAGACAGACAGACACACTTTCGCATTTATAATATTAGTATGGATGTGTAAACGCTCTTACCATTAGGATGCGCGAGTAGGCGCGGGCGCGGCGGCGGAGCGGCGAGCGGCAACTCCCGAGCCGCTCGTACGTGTAGCCCGCACGCGCGCTCGCCTTCCGCCTCCGACATGCTGAATGTTGCGTACGGGCTTATCTCGTTTAGGGAACCTGGAATATGAGGCTTGTTAAGTCTTTAACAAATTATATGGCTATATATCTTGAGTGATAACGGGCAATTGCAGAATGCACCATGATTGTCGCTACGAATTTGTTGCTGACGTGTCAGATATTCGAGAATTATGTCTAATAGACTAAGATCAGGTAGATGATTTTCTATTAGGGTCTATATGAAGAAAGATTAATGCAATACAAGTCAAAGGTTGGAAGAAAACTGACGAACAGGTGGTAGTCAGAAAATGAGAAAATATGAGTCCACGACTCCACGCATTTCATCATCACGTTACTATAACATCTTGACTAACCATAGACAACCGTTACGTTATTACCAATTTATATCAGTAACTCACCATCCGGAGGGCTAACAGTTTTTCCGTTATGGTGTGTCGGTTGTGCGACGTACAGAGGATGCGCACACGTCTGTGGCGCAGTTCGCCGGCGCGCCGCTAACGTCGCTACCGCTGCGCCGAGCGCCAGCGCCAACCCAGCCAACGCTGCTGCGCCACCGCGCCACCAGACGGCGTAGCTCTCGCCTGGTTCATCTGCGGCACTCAACCGCGCCTCCAGCGGCAGATCGATGGGTTCGCCAATCCGTTCTGTTGTAGATTGTTCAGTGTGGTACCATCAAAGAAATTGATTCATAGGTGACGGACCTACGTCATTTGGCCTGGTTTTGTCAATACAATGTTATTCACGATCTATCGGCTGGGTTTGACTATATCACTACCAAATTACTTAGGCATGTCATCTGCATCTGAATCAACTTCTTGGATAGTACACTTAAGGAGTGTAATTGAGTGTACTGTTGCTTCTTAGTGGAAGCTTAATAACACAAAATCTTTTTTACAAGACGGTTCCTTTTTTTAAGATTTTTACAATAGTGTAAATAAGTTGAGGAGTTCATCATTTTGAGGGTTAAGGTTTGAGGGATAATAATGATATCATACTTCTTTAAAATTAAATCTTGACATAAACAAGGAAATTACAATCGACAAAATCAACGTGCAAAATAAATCAACATCTAATTGATTTTACTATCTGTGTCGTAGGGAAAAGAGGATATCAGGGATTTCACGATATCCCTAGGGATATCACGAACTCCCGTTAGATGCCGAATATTCTTGTTTGTTACGTCTTCTTACTAAAAATATCTAGTGAAACGTCAGAAAAGCGGACACCGCCGAAAAAATCAAGCCACGCAGTTCTCTCGCTTGCTCTAGTATACACACGGGTACTTTGATAGGATCATCTAACATCTGAATCTGACAAGTAAGATGTGCCTGATCTCTCACCGGTCAGATTTTATTTTTATAATCTGTTTGATGTAAATAGGGCTTTCCTAAGGAAGTATTGGTTTACCTTTACTGATGGTATGTGTTATCTTTTTATCTTTATCTCATTTTTAAGCTATTGCATTGCTTCTATCGCGGCCTTTGAATTATTGAATTGACATAAGCAGGCCAAACGACGTAGGTTCGTCAACTGCCTAGGAATCAATTTCCTCGATGGTACATGGAGCATTTTAGGAAGTGGTTTACCTCCGTTGAGCGTGTGTGTAGCGGCCTTGTAGAGCGCGGGCGAGTCGCCGGCGGGCGAGTGCGCCTCCACGCGGATCTCGTACCACGTGCCCGGCTCCAGGTTGTTTACCTGCGACAAAAGCTTGACTTTTCTTTTCCGGATCTTCATAATTAAAAGTCATTATTACGAAGACCCGGAAAAGAGTATTTTCTAGTTTTGGTTATTCGTAGTTTTTGTGTATAATATCAATTCTATTATACTGTTTCTGAACGTCATATAAAGTACTGTAAAAATTAAGTTATTTTGCTGTTATATTCGCCTGAAGGAACGCTAGAGAAATTTAGTCATATGCATAGTAATAGTTAGAAAAAAGGGGCGATAAATCAACGTAAAACTTCAACGTTGCGTGAGAGGACTATTGGAATTTATACTTATAATATTAATAACTTAGTTGTTACATAGTACATACAAAGAAAATTCGTGTTAAGAGCCCGGGTTACCCTCGAAATTCTCATACATACGTAATACCAAAATCATTTTCTCATACGAAAATATTTAACATGTTTGAGTTATTTTTCAGCTTAAAATAGTAATTACCTAGGTTCCTGTACAAAAATTAACTTCAAAATATTTAAACACTAAAAAAAAATTTTTGTGTATGATTTTTTTTAATAAAACTACTAAATATTTAAACACTAAAAAATAGAGTAAAACACTAAGCAATATATAAATAAATATTAAATTTACTACAAAATATTTCAACTCTAAAAAATATTTTTTAGTATTTAAATATTTTGTAGTAAATTTACTATTTATTTATATATTTTTTAGTGTTTAAATATTTAGTAGTAAATTTAGTAAAAAAAATTTATACACAAAAATATTTTTTTTAGGGTTTAAATATTTTGAAGTTAATTTTTGTTCAGGAACCTAGGTAATTACTATTTTAAGCTGAAAAATAACTCAAACATGTTATATATTTTCGTATGACAAAATGATTTTGATATTACGTATGTATGAGAATTTCGAGGGTAGCCCGGCCCCTTAAGCAGCTTTTTTAATCTTTACATAAGCGTTCAAAAGGACGGTCGGTGTAGTAAATAAGTTTTTTTTTGTTGATTGATATATCAAAACCATTCCGTCAATATCAGCAAACAATATTTTAGATAGAGTGAAGCAGTGAACTTTAAACTACTGTTATTCGTAGGAGTGAAGTAATAAATTGAACGCCGTACGTCGATACGTACGAATTTCTTTTGTTTTCATTTGCTAGCGCAGGTGTGTCAAAATCAGAAACACCTGACGCGTGCCGTTGAAATATTATACAGAACCACTTCGTTTAGGTCGCAACTATTGAGGTGATTGCATCGCGCCGCTTGGACATGCTCTTACTAAAAGGGTTGTAGCGTACTTATTTGTGACATGTATGATGTTTTAAGGCTATGATGATCACTTTCTACACTGTCATCTGTCTGTTCACTGTCCCGTATTTTAAAATCGCGATGCTTCTCGTCACGATGCTGTTGCCGTCACGCGACCTCAAGATTTCACACCCCACATGTCTAAAAAAGTTTTAACTTCCACTCACCTCAGCCGCGCGATCAGCTCTCTCAGTTTAGGCAGCTCTATACACTCATTGCCTGAGGAGGCTTTCGCTTCTGTACAATAGAAGTTTTTACTCACCTCAGCTACGTCACCGTCAGCGTGCAAGTGCGTCCATGGCGCGGCGCCGGCGGGCCGCAGCGCGACGCTCCACCGCGCGACCGGGCAGCGTCCGCCCCATGCTAGCAGCGACACTCGTAGTGCAGTTGCGTTCGCCCAGATACACTCCTTGCCTGAGGGGGCTTTCGCTTCTGGAGGGAATAGAGTCATATTAACGTCGCTGCATTTGCTGTAGTATATTGAGTGTGACCATCACTAGTGTGATTAGTAGTTGTTAGTGGTAGTTCGTATTCCCCTTTCTTTTTTTGCGAACGGTCTCAAAGCTTTGCGCAATAATTAGTCAATTACTAAAATATGTATGTATAAGTAAATTATGATGAAACGAGCTATTGCCTGCGGCTTCGCTCGCGTTAAGAAGTGATTATTATATACAAACTTTCATCACCTATTTTAACCCCTTGGGATTGGAATTTATCAAAATCCTTTCTTAGCGGATGCGTACGTCATAACATCTACCTGCAGTCTGACGGTAGACGTCGTATTGGTCGCACGCATACACACTCGCTCCATACGTCAAGCTCAGTCAGTGGTTCTCAAACTTGTACAGAATACACTTGCTATAATGAAATCTTGCACGAGGTGTGGCGATGCATTTGCCGACGGAGTTCTCTGTTCATTGTGTAAAAAAGAGTTTGACTTCAGCTGTGCCCAAATCTCAGAGTCAAGCTGGCGCAAGCTGGGTAACGACCGTAGAACCGCTTGGAAGTGCCCTGCCTGCCGATCACCGTCGTCACCGGCACCACCACCAGCCACTACGTCTGCCAGGGCCCCTGATCAAGCCTCACTCGAGTCCATTATGAAGGAGATCCGCGACCTGAGGCGCCAACTGATTGGCCTGCCGACTCTAGTTGCCGATATTAAATCCATCAAAGATGAATTAAAGGAGGTCAAAGATAGCTGTGACTTTATAAGTAACAGGATAGACGATTGTTTCGGTAGAGTTACCAACTTGGAAAGCCGTGTAGCTAACGTGGAACAGTTCCAAAAAAAGGTTGAGGACCTGCAGCATGAGGTGGAGTCTCTTTCTGCTAAGATAGTTGCCGGTGACCAAAGGGCGCGTCTAAACAATGTAGAAATAAAGGGCGTCCCACTCAAGAAAGATGAGAACTTGTTTACTGTGGTAGAAGCCATAAGTAAAGCTGTCAAATACAACTTCCCAAGATCCCAAATTAATTACATAAACAGAGTTCCCCTCCAGGGTTCGAAGGATAAATCCATTGTCGTCAGCTTTATTAATCGATACGTCAAGGAAGATTTCGTTGCTTCTGCGCGGGCCTGCAAGTCACTATCGGCAGCTGATATCGGATTTCAAGACGAAAATAGAAGAATATATGTGAACGATCATCTCAATACCTCATCTAAAAAACTGCTAAACAAAACCAAAATTCTGGCTAAAGAGAAAAATTTCCGATATGTATGGGTGAAGTTCGGAAAAATTCATATTCGTCGAAATGATACTTCTGCAGTTATCATCATTAGCAAAGACTCTGATTTAAACAAACTTGCCTAATATGTTTTTATTCTGTAACGCGATTTATAGTTGTAGTTAAACATTGTACTTACTCTCCACGTAAATATTATCCTTGTGCAATTTATACATTCGAAAAGGTCTGTGCAATAACTTTATTGATTCAAACGTATAACTTTGAAACGCTGTTTTTGTATGCAACTGCAAGTCAAAGTTTGAGAAACACAGGTAACATTTTTTATTTTAAACTAGCTTGCGAATACGGGCTTCGCATATCGCTTGTAGTTAGTCACTTTTTTAGCCTATTTGAACATTATTGCTATAGAGTTAAAAGTGCTTTTAGCTCGATAATAACCCACCAGCTTAACACAAAAATTATATCCTACCCTAAGCTAAATAATATTTCTCGAGGATTACAATTTGAACCTTGTTCGTATAGTGTCACGGCCCACTTTGGAAAAATGATTAATTACATCACTCATAATAAATACGACATAATTATTTACTTTAAAATATACTTACGACTGTTGCGATTCCAATATCTCGTTTCATTTAATAGGGCTCACAGCACAATAAAATATTACATTGATACAATATATTTACCACTACAGCAACGACCGTTTGACACTTCATACTATTATGATTCCTTTATTAATAATTTAAGACTACACATTAATAATATTAAAACAGTTTATCACAATGTCACCCCTTAGTATTTACTACCAAAACGTCCGTGGATTACGGACTAAAACTTCACCGTTTTACCGGAACGTTTGTATAGCTAGCTTCGATATAATATGTCTAACGGAGACATGGCTATTCGACGGTATCGAGGATTGCGAGCTTTTCGACGACCGCTATGTAGTTTGGCGTCGCGATAGAAATTACGCGTGCACTAATCAATCACTGGGCGGAGGTGTGCTTGTAGCGGTGCGTCGCGAACTAATGAGTGACCCGCGTCCCGAGTGGCATTCCTCCGCAGAGGACATATGGGTCACGCTATCCTTGCGCGATAAGAAAACGAGATCCTCCTATAGCTTACATTTGTGCGTTGTTTACATATGCAATCAAAACCTTGGCTATCCTCTGGCGACTCAACTTCAAAATTTCTCACTTAAACTCGACCTTATAATGCAACATAATTTAAACGATAGATATATCATATTGGGTGATTTTAATATGCCGAACATAATGTGGAATCTGTCGGCCGACGACGGCCGCTCGCTGAGGCCCTCGAACCTGCTCGGGTCCGTGCAGATAAACCTATTCGATGATCTCGATGCCTACAACCTTTTGCAGTACAACTCATTTTCAAATATAAACAGCAGAATTCTCGATCTCATCTTTGCAAATAATCCTATCGAGGTGAACCTCTGCACGGACCCGTTGGTTCCGGAGGACCCCCACCATAAAGCACTATCGATTATAGCTGACTTTAACGAGTCGGACGACCTTCCCCACCGCCCGCTACCCGTGTACCTATACCGACAGGCCGATTTCGTATCTATTAATCGGCATCTTTGTGAAGTCGACTGGCAAAACGAGCTGGGTACTAGATCGTTCGATAACGCCGTTATATACTTCTACGACACGCTCAACATGTTAATAAGAACTTATGTACCGACAAAATTGGCTAAGCCGTGCGGTAGTTATCCTCCCTGGTACAAGCGGCCACTAATTAAAATTTTGAAGGAAAAAAATAAATTTCATTCAAAATATAAGAGGTACGGCAACCGCTCCGATTACGAGTCCTTTGTTTTACTCCGACGGCGCGCTAAGGAGATCGAGTGAGACATGTACCTTGACTATATGTCCAAAATCGAAAACGATATATTAAAGTCACCCAAAGCGTTCTGGTCGTACGTTAAACTTAAAAAACAAAACAACTCGTATCCGTCGACGTTTAAATTCCAGAATACAAAGGCGACTGATGGGGAGGACATCTGCAACATGTTTAGCGATTATTTCCAGTCGAACTTCCTCTCAGGCACCACCTCGAACGTGGTCTCGGATCCAGCTCCGTCGTCTATCGAATCACGCGCGGACATACACTCCGTCGAAATTCGGGAGCGAGAAGTCAACCAACTCCTGAAGTCGGTTGACTTAAACAAAACCGCAGGCCCCGATAAAATACCGCCCCTCCTAGTACGCCACTGCGCCGACAGCCTGACGTTGCCGCTTACTATATTGTTCAGACGCTCGCTCAAGGATGGCATCGTCCCTCCAGTGTGGAAGGCGGCATTTATTACCCCAGTCCATAAAAAAGGCCCCAAAGACGTGATCGAGAACTATAGGCCCATCTCGAAGCTATGCATATTTAGTAAGATATTTGAAAAAATAATTTATAGGCAAGTGTATAGCGCATTAAAACACAGTTTCGGTGAACATCAACACGGTTTTCTATCTGGCCGGTCGACTACAACGAATCTGACGATCTGCGCCGACTACCTGTCGAGCTGTATGTCGCAGCCTGCACAGGTGGACGTCATATACACCGATTACAGCAAGTGTTTCGACCGCCTCGATCACACTGTCCTACTCCACAAGTTGTCAGCTATCGGCATAAGGGGGGATCTGTACAGATGGTTCACCTCCTACGTACACAACAGATGCCAGACGGTAGTACTCAATGGTTACTCATCCAGATGCTCTTATATTCCTTCGGGAATACCTCAAGGATCTCTCTTGGGACCCTTATTGTTTAACATTTTTATAAACGATGTGTCTTCCGCCTTCTCTTTCTGTAAATTGCTTCTATTCGCCGACGATATGAAGATACTATGTCTAGTGAGAAATATAGATGATGCCCAAAAAATTCAAAAAGATCTTGATAATTTTTACCGCTATTGTGTCATTAACAAATTAGATTTAAATGTGTCAAAATGTTACGTATGTTCCTTCACCCGCAAATCTAATATTATAGAATATCCCTACAAACTACGCGATACTACCATAGCGAGAGTAAATGCTATCAGGGACCTAGGTGTCATCTTTGATTCCAAACTTCTATTCGACTCGCACATTGACCACATAATTAAAAAAGCTCGTAAAGCTTTAGGATTTATATTTAGACTCTCCTCTGATTTTACGCGCATTAAAACAATTAAAATACTTTATTGTGCATTCGTTCGCAGTCATTTGGAATACTGCTCGCCCGTATGGAACCCCAACTACGCTACCTACATTGATAGAATCGAGAATATTCAGAAAAAGTTTTTAAAATTTATACAGTTTAAGTCAAATACCCACCTACCTAACTATATCGAAAGATGCAAAAAATTTCACATCTTGCCTCTTGCTGAACGAAGAAACATTGCCGACTTGTCGTTGCTCTTCAAAATATTCAGTGGTTCAATTGATTGCCCGGAACTAGTCAGTAAATTTGAGCTCAAAATACCCACCAGCTCACTCCGAAGACGTCAACTCCTACACGTTCCATATGCCCCTACCACCTACCGGCAAAATGCTTACATCGTGCGAGCTAGCAAAGCGTACAATACAGCGTCTCAAAGTACCGACGTAGATCTATTTAATACTAATATTACAAGTCTCAGAAAAGTGTTAACAGACCATTTCTTTAATACGATTGATACAAGCTAATTTAGTTTATGATAATAATTTACACATTACCAATAATCCAAAGATAAGCTATCACTTTTATTGTTCTCTTTTCTTTTTTTTTTTATATATTATATTATAGTCATCACAGTGCGTCAATTTGACGTCAACCAAATTTATGTACAATTTAAACAAATACCTAGTCGCGAAAACTTTTAATTGGCATTTGTATTGTTACTTTTTAATACTACCTTTGTACTAGCTGTAAGTTTTCCTTTAAAATAAATAAATAAATAAATAAATGCCAAATTTCAGCCCGGTCCGTTCAGTGGTTTGGGCTGTGCGTTGATAGATTACCATGTCAGTCAGTCACCTTTGAGTTATATATATATATTATGGTAACCCGACCGTCGGTATTGCAACACCGGGTGACCCGCGGTCTCCCTCCCGCTCGTTACCGCGAGTAGTGCTGTCTCTTTCTCAGACGCGCCAGAGTGTTCCCGCGCGATGCTTGGGAGTTCGATGCCGCCTCCCAAAAAGGCCATATTGTTTTTCGCGCGCTCGTATTTGTTATCCACAATAAACCCAGTGATTTCTGAGAAGTTTCTCTGTTATTTTGTATGAGCCCCGCACCCAGTATTCGAGAGTACCTATCGTGTGTGGACCACCTCATATCTGGCGCCCAACGTGTTTATAATACGTACCCTGGCCGGCCAAAGTGTATGACTGTAAAAGTACCTACGTTGAATCTGGCGGCCAAAAGGTATCGTGAAAGTGGTATATAGTGCATTTAGTGAACATGGTGTTAACCCGCGGTAGATCGGCCAGTGCCACAAAACCCGAGGATGCCCATCAACGACGGGGTGATGATGCAGCGGCATTCCTACCCGCCCCCACGCAACCGGCATCCCCGACGACGGCGTCTCCCGCTCGTCAAAGTGACGACGGCCACCACCACGCACAAGAAACGTTTACGAGCGACAGCGTTCTCAAGATAGTGGCAACGCTACAACAGGCTCAGACAACGGCGTTTGAACGATTGCTCGACCGCATATTGGATCACGAGAACCGTCGGGAGTCGGTGACACCGGCAGCAGCATCCACGCCAGCCGCCGCCGCCGCCCCCCTGAACGGTAACTTCGCAAACTGCACGGCGAGATTCAGCGGTGCTGCCGGAGAATCGCTGGACAGCTTCCTCGACGCGGTCGAAGCTTATAAAGAATGTACACAGGTAGGAGAGTACAATGCATTACGTGGATTGACGATGTTACTAACAGAAAACGCTGCCGTCTGGTGGCAAGGAATCAAGTCCACGATCACTTCATGGGGCGAGGCGATCGCGTCGCTTCGAGGTGCGTTTGGCGATATTCGCCCGCCACACAAGATATATCAAGACTTATTCAGTATGCATCAAGGTCACGAAAAAACTGAGTTGTTCGTTGCCAGGGCGAGGGCCCTGTTCGCTCGGCTTCCAGCAGGCGACCTTACTGAAAAAGTACAATTGGATATGCTCTACAGTTTGCTGAGTCATCGTGTTCGTGAGCGATTACGGCGAGATGAAATTACATCATACGATGTCCTTTTACACAGAGCTAGACATATCGAAGATACATTTGAACAAGTAAGTTCGGGGGCGCGAACGAGGGCAATGCTCCCGCGCAACCCGCCCGCTTCGTCCGGTACAGGCGTCATGCGCCCCGTTTCCCGTTTTATAGTACGTCCTAGCAGTACTAGCACAGCTGCAGCGTACCCTCGCGGCGCGGCGACGCAAGTTGCGCCCTCCACATTCTCCGCGAATGCTCCGCCCACCGTACTTCCGACTTCGATACAGGCTTCGTCCAGCAACGTGAATACGGGAAAGAAAACTCGCCTACAGTGTAATTACTGTCGTAAATTCGGACACGAGAAAGCACAATGTCGTAAGTTACAAGGATTAACCGGTGAGCAAACTGTTATTAACTCTAACAATATAAACAATCAACTTAAAGCCAGTGATACACAAAGTGAAAGTGGCATGTTTTATTCGTTAGATTCTAGCGAAAATGATAATGATAAATTTTGTAATAATGATATTAATGATTATTATTTGCAAAATGATGATGATTTAAATTATGCTTCGAATAATTCCGTCGTTCATAGCGAACAGGGGTGTATCCGAAAATTTTCGAATATTTTTTATGATGTGGATATGTCGAATCATAATTTAAATATTTTGGAAAATATTGATACCTCAGATGAAAAAGAGTGTAAACCAAAAATTTCAAATAATTCTCATGATTTGTATGATTTAAATTTTTTTGAAAATATTGATACCTCCGATGAAAAAGGGTGTAACCCAGAATTTTCAAATAATTCTAATGATGTTTTTATAACTTCAATTGATAATAATTTAACTGTTTTCGATAATTTTG
Organism: Lysandra bellargus; assembly: GCA_905333045.1. NCBI lineage: Eukaryota > Metazoa > Arthropoda > Insecta > Lepidoptera > Lycaenidae > Lysandra > Lysandra bellargus. Next base: position 9,040,282 of record HG995328.1, read on the forward strand.
TTACCACATGTGAAAAAGGGTACAACCCAAATAATTCAAAGAATTTTGATGATGTTCATATAACTTCTATTAAGGATAATTTGACTGTTTCGGACAATTTTGATACCTTAGGTGTAAAAGGGCATAACCCAAAAATTTTGGATAATGATATTTTATTTAATTGTGTTAATGATAATTTTGTATGCTGTACCGGAGATGTAAACGACTCCACGGGATCCTCTGGCCGTAACGCGCGACCAATTTTCAATATTGATATTTTGGGTTTTAAGGGTACCGCGTTAATTGATACAGCGGCTAAGCATTGTGTTGCGGGTCATACGCTATATGCTCTCCTCCGACGACAAAATTATCCCCTCCACTCTTCCTCTAGAAGAGTTAAATTGGCTGATGGTGTGGTACGTGCGATGGATATTTTAACTACCACTCTACAGGTACAGTTGGAGACGATATCTATCACAATTCCATTTTTCATTTTCCCGGATTCGACAAACAACGAAACCTTACTAGGTATCGATTTCATAACTGCCGCTGGAGTGGTGATTGACTTCAACAAAAAAATGTGGCACTTCAGGGAGAACAATACGGTAAAGTATAAATTATTTTTTGAATCTACCGTACGTCGTAGTATCATTTCTTGTGCTTCCACAGTTGTTCTGAGAGATGATGAAGGTACCCGCCTTACAACGGCTGAGCGACAAGATCTCAGCGACGTCCTTTCCAAGCACGCACGCGTCTTCGAAGCAGGGGGAGGTCCAACACCGTTCAGTGAACACTGCATCGATACAGGTAACCACCCACCTATAGCAGTGCCGCCTTACCGGTTGACTCCAGCTAAAAAAGAGTTGATGAAGCAAGAAATAAAGAAAATGTTAGACGATGACGTCATAGAAGAGTGCGAATCGGCCTGGTGTTCCCCGGCATTAATGGTGCCGAAGTCCGATGGTTCCATCCGGTTCTGCGTGGATTATAGACGCCTCAACGCAGTCACCAAGACCGATAACTATCCGATGCCTCGCATCGATGAGCTCTTGCAGTCAACCAAGAGGAACTGCTACATGAGCACTCTAGACCTTCGTTCTTCCTACTGGCAAGTATTAGTTAGGAAATCTGACAAGGATAAAACAGCTTTCATATCTCCGCTCGGCACCTACCGTTTCAAGAAGATGCCGTTTGGCCTGAAAAACGCGCCAGCGACCTTCCAGCGTTTGATAGACAAACTCCGTTCCTGTGCAGCGCTGAAAGACGTCACCATTTTAACCTATCTTGATGATATTTGCGTGATTTCTGAGGGTTTCCAGCAGCACCTGAGAGACCTGGATTTGGTACTGAAACGTTTGGAAGAATTTAACCTTCATGTGAACCGTGATAAGTGTGCATTTGCTAGAGAGAGCGTTAGATACCTTGGGCACATCATTACCCAAGACGGAATCTCCACCGATCCGCAAAAGGTGAGCGCAATTTTAGATATGAAGGAGCCTGCTAATTTAAAACACCTCCGCACGTTCCTGCAAACTTGTTCGTGGTACAGGAAGTTCATCCCAAATTTCTCAAAAGTATCGGAGCCTTTAACACGCTTGACTAGGAAAAATCAGATTTGGTCCTGGGGCATGGAACAGTCTCAAGCTTTTAGTGAATTAAAGCGGTTACTCACATCTGCACCTATACTGATTCAACCTGACTTTAATAGCCCTTTCATTCTGCGTACAGACGCAAGTAATTACGCCTTAGGCGCGGTTTTAATGCAGGGCGATGGTAATCAGGAAAGGCCGATAGAATACGCGAGCCGTCTCCTTAACGCAGCGGAACGTAACTATTCGACAACGGAACGAGAAGCGCTCGCCGTAGTGTGGGGGGTAGAGCGTTTTCGTCCTTACCTAGACGGTCACCCAGTCATAGTGGGCAGTGATCATCAACCACTTCGGTGGCTCCTTTCACTTAAATCGCCAACCGGTAGACTTGTCCGCTGGGCTCTAAAACTTCAAGCTTTCGACATCCGATTTCATTACACTCCAGGGAAGGCCAACGTAGTGGCCGACACACTAAGTAGACCTGCTTGCGTTGAAAATACACGCGAAGACTGTGGTATTTGTTCCGTTATTTGCGATATACCCTCTAAATCGCCTAGTCAGCTTCGTGAAGAACAGATGTCCGACCCTGAAGTAGAAAAGATAATTAAGGAGCTTGAAGGAAACGATGACGTTGCAGCACAAAGGTGGGTAGAACGAGGCTTTCTCATGAACCAAGGCGTCTTGTATCGCTTAAACCCGGACTCCGACAGCGAATTACCGCAACTAGTCATTCCCACGGAACAAGTTAAGAATATTTTGGAAGAATTACACGATTCTGCGACAGCCGGTCATTCTGGCATTGACAGGACCTATCAAAAGGTAGCTAATTTATTTTATTTTACTGGGATGCGTCGTATAATCTCTGATTATGTCCGTGCATGCATCCACTGCCAACGCTATAAAGCAAGTAACACAAAACCACCAGGTCTACTACAAACACCTGTGTTGAATCAACGCAACGAAGTGATAGCTATTGATCTCTTCGGCCCACTGCCAGAAGGAGACCAGGGGGAGCGCTGGGTGCTTCTAATTGAAGATACCGCCACACGGTGGGTAGAATTATTCGCCCTCCGAGAAGCCACAGCCGAAGCCTGCGCTCAGGTTTTAGTCGAAGAATACTTTTTACGATTTGGTCTACCTCGTCGAATAATATCTGATAACGGGGTACAATTCGTTTCTGCAGTCATGCAACAATGCATGTCCGTCCTTGGAGTGAAGCAAAATTTCGTGCCTCTTTACCATCCTCAGTCGAACCCCGCAGAACGCAAAAATAGAGACCTAAAAGCCATGTTAGCATACCTGGTACAAGAAGACCACACATCCTGGCCAAAGAAGCTGGCGCTGATCCGTTTTGCCCTAAATAGCTCCAGATGCCGGACAACAGGTAAATCACCGGCTTACTTAACATTTGCCAGAGAAATGAGATCTCCCACAGAAGTCACTCATGATCTTCGCGCTATCATGGACAAGGAAAATTTCATCCCACAAATTACTCCTTACCTTAGAAATTTTATTAATTCCCTCTCAGCGATCCGCGAGCGTGTTGAATTACAGCAAGACAAGACCAAGGATTACGCTGATCAATTTCGCCGACCTGCAGATTCCTTTCAGGTAGGTGATTTGGTACTTCTTAAGTCTCATGTACTCAGCAGCGTCTCAAAGAATGTGACCGCAAAGTTTGCCCCGAAGCGTGATGGACCGTACCAAATTGTGAAAAAGGTAAGCCCAACAACCTACATATTGTCTCACGTAAACCAACCCAATGAAATCATTGGTAAATACCACAACCAGGATCTTTCTATTTATAAGAGCCAGGACAGCCACTCGCTTCCTAGTCCCATCATTCCCAAAAGAAAGCGAGGACGCCCTGCGACCAGAGATAGAGTCCTAGTCCAGGAGCGAGGACGTTCCCCTGGACTAGAGGGGGAGCATATGGTAACCCGACCGTCGGTATTGCAACACCGGGTGACCCGCGGTCTCCCTCCCGCTCGTTACCGCGAGTAGTGCTGTCTCTTTCTCAGACGCGCCAGAGTGTTCCCGCGCGATGCTTGGGAGTTCGATGCCGCCTCCCAAAAAGGCCATATTGTTTTTCGCGCGCTCGTATTTGTTATCCACAATAAACCCAGTGATTTCTGAGAAGTTTCTCTGTTATTTTGTATGAGCCCCGCACCCAGTATTCGAGAGTACCTATCGTGTGTGGACCACCTCATAATATATATATATATATATATATATATATATATATATATATATATATATATATATATATATATATATATATATATATATAAATTAGGTATTTGAGTATTTACTGCGAGACCTATAAAATATACAGACATACATGCACACTTTCGCATTTATAGAAACCTATAAATGCGAAAGCGTGTATGTCTGTCTGTTACCTCTTAACGTTAAAACCACTACAACGATTTTATTGAAATTTGGTATGAAGATACTTTGAGTCTCAGGAAAGGACATAGGATATTTTTTATCCCGGAAAAATGTACGGGTCCGGCACGATAATTCGCGATAGTAAGTTGCAGGCATCATATAGTTAGAAATAAAGGTACTTACTGTCACCGCGTGTACGCAGCGTGAGTGCGGGCGACAACGGCGAGGCGCCGAGCGCGTTGTGCGCCCGCACCGCGACTCTGTACGGCGCGCCGCACGCGAGCCCGCGCAGCGCCGCCCCCCGCGCCGCCCCCGCCACGCGCCGCTGCCGCCCCACCGCGTCCTCATCCCCGCTGATCTCTTTACTTTTCGATGGTAGCTCCCATGCACGCCACCACCACACCGTGTAACCTAATGGAGGGCGAGTGTTAGAAACATGAATGAACCTAAAGCAAAATCTCTTAGGAACACCTCCGCGACCAAAATTAACAAAATATATTCATCCTTATCTAATCAATGTCTCCGTAAATTTTATCAACATCAGCCAATTTTTTGGAAACAAACAATAAAGTTTTACCTCTTCATAATATCAGTAAGGTATTATATTCATTCTTATCTAATCAATGTCTCCGTAAATTTTATCAACATTAGCCAATTTTTTGGAAACAAACAATAAAGTTTTACCTCTTCATAATATCAGTAAGGCTTATTATCATTATGTCTACCTGCATTAAAACTAAACTAAAACTTACCCAACAGCGGTGCGCCTCCATCGTGCGGCGGGTCCCAGGCTAGATGTAGCGCGGTGGAGTCAGCGCGCGCGAGGCGGGGGCTGGGCGCGGCGGGCGTGCGTAACGCGCGCACCGCCCACTGCGTCACGTCCGCGCCCGCGCCGTTACGCACCGCGCACGTGTAGTTCATCGCCCATTGTGCGTCTAGCTCTATAGGAATTGTTTATTTTTATAAAAAAGTACATAATTGATTGAGCAAAGTTAATAATAATTTCATAACCCAGATGGAAGTTACACTGTGGATTAAGATATCTAAACTCAGAAGGAATAATTTATAGATAGCCATGGCCAGTTCACTTTTGGTTTGCCGCCCACGATGCTAGGCCAAAACAATTTTGAAAGGCACGTTACAATGCGAATCCTTACATATTTTTACAAGGTAATCACTTACTATGTATAACAAGGTCCCCAGCATCAGTAACTGTATGTGCTTGCGGCAGCGGCGACCAGACGCGGGCGAGTGGTGGCATTCCAAGCGCTGAGCAACGCAGGCGCACGCGCGCTCCTAGCGCCGCGGTTACTATCCGACCGATGGATGATATTCGCGCGGCAACTAGGAAAATTCCTCTTTTATAGCTGTTTATCTATTAATTAGCGTTCTTGATTGACTAACGTTAAAAAAATATCCACAGCCGAACATATAACCTCCTCGTTTTTTGGAAGTCGGTTAAAAATATGAACCGATCCTCCAAAATATGAAACGTTAGAAACAAGGCATATGCTAAGCAATAGCATGAGTTACAACTTACAAATATGAATAAGCAGGAAGAGCTCAAAGAAGTTCTTAGAAATATTTTCAAAATTTTCCTTTCTTTCCGAAATCCAAGAGGATATTAAAATTTTTTTCGCACACTTCTGATATCACAATTAATCAAAAGATTTTCTTGGTCGGATACCGTTGCCGATCCCGGTGATGCAGGAAATGCAGTAGTGGGAATTAGTGGTTGGACAATGCCTGTCATACATTCAGGCTCCCATGTGTCTCGTAATTTAATTCATAATAACTTTATCAAATTTACTAGGTGCAGCAGGGGCGGCGCTAACGGCGCGGCTAGGGGGCCCCTCGCCGGCGGCACTAGCAGCGCGCACCCACAGCTCGTAAGCGGCATGTTCCCTCAGTCCTCGCACGTCGCGCCACATCTCTGCAGTGTCCCCGCCCGCATCCACCCGCTGCGTCCATTCTCCGCCCACCCTGTTTGTAAGTGCTTTATTGTAACTTTTTTTTCGCTACCAAAGTAAGTAGTAACTAAGTAGTCGCCAAATGTTTTCTTAGTCGCTTCAAAAATAATTATTAGCCTATTTTAATTTCAGCAACGAATTTAAAGATACAACTTGAACGGGAAAAAAAACCTTAGCTTAACACGCCGGGACCGAAACAAACTATTTACAATGAAATATTATGGGACTAAACTACCCCATCGACGCTTGCGCGGCCGTCGGGTACAACCTCATGGTGAATTATGTTTCTTTTAACAGCAATACGACAAACAAAAATTTTGTCAGACTGACAATCGCACCAACATTGTCCCTGACGCGCACCGCATGCTGCCTCAATTTTGCTCAACTGAATCAAAAAAAAAAACTGTAATGATTTATATAGTATAAGCTTTCCAAGTGGTGATGCATTAAAACGTAGGTTTTTTATATTCCTGCTGGGGTCTAGCTCTAGTAAGGTCATAAATGATGATCTCGTACTTGCCAAGCTCCCTGGTGTACACGGTGTAGTGGGTCAGCTGCCCCCCTGTGTCGGCTGGTGGTAACCAAGTTACCCTCACGGAGTCCACCCCAGCAGGCAGGGCGCGGATTGCCTCTGGGGCTCCGGGAACTGCAACAAATGTTATGTAATAATAACTTGTAAAATAACTCATTTATGGTTAAAGCTAGTTTTGGGTGAACCTGAAAATCTGCTAAGCTTAGCTGTAGTTTTTCGCAGTTTGTCAGTATGAATATTGACAATAATTGAATGACCCTACATATTTAGGGGTCTACTCTGATACCTCAAATGTCGCTTCGATTAAGGCGCTATATTGAAAATACTGTCCTTTTTGACGTAATACTGTAGGACCCTCAGAAATGTTACAAATCTGGTAATGAGATATACATATTATCTTCATAGCCTTATCTAGGTTTGAGAAGAACTAGAAACACGATTAATGTACTTTGCCTCGATACATTTAATTTTCGAAATGACCTCTAAAAAATACGAAATTTGAAGATTATTTTTAAACGAAAATACATGTATTGTAGGAAATAAGTCCAATTGATAGACACCTTTGCAACTCAAAATCGTATAGAAGTATTTTGCTTAAATGCTTCTACTTATTTTTTAAATGATTATAATTACGTTTTTTCGCATGTTTTCCGAGCGAGCCGATAGCTTGTTACGTTGCACGTACATGGTCCTTAATTATTGTAATACTTCAGTTATAAATTTCTAAAAAATGTAATTTTTATTTTAATTTATCGCGAAACACTTGTATCGCTCACTGTACTCGCACCACGGGCGGTCGTTACGTAGCTACACGAAGCCGGTCAACGGCCAATCGCGGGCCGTCGCGCGCGCCATTGTGCCGACATTCACTTTCGGGACTCGCTGGAGCGCGATCACGTCACACTATCTTTGTCTCCGTGAAGTCGTCGTAACATCGATTTCCGTTTAAATAATCAAAGTTTAAATAAAAATTGATATTAATAATAATATATTATTAAAAGTGTCGTCTTGCACCCCGATAGGGTAAGTGTTGCATATTGTTGAGTTATTAGTTTTCCATTGCTTTATTCGCCACCATTTCGTTTTAATTAGATATGATTTGTCATGATTCTTGGGCGAATTCATTGTATTGTATGTAATTATTAGTTTTTATGACATCTCAATGTTTTTATGTGATATTTCATGATTCATCTCCATCTTGTTTGTTTTTTTCCAAAGATATAAAAATATGTAAAATATAATTACGTACTCCGTTCTGATAGTTTCACCTCTGCACCGACTACCTACTCTTTTGGTTATTATTCTTTTGGTCGCGCGGTGCGGGGTGTCACTATCAGAGGAGTCCCATAGGATATATTTTAAAAGTGGACAATGGATATTCCAGGGTCCGACCTTTGGATTGAGGCTGAAGAGCGTGTCTCCTAGCCCCTTGAACCTGTGTTGGAAGAGGCTGCCGTCCAGAACACTCCCTAGGGCCATTCCAGTTTCCTCGCAGGCTGGACCTCCACATGGTTCCTGCTCTCGCCGGTGCCCTTGTTCCCCGTTAAACCAGGAGAGTAAAATAACTTCCCAAAACCAGATCAGGCACTTAGATCCCTGACCGTTATTTTCTTTTTTATTATTATTTAAATAAATTGTAATATCTGTTGACGTTTTGTTTTCTTTATTAGACCAAAAGGACAAAACGCCACACTGGCGCCCTTAAACGTGGTTAGTACTTTTAAAAGTGGATCTGGTTTTGCTTTTTAATAGTAGTGTGCATGTGCTATTTTATTTTATTTGTTAAACGTTATTTTTATTTTTGGTTGCTAATAACTAAGGTGTACACTGTCCTTGCTAATATATTACTGAAATGTGTTTAGGAATTGTGTCGTAATTGAATTGTAACGTCTTTTACATTCAACGGCCATTTTGTTGACTACTTCGATGTTAAAGTACAGCCGAGTTCTGAAGTGTTAATTGTTTTAATAAATTTTGTTGATGTTAATAATTTTTAAATGTTTTAAGGAGTGTACACATTAGTTACAATAAACGCTTTTTTCTTTTGTTTTGGTGATTGTCTATTTTTATTATTTTTTACAGTCGCCTCATTTTTTTGTGTTTTCATTTCATATTCATGTTTGTTGACCATAACGTTCTTATTTAAGCTTTGTAACAGAACTGACTTTTTTAGTATAACTTTGCTAACTTATTTTTATTGCGGTGCAGTTCATTTAAATATTTTTTTTCGGTTTAGGAAATATCATTCAGATACTTTAGTACTTGCATTCTTTTAATTCTGCGGTTTACTATTTCAAATTTTACTATGGAATATCATATAAAGTTTCTGTCGCTTCAGAAATCTGAACTAGAATATGAGGTAGCTATTCGAGGCGAACAACCAGCAAACACTGTCGAGGAGTTAAGGAGACAAATTTCTAAATTAGGACCTCTTTATCCTTCGGAGGACATCCTCGACAGTCAGTTTTCAATTAGTCAGGACCTAAAGGGAGTTAACGACGTTCTTACCAAGGTCAAAGTGCTTCTGTCGTCGAAGCCTGATAAGAATGAGTTACTTCGGGCTCAGAACTACCTACATCACCTTTATCACCGACTTAATCGGATTGTTTGTGATGACCAGTATAGGGACGTTTATAATGCCGCGGTCGCTGAATTTCAGGAATTATTTAAAAGAACAGTTGTGCTTAGGGAATCAGCTGTTGATTCCTTATTAAGTTCTTCCTCTTCTAGTTCTGGGAATCAATCCACAGCTGATCCTTTAAATATAAACGTGACATGCGAACGTGGAGTTACAGGTGAACTGACTCGAATTAAGTTCGATGGAAAATCATGTGTTCGTTTCTTTATACAACGTGTCACTGAATTTAGTACAGCCCGAAATATTTCATCTACTAAATTACTTTCGTATGCCACAGAAATTTTTTCAGGGGATGCTTTACATTGGTATCGCGGAGTCCAGGATCAGGTTTCAGATTAGAACGAGCTTATTGTTCTACTTAAAAACGATTTTGATCAGGCGGACTATGATTATAGGCTTCTTTCGGAGATTCGCGCTAGGACGCAAGGCGAAACGGAAAACATAGTCATTTATTTTTCAATTATGTCAGGACTTTTTTCTCGCCTATCTAAGCCGCTTGCAAATGAAGACAAACTAGAAATTCTTCTTCATAATATAAGACCATGCTACGCTAGCACACTAGCTTTTGCTGCTAATATTGATAGTGTGGAGATCATTATGTCGTAATTATGAAAATATACAGGCACGACTTTCTGGCTTTCGCGAACCTCCTAGAGTCACTTCTCAAATTCTGGCACCTGAATTTGCATATACGGGTCATCCTCCGTCAAAATCGAATAATTACTTACATACTAGTAAAAGTTATTCCAATTTTAAAAATAATTCAAATAATAATTATGTACGTATGCAATGTCCTCTACCCCCAAGGTTCTGTACTGCCCGCGTTGTCGCAGCAACACTCATAACCTAAGGCAATGTAGGGCCGACAAGGATAAGGTTCTTTGTTTTGTTTGCGGTCGCGAAGGTGTTAAAACACCAGATTGTCCGTCATGCCAGAAGGACAGGTCTACTCCGTCAAAAAACTAGTTTCCTCGCAGAATTGTAATACCGTTATGAAACCTTGTAGTAAGTTTGACAGTGAAGACTGGTCAAAATGGTTACATACAATAAGTTTATATTTCTCTACTTATAAATTAAATACAATTCTGCGTAGTCAAACAGCTAACGACCCGAGGCTTTATGCCGTTGTTTTTATAAATAATATAAAATTTCACGCTTTGATGGATTCTGGTGCAGCCGTATCAATATTAGGCAATAATTTTTATCGGGTTTTCGAAGATCTGGGTTTTAAAATTAATAAAGATAATAATATAACTGTTTCAGCGGCAGGTGGTCATACCATGACTAGTGTTGGATACTTGAACTTGCCTGTTTCTTGCCTGTTCCTTGAGCTTCTGGCCGCAGCGTATTCATGACTTTATAGTCATACAAATTAAGTATAAAATTGCCCTTGCGGTAAAATTACTTTCGATATAGCGCCTTAATAGCAGACTGTCACACTTGCGCGTGAGACAGCATTGTAAGTATAGCAACATTCAAATCATGTTTCTGGCCGACCTCGCAAACCTTAGTAATATAAATCTGAATAGTTTTGAATGCGCTAATATCTGAAACTACTGGACCGATTTAAACTTTTTAATGTAATTTTGCAAAAACATATAGGAAAAGAAGGTCTACTTTTTTGCGGAGAAATTTACAGTTCCAACAGAATTTCTTATTTACACGGGCAATGTTGTGTCGAACGTCTTATATTCGTATAATACCATCATGCGGCGTAGTGCAATAAGTAGGCGTGGAGGGCGGGCCGGCGCCGGCGGCGGAGCGCGCGCGTACTCGCACGCTGTAGTTAGCGGCAGCATGTAGACCCTGCAGCAGCGCCTCGCCCGTCGCCCCGCCTGTTACACGCGCCGCTGCACCGCCGCCTTCGCCGCTCCATGCTAAAGAGATTATTCACGTATACATATATCTATACTTAATATTATAAAGAGGAAGAGTTTGTTAGTTTGTTTGTTTGAACGCGCTAATCTCAGTAACTACTGGTTCGATTTGAAAAATTCTTTCAGTGTTAGGTAGTCCATTTATCGAGGAAGGCTATAGGCTATATTTTATTACGCTAAAACTAATAGGAGCGAAGAAATAGAGGAAAATGTGGAAAAAACGGGGGGAAAATATTTGAAACGGCTTATTTGAACTCGCTAATCTCAGGAACTACTGGTCCGATTTCAAAATTCTTTCAGTATTAGATAGCCCATTTATCGTGGAAGGCTATAAAATATATTTATCACGCTAAAACTAATAGAAGTGAAGAAATAGAGGAAAAAACGGGGGAAATTATTTGAAAGGGCTTAACTCACGAACTACTAGAGTGATTTTTCTGTTATTTGGGTCAGATAAGAAGTAGACCACATGAAGTATCATAGGCTATTTTTTGTGGACTAATTTGTCTGTGAAATATCTAATTTACACGGGCGAAGCCGCGCGGAACGTCTAGTTGCTTTATAAACAATTTACCCCTTAGGGCTTTGTTTAACATTTACTGAAAACTTCGTAAACCTAAGTGGACAGTTAATGTTAGGCAAAGGCTCCCCTGCTACAGCTGACACGTCAGTTACAACTGATAGTTAAATGGTTATGAATTGTAAGATATTGACTTAAGCAAGTCATAGTCGAGACCACAGCAATTTTCAACTGTTCTGCCATCAGGCAATCAAGTTTTATAATTCTAAGAACTCAAAGAAAATATTTGAATCATCATTGTGATCAGTATCAACCCAGCTGTCTCATGTCTGTGAGCTACTTACATGGCGTCTCATGCACAGGAGCGTAGTGTACGTCGTAACCGCGCAGCTGCGGCAGCGCCGGCGCCCGCCACCGCACACGCAAAGAGCGTGCGGATGCCGCCACGCACGACACGCTACTTGGCGCCTCCGACGGTACTGATGGGGTAGTTAAAATATTTTAATGAGCATACAAATAAGATTGAGGGCCTGTTTCACCACTTCCTGATAAGTTCTGAATAGGCTATCCACCACTTAACTTGACAGATGAAGTATGGAGAATCTGTCAAAAAAGCTGTGAATAGCCTATTCGGCACTTTATCACAAAGTGGTGAAACAGGCAGCTATCGTGAGAATCACTCACACAATGCGCAATTTTCAGAATCAGCTGTTAGAAGTAATACATACTGTTACGGATACGGGTAGTTGTTTACCTGCGCGCGACAGTTGCGCGTACTTTCTAGAAAAGTCCAACCCTTGTTTATGTGAATTGCGTGTTTACGTAAACAATCCAGAATGGAACGTTCCAGAAAGCGTGGTAGGCCATATAAAAGGTAAACAAGCCGGCAATCAATTCAGTTTGATACAAGCGATCATCGAGGCGACTTCGAAGTAAGAACAAGTGATCAATAGTGAGTGACAGTGATAGTGCTCAATGATTTGGATCTAGTGCTTAGTGTTTGGACTTAGTGATTTGTGTGAGCTAGTGTTTGTGAATAAAGTCTTCAAGAGAGTCACCAGGTCTTTCTCTCCGAATCCTCGAACCCTAGCAAGTAACAACTGGTATCAGAAGTGAGATTTGGAGATGCCATTGACTCCGAGAGACGACTTCAAGGGGAGTGTCAGGACAAGGGCGCAGCGAGCTGCTGCCATTGACTTCGAGAGAGGAGTTGGAGGTGGGGCTGCGGAGGCCACACCCACTGGGGACCAAGCTCCACCCACTGCGGGGCAGGCCCCACCCGCTGGCCCCGCCCACCAGGCTCCGCCCACTGACCACGCCCCCCAGGCTCCACCCACTTCGGATCAAGCCACGCCCACTGGCTCCGCCCACCGGGACCCGCCCACTGACCACGCCCCTTAGGCCCCACCCACTCTGGACATGGCCACGCCCACTGGCTCCGCCCACTGGCTCCGCCCACCAGGCCACGCCCACTCAGGCCACGCCCACTAGCCCCGCCCACTGGGCCCCGCCTGCTCAGGCCCCGTCGACTAGCTCCATCCATCCTGCCACGCCCGTAGTTTCTACGGCCCCTCAAATAGCTCCTCAATTGGAAAGTATAATTGGGTTAATTCAGGCTTTGCAAGATTCTCAAAGGGCAATGATGGAGGCACAAGACCGCAAGCACGGCGCTTTGCAAGAGTCACAAGACTGCAAGCTCGGCGCTTTGCAGGAATTTCAGAAGGCGGAAATCAGAGCGATTCGGAAATCACAAGAGCAACAAAAAGACCTCCAATAAAAAGCACTTGGAGCTATAACGGATGTAAGTGACACGGTGGTTAAGCTCCGAAAAGATGTCGACATAATGGACGAACGAGTTACGGGGTTAGGATTGGATGTGGAAAATGTA